>CM029550.1:38113403-38766254 GCA_017141385.1 Sogatella furcifera
AAAATATGAATAACTTTTTTTTATTTGTTGTCAGATTGACTTGAATTTTTATGGGGAGGACACTAATATAGAGAGGAATGTTCCTGTTTTTTGTAGAATTTTTCCAAGGCTCTTCCCCCCCCCAGATCCAAAAAACCGATCGGGCGATTTCAGTCATTTTAAATTTCCCGGCTTAGAAAGACTTGGCACGAAGGCATGTGATTGGTTGATAATTGCACGCGGAAGAAAAAAATACATTCTTAAAAGTTGAGAGAATGACTCCAGCTTGGTCAATATTGATTCAAAAATTATAAATTTGGTCTCAAATTGTAGATTAAGAATATTTTCTACAATTTTGAAATTCGATTTTTGATTTTGAAGCAATATTGACCGAGCTGGAGGCATTTTCCCATCTTGCGAGAATGTCTTCTTTAGCTTCTTCTCTGTGTGAATTGTTGTCTTAGATCAAACGATCAAAGCCTTTTTGAAGTTCAAGAAACCTACACTTGTATGCGCGCATGTCTGTCCAAGCAAAGAAGACCGTGTGGCAAGATGGGAAAGTGACTCCAGCTGGGTCAATATTGGTTCAAAAAATATTAATTTTGTCTCAAATTGTAGATCAGAATGTTTTCTACGATTGAGACTAGATCAATAATTTTTGAACCAATATTGATTGAGCAAAAAAGTCATTTCTCATTTTGCCAGAGGTCTTCTTTGCTTAGACAGATTTATTATACTAGGCTACATCATCATTCTATAGTATTATTGCTGATAGAGATGTAAAGTCTCTCCAAGCAAAGAAGGCATTTTGGCGAGATGGGAAAATAACCTCCACTTGGACAATATCGGTTAAAAATCATAGATTTGGTCTCAAATTGTGAAACATTCTGATCTTCAATTAAAGACCAAAATTTTACTTTTGAGCCAATATTGACCAAGCTGGAGTCATTTCCCCATCTACCCAGAATGTATTTCTTCCTTGCACAGACTACAGTAAATAGCGAGAAATTACTACAATTATCATCAGACTCTATCAATGAGTGCCTTTTCGCTTTCATTAAATTAGATTAATTACTCATATCGGTCTCTTTCTCTTTATCCTGTTGGTCAAGTGCAAGGCAGGACTTGGACCTAACTTCGCCGTTTCAATGCTGTAACGAAGTAGTCATATTTTATTATCTATAATTAATGTACATGGATAAAGTTATTCTAATCTTTACCTTCTTTCATTTTACTCTCCTCTTTAACTCTCTCTCTCTCTCCTCTCTCGTTTTATTCTCTATATCCTTCTCTCTCATTCTTTTCAATCATTTCACTGCCTCATTCACTTTTCAATCCACTTTTTCCCTTTCTCTTTTCTCATTTTACTATTCTCTCTATCTCTTATCTCATTGCCCCTCTTTATCCTGTACTTTCTCTTCCTTCTCTCATTTTACTCTTCCTTCTCTCTGCTTCTCTCTATCTTTTCTCAAGTTTCTCATCTAGTAATACACCAAGATATATTATAGTCAGATTGCATAACTATTTGACAATCACAATTTATCTGATTGCACGCATACCGGGTAACTATGAAATTCAGAATGAAATTGACAAGATGTGGTTAAATTGAAGAGCAAATATTTTGTTTTTTGAAACATGAGGGACTTACGTAATTACAACGTGCCATTAAAGGGTCATACAGTTCAATATCATTATCGCTTCCATTATGTTAAATTTTTGATGAAACACTTATTGTATAAAATATAAAACTTGATTTCTTAATTTTCTTTTCATTTCCTCTTTTTTTATCAGTTATATAGTCTTTTTTCCTGGGACTGATGCTCGCATAGGCTCCTAGGCCTGTGCGGGGCTAATGGGAAGATGGCGACTGGTTTTTAGGCAGTCAAGACCAACGGCTTTACGTCTCCTTTAATAGACGGGGTGACGTATCTATGTGATAGTACTGCGTTCGAAAATATTGTTCCCTGGTCAAGGGATCGAACTTGGGTCCTCTTGCTTATCAGAACTCGGACCAAAGTTTTCCCGCTTTTGCACCTTTTTTTCTCCACAAATTCAATTTTTTGTTAGTATTTATATATTATGCGACATTTATATAAATATAAATGTCATTTATTTATATCTATGGTATTTATAGTATGATTATTATTATTATCATCCATGCTAGCTATTATGTCATGAATAAATTCAAACTGCAGAATCAAGTTGTCACATTTAATTTTGGCTATTAATGATTATTTTATAGAATTAAGTTTATTCTGAGCTATATTCTGCAAGTCTTATGAAGTGCATAAAATGATGTTTTATGAATAATCTTTTTTTTTAAATAACAATAAAATTTAATTGGAATTTGATTGGATATGGGTATGTATTATTACGGTATGTAACTGTATTCATCATTCCTCAAACTAAGCATAATCAGTATACAATTCATTCAGTCAACTAACTATATAGTGATAACGAGAAAGCAAAGATATTATTATTTCCTTCTTCATGGCCATTCTCATAAAATATGAAGAGAGAAGTTACTGGGTGTTTTGAAGTAAGTTATATACATATACAAGTTCTTTATTGAACAATGAATGTAACTCATTAGGCTACTCAACAATGAATGTAAGTCGCTATAAATGAAAGACAAATCGCTATAAATCGCTATACCATTAGAAAGACACTGATTTTTCAATTCATAACATAATGACTAATTCAATTAACACTACTACCAATTTATATACAACATTCTTAATTTTTCAACAATTTATGTATAATATTACATCTTATCAAGATAATGTAGCCTATATTAAAAGTATTCAACATTTTTCAAGATCATTTAAAGGCGCCCATAACCAGATGAGATAAGGAAGCACCCTGAATGCTCTCTCAAGCTTAAAGGAATTCATTATAGTCAGCCAGCATTTTTAAGAAATGAACTATACAAGAATGAATACGGTACTTGTGGTAGGTATTTAGTAGTAACTTAGCCTATATACAATGATTCTTAGCACGGGAGTAGTGAATAATATAGGACTAATAGCAAATATAATTTTAGATTTCAAGTACCTGGCTGAACATTCATATTAAAGGCTAACTTTGCTCTCTTCAAAATTAACTGTGGAGCCAAAATTTGCTCAAAATGACGCTTCCTCCTCAAGTCTTCAATACTCTTTCCTTGCCTGTTACGGAGATTTACTTACTCCTTTGGTCTTCCACATGGATCAGTGTCTGAGGAGTCGTCCTTACCGTGTAGTGGTGAATTTTCTATAATTTTACTTATTTATTGCAAGAGAAATAATTTTAAAATTTTGAACTTTGATGGCATCTCCACGTAGGGTTTTCTCGGGAGTGCCTCTTATTCTTAGTAAATTTGGAAATCATATCTAAACTATATTTTTTTTAGAGTACCTCATTGTATACATTTCGTGGAGGTTTAATGTTTTCTTTGTACTAGTTTGCTTACTGAGAAATAAAAATTTATTATTATTCATTTATTTTTCCCGTGGCTATTTTCCTACCAGTAACCCCCTCCCCGTCCTCCAATTTATGAAATTGAGAATGCAATTTATATGAAATTGATCATACATTCCTATTATACAAGAGTTTTTACAAGAGCACATTCATTTAGCCTATATTCCAAGTAAGCCTACTTGTGAAATCCAAAGGTTTTGACTTAGATTTTCAAAGACTGAATTAATCTACCCCTTTTTGAGGTACGTATCAGCTCTAAAGAATATATCAAAATTCAGCGTGTGACCTCAAATTTTCCAAGTAATTTTATTGACTATAATCTTTAACTGAATATTTTTTCCATAAATAAACAATATCAATTGAAAAATCAGAAACAAAAAATTACCAAAATTTAAGGGTTTTCAATTTTTTAAGGGTGAAGCCGTACCCTAGGACGGCAGAAAACTTCAATTTTGGATTCAGCGCACTGGAATACAGTCATAATATGAAACAATCGGAAAAAAACTTTCGCATCACTTGTCTGACAAAACTACCATTATTTTACTGGGCTATCATAGCGTCAGAGTTTACTGGAAACCTGACGTCAGAGTTTGCAAAGCTACTTGAACTGATCGATAACTTTTGCCGTTGGCGATTATGGCAGCGTCTCTAGTGTAACGCTGAGAGAGTGATATAGTTGATTCCACATATTATAACCGGTTCAGTGGGTCACATGAATTGGCTAAACTGGACTAATCGAGCGCCTTGCACATCCTACCTAATAAACCAACTTTACTGTACTAATCGAACCTCTAGACAAATTGAAATAGACTATAGAATTGCCTCGAACCACTCTCATAAAACAACTTATATATTTGAAAAACTGGACTAATCGAGCACTGGACTAATCGAACCCTACCCGATTGAATGAGGGGCGAATGGAAACCTTTGTGATTTCCATTCGCACCAAAAACAATCCTTCCCAGTCTTTTCCAATCGAAAGAGTATATAACGGAATTATCACTCTAAGTTCCAACAATTTGAATAATTGAGCTTCATACCTTACAAGGTTGTTCATACCACCGTAGTATTAGGGTACCGACGGATTAAGCATTTGGGCACACAATGATACGATTACTGCATACTGTCTAGTCCATGACACTTATATGGGTCGGTTTCGCAGGACGTCACTACGTCTTACAGACGTGAACAGCTCATATGGTCGTATACCGCTAAAGAAATAAAGAAACGAAACCGAATAATGTCTGTGTCCTAACCAAAATTCACTAGCATATATCGACACTGATACATATCAATTCTGAAGCAATATCATCACAATGATAAATAAAATATAAACGAAGAGATTATGTTGGAAAAATCATTTGTGGCTCAGATGATAATTATTATTAATAATTTAAACACGAGCCTCATTTGAAAGGTTCTAACATGTTAAAAAAAGGAATGTAACTTTCAGGTTTTAACATTCTACAAGCGTTGTTTCAAGAATTTATTAATCTTGAAGGTTCCATTCAATTGAGCAGATAATACCATAAATCTTTAATATCATAAAATTAATAAAATGATAAGATCATAATTATTTTTTTTGTTCAATCTTCCACAGTCCTTCATTGAGTGAAATACAATTTTCGAGTCTTCCATCAAACTCTTCCTGACAAAATATAACTTCCCAAATCAGGCATCCCATAATTTGAAGAATTAAAGATGAAATTCCAAATACAAATAGAATAATATCATTCAATGTTTAAAAGAATTACAACATTTATCAAAAGTGCACTAATCAATCAAATATTATATAATATTGCCTTTACATACCTTGGAGCGGTGGTTTATTAACAAAATGTTGTGCTAGCCAAAATATTCTCTCTCTCTCTCTCTCTCCTATTCTTTAAAAAAAGGTAAGTTAAATCATGACTGTAAATAGCACTTCGAAAAAAAACTTGGGCAGAAGGCTCTCCAAACAACAACCATCTTGAACAAGACTAAATCTCTAAAAATGGAAGAAATATTAAGTTACAATAAACAGAGCGCACACGACACGCTCGGAGATAAGAGAGAGGCGAAGTGAAGTGAACTGACCACTTGACCGGGGATACCCGTTAAACAACGCTAATACGATATTTTTAAAAGAGCCCATCTTATTGGTTAATTTCCTACATTCTGCTAAGTTGCAATAAATTTTCCCTCTTAGAATCCCACGGTTCGAGTTCCCTCTCTCAACAAAGAAGTGGGATGAAGAACCATCATTATCGCAACTCTGAGTTAAATATAAACCAGACAACAATGGAGTTCTTGGAACATGTTAATGCTTATAAATTGTTAGACAATACAGGCTTTGTTTCATTAGAAATAAGATGTAAAGTGATTAACATTACAAAATTATCGCCAATACAACTGATTATTTCCTTTAAATTATAAAATAATCGTGCTTTTGTCTAGATTATGAACTACAAGATATTTGAAACCAGAATAAAACTGTGGCTGGAATAATCCAAGTTACTTTGAATATAACTTAAAGAAGAAAATTAAATATTGAGAAAACTACCGAAAATTTTACTAATTGAATAAAATTGGGATACATTTTGAAAAATATGTCACAGTTTATTATTGAAAAAAATCCAAAAAATTAATTTGCTTAATACTGTTACAAAATCTATGCATATATTATCTAAAAAAAGTAATGATAGGAGTTTAAAAAATAACAGTAGAGAAATCCTCAATAGTATCAGGATTGAGGTTCAGCAACCATTCAAATGCTTGTTTCTTAAAAGAATGTCTATTGTTTACTCGTTTTAAATTTTCGGGCAAATGGTTTTTAGAATTTTGGACCTAGAAATATAAAAGTTTTTTGGAAAACGTTTAATACAATCTTGGCTGTCTTAAAACATTACTAGCTATACCCCTGGTGTAGTACAGTTGATTCTCAAAGCTTTGTTGAGTATGGTCACCTGACATCAAAAAGAAAACAGAAAGAACTTAAAAAATATAAATGTAGCAAAGTGGCAAGCAATTTAATGACTAAAAAATTGGAAAGTGTTTATAAAGCTTGTTGGTATTTAATTGCAACAAATATAATTATACGTAATAAAATCAGAGCATTTTTTGTAACAATGAAGTTTTACACTTTACAAACACTTTACTTTTTGGAACATTTTGAATAATAGTTAGCAGGTCACAGCAGGTGTTCCACTAACTATTAACTCCTATGCTAGCTTTATACGCACTTTTACTCCTGTGATAAGACCTGAGGTAGCCTACTCACAAAAACAAATCTTGTCGATGGTTTTATTAAAAGTGTCTTATTTTCGGGACACTCTGTAGATAAAATAGTGTATGCAACGGTTATATTCAGCCTTTAATGCTTGATGAGATATTTAGAACACTTGCTACGCTCGCTTCGCTCGCTGCTCGTGCCCTAACTTACATCTCACTTGTGCGTTAAAAGCTCTCATTATACAACCGTTGCATAAACTACTAATATGTCTGTGATTGAATAATTAGAGTCCAAATAGTTTTTATATGAATGTGGATTAAATAATTGAAGCATTGATATGTTTGCTATAATATGTTATTTAATAATGAAATTTGTTTTTGAATCTATATTCATTGATTACATCCAAATATTTATCCAATATATATTCATCTTTATTCAGTTATTTCACATCAAAGCGTACAACAGGCTTCATAGCCTTCCTCTTAAATTTATACAAAAAAATCAAACAGAAAAGGTTATGTCATAAACCATTCCTAAAACACTAAATTTTTCACCAAAAGAAAAATTCGACAAATTTTGAATTTTAAAATCTGTTCACAAAAAAGTTCACCAAACAAAATCACTAAATAAAAATACCCAAAATGTTCCTGAATTTTGAATAAACTTGGAAAATTTACACCAGAATAAAATTGATCACACAAGAAGCCATTACAGCTGATTATACAGTATTTAACTCATACAACCAATAATATTCCTATCGAAGAATTATAGTTTCAGTTTAATTTTCCTTGTTTACCGCTCGCATAGAGCCCAAATAGATAGAGATACATTAATCCCTATTTTTCATCCACCTATCAGCCATTATTTATCTATGATGATAATATTATTTATTATCAGTGCTATTAAAACAATTTCAGATAAATAATTGTTCTTGTTAGCGTGACTCATTGTGCAAAGCAACAACGTGACTTTCGACTAGTTATTTGATTTATCACGTCCGGTTTGCAACAGATATACACTCTGACCGGAGTGTCAAATATACTTATTGATATTTCGTACCTGTATAGATATAATAATAATTATAGTTGTATTATATTTATTTTTCGATTTATGTACCCGTATATATATAATAACGAATGGTATATACCTCAAGCGTAGACGCAATTTATCCTGAGCTCCAGTAGAAGCTTATGGTAAGGGACGGGGAGGGGGATTTACGGGAGAAGGGGGATTAATGTGATGGAGGTCCCTTTGGTTGCTTTTCAAAAATAGCAGGAGCTGAGGGGGTTCAGGATTTCAGTTGCAAAAGTGGGGGCCGCGTGGGGGGGGGGAGAATTGTTAACAGCAGAAAGATTTACTGGAACGGTAGTCCTCTACCACTGCGAAAAGAAAATATAGCGCCATATCTCTTGCAAGGATTTCAAATGCCTTCACAGAAGTAGAGTCTGTGTCGAAGAAAAGATGGGCCTACTCACGTGCCCCTATTATCGCAGTCTTTATTTAGCTTTTTTAAAGTGAGTCAGAGTTTTCTGTATCGGCCTCTTCCCTCTTCTTCTAATCGATTTCCACCTCTCTTTTCTCCAGTGGAAATAAATTTATTATAAAATACATTTATTCAAGTCTACTCGTTATCAAACTCATCATAATTGTGATCATTATTCAACGTATTTCATCGTTTTTTATATTAGCCTTCTCAAGAAATATTGTTCTTTTAATATTACTCTCTTTTCTTATCAATTTTGGTATTATTATATGATAATCCTCAAACAAAAAACTCAAATTAGACAATATATATTATTATAAAACTGTTGGAATGGTCTCGCTTGCTCATGATTGGCCGAAGGTTTTGTTCATTAGAGCCCTGCTAAGAATTCATTAACCAATCGTATCATATCAGTCCACATGCGAAGTTGAAAAATTAGTACTACTGAGTAGAACTGTAGAGTTTTAATATGAAACGAGAAAGGTAAAATGTATAAGATAAATCGAAGGGTAGAATAGGGATTCTCTATGGGGTTCTCTATGCTGTCACATCTTAGTTTCAACAAATTAGTGCTTTTGGATCTTTTGGGCTTAGAAGTTGTTAACCAGAGTAGATCTATAAGTAGAATCAAATACAATTATATTCTATCGGTCATACTTTATACAATATATTTTATTAATAATAATAGAATAGAAGCTTAATATGTAAATGTTGCACTGCGACAACTACGAGTAATGTGATAGTCAACTCAACCCTTTGAATCTCGCTTATTATCCATTAATTTACAGGTAATAAATTAATTTGGTAATAATTAAGAAAAAAAGAATTGAAATTAATTTGTAATATTTCGTACAGGTCTTGTGTGATTAGATTCTCTATTATAACTTCAAACTTGAAGTGTTTTGATCTAACATGCACTTTCTAAACACTCACTAAACACTTTCTAATCAAATTAAAGATAAGATTCTCTCCCACCTCCCACGCAAATGAAGTTTTGACGACTACCTCTTCCGAAGATAAAGTTCAGTGTTTTACGCAGACTATTTTACGCTCTACTTCATAGCAATTTCACAAATGCCCGTTATATTTTACACCAGCCGGCTTATATTCCAGCCTATTCTAGCTATTTGCATGTGAGAATGAACAATAATTTCATGGATGATAGAGTGAGTTGATAGCCTATCGCCTATTGATGCGATTTTTGGTCTATATTTATGCTCTAGTTCAGCCTAAGCTGCTATAAATAAACGCAGTGAAAATGATGGATATAAAAGATTGCTATGGAGATGGATGTGTGGCAAATGTATAGGACAGAATTTAAAATGGAGAAGAAGGATAAGTGAAAGAGGATTTATGTAGGAAACGAGGATAGAAGAAAAAATAATGATAGAGAAAGAAATGAACCTGGAAAATATAAAAGACAGTATTTGTATAAATAAGTATATTATATATAAGAATATAATTATATCAGTTGAAAAAATAGATGGTAACGATTGGAGAAGAAAATAAAAGTTTTGGAAGGGCGAATCAATAAGTGATAGGAATGAACAAATAATCCACGAAAACAACGTAGGCTGATTGGGAAAAATGAAGAACTAGTGGTTGGAGGAATAAATGATTGGGAAAAATGAAGAACTAGTGGTTGGAGGAATAAATATTGAAGGACATGTGCATTGTAAGAAAGGAAGAAATGGGGAGATTGGTTTGATAGGGTAAGTCCGGGAGAGATGGCACCCCTTTTTTTCAAAGCTCATAACTTTCTCAATAATTTTTGACAGAAAAACACTTTTCTTGTGCCATTTTGTGTGGAACCTTGAACTCTGTAAGGAAATGATATTCACACACTTTGGTTCTTATTCTTATTTTATTTAGAAATTCTTGAAGTTTTTTCCTGGTGGTCCATCTCACCCTATAGGCTTGGGGGAGATGGACCATCTATGTTGGGAGAGATGGATCAGGGTAAAAAGTTGACAAAACATACATTTTCAGTGATTTTGTTTCAGTAAAACTGTTTTTAATGTGCTAAAGTTTCTAAAACAAAGTTGTATAACAAAGTCAAACGTCAAAAATAAAACACACATCAAACAAAATAAATTAATATTATGGAACAGGCAAAATAGAGAGATAAAAATGCTCGAATGCTATTGAAGCTTAGAACATTTTCCAGGGCTTCTCTTTTTTGATCGACTTAATAAGTTTCATCCTTTTTTGTTCCTTATCAATTTTGCCACAGAAATCAAAACTTTCCAAACTTTGAACAGTATTCATGATACCACCTAGCACACTTTTCACACTTCAGCAATTCCGCTTTGCTGGTTGTTGCCCTTGTAGACTTCCGTTTATACTTCCTAGGCATCTCTTTCTGAAGCGAAACATTTTTATAAGGTATACGGTCTAATATCATCTTTCAATATCTTTCAATGTACCTTTCGTGAGCAGTTTAGTAATTTTTTAGCTTGAAATTTTTAAAATTTGTGCAATATTTATTCTTTGGAGCTTAATTTATTCATTTCCGGCCATCAACATTCCAAATTCAAAGTTTCAGGGCTATTTATGTCTTCATTCAGTGCTATTATATCATAACCTCATTCTGGAGAATATTGACTCCATTATAAATTTTTTGGGAGAGGAATAGCACAGGCTATGCCTATTTTTTCCTCCCAATTCAAGTAGTTGTATCGATGTATGAATAAAGAATAAAGCAAGCATGAGTTGCATAATAATATTTATTATTATACTTCTTCAGATGCTTCATGCCTCTTAAATTGGCTCTAGTAAGTAGTAAACTTTTTATAATGGAAACAATTGAAAACTGAGTTCAAAATTGGAAATAAATATTTGTTAGATCATTTAATTGCATGACTTGCTGGCCTATCTCTCCCGATTGTCTGGGAGAGATGGACCAGGCTGCCATCTTGAATTCATACGTCACAGCGACGCCTGTTCAAGGTTTAATGAACATTTAACTATTCTATTTCGAATATACATCCTAAAAACTCAATAAAATGATAAGAAAACCGTTTTTAACGATCAAAACTATTGATACTGAAAAAATTTCCACTCACCTGAAAGTTATTTCAGCTCAGTCAAATCCAGATAGAATCGTCACAAAAACTCACAGTATGTAAACAATAGCGGCCATGACATCTACAAACTAGTAGTGGAGCGATCACTTGGCTAGTTTTGAAAATAAGCCACTGCGCCATCTTACCCAGTGGTCCATCTCTCGGGGAATTACCCTAATAGAACGAAATAAATACACACAAAAAATGAGTGAGAAGGAATGCATTGAAAGTAAAACGCATCATGAACATTTGATTAAATCTCGAGAAAGCAGAGGATTTGTTGAAAAATATAGATAATAAGGAGGGGGGAACTTTAAATTGAAGTTATTTGAATGGCGTCAGTATGGGAAAAAATGGCATCAAATTCTAATGGACGAGCATAGAAAGAGAATAGAAGCATCAAGCATATAGGATGGATAACAGCTAAGAGGATCCTAGTATTTAGAAAGAGTTCTATTATTCTGTGATTATGGAGAATGGCATAAACATGATAGAGAGGATGTTTATCCAATCAGATAAAGATATAGAGAAGAATATGTTTCACAAGGAATGAAGAAACATAAGAACATACAATAATAAAACAAATACAAATATAAGAAACATATTGTATGGGATGTATGAAAGATTGTATGGTGATACATATAGTATGGATGATAAAGGATGTTTGGTGGATTTTGAAAAATAAAAATGTACAGAAGAAAGTATAGGATGAGAAGAAGGACGAGGTGGAAAGGCTCAAAGAGTATTGCAAGAGATGATGAGCAAAGCAATTTCACATAGTATCAACATCACATATTCATATTTATGAGTAAGTACTACGGATCTATACACACTGGTATTTGATATTTTAACAGAGTGCTCATATTTTATCGCCTTTCAACGTTGATTGATTCGAGAATACAGTATATCAGACCTTAGTTATACTTTCTTGGAATATTAAATAAAGCAAATATAGTATAGATAATTTCCAGGCTGTAGCAAAACAAACCCATCCATGAGTTGAATCCAGGTAAAGACTCAGGCTGAAAAATATCGAAGACTTGAAAATCTTTTAAAATATCTATTCATATAAATCTATTGATAAAAGAAAATTTTGGCAGAAATCTTGGCAAAAATCTCCACGTTAGAAGAAAACCTCTTGGGTCGAGCATTTTTAAAAATCACGATGTAACAAACAAAATTTATTCTAAATATTCAATTGAGATGAAAATACTTCTAAAGTCCATCCCTATCTTCCATTGAACACTTTGATTTATTTTTTGAACTTCTAGTCAGAGATTTGTACAGCGAATACATGTCTTGCATAATACAGTCAATGGCTTTCCTAGCGATTATCTCTCATTCATTGTCCTAGTTCTCTCTTGAACAGAGTGAAAAACTGCAGAAAGGAAAGAGTAGGGAGGAGAACGGATAAAAATAGGATAAAAGAGAGGAAATAGAAAAAAGAGAGAAACAATGAGCGAGGAAAGTAAGATTACATGTTGGGAATAATGAATGAATTGTTGGATCCGTGGCTGTTAGGTCCCATTCATAATTCATGTCCCATTTTGTAAATGTTTTACAGTTGACAGAGCTAGATAAAAGAGTGGTTTCGTAGAGAGTGGAAAAAGAAGACAAATCTAGAAAACGTGCTGGGGCCAAGAGACCCTCAATTGTTTGAGCAGTTCACTTTCCAAGATATGAATATTTAGTATTACAGGAAGTTCAAGCAAAGGCTCACCTCTCGAACTTCTTTATTTTTAAATTCAAGGAAACCGTTTTCTGTAATCCTGTGATAATCTTGAGTACGACAAAAGTCAAAGTTGAAAGTGTGAATGAATATCATTGATGACTAACTTCGATAACTCACGAGTGAAAGTTTTTGTAACAATAATACCATTGAATATCATGCAAAGAGAGGATATGTACTGAAAATGTTATCCATCATGATAGGATTGACATAATCCTCATTCTAAAATTAGAATACTACTAGACTTTTTATTTCAAGCCTAAGGAATCTTTCTAGAATCCTAAAAAATTCTTTCTAGAATTATTATATCCTACAATAATACACTAATATTCTATATATTTCGTACAAGTATTACATACTCCCATTCTAAAGGTTCTACATTTCTGGAACAAAACTGCAATTCTCGATAGGAAGGATGGAGAAGATTTTCAAAATGTGATATATACACAATAAATAGCTTTTTAAGCACACGTTCATGTATGAGAGCTTATTTAAAGTACAATGAGCACATAAGCCTGCATACTGTATCCACATCACATAAGTACTTTCTCTACGGCTATAATGGATTGAATTTCCATTAGAAGACATTGATTTGCCGCTATCATGGGCATTCAAAAGGGTTATCAGCTACCAGTTTTGTAACGTCTACATATTATTATACCTGTATATGATAGTGATACAATGTACTCGTTTAGTATTCTATCGTCTATGCTATAAATACAAGATTGAAAAAGAGGGGTGAGGATCACGTTGTTATCAGACTGGAGCATTACATTCACTTCTTTTCAATTATTCGTTTCCTTGATCCTCTGTTTCCTATTCTTTCTCGATTGCTCTTGATTTTTTATTCCTGTCTTCTATCTCCTCTTCATCCCTTTTCATTCTTCCTTTTTTCGTTGTGGAAATTGATTGTGGAGGAGGATGAGGAGGAGGAGGAGAAGGGAAGAAAGGAAAAGTGTAGAAAAAGTAGATAGATAGAAAGGAGCGTGTAGAAGAGGAAAATTAAGAAGTGGGTTACATAACCAAAAAGTTTAATTGTTTCCGTAAAATGAATAAATGAATAAATAAATATTTAAGATACATTATCTTTCGTCACTTAGAACTTACTTAAACACTCTAAACTATGTAATAGAAGAGAATATACATATGAACTAGTAGAGGGAATAGTAGAAGGAGTGGATTGATTTTAAAAGAAAGAAAGAAACATGGTTTTTAGAAAACATATGAGAAATATAACAGAAGTATAATGGAATAAAAAACCAATAATAATTAGAGGATTACGCTATCAAGGATTGGGAAGAATCAGGGGATTACAGGTACAGTACGAAATGGAGGAATAAGGAGAAGAAAAAAGGATGGAATGTAGAAAAAGAAGGACGAGAATGTAAGGAAGAAAGGAAGAATACAAAGGAAGAGAACCAATAAAAACATTGCCAAAAGGTTGGAGGAATAAATAGAAATGTAAGATGGAAGCTCACGCGAAAGACAAGATTTAGGATAAAGGAGTGAGCTAGTAAAACGAACGGAAGAAGAATGTATATTCGTATTGCACCTGCTGGAATATATTCGTTGTATCTTACATGGAATAGATTACAATCAGCCGGCAAGGAAAGTTGAATCTCTCTTCTAGCGAGAAGACACTCTATTCCAGAGCAATTTCAGGCGTGGAGCTGAGTCTCTCGTAAAATAGGTGCTACCTATACAGTATAATAGGCAAAAAGAATAATGCTTTCTCGCCCCACGTTATTGCCTGGCAGTGTAATGGATTGTAAAGATTCTAGCTACTCATAGAAGACAAACTGTATCCAAGTTACTATTATGGTAATGTAGTGTAATCTACTGTAGCCTGATCATTATTGCAGTATAGAAATGTGTATAGCCCAAGTGGAAAATGGTATTGATTGATTATTATGAAACTTCATAGGGATACTTATTGAGTGATTGTAAAGAAATATTGTGATAGTCATCCAAGTTAAATAAAAAGACAAGATGTTGTCAAACAACAGTTTCCTTCACTAGTCCGTCTAGAACTTTTTATTAAATCTGTAGTTTAACAACATCTTGTCTTTTCATTTCATTTGATGGTGATATAGAATGATAGTTTCCAGTAATTTAAATAATTTTGTACCAGAGCCATTTATTAATCGATCACAGAAGATCATATAAGAACAACTTCTGATAATTAATATCAATTTATGTTTAGAAATTAGAACTATGAATGAGTAGATTCAATCAATTGAGGAGTCCCCAAACTTAAAAAAATCGAAACCAACACTTGTCCAATTGAAATGTTTTGAACGATTTCGAAGATATATTATTGTTAATACCAGAATGGTTCCTAATTCGAGATGATTATCAGGATGAGCCTGAAATGTTTATTGTTATTCATAAATAACGCTGGTGTTAATGTTCCTGCAATCTTTCCTAAATTCATTGGTACAAGAAGTCGAGGGTTAAAATAAAAAATTGAATAGACCGGTAGTGTTCAGATTTTTTCTTGGAAAACTATTGTTTGAAAATGTAAATTCATTGAGAAGAATGCATCCGATTCTATTGTTTAGAAACATTTCCGCCATATTTAACAAAAATTTCCTCACCTCAATCTTTACCTCACCACACAACCTTATCTTAGGAGCTTTGAAATGTAAAATGGTTGGAACTTGCATCAATGGCAACATTCCCAAATGTTAAGTCGTAACTCTCTACTTCATCTTGTGAACTTGGGTACATGTTAACCGAGTTTCAGCTGTTAGTTTCCACATGTCTTGTAACGCAGCGAAAACCGATTTGCTGGCACAATGAGAGAACACCGATTTACAATTTGATCATCGATCAATTCTACAACCAGAACACGCGTTCAAATTAACAAGTGAGTCTGACGAATCACAAGTTACTAGTGAAGTGACATTTGATTTCGGCGTATTTCCAGATCTGTCAAGAGGTGATTAAATTGTGATTGGTACTAAATATTTTTACTATTCTCAATGAACAAGAAAAAAAAAAAAAATTAATTATAAAATTATCAATAATTTACCCTATAAGAGGGAAGAAAAACAGATTTTGAACGGATCAAATTAATATCACCCTCACAGTATGCAATACACACCTATAACTAATATTAACACGGAACTGCAAGACGCAATAATAAAATAATCATGCATGCATTCTATAAAAAATGCAATCAAATCATGCAATTCAATGTGTAAGTGCTCATCTCATATCAACCGCTTAGGTGTAAATGTATAGTAGTAGATGAAATACTTCTTCCCCTAAAGAAAGTAGCCCTAAAAAAAATAAGTAATGAAATACTTCGTCTAGATACGATTGGTACAAAATCGACGTTATTATTTATTATTTATTATTTATTATTTATTATTTATTATTTATTATTTATTATTTATTATTTATTATTTATTATTTATTATTTATTATTTATTATTTATTATTTATTATTTATTATTTATTATTTATTATTTATTATTTATTATTTATTATTTATTATTTATTATTTATTATTTATTATTTATTATTTATTATTTATTATTTATTATTTATTATTTATTATTTATTATTTATTATTTATTATTTATTATTTATTATTTATTATTTATTATTTATTATTTATTATTTATTATTTATTATTATTATTTATTATTTATTATTTATTATTTATTATTTATTATTTATTATTTATTATTTATTATTTATTATTTATTATTTATTATTTATTATTTATTATTTATTATTTATTATTTATTATTTATATTTATTATTTATTATTTAATTTGGATGAAAATATTAGAAAAGGTTATGTTCAAACTCACTATTTCAAAATCACGAATTTTCACTCCCGAATATAGAAAAAGCTATGAATTATCAATTTAGAATTTCGAACTGTTAATATTTCAGTAAAAAAACACCAAAAATATATGATAAATTATTCGGAAATAATGTTTGTTTAGTTTCACTTGCAAATTTCAATACATAATGATAGAAAATTCTCTCATTACTCCTTTTTATTCTTATTAGGGTATACAATCAGAAATCCACACACACACATGAATGCATAACCACAACAAATTCCATTCAAGCATTTGTAACCACAATACTATTCCGGTGGTTGGAAATGTCAGAGAAGTTGAAATAGATCCCATGAATAGATCTATAAATCTACTAGCCTACCGTTTCAAAATGTATCGATTTATTTTACAAAAATACATACAGATATGAAAATAACAAAAAGGATTTGGTAACCCACAAAACTGTTTCCGATTTACAATTGCTAAGCTCTTCATGAGTAACTTTAAAAAAAAAAAAATAATAATTCAATATAACTGTATATTAATACTTCTCATACGTTTATGATATTGTCTTGGTTAGTATCACGAGCAAGAAGTGTTGCGTGTTTTGTAGGTTATTGCTGTAATAACGGAATCACTCTGTACAAAACGTATGAAGGTGTTCTGTTCATTCTTCACTGTTCAGATATTTATATGAAATTGAAAATAGGGGAGGTTGTGGTTGTTTTGATGATAAATTGTTATAAAACGCTCAAACGAGACCTCTTTGCTCTCCAGCAAGCAAATACAAATGATGCAAATCTGAGAGTGAGAGCATTTGCAGTGTCTAGATGACATTGAATGCAAATAAGAATATTTTAAAGATGTGGGCGTTCCATTGAGATTAAAGCTAGTCAAGTAGAGAATGACACAGTTGGAGATTAGATCACTGATGACATCATCAAACTAACATCGTCTTAACCGTCAACAGAATAACATGGGATAAATCATCATTTGCATTATAACGAGGAGACTATAATTTATTCTTGGCTGAGTCTCGAAACTTGGCTCCTTGATAATATGTGTGACTCCTCAATCCTCTCTAACCTTTGACAATATAATGTTAACAATAACCATGTGTAGTAACGAATTTATTGTTTTCTAAAACGTATTTCTTGTGAGATTCAGGTTCAGATTAAATCACTTTATACATATAAATTGCATAATTCAGTATATCGATTAAAATTCCTAGCCATGAGAATAGAAAGGTCACTAATTACACAGTTTGCTTGAGTTAACTAAGAATAGACTATGAAACCATGAAAACTAGTGGAAGGGATCAGATATGGGATTTAATAAGCTAATGGTAATATAAATTTGTGCTTTATCTAAATGAAATGGTGGAGTTCAGACGTATGAATAAATGTCCATTCTTGGAGAGGGGTGTACATCCTGTTCAAAGACATCACAATAGAATACAATTCATGAATTCTTTTTAAGTAGAATTATACAATTAACTAATAAAAGAAAAGTACAGAATTGGAACAGTATTGGAAAAAAATATAATAATTTACAACCTCTGAAATACACGTAAACAATAGTTGTATCTGAATATAATAGTCTCAATTCATTATGAACATGAGGTCACAAATAAATGATATTATGTCAGGGAATATAATACAGTATACTCACAATATTCTGGAAAAAAGCAACTTCAGATAATACATCCAATAATTTGATGATTTTTCTTGCTCATTTACACTATAATCCACAATTCCTTCTTGATTATTGAGTGTCACTCATTGCATATTAATATTTTTTAGTTGAGAATATTGATTGATTTCGAGCTATAGATTTTAGAATTATATATAACAACAACAACAGCTAGGTGATTAACTCTTTTCACGCATTCATATTATGTTACTGATGTTATTTATCTATCAATAACAAGTTCGTCTTTAATAAAATTTTGTAACTCTTATATCAAATTTCCTCACAGAACTAAAATATTAAAAACTTACATTTATGAGATAAACATTAAACATTCATAAACAAATACATCTGCCAAGTAATGTTACACAGTACAAATGTTTATAAAAAAGAAATGAGAAATAACAGTAAACTTTAATTATATCTTCACCCTACTTTATATTACCGATGTAGCCTAATAATATATCTGTCAAAACTATTTTATCCCCAATATATCCTACTCAACTCCATTGTTAAAGACACCAATTGTGATTATTGGTCGGACTGGATGCTCGGTTTAATAATTGAATTGAGTGAGGTGGCACGTGGCTGCCATGCCTTGTAACCGGCGCATCATTTCCAATGACCGATCTAATGTAATAAAGCGCTTCCGACCTGCTCCCGTGTACGCTGAACGCTACATCCGAGAGGCCTTGATCTGACCAACACAATAGCGGTCCGACACTTGACAGAAGATGCTATTGTCTGGCTACATTTGTTCAGAAATTCGGCCCAACACTGGTTAAGTCAGCGGTAAAGGATCAGCAGCTCACAGGCTAACAATCGTATCTGACCCGAACAGACTTCAACGTAATAACTATGTCTCTGTGAGGCGTGCAGTTACGCTGGATTTCTTATTATCTGCGGTTTCTGTGAGGTCCGAACCGTTGCCATTCAACAACTAAGGATCAAATTTTGTATTGTCAAGGACTAGGAAGTAGTCATATTGATCGAACCGAATAGAATTATTATTGTTATTTGTGTAATATATTCTCAATTCGTTTATTAGAGTATAGAGCCATATACATTTTACCAATTCAGAGCCATATACATTTTACAAATTCATTAATCTCATTTATGTACAAATATAAAAGATGAGGAGAGAAAAAACAGGATTTGTCCAAATTTTTTGTTCAACCTAAAGGTTTACAATCCAAAAAGAGGATTATCTGAAGTAACTTAACAATTTTGAATTTTGGAAGGTCAATATTGAGCCAAAAAAACAAACACTTCAATCAATTCAAAAGTTTTATTGATATATTGAAAATAATTTGAAAATTTTGAGCCGAAAATTAAACTTTAATTGATCGTTCAATATAAAATTATTAAAATTTTAAAGATTATTGTATGGTCATTGATAATTTGCTTTGACTACTATAGTCTGTCCAAGTCAAGAAGAGCCTCTGGCAAGATGAGAAAATTACTCCAGCTCAGTAAATATTGGTTCAAAAAATTATTGTTTTGGTCTCAATCGTAAGAAACATTCTGATCTACAATTTGAGACGAAGTCAATATTTTTTGAACCAGTATTTACCAAGTTGGAGTCATTTTCTCATCTTGCCAGAGGCTCTTCTTTGCTTGGACAGACTATACCAAGCATTGACTACATTGATTGACATCAAGGGACTCAATACATTTTTGCACTGATTGTATGACTAGATAATTTCATTATGGTTAGATCAAGGAGGTTCTTATCCTCCTTGATGTGTTAGATTCATTTGGGCTTTCATGCAACTGGCTGTGAGTGTTATTGATTTTCAGGAAAATTGGAAACTATGATGAGATGTAAAGAAATGGCTTCACCCATTCGTACAGTTTGGCATAATTGAATCTCGGTAGTATGTAGCAATTCCCCATGTTGAATGAAATCATCATAAATAGATGAACATTTCAAAATTGAGAAATCTCGCTAACAAGATGTCAAGTTTTTCAAGCATTCCTAAGATGATAAAAATAATAATTTGAAGAACATAAAATGAAAAATCATACTATATTTTCTTGTTCTTCAATCAATTTCCTGATCCTTATTATTATATTTGACAAGACTCATCTTGTAAATTATTTATATTTCAAGAAAAAATGATTAAGTCTTTGTTGATCAAAAAATTGTTTGTGAAAAAATACAGTGAATACTATTCCTTATCGCGGAAAGTACGAATTAATTCACCTGTGATTATTTGACAAACTTGTTACAAGGGAATAGTACTGATAAAAGTAACATTATCAACAATATTTTAATCTAAGAAAATTTTCATTATGAGTAATTCCATTTCAACAAAAAATACTAATTTTTTTCAATTATAAACATGAGTAATATTCCAGGCACTAATATTCAATAAGATTGAGTGAATACAACTTTCATTCCAGAAATATTGTACGAGATTTATCAACTTCTATTGCAATTCGAAAGAGATAGCCATTGACAAACCACTGCCAACAAAATCAGCGCTGAATTGCATTCCGCTTCTAGTCTGTAAATCGAGTTGAGTTGTCAACATTTGTCAACCAGACAACAAGAAATAGGCCGAACGTCCCAGTCAAGAATCAATTTGTTTGTTCCTTCTATCCTCTTCTCTCAACAAGCAAATCCATAGCAGTCAGTCTCTATCCTTTTCTCCTAGGGTATGGAAGCATCGAGAATGTGGACGAGCAGTGATGGAAAGAAGAGAAACAGAAGAAGGTGAAGCGAGGAGGAAAATGTAGAGTGACAGAAGAAGGAGGAAGAGAAAAAGAAGGAAGAAGAAGAAAAGACGAGAAAGAAGAAAGAAGAAAAAGAAGGAGGAGGAGAAGAAGAAGAAGAAGAAGAAGAAGAAGAAGAAGAAGAAGAAGAAGAAGAAGAAGAAGAAGAAGAAGAAGAAGAAGAAGAAGAAGAAGAAGAAGAAGAAGAAGAAGAAGAAGAAGAGGAAAAGAAGAAGAAGGATAAGAGGAAGGAGAAGAAGAAGGAGAAGGAAGAAGATGAGGAAGGAGAAGAGAAAGGAGAAGAGGAAAGAAGAGAGGAGGGAGAAGAGGAAGAAGAAGAGGAAGGAGAAGAGGAGGGAGGAGAGGGAGAAGAAGAGGAAGGAGAAGAGGAAGGAGAAGAAGAAGTAGAAGAGGAATGAGAAACAGAAAGAGGAGAGTGAAGAGAAGAGAAGAGTAAGAAGAAGAAAAAGGAAAGGAGGAGGAAGTAGAGGAAGGATAATAGAAAGGAGAAGAGGAAGAAGAAGACAAGGGTGAAGTAAAAATTAAGTGAGTGAAAAAAGGTGCGTGTAGGAGGAGGAGAAGAAGGCGAATGAAAGAAGTGGGAAGAGAGAAAAGAGAAAAAGAAAACTAACAAGTGAGACAAGAGAGGCTAACGTGGGAGAAAAATGGAGGAATTTAGAAGCAACGAGAGAAGACTTGGAATTTGGAGAAGGTGGAAAAAGTTGAAAATGGAATAGTAGAAAGAGGGTGAGAGGAGAAAAGGTGAGAGATTTGGAGAAGGAAAAGAACAAGGAAGGGGAACGAGTGAATACATAAAGAATAACAAAAAGGTCATAAAGTTAGAAAAGGATGTGGAACAAGCTAAGAAGATTTCCTAGAAAAAGAGGATGAAGGATAAAAAATCGAGAGAAAAAAAGAAAAAGATGGAGAGGTGAATGAGAAAGAGAGAAGAAAGAGAACAGAAAACCAAGGAAGATGCTTTGAAAAAGACGAAGAACGGAAAGAAATGAGAGAAGAGGAGAGAATAACATGAAATCAAACGAAATTTGATTCAACAACTTCATCAACCAGATCCTCGCCTCAAGGCGTTGGCAGCGCAAAATTAGATTTGAGAAAATTTGGAGCAAAATTTGTGCGAGTAAGAAAGGACTGGAGAATCATTTTTAGCGCGGGTCAGTGCATTTGTGGATTCAATTGTTGAACATTGATTCAATTCTTTACTTTCTTCCAGACTTTACTCAAGTATTGAAAACAAGGTCTTGAAAACAATCTAACACATGCAATATATCAAAAAGTTGGAATTGCATCACATTAACTTTTGAAGTACAGTATTGTATAACTTCACATCCAAATCTATAATAGAACAATGGTCATAATCATAATCATTTATTCAATAATTTATATTGAAGATGACAACAGGTTGATGCTCAAAACTATTACTCATTGAATTTTTTAAACACTTCACAAGAATATTAATAGAGCTTACGTTTTCCTAGTTTCTAGCAGAGTCAATAAATAATAGTTTACAATCAAAATTTATTTTCCGTTTTCAATACGAACATTAAATTACATTTCTGTAAATGGATGAATGGATTAATTATAATATAATATAGTAAAAATGAAACTCAATACAATCAAAATATTATCTCAAAAAAATCAAGAAGTGGATTATAAAAAATATTTTAGGAAAATTGAACAAGTACAATAACAATCAAAATGTAAAAGAACTTATGATGGAGAATAAATAAAATTGATTGTCAGATGAACCAAAGCAATGAAGGACTTTTTTAGAATGGATCCAGTTCCTCTTGATAAATAATTATTTGAGTATTATAATAGTTTTCACGTTCAGATGAAATGGATAAATTTCCATAAAGTAAGCCGAAAATCGTCAACTTGACGTACAAGACATAAAGTCAAGGACCGTATTCAACAAACGAGAGTCGCCTTTAGAGTGAAATTCCATGCCCCACAGTAATGAACATTTTTACCTTTTTACTCACTTATTTTTCGCAGTCATGCCACTAAAAATATGTCTGGTGAATACATGGAGTTGGATCTCATTAGTCTTTTGCTTTGTGTTGAGGAATAACAGTGATATTTACTACCCTATGAAGCTGTTGCATGTCATCCAGGCATATGACAAGTAATTTACTTTTTTATTCCATTTCATCAATTCTCTATCCATCAAATTGCACATTACATACATTGAATAGTGTCAAAATTCATGGTTATACTGAAAATATGATCATTTTATTGTTCCAGACAGAGGATGCAATACTAATACTTGGATGAGCGAACACGACTGTCATGGGTCTCTCACAGCAGGGATGATGCCACAAAGAAGAAATAACCTGTATATGGGAGGACTAAAGCGTGTTTTCTTATTCAATTGGGTAATTAAATTCAATATTCAAATATATAATTTTATTATATAACTCTTACTCGATTTGTAGGCCTATTCAGTGGAGAATAGTTTTTCTCTCATCCTTTTTACATTATTCAGCTGCTACTGTGGCAGTTAACAATTGAGCTGTTCCACTACAAGCAAACCAATCAATATTTTTTGAGAGTTCGGTCAATTATCAAAACTCAATTATTAAACTAAACTTGATGAGTTGACTCAATGCTACATTACAGTAATGACGAAAATAATGTATAATGAGTATAATGAGTAATTATACGTAGAAATAATTGATATCAACAATATTATTCTATATCTGTCGATGATTTAAATATTCCATTACATTATATCTCAATCAATTTTATTATTATTCCAATCAGGTATTGGACATGCTCACAGGTGTTCTACATGATAGTCGATCGATGAATTTACTAGATCATTTCAAAATTCTACCAAAATATACTTTTTAATTGATGTATATCTTGTGAGTCGATTGTTTAATTGAGAATAATTATGAAACATTTAAAAACAATCATCATTACATATAAGGTCGAACAATGTTGCTCAAAAACAATGAAAAGAGTACTGTAATATTTCTCATAAATTTTATGCTTATTGATAGATGAATAAAAATAATGTACATCTCCAAGATTTTGCGAAAAAATTACAAACAATCTTTTTACTCAGTTTTCCAACAGAAGATTATACTCAACTCCAATGTATTTGAAAAATTTATGATTTTTGAGAGGTAAATTTTTGTGAGGGTGATGCCCACAAGTTCTCGAAGCATGTGCGTGGGTTAATGAGAGGAATGATGATTATAGATGACCTCTGATTTTTAATCATTTATGTCTCCTCCGTAATATGATGTGGCCGTCTGACTGTGATACGATGTGGTCGAAGTTGCTCCCTTGGTTAAGATTCCTTGGTATGATCAGATCGGTACATTACCAATTACTTAAACATTTCGAAATTACAAAAAAAAATATAAATGATATTCCTCTACTTTTTTAACATTCAAATTTCACTAATCACTTAGTATAAATTCACCAATATTCCTCCCATAAAAAAATCAATGACTCTTTTTAAACTCGCAATGACTAATTACATGAATATTTTTATAAACCCATGCATGCAGTATATGCCTGCTAATGACAAAAATACATAATGCAGCAAAACTGGTAGCTCATCCAATTTTCATATTGAAGAAGATTGCCTTTGGCCAGACCCTGTCTCCTTATTAATTGCCAGCTAACATGCAAGGGTGGATATTACGTTATGTGGACTGGACATGAATACGCTACGCCCCAAACGTCACTTATTGAAATAATCACGAAATACACTATAGGGCACGCTAGTTTAATGGTTAAAAGAATGAACATTTCAAAAAAGAATTATGAACAGAGGATTATTGAATCATAAGTGAGAATATGCCTAATTATCATAGATACCTAAATATAATTTATTATCATAGAAATGTGAAAAATCAATACAATCTGTAGAACTCGAATATAGGCCTTGTTGAAAGTATATTCGGATGTGTTGTTAATGTATAATATACACTGTGTTTCCTTCATCTCAGGGCTACTTTTATTACTGATTTTTATTTTTTTTAAATACCCCAGTACCCTTTTTAATTATTTTTTACTAAAGCATTACATGTTTCGACCATTAAATGACATGTAATGCTTTAGTAAAAAATGATTGAAAAGGGTACTGTGATATTATTTAAAAATAAAAATCAATATACGTACATTGTATATGAATCGAGATAGGCTACTTAATAAAATTTACAAAAACGACATGTGACTAGGATAATGTCAAGTTCTGAACTTAACCAAGAAAACTTAACGATCTAATTACTCAGTTTTAAAATAGAAGTGCTTTTTTATAGATAAGGTAAGGTTATACTGTACATGATTTATCGTCAATTTTTAAATCCTGGTGATTATTCTCTGTAATTAGATTTGACAGTATTTTGATTGGATCCGATTCTATTAAGCAACTGGAGACGAGCTCATTATTTTAACTAGAAAGCACATATTTCTAGAGGAACCTTTGATCTTCCCACAAACAAGAATTCCTCTGCCTCTGCGAATACTAGTTCATTCAAGTAGATAATTTACTTTATGAAATATTAACCGATATTTGAAGCGAATTCATTGCCGTAATCATCAACTTAATTCATGTAATTTACTTCATGAAATATCAACTGATATTTGAAGTGAATTCTTTGTCTTAATTATCATCGCAATTTCAATTTAGTTCCCCGTATGTGAATTCTGCGAACAAGCTAATTTTATGAAGAGAATAGCTTTGACATTAGTTACATACTGCTTGAAACACTATATTTCTCCAATTGTTTTGGCAATTTTGGCAGTTTCATATGTTCACACAACTATTTACCTCTATTCTATCCATGGAAGAGCTCTAGAGCTATTCTCAATATATTGATACATTAATTGTAATATAATAGATATAATAGTGAAAAGTTTTGTCTACTAATCAAATGGGGGGGCGTAGCTGAGTAGGCGCTGGCGTTGCAACCCAAAGGTCCCGGGTTCAAACCCAGGTCAGACCAGCAATTTTTCTCACGCCACTTTCCCGTGTTTCGGATGGACACGGTTAGCCGTCGGTCCCGGCTGCCTAAAAAAACAGTCGCTAAGTCACGTCAGAGGCCCTGAAATTGATCAGGAGCGACCTGAAAACTCTGAAACAAGACCTGAGTCAACCAGGTTACACGAATATTATTACTAATCAAGTATATTAATGTTATCCATCAATAATTCAATTATGATACAACCTGAAATATATTATTACTATCATTATTGTATAGTTTTTTGTTTTCTATTTTGAATTCATTTGAGTTAGTTTTCATACGTTATAATACTCTCTCTTTTTATGCTCATTAATTATATTGGTAAAAGATACTTCTCAGTAGAAATTTCACCTGATAAAGAGCATTTTTATTCTTCATCAATTTTTAATTCTTTGATTGGCGTTATAGTCAAATTGTATAGAATAGTATTATTATTATCATTCTATACACCTTCGGCGTTAGTATCCTACTTGCGTTGGTCTTGTCGTTGGTCTCATCTCTCAACAGTCAATTTTGATTAATTTTAGTGGCAAATGTGAGAAATTCCAGAAAAAACAAGCATTCCATAATGATGAAGAGGAATTGTTCAGGTACAACCTGACGAAAACAATTTTGCAAGCGAATTTCAATCCAAACAGGTCTTTCGAAAGAGGTAACGGCAGATTGAAATAACTTGCAAACAACAAACTTGTAAGAAGTCATCTGTGAATCATTGGACGTGCGGGAAAGTTGGAGGCGGCTCCGTACTTTTCAATAAAAATACGTAACTGGAGAACGCAGACTGGTCGGAGTTCGCTGGAAATTCATGTTGACTGGAAAACTGGATAAGAGCCGCTGTGCAGTCAACCACTCGGGTGAGCTAGTCCATATTCCAGTGCGCTAAAAATGAATTACAAAACTGAAAAAGAATGCGGCGATAAACACTGAAAAGCAGAAGAAGGAGGAAGAAGAGGAGGAGGGGAAGGAGGATGAGTAGAAAGAAAAGGAGGGGTGATGTGAGAGAAGGAGGAATTTGAAGGAGAGAAGAAGAAGGAGAAGGAAGGAGAAATGGGACGAGAGAGGAAGGAAGAGGAGAATTATAAGAAACAGTACATTGATCAGTAAATTAATTGTTATTTAATTCGAATATTGTGAAACAAGGAGAAAAGCATGAGGAGGTAAGAAGGGTAATAGGTAATCAATTTCCCTTTTCTGGAAAGAAGAGGAGGATGATGATGAGGAGGAGAAGGAGAAGAAGGAGATCAAGAAAGAATAGAATAGAATGAAATAGAGTAGATTTTTCCTGCGAGAGCGAAGTTAGGGCGCAGCCCTCTCTTACACTCAACCTCAAGGAGAAAAAGAAAGATGAAGGGAAAGTAGAGGGTTTGAAGTAAAATTGGGAAACACAAAAGGGTAGGTAAGTAAAAGAGAAAAGGAAATGAAGGAACAGGAAAACTTGGGGAAGAATGCGGATGGGAATAGGAGGAAAGGAAAAATTTATTTCAGAAGAAGTATGATATGATAAAAATGAAGTAGAAAGTAACAAAAGTAAGAGACTGTAAAACGAGAGGAAGGAAAATCGACCGAAGAATACAAAAGAAAAATGATAACAAAGAAAAGGTAATGTGAGTATAGAAAACTCTCTTCTTTTTTTCATTATTTTTTATTTTCTTTTCATTTATATTTTTTCTCATTTTTGTTCAGGTTAGTGTTGTTCACAAAAAAGTCAGGTCACAGGAAGTTGTTTACTCACCAAATAAGAAGGCAATCACTTGACTGACACCACTCAACCACTTTACACTCGCACCTGAAGAACCCCACACTCACAGCAATTTACTTACACCAAATCGAATAGCCACACTATGTAGCCCCATAGTCTGTCCAAGCGAAGAAGACCCTCTGGCAAGATGGAAAAAATGTCTTCAGCTTCGACAATATTTGTTTAACAATTATAAATGTGGTCTTAATAGTGGATAAAATTGTTCTCTACAATTTGAGATCGAATTGATAATTTTTGACCCAAAATTGACCGAGCCTGAGTCACTTTTCCATATTGCCAGAAAGTCTTCTTTGCTTGGTTAGACTATACAAATGCACATGACGAGGAAACATTTATCTGGAGTACTTACAAGTGTAAATGAGTAACCGAATACAGGAAAATTATCTCTGAGTTTCCTATTCATAAATGTTCTTACGGTAGCCTACTTGACTTTTTACATACATTAATCAACGGGTTTTTAATTAATTATTTTCAACTGGGAGTAATAACGTTTTAATAGCTTAATGTCAAACTTAATCCTGCTTCCTAGCGCGATGGAGAACAAAAACATCACATTTTCTCCTAGAGAATTATCTAATTCAGGCTTCAGCATCAAATTGAAAATTACATAGATAAGAAGAGTAGAAATCAAGTTTTTCAATGATGTATAGGAATAGCCCATGGAACTTTGTTTTGAACGGAAAAAATATTGAGGGAAAGTTATTTTATGATCAATCCTCGTAACTAATAAGATTATGTTCGATGGATGAGCTTTATAAGATTTAAGGTTTAGAGCTATAAGCTTCATAAGGTTGAAGCTATAGCTATCTCTATCTCTTTCAGAACAGTGTCAGTGAGTACCAATGTAATCTGTACGAAGCTTTCTTCACATGCAAAGTTCCTCATAGACTTGAAGGAAGATCTACCTGCCAGCAAAGTGCATGGTTGCTTTATGAAGTCCGGCAGCCATGTTGAACTTAGTCAAGTTCTGCAACGGACACTTACTCATCAATAAAGTTCCAAGTCTTGCCATACTCACTCAGTTCACCCTTCAATAGACTACCAAAGCATTATCGCGGAAAATTAGTTGTTATCAGCTACTGTTTTCTTGTTACAGTATTAGTGAGTTCTCCTTCTCGAACTTCTTAAACTTCTGCTTCTACATTTCCCCCACATTTTCTTCCAGATCCTCCTCCTTATTCTTCTTCTTCTTCTTCTTCTTCTTCTTCTTCTTCTTCTTCTTCTTCTTCTTCTTCTTCTTCTTCTTCTTCTTCTTCTTCTTCCTCTTCTTCTTCTTCTTCTTCTTCTTCTTCTTCTTCTTCTTCTTCTTCTTCTTCTTCTTCTTCTTCTTCTTCTTCTTCTTCTTCTTCTTCTTCTTCTTCTTCTTCTTCTTCTTCTTCTTCTTCTTCTTCTTCTTCTTCTTCTTCTTCTTCTTCTTCTTCTTCTTCTTCTTCTTCTTCTTCTTCTTCTTCTTCTTCTTCTTCTTCTTTTCTTCTTCTTCTTCTTCTTCTTCTTCTTCTTCTTCTTCTTCTTCTTCTTCTTCTTCTTCTTCTTCTTCTTCTTCTTCTTCTTCTTCTTCTTCTTCTTCTTCTTCTTCTTCTTCTTCTTCTTCTTCTTCTTCTTCTTCTTCTTCTTCTTCTTCTTCTTCTTCTTCTTCTTCTTCTTCTTCTTCTTCTTCTTCTTCTTCTTCTTCTTCTTCTTCTTCTTCTTCTTCTTCTTCTTCTTCTTCTTCTTCACCATAACCATACTTCCAATGCTCAATAAAGTGCACTTTGATAACTTTG
The DNA here is from genome assembly GCA_017141385.1 of Sogatella furcifera. Classification (NCBI taxonomy): domain Eukaryota; kingdom Metazoa; phylum Arthropoda; class Insecta; order Hemiptera; family Delphacidae; genus Sogatella; species Sogatella furcifera. The sequence continues at coordinate 38,143,062 of CM029550.1, forward strand.
TGAGGAAGACGTTAACATCCAGCTTTTGACGAAGGAAGACTCTCCATAAAGCTGTCGAGGAGAGAGAGAAATGTTTTTGTCAATTTCAATTCGTTTCGAATCACCGTGATACAAACAGTAGGCATAAGGTGATTGATGGTTGAATAGTGTCGTTTTCACCATAGGTGGTGTAACAAATAACGTAATGCTAGTCTATGGTTCTTCTGTAAAGATACTGTGGAACGGGAATCATCTTTAACACTGGTTTCAAAGTGAATCATTCCTGCTACTCCTCCTAATCTGTTATTTTTCTTTTTGAACCGTCGTTGTAGTTTTTTCCAAGTTTGCTTCTTACCCAAACCAGAATACAACACTATATTATTCGATTTCACTTCCGACTTAGAATACCCTATACCATACGTGTTGCGCTGATTTGGAAGATGCATTGAATAATGCATAAAATGAGCATGCTCATGTCTTACCGCAGTATCATCATTATAATTTCTCTTGATGTGTAATAATAAATGATAATAATGATGTGTAATGTTATAATGCACTCATTTCACAATTCATACTTCATCTCTCAAATAACTGTTGCTTCTAATTTCGTGATCAATTGTGGATCAGATTCTTTTCTCTCTTATATTCCTTTTCTTGCTCTGCCTTTTTCTTCTCGTGTTTCTCATTCTCATAATCTCTTTCCTTAACCTTCGTTTTTTGTTCCATCTTCTCGTTTCCACCATCTCTACCTTTACCGCCAATCACTCCCTCTTCCACTTTCAATGATTTCCCTTCTCTTTCTCCTTTCTCCTTCCTCCTCACCATTTCTCCTTTCTTCACCATACCTCCTTCCCCCACCCAAATTGGAGCCAGATGCTTCACTGTTACCACACTATCATTAGTGTAGAAATCAGTTGCCTTCTCCGTTAGAGAGCATCATAAAATAATAAAGTAGTTTCCTTATTGTTTCTGATAGCGTTTTGAGTAGTTTTTAAGTGCTTTGTGGTTAGCTTCTGTGTACTTCTATTTTCTCATCATAATCATCACTATTAGCATTTCCTCCTCTGTAGTCCATATCAAACCGTCCTAAATTTTGTACAGCTACTGTATTCAACTATACGTTTCTTATGATTTGCTGAGATTTGATTAACTCTATATCACTGTATGACAAACAATAAAGTATTTCTTTCATTTTTCCATGACAAACTATAGAGTATTCCTTTAATTTTTTTCCTGACAAACAATAAAGCATTCCCTTCATTTTTTTCATGACAAACAATAAAGTATTTCTCTCATTATTTCAAGTCAAAAGCATATTAGTAGAATGATACTATTCACTAATTTATTCAATATAGGGCACTGAGCTCCGCTCTGGAACTGCGACCGCTCTGCTAAATGGTTACATAATGGTTAAATGTTAGATGAATATATATTTTGCCTAATATATATGTTGTATGTTCAATAAGAATATTCCAATCACACTTCATGTAACCATTCAGAAATGCTGTCAAAGCCTTAAGAAAGGGTAGAAATATGAAATAGGAATATTTCCCTTAAGAAAGGGAAATATGAAAAATGTTTGTATCTTATCATTAATATTCATTTTCAATATTGGGCCTAATATAGTGTTACTATATGTTACTACCTAATACAGTTGTAACCCGCTGGAAATTATATTACCCTTTCACCTCATACATGACACCATATGTAACGAGTGGCCCCATAGATACTATTTTGTAAAATCCTGAAACTAAATCTTTTTCGAATCCTTAAGTGGTTGGGAGCATCACGTGGATGCCAGATCCGTTCCTCCAAATGCCAGATTATTTCTAATTAATTTTAAACTTATCTAATTTTAGCAGCTACCAGTACAACTACGAGTCAGGAACTTGTATGAAAAACAAATATTTTGTGTGGTATTCTATACTTAGGTTTATTGAACGTTTCTTTAAATTCAAAAAAAAAACTTCTACATCGAATCATGTTACATCAAATTTTTCAAAACAAAGTTATTTCATCAATTTGGAACTATATTAAGGCCTCGGTTAAGAATATTACTATTTAAATTTGAGCTAGAAAAACTACATCAAAAGTTTAGCACTCACCATAATCACTATTGAAACTCAAGATACTCACACAAACTTCCATACTTTACTTGAAATGAAACTAAACCACGATTTTACTCCTATTAATTCTTTACATCGAAGGATACTCTAGATTAAAAAATAACGAATTCAAATATAAAAAAATCTAACAATTCTGCCCCTCTGAAACTCCCATTCAGAGGGCCGAGGCCTCTCCACCACTACATTTTCGATTGCTGCCGTGTCTGAACTGAGACTCCTCGTTTTTCCAATCAAACTTTCTCCTTCCAACGACACCCGGCCGGCAAAATCCTCATTTGAACCAACAAAATTTCTCAAGAGTTCAATGTTCGTGCAATTCCTAGTACAGTATATCTTTTCAACATTAAATCGAAACAGATACTCGAAAAAACACGAAAATTGCACTATTTCAGATACATAAGCAGTGATTTAGCAATTTAAATAGAACATAATCAACTCTCACTGAACAATATTACAAAAATCAAAGTTCAATCTCATAATTTCTTAATAATTCCGAACAGTTCAATAACCTGAAAAAAGAAATATAGAACACACAGAAAAAACACAATAATAAATTTCAATTTTCACACTATTACACAGTGATACTACAATGTGGTATCCTGAGAATAAATATAAGAAGAGTTCAAATTTTTGTTGGACAATTCATTACCTTATTAGCTTTAATCAGGATTTTTTAAGTCAAGTGAAAAGTCATTGTAGAGGAATATCAAGTTGAATAATTCAAAGATTTTTCAGTGATATTCCTTAATAGCTTGAAATACCCCAAGTCATACAAACGCCTCCTTGAAATTACCCTGCTACAGGCTTCAACATCCTGTTTTGCCTCGAAGGTCTGACACTATTTAAAAGACAGGAATGTTTACGACTGTTTTGAGAATAAATAACGACATGAAACAATGTCTCTGCGCTTTAACAACCCCAACAAATGAGATGATATTCGTTTGAACATTTCACTCGTTGAAAGAAAGATCCTCCAGGGCCCGGTTGTGTATTTTTAAGCGTCTACCTTCTCACTCATCAAATTGATGTTAAATACAAGTGTTGTTGTTTGGAAATTGTCGAAACAGAACTCATTTTCCCCAGGGGAGACATTTTTCCCATTCCAGCTACAAAAAGCTTTGAGTTAGTATGTTATTTTGAGTGTTCTTTCCTTGTTCTATGAGATAACAATTGATTGATGATTATTCCCGTTCTCTCGGTATTTTATGTCGTATAAGAAGATTCAACTAAGAAATATCATTGGATGAGCTTGGGTAATAGGTTCATAATATTTGAAATGTTTCAACACGTTAAACTTCTGTGCTCTAAATTTTTTCTTTAATTCCAAATTTTTCAGTCTTGGGTTAGTGTTTTTGACCTGTATTTTGGTGATCTTGGACTTTCTAAGTTGAAAATAACATTTTCGGATCTAAATACCAGTGAAAATAATAAAAAACTTTCACCGTGTTTCCTATCGGCGAAACATTATTATGTCGGCAAGGAGGAACACCTTTTGTTCTCTCCACCAAAAAAGTGATACTAATTATAATGATGTTTGAAATTCAGATCAAAAATCTATGTTCCCGATATTTGCTTTACCATAATGGAGTAATACTTGAAGAACATATTTGGGGACAGGGCTAAGTATGTTTGAATAGTATCCTTTATAGAATATACCAATTTTTTATAAATATGTCTGAACTTTGTCAATAGCTGTCTCTTTCGATATCTAGCAATCAGTGTCCCATCAGAAAAAATTGAACTCAAAGAAAATAGGATGCGAACTAAGAGAAAAAGAATTCAGAGAATGTCACAGAAGTATCAACACAGCAGAGATTGTTACCAAATATTCTTGGAAAAAATTGTATATTGGATATCCTGGGAAAACTGAAATTGAAATGGTAAGTAAACTGAGAATCTTTCACATGGATCAGGTCACCCGTCAACTAGAACTCACTTGTAACTGCCAATCAAAAAAGGAATAAATGAACTGCAACATTTCAAAATCGATGTCCAACGAATTGAATCATTCGACTGGACAGTCACAAAACGAAGTAGAAAGTTCAAAAGGTTCAAATTTTTGTTTGCTGCAATTGATTTCAACTGACAGTTCAATGTAGTAATCAATCAAACTCAAACGTTGTCTCCAAAGCAGGCATAGGGAATTGTATATTTGGTGGACGGTAATCGAAAAATGTATTAGAATGATGGGAGGAAAAGAAAAAAGAGAAATGGGGAGAAGAGAGAAAAGGGAATAAAGGGAAGACTATTTGAGGCTGTATTTATGTCTGGAATACTCTAATTCTTATGGCTTTTCCTGATTATTCTCGATCTTCCAACTCGAGAATTTTGGTATTAAATGTCACTGTTTTCATGCAAACATCATTTCTGTCATTCATGTGTTAATAAATCGATTCAGGTTGAAATAATTGAGCTGGACAATTGAAAGTCCAGCTCCTATCTTAGGATAGGTGTTACTCCTATCTACGAGTAGGCTATACTGGATTATGTTTCAAATTCTGCAAACGTGCGATATTATTTCTATTGATATTATGCAATATGAAAGTCAGAAGTTGTACACTGCAACATTGCAATGAGGCCTTGTTGAGTTCTTAATAATTTGTTGTGTATACGATTGTTAATGGCAGCATTCTTCACGGTTAGAATCGACAGTTTTTAGCCGTTGAAAAATTATAACAAATCTGCGTTTGTAATCTACATTTGTGAAGCAATTAATCTAATTTCATATTGGTAATCTCATCCTATCTTTCTACTTCCTAGTTCCTGCTTACTATTTCATTTCTGATTCTCAATTACTCGATTTTCCCATTCTCATCACCCTTTATGTTTTTCTCTGTTATCTTTCTCCTAATCCTCCAAAATTTGATACGGTGGTAGGAGAGTCACATACGAATTGTTTGTTACAATGATCGATTTGGACGAAATGAAGCGCGAGGAATGATGTGATGCATCGCAGCTTACGTTGTCGATGTGCCCGACCGTTACGGAAACACAGTAACGGCTGAATTGCTAATTTCAAATCGCCACTGCCAAATTGAAAACTGACGATTTTTTCGAGCATGCGTGTGATAGTGGTTGACGTGTGGTGTGAATGACCGATGACATAGACTAATAAACATAGGGACAAATTGGAAAATGATGACAAAGTGGACAACAAAAAATAAACAAGGGCGGAGAAGAAATTCAATAACCTGACCTCATGAACTTATATAACTCTGCTATCCTCTTTCCTCTATTCATTATTTTTCTCTTATTCTTCCCTCTTCATGTTCCCAATTTCTCATTCTAACCACATTTCTACTCTCGCCTCCTATTTTCATGACACCATAGAGGGGGAGAAAATTTCTCACTCTTTGTTGAGCCCCTTAAATGTTACAAAAAAAATTAAACAATCAACTTCTACATTAACAAAATCTACATTATCGCCAAGCTCAGTTCTGTCTTGACAGTCTATAAGCGGTCTCGAAAGGCTTCAGCTGTACCGATATATATTTTCACTTAACGATTCCATACTGCCTTGAAAGGTGAGAGTATGAACTGTATAAAATATGGTAACCTACATCTAATTGAAAAATGATCTACTGATTTAGAAAAGTACTCCGATATTCATTAAAAATCTTGTTTCTTTCATGAGCAGAAATTTTACAAAATATAAATATTTCAAATGAATAATTCTGATACAGTATTTTAAACAAACTCAAAGGAGGCGAGGATAGAGATTACTGTATTTAGGAGAGGTGAAAATGGGAGATGAAAGGGCAGAATCGAGTTTAATGTGGAAAACAGGGACAAAAAAGATTAAGAGTGATAAAGGAGAGAAATGAGAGCAAATGAAGAATGAATAGAGAATGTGAGAGACAAATAAAGGGAAAGAGAAAGTTCGTGTATGTGTAAGAGAGAAAGAAAGAGAATTAGAGAGTGGGTTATGAAGGGTAGTAGTGAAATGATTTGAGAGGATGATTGGAACGGAAATCGTTGCAATCCGATCACACAAAAATATCCGAGCATTGTGATGACGTCATTCCAGAATCAGGAAGCTAGGGGATTATTGCCCCACAATGGAAAGAGTATATTGCCATGAATTAGGACCACAGCATATTTTGAGGCCAAACTCATATATATTACCGGTGATTTGAGATGAGTTTGTAAGTATTTTCAGAGAGCGGATGTGCCAAGGTGATAAAAAGCACATCACAGAAAAAAACAATGGAACAATAATGATGGAAAATGATGAATAATAGAAGCTCTGATCATGATTTAACGCATATAATTCGTCTATGGAATGATATATAGAAATATTTAGCATTCAATAAACAATTCTTACTACTTTCATATCTCAGGAGTAATAAATACCAGGTAGAATGTGTCCAAGCGAAAAGAAGACATTCTGGCTTGATACGAAAATGATTCCAGCTCGATAAATATTTGTTCAAGAATTATAAATATGATCTCAAATTGTAAATAACATTCAGACCTACAATTTGAGCTCAAATGTATAATTTTTGAACGAATATTGACCGAGCTGGATTCATTTTCCCGTCTTGCCATAATGTCTTTTTTGCTCGGACATATTATATTATACAATAGAAAAGAACTACCATACGGTTTATTCGTTGGAGGAAGTGATAACGCGCCGGTCTGATAACCAGGTTGACCGGGGTTGGAGTTTCAACCGATGAACAGTTAATTCTTTGACCAAAGCACAATCACATAAATCCCGCCTTTCGGAGGAGACGATAAGCCGTCGGTCCCAACTACCTAGCAAGTAGTCGTCTTTCATAATTATATGTAATGTTGCTTCCAGGCCCGCGGTTTGCATGTAATGCGCTGTGGGCCCAAGCCCGATTTCCGCCCCTCCCCATCAATAAACGGGGGCTCACAGGCATTGCCGATGACACTCGAGCCGGTAGCTGATCCAAGGGGGGGGCACAAGGGGCAGTTACAAATTAACAAATTGAAGAGTATCGAATTCTGAAGCGAAAGACGTGGTGATTCTGTAAATCCTACCCAAATCTCAGAAATCGCGATCAAAAATCGAAAAATCGCCACTAAACATTTCTCTATCCATTTCTGAGATTTGGGTAGGATTTACACAATTACCACTTCCTAACTTTTGCTTCAGAATTCGATACTCTTCAACTTTCATCTATTGAAAATACAAATTCATGATTACATGTCTAGTTATACCGCCCTTAATATTTGAAAAATTGTGTCTTAGCATATTTTCCCAATTAGTTCAATAACCAATGGAGTTGAAAACTTCCAACAGGTTTTATTGAATTCGCAGCTAATTTTACATAGGATTTGATAATAATTGTAGAACCCAAAAAAGACCTCTAGAAAATTATTATTAAAAAAAAGTCAATTTTTCACCATTGTTATCTTGATAACAAAGTGTTTTTGGGGGTGATTCTTATTGAGATTTTTTCTCTACTTGGTGTAAGAAATCTGCCCGAGAAGTATTGCTCATTTCTCCTAAAACACGATTTATTTAATGAATATATCCAATTGAAAACGAAAGATTTGAATTACAAAAAATAATCAGGTTTTAAACTCTAGATTGTATGAAAACACGAGTTTTCACTTACATGTTCTTAAAAATTTCTGGCGGTGAAACTACAAACATAAAATTTCAAAAGTTTTCATGTTTTTTCAGCAAACTCGTTAATGGCGTCATCAAAGTTCATTTTTAGCGTTACATCACTTTCGTTACACATTATCAGTTTCGTTACAATTGTTCAGCTTGGTTGGTTCGAGTGTTGACCTATACCCTATTCACGATTACTTGAGACGAAATGAACAAATTTTTTGCGCGTGTGTGCGGGTAAAGGAAGGTATTACTTCATACGGTCGGCCGCAGTCGAACAGCTGTAGTCGATCACAGTTCTTGGCTTTTCCTCAAGCTCAAACAAAAAAAGCGACCTGTACATGCAAGAAGTCTCTTTATTTCGTCTCAAGTGATCGTGAATAGGGTATAGTCACTGACTAAATCCTTTCTAGAGCTGAAAACCCTCTTTCATACCAGCTAGACATATTAACGATTTATGGAAGTTTTTTGGAATTGTTGAGCTATGCTATTATAGATGGACCCCACGTTTTTAGTTGGAGGCATGTTTTGGTAAATAAAATTGGCGACAAAATTTATAAATTCAATACATAAAGAGATTCAAAGATGGGCAGGAAATTTATTTTCTTCTTTTTAGTCGGGTTTGGAAACCTTGGGTTTTTAATGTTCCTAAAATTCATTTCTATCTTTTTAATTTTACATCTATTTATGATTTTTGTGACTCGCGACTCGCCCTGTCAATCTTGCGCCCTGGGCCCGGGCCCACTGGGCCCATATGTTTCTGTGTAATCTGTAAAAGTCCAAAGAAAACCTTGTAAAACCTGAATACGGGCGTAATCTAAGAAAAGATTTCAAAAACATTCCTACATAAAATGTTTAGACCTATTCTAGACATTTCTGATCCTGTCCACTAAATTTCAACATTTGCTGCTGATTGTTCCACAAAAAGCTAAGAAATCGCAGAAAACATGCAGTAACAACAAACTGTATGCTACTTCCATTAGTAGCCCTAAACTACGAAGTGAACATCGACTCTGAACTCTACACTAGCTTCAATCAACATACACATAACGAATCTTACCCACTCACTAACGCACAAGCACGCATGGTCATTGAACGCTCACAACACCGACCTGCGGTCGCAAATTCAATGGTGGAGGAGGAAGATCCAAGGGAGCCCGCGGTTTCGGACCATATTAGAGTGGGGTTTCTTGTAGTTGGGGTCTACCGTTGCTTCCTGTGGCTCCAGGGGGAAGGGGGGTCACATCCGGCAAAATTACCACAGATCGGCCCAAATTGGTAAGCTGACACTGTACCACACCTGGCTCTGAAACGTATACAGATCGAATAAACTTCGAGCAGTATTGTAGAAAATTATTGACTAGCTTAAATAGTGCATGCCAGTAAATCAGCACTGTCGATTGTATTTATTGGAGACCTGATGCATCCAAAATTATGTTTACTATAGTCTACATTCACTTGCGTTCAAGAGCGAGGTGAACAAATCGAATAATGAAGTGTGAGTGTTGGAAATATAATATAATATTGGAGGATAATGTTATTGAATTGACATCAACTTATTACCTGAAAAAACAACGATACGAATGCAAACGGATGCAAAACTTTAAATAACTCTTTTACTGTTGAGAACGTTGAGGACTGTCTTTACATTAGGCTCACTGGCATTGTAGAATTGATTTGTTAGACTTTTTTGTAAGCTCTCTTATCAAAATAATAACATCAAAGCCACCCATTTAAATGACTAGACATGCTCGATTATCAATATAATATATATTGATTATTATATGTCTGTGTCGGCAGGTAGATCCATTCAATTCAACTCACGAGACTAAATTTGATGAAACTTATAACCGGTTTCTAGTAGGTCTACTCACTCATCCACCCTCATATTCACTTCATCACTCACATACATATTACAATACAGTAGGCTAATACTCTACTGTAATCTAATAGATTATTCTCTATACTATGACTTGAGCCAAAATGAACAAACATTTTGCAAGTGTTAGCGTGTAAGTATGGGATGGCCAATTCGGCCACGACGAACCATAATTAATAAAAGAGATCTAGCATAGACATTGGCAATGCGTATGTGTGAGTGTATCATTGATTTTTTCGCTGGGACTGAGTCGTATCGTTCTCTTGCTTCGTCATCGCAACAGTAGCAGCCCTGTTCGTTGATTTTGTCTTAATTAGTTTTGAATGAGGTACAGTTTGGAAATAATGTCATTTTTTGAGGACAAGGAAGCGTCAGCTGCGTCTAGGAAAGCTGAGTATTCGCGACGATTTCAACTTGCCGAATTCAATAGGCAATTGGTAATTTCAGTTTTATGTTTCGAAATATTCTGGGAATTTTTATTTTCTACATAGGCTACTGCAATTTATTCCCAATCAAATAAAACGGTAAGGTGTAGAACAATAAAACAATTCTTGAATAACATTCAGCTGCTTTGAATTATTTGTTTACCTACAATTATTATTGGTGAATTCCCGTCATCATCGAATTAAAAAATATTTCATCTGATGGAACAACTGATAGAATCAGCTGGATAATCTTCGAAGATGCATGACAAGTTGATCGAAACTGGCTCCTTTCAATCCAGTGTACCAAAAAATCTCCACTATCATATTAACTGTGACATCTGTGTTTCCCAGAGATAGTGTTCTGAAAATAGTATATTTTGTACCTAGGGCCGAAAATGTGCGTTTACCGGCTCGAAATCGGTTTTCAAGTCCGAGGCCGTAGGCCAAGGACTAGAAAAGATTGAGAGACGGAATATTACATTTTCGACCCATGGTGTCGAACTTTATTTTTCGGCACACAACATCAATGAAAACAAAACAAAATAAATTATCAGTTAATTGGTTCCAAGAACAGCTAGACCAGTAACCTTATTATTCTATCTTCCCCTATGCTGAATTTGGAGTAGGTGCCATCTGCTTGCTATTGGAACTTCGCGTCAAAAGTTTATTGATTTAGTGACTGAATATTACTTTATAACTATTAGTGTATTCGATTTTCTTAGTTCAGAAACGTTTAAGCCCAAGATAATTTTTGTACGATCATCCTGAATTGTACAATATCAATTCAAAGTTGTTGATTTTCGACAGATATTGGCTAACAGAGAAGCTTTGTCTAGTTGCATTATCAGCCGCTAGATGGCGCTGGCTTACCTGCTAGACGAAGTAACACAGAGTCTGATAACAATAATTTTGTTCAAACATGGATTTCACGTTCATCATTATTCAACAGTTAATCAATACAAACATTTTTAATCTTATCAAAGTTGAAGTATTAGTTATTGAATCAGTTTTCCTTTATTATTCAACTACTGATTAATGTGAAAACTTTCAACGTTCAGTTCTCTTGACAAGGGATCTTACCAATCAAAATAACAGATGAGAGACTACCTTTGCATCGAAATACCAATAAGTCGACATTGACTCCTAAAACAGCTGACATTTAATGCAATCAAACCGGGATGCTACCTATTGATCGACTAACCCTTAAATCGACAACGAACTTCAGTCAGCTGACATTCAAGGTTATTTTACCGCCCTAGGGCCGAAAAACGCATTTTCCCGGCGAGTTGCTGGCGACCTCGCCTGAAAACGAGCGTTTTCGGCCTCCGTATAAAGCATGTAAAACAGTCCATTTCATACCAGTGTGGCGAAAAAGCAATTGACGGCTGGTAAATGATGTTCTACAATGAACAGCTGATGCTTCGTTAAAAAAGTAGTGCTAGAGAAAGAGGAAGATAGAAATCGAGGAAGGTTTACACTAATCAACTGATTCAAGCGCCAAATTTCTATGGGAAATGCACCAAGGTACACTATTCGAAAGTTGATCAGGAGCGAAAAACTGTTTAAGACCACTTTGTACATTGACACAATGATTTCCTATCAGGTAACTCTCATTATCGCATGTCACCTACATTCCCTCTCAAAGCACTCTCATCGAACTCATTTTGAACGTGAGTCATTCCGACAAAGCTATTACAAATCTTTAGTCCAAGATAATTTTATCTCTCTGCCTATTCTTCCTCTCTTTGTCTAGTCTCTAACTTTTCTCTATCTTTCTCTTCCTATCTGATTTTCTTCACACTCTCTTTCTTCTTCTCTATTTTTCTCTTTTCCTGTAGACCCTGTGGCTTTTTTATAGAGCTACTGCTATTCTATAGAATACGATGGCCAGTTCTGAAGCAATATCCAGGGTATTCATGACCTCCTCCTTCAGCCAGAGGCATGTCGTTACAGCGACATACTTACGATCTGAATAGATTTTGTCGACAGAAGGTCCTAGCCCCGGCTTCCTCACATTATAATATATTATTATGAGCAGCGGTTAGCAAATATTGTTAACTTATATCGCTACCATGAAATGGCCACGAAAGCGTAACCTTTGAAAGAAGAGTTATATAGTTGGCGTAAGCTGAGAAGACACGCCGTTAAATGCCCTTTACATTGAAATGACGTGTCTTCTCAGATCGACCAAACTATACAAAGCACTGGAAACTATGACGCCCGTAAGGGTGAACTGCCATGGATGTAACGTAGGATATCATACTATGCGTTTGAAAGAAAAAAAGGATATTCGTGAAATTTCCTCTGTCGATTTTTGTCTTTTTGAAACTTTTTCAACTCAGATAGACTTTTTGTACCACTTTGTACTGACTCGGATTAAAAAAAAATCAATATAAATTCGGTTCTTTATTAGCCAATAATAGAAGCCAATTCGAAACTATCTACTAAAGGACTGTGATAGAATGCTATTTATTCTTAGTGTGCACAATTATGTTAAAATTAGCCTGTTTCGAAACATTTTTTTTTTTACAAAATTGGTCGCTATTTTGGAAAACTTTTTTCCAAACTATAGTTTGGACAGCAAAAGGTTGTATTTGAGCCCTCCACCCTCGAAATAGTCGCCTTGGCATATCGTGTGAAATAAAATTGGAACTTCTTCAAATTCCCGATTAGCAATTCCCGATTACCCCATATATCAATATTTGCTAGGGATGATGCCCATATAAGTATTTAATTTTACTTGTGCATGGGTAATGGAGTATGCGAGGGTGATTTATGAGGTGCATAAACGACCATGCTTCTGGTGGGATTCGAACCCACGACCGGGTAGCGCTAGCGAACTGAAGGTTGTAACGCCCCAGACCACTCGGCCAACCCGGCCGGGCCAATATATACGATTATGTAGAATTCCATTCTTCATGCCAGAACTATAAGAAAAGTTTCTGAGTAGGAAGAATGAAAAATGGGATTTTGTTTTGAAAAAATGCGAAAATATGTTTTTATTAAAATTTCACTTATTTTACAATGATGCATGATTGCTTGCATGGAATATCCATTATTCATATTGTATTTGCCTTCTTTTAACAAAAATTTTTCCAGTACGATATGAAATACAATTGGTTTGTTTTATGGATGGAAAGTAATACTGAAAAACTCACAAGTTTTCTAGATTAATTGATTTTAAGTAGGTTGATTTAAACAAAAGCTTGATTGATTAAACAAGGATTTTTTGTTGTAGTGGATGTTGTTGTTGTATATTGTATTGGACAATTAAATGTTGAGTCCTCTTGGACAGATCGTATTGGACTAATTAAAAGTCCTCTATGATGCATTGACATTTTTCCATGTTGAAACCTTTTCCTGCAATTGAATCTGAACTGGAGGATATCTGTGTTCTGGATACTGAGTCTTGCAATGTGATTGGTTAATATGCTATATATTCTGTTCTTAATATAGTACCTTCGTTTCAAAAATATCTATAAATATTACTGAAAAAGACCTTTTGGACTTGATTGTCTAAATTGGTAACTCCTTCAAAGTGCAACCTCTTATCTAAAATAATAATATTCGTGTAACCTGGCTGGCTCAGGTCTGTTGTAAGAGTTTTCAGGTCGCTCCTGATCAATTTCAGGGCCTCTGACATGATTTAACGACTGCTTTCAGGCAGCCGGGACCGTCGGCTTAACGTGTCCATCCGAAACACGGGAAAGTGGCCTTTTATCTAATTTATAATGAGCACTTACTTCGGGGGATATATCCTCTCAATCCCCCCCCCCCCGGTTTGCCTCTGATAAATGGCTCTTGGTCGAAGAATTTGGTGCTTGATTGTTTTCAATTTTTATGGTAAATCTCTATTCATCAGAAACTCAAAATGAGGCTTCTATCATTATAATAATTTACTTGAAGAACTGGAAAATGAACTTGGAATTGTAGAATTTTACCAGAACAAATAATTAAACTCATTGCCACAAAAATAAGCATTTCGCTTATATTGGTGACCTAATTTCACTTCATCATCCAATCACCAACACAGAGAAAGCAACGTTTTCCCGGATGATAATAAGTTTTGTCGAAGATCAATATTATTGAAAGGGACACAGATGCTGTTGACAAAGCCAAAGTCGACCAAACAGAGTACCGTACATGGACGAAAAATGAAATGAAGAAGCGAGAGAGAAATGTAGAGAGAAAATGAGCGGAAGAGATAGAAAGGTGAAATCGAAAGAGTGCAGGAGCGATAGAAATATGAAGAGTACAGGAGTGAGAGAGAGAGAGAGTTATTAGGAGTACAAGAGTGAGAGAGCTATAAACAGTACAGGAGTGAGAGAAAGTTATGAAGAGAGATATGTATTAAATTGTACAGGAGCGAGGAAGATGAAAAGAGTACAGTTTAGGACAGCTAAGCAGCTAGAAGGGAACAAAGTGACGTGTTGCTGTGTTTGAAAGTTTGCAAGAAACGCGCGCCGGGATGCAACAGTGTAAGCTCTATACTTCATACTTGATACCGTACTTTCTCGCAGCGGCGCGCTTATAATGAATGTTTTCTCTGGCAATTTTAGTTGGCGAATAAATCATCTTTTGGCAATATAGGCTGCAGCCTGCTGCTGTTTAAAGTTTTAACGCGCAGTGTCAACGTCACAAAGCCCCGGCCGGGATTGGTCTGTTGTTGATGCTCGACAAAATATCGGAATAGCTGCGGGGGTGGATGGTGCACATCAAATCTTTGTCAACTGCGTTCATCTGTATGCTCGGGAGGCATGATAAAATAGTTGTTTCTTTTACTAGTAGTGTAGAAAAATGATATAACATTATTTCAAGTTTCCAAGCTGCTCATTAGAAAAATTAGTTTTGATCGAAATTTCAAGTTTAATTGCTGGATATTCGAGAATATTTCCAATTTTAAAATACTTTTGGCTAGTGTCACAATCATATTTGTTCTAAATTTGTGGGTTTAATAGTAGTGACTCTCAATATTTATTGAATAAACTGGAAAGAGTGAACCTATTATTGAAAAATTACTAATAAACTAGTAAATACCATTACTTGATAAACAGATGAGATTTGCAATGATTTTTTAGTCCTGATTGTGATCATTCATCTCTTCTGAATCTGAAGATCAAAACAAACTATCTGAAAAAAGTGGCTCACCTCTTCCATTTCTGGGTAAAGAGTGTTGTCTGTGTAATGTAGGTCTTGAATAAGTTTGAAGTTTTATGGATAATTATTTTACTGATCATCAACTGAAAATTTTTTATAGGAAGAGCTAAGAGGGAAGGATATGTGATATATAGAGTTTGTGAGAATAGAGAACCGAAGAATGGCATGGTTGAGGAGCAAACTAAAATAAAATTAGTAGATAGAATAAAGCTATTGGCGGGGTTAATGGAGGAGAAGGAGGAGGAGGAGGAGGAGGAGGAAGTAAAGGAGAAGGAGGTGGAAATCGAAACAATAAGGAGGAGAATAAATGGAACAATCGGGTAGAGAAGTGGAAGTGACAAAAAATAAGAACACTTGAGTTATTTATAATCTTTGCATTTTAAAGAATCAACACTTTTTAAAACTTGTTCCCCGAGCCCTGTGGAGCGACTACCACCGGAAAAAGAAGAAGAAAATGAAGTAGATAATAATCAAGCAGAAGTGCACTATGGTAAACTCACTCACACATGAAGTCTATGTCAAAGTACCGAATGAGTTTCAGTTTAAGATAGGGAGGGGCTGGTGACGAAGTCCAAAAAGCCACCCAGCACAAACTAAGCGCAGAATAGTTGTTGCCGCTTTCCTTTCAAGGGCACTCACAGGGAGAGGTGCAGAAATTTGCTGCTTACAGCAGAGTGGCTTCAATGCCTGCCCTGCCCTGGCTGTCGTCTTCAAGTTACAAAACATTGAAACCACAAGCCTACAGTGCGTCCTGTTCTTGTCTGTCCAAGCAGCGAAGACATTCTAGCAAGATAGGGAAATTACTCCAGCTAGGTCAATGGCGATTCAAAGATTATAAATTTGGTCTCGAATTGTAGGAAACATTCTAATCTATATTTTGAGATCAAATTTCATAATTTTTGAACCAATATTGACCTAGCTGGAGTTATTTTTCCATCTTGCCAGTATGTCTTCTTTGCGTGACGGACTATACCAGGTTGTCAGCTGGAAAATGAATTAGTGGCTGGTGTACGGAGATTTAGCTCATCAATGGGATTGCATTGAAGTTGCGGATTTGTTGAGTTGATGGGCAATTTGAATAGTATTAAGAGGCTGCAGAGATTAGGAATTCATTTAGTGCATTGTTGGAGTTGAATTGCCGTTCTGAATTTGTTGAACTTGTGAAGGTTAAGTGATGTTATCAAATTCAGTTTGTTATACTGTATTTATAAGTTATACTCGCATTAATTCTTTGCCAATGGGGTTTGTTGGTGAAGATCAGTGTAGGGCCTATGCTGCAATATCGTAAAAGAGAATAGGAAAAATAAACTGTATTACCTGGATGTTGGACGTCTCTCAGGATTTTTTTAATTCCTGTGCTGATGTTTGTACGAGCTCAAGCTTGTATTTTGTATGTGAGTAATGAACACATTGATGTTGTGATACAAGTGTAAAACTCACCCATAAATAATAATTCAGATACAACGTATAGTCTTATGTAGTACTAGCCGGCAGGCACGCTTCGCTCGCCTTCTCCGCCTAACCAGGGGGCTCCGCCCCCTGGACCCCCGTCAGTATAGGCAGTGTAAGTGAGTCAAACAGGCTCGCTTCGCTCGCCTGCAAAACCTATGTCAGTGTCAGCTGACAGAAACAGGCTCGCTTCGCTCACCTGCAAATTCCGTTCTGTAGTTTGAAATTTATTGAGCACAGCATTTCTACACCTAATCTGGACCTGTTTACCTAATTGCAACATTTTCTGCCAATTTGTTCTAGAAATATCTAAGAAAAACTCCGAAAATTCAAAAAATAGTAAAACGCTAATATTAAGCGTAACCTTGGGAAGTATATCGGACATAGTTTGAAACTTGATTCAATATCTTTCAAATGAATCCATCTATAATCTCGCTGAACCATTCAATTTACAGTCAGAATTGGTCGTATCAAGGCGGAAGATATGTAACCCGCAACACATCTACAATTTTGAAAACCTGATTACTGGCCTAATCTTGAACGGATTGCAAAAATATTTCAACACAAAATTTCTAGACCTCATTTGAATCTGCCCATCAAATATCATCATTTTCTACCGATTAGTTCTCGAAAAAATGAGGAAAACGCCGAAAAACTCCTAAAAACGCCTAAAATATTTGGCGTATCCTTGAAAAGTTTTTTAGCGCGCGTCTAAACGTCCAACTGAACATGCCTGCCAAACTTGAACGCATTCGCTTCCGTGGATTTTTCTGGTGATGAATGATTTTTCTTTCGTGTAGTTCTGGTGATGAATGAATCAGTCAGTGAGTGAATCAGTCAGTCAGTCAGTCAGTGCCATTTCGCTTATATAGATATAGATAATAGTAGTTTTACAATCGTAATTAATCCAATTAGGCACTGTGACTGACCAATTTTGCACTAACTCACGGATATAACGTCAATTGTATGGAAAAATGGAATACTGATCCACCTAGTATACTGTATACTGTATACAGGAGATGATACTCTGATATACAATGATGCTCATTTGATGAACAATTCGAACTAACAATTTTATATCATACTGAAGAATACAGTTGAATACTGTTATTAAAAAATGAATGCAAATTTTTGCAGCATTGTTGGAATTAATTACGGAATTATTCTTATAATTGGATGAATCTAATATTAATGGTCACTGCTAACATTGAATCAATTCAAACTTATAAAACTGATATTATAAACATGATGTAATTGCTGAATCATTTTTATTCTATTAATTTTTGCATAGGCTAAAATCATTCAACAATACATATATCTACTTCAAGGAATTTTCAATATTTCCTTTGTCTAAATCTATTCAAAATGCTCAATAAAATAATGTGAATCTTATTACCCTTTTTCAAATTATTTCAGAAAAGGGTTCTGAGATTCACATTTATTGAAAAATTTGAAAAATTTTTTCAATCAAGTTCTAAGATGCTACCATAGTAGAACTGCTAACAATGACTTGAGTGACTAGTTACATGAGTGGACAGACAAGACTTCATAAACCTACATTGATTTTTTCACTATATGACCATATTTATATAGTTTGCCCAACTATATATTTCTCCAGCTTGAACTCGACAAAAGATCAAAAATAGTATCTGAAAATCCGTTCGTTTCTAAATGAGATGCAAAGCGAACACAATGAAAGGTGTGACATGGGTGGTGTAGCATCGCATGTCTAGTTTAGAATCGCCGTTGCTTCAACAATGGATGCTGGATGTCATGAATATGCAAGCGACTCATTTCCAGCCAAATGCAAGCTGAAAGGGACACACGTGCAAGTGATTATTGCCATTCAACGGCATCGAATTAGGAAGGTGTGGTTTTCACATGGAAAACTGATTGACAATCACAATACAGAAATGGACGTTTCGTTTTCTCCAACAATGACTGGTCAACGACTGCATCTTTGCAGATTGGACTACTTAATAATAGGGTGAAAAATAATAACACCTATAAGATCGAATTTGTTCGAAAACTTGATGAATAGCTTACGATAACGATGAAGCTGGCTATACTGTTATAGTCTGGCCAAGCGAGGAATACATTCTGGCAAGATGAGAAAATGACTCTAGCTCGGTCAATACCAGTTGAAAAATTATAAATTTGGTCTAAATTGTAGATCAGAATGTTTCCTACTATTTGAGACCATATTTATAAATTTTGAACCAATATTAACTGAGCTAGAGTCATTTTCCTATCTTGCTAGAATGTCTTTCTTTGCTTGTACAGATTATAGTACTGTATTGTCTTTTTTTAATATAACCCACGCACAAGCTAAAATGCTTATGTGGGAATCATCCGCAATAAAAAATATAATGCTGCTTTACTGGTATGATGACATAGGCTACATAGTATTTCTAAAATAGACCAACTAACTTCTTGAGTGCTTTCTTGATCCATCAAAAATGAAAAGAAAAAGTTCCATTAAACAGAGGTTCTTGAATCAAAATTATTAAAATGACGAAGATAAGATAAAAATATAACAGTTAAGAAACCATAAGTGCCCTGTTTTTCCAAGCACACTCAAAGTTGAGGGACATCCTCAACTCAGAAATATCCTGTTATTTGTTATGTTGAAATTTGGAAGAATATCTCATTTTGAATGATTGAAAGAACCTTATTTAATTATTTATTTATTCAATCATTGGTTCAGTTTGCTGAAGTAAATGACCCAGCTAACTTACAACATTGTTAGAAACATAATAGCCTACAAATTACACTATATAAGAAACACCATTATCATTGAATGAAGCTTACAATACGAAACAAAAACTCAAATAACATAGAATCAGGTTATCTAGGATATTTCAATGATTATAATTCCAGAATTCTAATAGTAAATAATCTTCAAACTAATAGGCTAATATCTAACGGATGATGAATGATCTGCACAACATTAATCGACTACATTATTTAAAGAGCGCATTTAACTCATCCAAAAACGCTTTTATCTACGACTACCTGCTAAGTTGAATCCTGAATTCGATTAAGTCGCCTTTGAAAGCCAAAACGATTAGATTGTGAACTAGAGTTGTAGTTTGATGTAGTCAAAGTAATTCCAACCAAGTCGAGTTCGAGTTCATTCAAAGAATCGAGCGCGATTTCAATTCGAGTTGCGAATTCGAACAGGAGTATTTCGTTTTTGGAGAATAGAAGCCGTACCCTGCTGCTGAGTTCTCGAAAGTTTACTGCACTTTTGTAATGAGAAAGCAAGCAGAGCGCTGCGCTGCGTTGATTATTATCTTGTCCTCTTTTCTCTGCCTCCGCCATTTTTAATTTTCCTTTCTTGACTACTTTCATATCTCTCTTGTCTCCAAGGAATTAATCAGCACTGTCTTATCACTGTTTCTCATTCTTATTATTCCTTCCCACTCATATCTATCCCTTATCATTGTTTTCATGTTTTTCCTCCTTCTCCACAAACCACTTTCACCCCATCTGCTATGTTCACCCCATTCTCATTCGTTTGCCAAATTCTAGCAATTCTCATTTTCATTCTTTCTTCTTCAAAACCTTTTTATTTTTCTTATTCTTAATTCAAATAGTTTTATCCTCAGGTTCCTATTTTCTACTTATATTTCACATTTCTTTCTCTTCTTCTCCTTATACTCTTTCGTCAACCACTTATAGTACTTTTTATCTCCTTCAAATTTAAACATATTGAGGCTTTTTGAAAGAACAAATTACAATTATTGTGTTCGACTTAAGTACAAAACCAAAAATTATCTTCATCTTCTTTTTCTCCTTTGTCCTTAGATTTTCTCCTGTTTACATCTACATCTTCTCGCAATCTTCATTTTTCTTCTTCCCATTCTTCTTCTTTCCATTCTTTTCAATCTACTTCGGCTCCTTCTTCCTCTTTTTCTTTCCATTTTTCTCAATCTCCTTTGCCGCCTCCTTCTTCTTCTACTTGTCTTCCTCATCCTTTTTCTCTTATTCCACCAATATTCGCTCAACAACTTCACCATTCTCTTCGCCTAGTTCACTCTTCTCCAATTTTATTCTCTTTTCGGTCCTTATTCTTACTATTATCTGATTGTTCTCATTCCTATCACTTCCTACAACATTGATAATTGTTATAGTGCTACAATCATTGCCATCCGTTCAGTACACAGATCAGTGATGGCGTCTCGTAACCACGAAACAGGTGAAGTGCCCATATCTCTTACTATACAGCACTTCACCTCTTTCGTGGGCACGAGCCGCCAGTGAACAGATACTCATTATTCATCTCTAGTATCTCATCTCTAGATGAGAACAGATTTTGCTTAGAAATTCCTAGCTGATCTCATTGCATGTCAATCTTGGCATCTGGGACTGACACTAATGAGACATTTGCCGAAAAAAAATATTTATCGATATTTTTCGAACAGTACTCGTATTGATGATCCCCGGAATATCCTCCATCACTTCCCAACTTCACATTATTCTTCTGTTCTTGGCATATTGTTGACATTTCAAATTACGGAATATTTAATTAATAAATATTTATTTCTGAAATGTTGTCTGAACAGAAATATATTATAATCAAATAAATTGAAGGCTTCTGGAATGAAGGATTCAAATATTTCTTGTTTGAGCTGATTCAACAGCTCTTGAAATCATCTCTGTTGACCCTGGAGGAGCAATACAACTCACTCACTCAACCCAAACAAATATATCTTATGTGATAATGTATTACTTTATAATGTATCTTATCATTTTGAATGTTTCGATTGCCATAAGGGCACGGCCACATGGGCAGCTTTTTGCTGCAAATTTTGTCAACACCTGTGAAGATGTTCCCGACTCGTTCAAATTTTTAATAAAAATCATGCAATAATATAGTTCTAAACTCGAGTAATTTTGTACAATCAAAATAAATTTTACATCCCTTCTCAATTTTGAAATAATGATGATAGAAATTTTTTTTTGTCCAGATTCCAATTAAAATTACGCCAAAATTTAGTACTGAATTTCGTATCAATTTTTCCACCAAAAAAAATTTTTTACCCCTTTCTCGTTTTAGGGTGGAAGTGATTGAAAAGGGGTGACTGGACCCCATCCCAAGCCAAATTCCAAAACAAACATTGAATCTTGAATTATTTTCATAATAAAAAATCAGCTGATGCGGCCTGACGAGCAGCAAACTGCTGCAAATATTTGCTGCCAACGAATAGGTCACTGTCCATTTTTCCAGCTGCTATTTATTTTTATTATCTTGACGAACTACAATAACTGCAGACACACATGGTCGCACGTTCAGCCAGTAGAAGGTGGATTATTGTTCAGCATCTTTTCTTTCGTCTTTCTTATTTTACAATGGAAATAGACAGCGAAATGTTAATTATCGAAGTCCAAAATTTTCCATGTATTTACGATCCACGTTGTGAGGACTACAAAAACCGCATTTCCAAACAAAAAGCATGGATGGAAATAATAAGAAACATCACTGAAGAGAATGTATGGAACAATTTAACAAATGAACAGAAGAATCACTTTGGTGAGTGAATTTATTTGATTTTTGAGTAGATTAAACATGAATATATAGTAGGCTACAAATAAAATTATGCACTAATTACTAATATCTTAATTCAATTGTTAGCATATAATACCTACATTGTTGGTGTAGCCCTAAATTCGCTTCACTATCTTATTGCAACAATACAATACTTATTGCACAGTTAGTAATACAAGACTTTTTTTTAATACTCAAATAAAAACTTGTGTCACAATAGTTTCTAAATTTACCACAAATAAAATTAATATTAATTAAATACATGACGTTTATGAAGGGGAATGAACTTCATACAACTTGAAACATCTGATGATGTCGACAACAATTCAATTTCTAATACATATTCTGCCTTTTGTACAAAATTATTATAAGTTTCTTTTGTCTTCATCCTACTTAAACTGTCGATGATAGTAAGCTTAAGAACTTAGTAGATACTAATGACTTTCACTTTTACAACAGTACTCACGATTTTGATGCTTGTTGGACGCGTTTCGTGGCACTGAGCCACATCTTCAGCGTACAAAGGGTAACTAGATACTCACAGTATGCAAAAACTCACAGTATCTAGTTACTCTTTGTATGCTGAAGATGTGGCTCATTTAAGCTTATTACTATAAGTCTATAAATTCAGTAAAATATTAATTCCCATTGTTATTTTGAATATTTTAATATATATAAATATTTAATATTCAATATTTCTTATATTTTTCTGTTTCTGATGTATTCTATTAACAACATGAATGTATTTCTAGGAATGAAAAGTTTTTTATTGAAGTTAAACTAGTTAGGATTCTATTTGGCATCCACTGATAGTATTAAATTAACTGGAAGTTAAACAATTTTAAAAATCTAAACTATAGGCTAGTATTTACAACAATTGAACTTCATAATTATTTACGAAAATTAAACATTCTAAAGTTTATCTTTACATTGTGAAACCTCTCAATGAATAGGAAAAGTTTTTAATGGAATACTACTCTTGTAAAAACCTAAACTGGTATCTCATTTATCAAATCTATGACTTGATCAAATTTTGTCTTTCCATTCAGTATGGGTAACTAACACAATATCACCTTCACAACTACTTAACAGAAGAAACATTTTTTCTGTCGAATTTCTCTTCATTGTAAAGTAAAGTCTCTAATTCTCAAACAAAAAATAGAGCAATATTAGATTGTTTGATTTCTTCAACCAAAGTCCTACAGTACATCAAATAAACAGGAATTTGGATTTGTTCCCAGTTCCTCAAGTTCTGTAGCTAATGAGACGTTTGCTCTAGAAAAACAACTTTGTCAAATGAAGATGAATCCATGATATACTTTTTAAAAGTTTTAAATTTTCCAGAAGGATCATTCTCCTGACAGAATAGATTATTTCTATAATAAATTAGATTTTGAAGGAATTAATTATTTGTATAGAAATTGAACTATTCACAGCTTTCATTTTCAACTATATTTCCAGTTTGAACTTTTTAAGAAATTGATTTTTTTAATTGAACTATTTTCAACGTACATTTTATGCAAAATTATTCTGCCAGGGAAGTGATCCTTCTGAAGAACAAAAGTATCTAGTGAATGTATCACGGACTTCTATTCCAATCATGCTTCCTCTGGTGCCTTGACAGGGTATTGACTCCAATGGACATGAAAGCAGATCTTCAAATCTGTATCCATCTCCTCGCCTCACAAAGTTATGTAACAAACAACATGTTTTTACTATCACATCACAAAATTCCAAATCAACATCTAATGGACGATGGAAAATGCGCCATTTATTAGCAAGAAGTCCAAAAGCACACTCAACAAATCGTCTTGCCCTGCTGAGCCTATAATTGAAAATTCTCTTCTCTGAGTGAGATTACTACTTGGATATGGTCTTAATACGTGTTTTCCTAGAGCGAACGCCTCATCAGCTACAAAAACGTAGGGAACATCACCATATTCCTGTTCATTTGATATGGGACTTGGTTCAGGTAGATTAAGAGAACCATCATAAATTTCTTTGCCAATTTTTGTTTCCTTTAGGATGTTGCAATCGCTCTCTTTCCCCAATGATCCCACATTTATGAAGGTGAAACAGTAGTCAGAATCCGCCACTGCCATCAGTACGGTTGAAAAGAATTTTTGTAATTGAAAAATTCACTACCACTGTTAGCAGGTTTTATCATGCGTATGTGCTTTCCGTCAATGGCACCGACACAATGTGGAAAATTTGAACTCTTGGAAAAGTTTTCACTGATATTCAACCAGTCTTCAGTTGTTGGGGCTTCATGTGATCCAGATGCAATGTATTCCATATAATCTCGCATGTCTCTCTAACTATTCCAGCTACTGTAGACCTTCCAATGCAATATTCAAAGTGAAGTCAACGAAATGAGCAGCCTGTTGCCAAATATCTGAAATGAAAATAAGTATTTGATCAGTATCAGATCATTTGACAGTTTATTGAATAAACAAATTGTATTATTATTGATAGTTATTAACAAAAATACATATTGATTTTTAGAAAAAGAAGTCCAGAAGAAATGGAAAACTTTGAAGGACTCATTTATTAGGTCGACAAAAGTGCAAGAAAAAAGTGGAAGTGGTGCTTCTTCACGAAGGCCATATGTTTATCAACGCCAAATGAGCTTTCTTTATCCCACGCTACAACACAGAGAGTGAGTAATATGATAATATTTCACTAACGATTATAAGAATTTTTCGATTTGTATAAGATTACATTATTAAGGACCCCATTATTAGTGGTCTTGATTCAATCATCCTTTTATCTGCATGTATGCAAGATTACAAACAGAATTCGTTACATTTTTCAAATTTTCAATATAATCTATAACAATTACTATAACTACTTCAAATATCCATAGCCCGAAGTTCTAGACCTTTTCTAATTTAGGCCACAACTGGTTCAGTTACATTCTGACTTGGTGGCATAGTGATTGAAGCATGTGGCTCTCAATCTGAAGACCCTGGTTAGAGCCGGTTGGAGGCACTGGCGGCACGTGCCCACAACAGGTGAAGTGCTGTACAGTAAAATATATGGGCACTTCACCTGTTTTGTGGGCAAGAACTGCCAGTGGCTTCTTTCTATGCTCGTCTATTGTATTGGTTAATAGTTTAACAAAACGCCCTCAAAGTTCAACAATTTCGCATCATGATAATAAAAGGAAGAGGTATCTGAACTCAATGCATTATTTTGAAATTTCAAAAATAGTACGTATTTGCATGAAAGCCTCATTACTATCTTCAGCAGCAACATGAAATTGAGCACATTCAATAACTGTTCACTATTTGTCAAATGTCGACTAGGATTTTCATTATTGAAGCAATGTAAATCTAAAAATACTGTTATTTGTTTTAGGACATGCGGAAATATGAACGTTGAAGACCAACCTGCAACAAACTATGTAGAACAGGAAGAAGTTATGAATAATACTGCTCCAAAAAAAAGAAAAAGTGGACCTAAGAACTCCAATACCTTTGAAAGTGAATTAATCAACATCTTGAAAGGCAATAGGCAGGAAGATGATGCTGACAAGAGTTTTTTGATGTCTCTTTTACCAAGTATAAAGCGGTTAGAAGAATCTGACAAACTAGAGTTTAAGATCAATGTACTCCAAATGCTACAACAGTTCAATCGGCGCACTACACCCCAACACACTTATTCAACCCCTGCTTCCTTTTCGAGAGAATCTTCATCTCCCTCACAATTTTTCAACTCTCCAGCACACTCAGTTGATGATGAAACCACTCTATCCACATCCTCTTTCAATAACAATTAATAACATCGGATATAGTCTTTCCGACCAGAGAAGACATGCTGACAAGATGGGAAAATAACAATCAATATTGATTCAAAAATTATAATTCTGATCACTATATTGTAGAACAGAATGTTCTCTACAATTTAAAACCAACAAATTTATAATTTTTGAACCAATTTTGATCAAGCTGGGTAATTTTCCACATCTTGTCGGAATGTCTTCTTTGCTTGGATAGACTAGGCTTTTACAATAAATTTATTTTCAAATAATGTAATTTTTATAATATTTTTCGCTTTTTGTTAGTTTTCTGGGGTGAAGCCCGCATGAGCTCATAGACTTGTACATGAGTAATGAGATGGATGGTGATGATGGGAGATGAAGACTACTTTTCAGGTGGTCGTTTCCTCCGAAAGACGGAGTGGTCTTCTTTATCAATTTATGTGATTGTGCTATGGTAAAAGAATTGTTCCCGGTTAAGATTCGAACCCGGATCCTTTTGGTTATTAGACTGGCGCGTTATCACTTACTTATTGCCTTTCAATATGTTAACGAAGTCTTTTTCAAAGAAGTGGTTCACCCTACTAATGTCACTTCATTCTAATGTTATTTGAAAAACTAATGTTATTTCAATAAATGTTATTGAAAAATGTTGAAAAATAGTTTTTTATAGAGAATAAATATAATATATTTTCACTCACCTCAAAGTAATTGACAACTTTTCTTCTGCACTTATGCTTTCCCTCACTGTGTTTTTTTAGATAATTTTTCCCTGATAGCTGATAAAATGATGTCAAATGAGCCAATGGACATCCTGTAATAGTCATGAAATTTGTCAGGGTGATTTTTGAGAGTATCTTGAAGGATAAAAAATTTGCCTCTATTCGATCTATTACTTATTACAGGATGAATCCACCAACGTCTTCTCCTGTTTCTCATTCTTCTTTTCCTTGCTACTAAAAGCAAAGCCAAAGCAGCTTTACTAGCTTCATCTAGTATCACCGACATTTTGAAGCTTGTCAAAAGAGAACAACTGACTTTTTCTGCCACAGAGAACATATGTTCCATAGTTGAATACGGTGATACAAAATTGTTGTTTATTGCTGCAGATGTTTGCTGGTCATATGGCCGCAGCTCAACATTCTTTGAAAGTTATCACTTTCCAAACACTTTTACCCCAAAACGGGAAGGAGTACAAAATTATTTTCTGGTAGTACAAAATAGCTCAAATTTAGCACTAAATAATGGCAATAATCATGATTTTTATTAAAATTTGGACGAGTCAGGGGCAACTTCACAATATTGACAAAATTTGCAGCTGTTTGCTGCCCAAATACTGTTATTTGTTTTAGGACATATTAATCAACATCTTGAAAGGCAATTGACAATTTTGATGTCTCTTATTTTCAAATAATGTAATTTTTATAATATTTTTCGCTTTTTTTGTTATGATGGGAGATGGATCCTTTTGGTTATTAGACCTAATGTCACTTCATTCTAATGTTATTTGAAAAACTAATGTTATTTCAATAAATGTTATTGAAAAATGTTGAAAAATAGTTTTTTATAGAGAATAAATATAATATATTTTCACTCACCTCAAAGTAATTGACAACTTTTCAAAATGATGTCAAATGAGCCAATGGACATCCTGTAATAGTCATGAAATTTGTCAGGGTGATTTTTGAGAGTATCTTGAAGGATAAAAAATTTGCCTCTATTCGATCTATTACTTATTACAGGATGAATCCACCAACGTCTTCTCCTGTTTCTCATTCTTCTTTTCCTTGCTACTAAAAGCAAAGCCAAAGCAGCTTTACTAGCTTCATCTAGTATCACCGACATTTTGAAGCTTGTCAAAAGAGAACAACTGACTTTTTCTGCCACAGAGAACATATGTTCCATAGTTGAATACGGTGATACAAAATTGTTGTTTATTGCTGCAGATGTTTGCTGGTCATATGGCCAACACTTTTTTCTGGTAGTACAAAATAGCTCAAATTTAGCACTAAATAATGGCAATAATCATGATTTTTATTAAAATTTGGACGAGTCAGGGGCAACTTCACAATATTGACAAAATTTGCAGCTGTTTGCTGCCCATGTGGCCGTAGCTTAATGGTGCGAAATTTCAAGCTGCAAAACAGAAATAGAAAATCAATACGCTTGTGACTTGTAACCAAACGCAGGGTTGTAAAGTAAATGGAAAACAGACGTCTCCCTTTTCTCCAAAGTGGAAGATAGACAGTTATTTGGAAAGTAACGCGTGTTTTCTTTCTTCGTGTCAAGCTGAGTGACCCCTTGAAAAACACGATGTACTAAATGACATTCACAAAGCTACTATACATTTCAGACTGGTCTGTTTATGTCATTCTTTGAACGTGAATGGATACGAGTAGGATGCATCAATAATGAAGAGAGTTGTTGGATGTTGGAAATGGAAGAAAGCATTGGAGAAAACTGATACAGTGAATATGCAGACATCACTGGAAAATATACACTTGAAGTCGTGGAGCAGATATAAACATGGAAAAATCATTTATTGGCATATGATATTGTAGGCCTAGTAGATCTCTACCAGTTATAAGTAGATCTCTACCCAAGTTATAACAAAGAAGGTTTCTCCCTGAATGCCAGATATTAGGCCAAATGAAAAACGGGTGAAGTCAACAACTGCTTCTCAATTTGAAAGCTTATTCGTTATTTGAATCAAAATTTCAAGGATAGGCTATTGGTTTAAAAAATCGTCAAAATATTCGTTTGTCTTCATACGCATCAACAGCTAATTTGGATATGATAACTCTATCAGGAAATGGTTTGATGTGAATTGTCCAATTGTAATCTGATAATTCTATGTAGCTGTTAGTGTGTAGAAAAATCTTTTGAAATATTATTGAAGATAAGATAAGCTGTAGCATAGTTTCCGACGATTTGCGAAACCTCCTATTCATTCCAGTGTTTACCAGTGTTCACTAGTGCATGTTTTTGAACATCGTCAAATCTGATCAGACGTAGTTCGGAAAATAATAATAATCATAATTCTAACATGATTTGATTGAAAATTCGTTCTTCAGGCTTGGTGATCTTAACTTCGACGAAGATGATGTTCTCGGGTTTTTAATGAAGATCTAAATTGAATTTAAAGTTACATAATATATGAACTACTACAAATTTAATTTATGCTCCTAGCCTTTTCATATTACAATTAATAATCACTTGCAACTTGTTGAACACTGCAGACGAGCTAAATTCCAAGAAATATAAAATCAATTTGAAGAAATGAATTCTCATACAATCAGAAAACGTTATGATCCCAGGAATCTTGTAACATGGCTTCAGCTTAAGCATAGAATAATAGAAACCTACTAAACCCTAATAATAAACCCTCTTTGGCTTTAGTATTGCTCAAAATTTCTGAAGTTCAATGAATGATTTCCAAGCTTCCAACTAATTATTATTGCGGATTGTTCCGATAGATTTCTTATGGTAACATTCTGGATTCCAAATATGTTTGTGTTCTTTGGGACCGAAAACACTGCGTTTTGTGCAACTCAAACTTCTATTTTGGACTCTCAATCCAAATTGGTAATGGGAAAGTAAGGGCCTAAACCTGATTCCTCCTTCATTTACTATGTATGTATGTCAGTGATAAGAAATAGAAATTTGTAATCTCAGATTTTATAACCAACTATATTCTAAAATCAATCATCTTTCTGCGAAATGTATCTTCATATTGTGATAAAACGGCTTCAATTTCAACTATACAGTAGTTGCAAGTTTGGTCGCGCAAAGCACACATCGCCGCACCAATCGACCTGGCCGAATTTGTACACGTCAAACGGCTCCAGATCAAAAATCTTGATTAATGGCGCAAGTTTTTATCAGGCCGAGGGGACTCGCGTTATAAATCGCCACAAAACTCCGAATGCGACCCCGGTCACGCTAGACACAACATTGAAAACTGAAGCAAAAAACGCACGGGTGTTGACTGATGACGGCGCATTTTTAACGCCTCAAACACGCTCAAAGAACGCGCGATGACGGACGTGAAATCATAGTCGACAACTTTTCAGTGAATGCATATAGGGAAATTAGTCTGGTGGAAATTAATCCCTGAACATTTTTCAGGACAGGTATAAAAATTAATCAGAATCCAAGCGAATTGTGAGTAATTATACGCAAGAAACTACGAGTATATAAATAGAGTATTATGGGGAAGATTATTTCGGGTAGAGAGATACAATGTTCGCTAACATTAGTTGACTAAGTTATAAGTCATAGCATATCGTATGATTTATTATGAAAAATTGTAGTTGTGCATGGTTGAAAAACTTAAAAAGTGAGAGTGGTTTCGTGAATGTTAACTTTTAGAAATTATTTGAACCCATGAAAGCAGTATTAATGTTTCTTTTTCAGGATTGTGTTTTGAAGTTCACAATGAAAAATTATTGAAAAATTACTGTGATAAAGTCTTCAAAAGTTATCTTTCACAAGTGAGTTTCACAATTCGTTTGGAATTGGTGTTTCTCTAGAATACCTGTTGACTCGTCTATGTTTGTTTTTCGTTCTATTTTTCGGGTCAAATTTGATATTGGACTCCGTATACTGTTCGATTCTAAAAGTTTATGTGGAGTCTGAATGATAAATAATAATTCTATTTTCCTACAGATACCCGTAAAATTGCAATTTTCGCACTGAAAATCGTGTGTAAAACGGTCCATTCTTGAACTAGTAATAATTAGCGTGCCTAAAGTAGAAATTAGCGTGCGTAAAAAATTTTATGCACTCCAGATTTTTAACCTAACAACTCGAAATAGTAAGTATATCAAATGGATGTTCCGTATTTGGAATTCAAAATTGAGGTGGCAGCACTGGCTGTCAACCAAACGGGAGTCGATCAGCTGGTAGCGGCAAATTGGAATCTTGACTAAAAGGTAGTAACCCAGCCAGACAGTTTTTAGGTTAGCTTATTGTTTACATCAATAAGTAAGTTACCGTGATAAAAGGTCAAATTATTCTCAGAACTTTTATAATAATTATGAGAGTAGGGATTTATGTTATCATACCGTTCATTGTTGTTGGTTATAAAACCTGAGCTTGAATTGTTTGAATACGGTAAGATGATTCATGGTTGTCGTTTGTTGATCTTGAATCTGTTTCATACAGTAGTTGACTCAATTGCAATTGCATTATTATGATTTTTTCAATGGGAAAGTAACTTAATACATAAGTTACAACTTTGAAGAAGACTCTGGCGCCATAGTTACTGGAATTTTGAAAATACTGTGGGCTAAAATAAAACAAACTCAGATCACATTTACGTGATCTGACTACTTTAACTACCAC
Organism: Sogatella furcifera; assembly: GCA_017141385.1. Classification (NCBI taxonomy): domain Eukaryota; kingdom Metazoa; phylum Arthropoda; class Insecta; order Hemiptera; family Delphacidae; genus Sogatella; species Sogatella furcifera. The sequence goes on from CM029550.1 coordinate 38,174,321, forward strand.
ATATCTAAGTTAATATATAATGAAAAGTGGTTGAAAGCAAGATATAGAATTCATAGTAAATGCGACATTCTAAATTAATACTATCATTAAATTACAGCTTCAGTTCAATTCAGTCTCATTGTTGGCTGGTTCAGCTTCAAACCTTGCACTTAATTCATAAAGTAGGCTTCTGTTATACAATTCAGGTGACAGCCGACGACTAAATAATTTTGCATAAAAGCATGATAAAGTCCTGAGAATCATAACAATACGATTGTAACCTTGCATAATTTTAACATAGAAGCAGTTAGCTGTTATGCTATAGATAGCCTAATCACTCGCGGGTTGCATCAATCAAATGCCTACCTGCTAGAACTGATGAGATATTTTGTCTCAAGTGATTTGAAGCAGCAAAATTTTCCCAGAAAGAATAATATACAGTACTTTACATGAAAGTACGTTATTCATAGCACTATTAAGTTATATAGGCTATCATTTCAATGAGAATAAAACCATGAGTTTGATTAATTGTGAACTAGAAGATTCTAAATCCCTTCCAGTCACATTAAATAATGTTTAAAAAGTCTAATTTGCGCTGAATTCTAGTGAATATGATTATTCAAAGCCATAAAAGTATGAAATAGCGTTTACACTTATCAGTTACCCAGAATATTTCAAGGTCTCAAAAAGTAGTTTATACTGATTTTAGCTCATAACTTACTGGTAAATATTACAGTGAGTATGTATGTATGTCTGGCTCAACAGCCCATGAAGGACCTAGACCTACCAGCTGGTTGCCAATTTCAAATTCACTGAGAGCGAATTTGAAATTGGCCCGTCCAAGCCAAGAAGACACCCTGGCACGGCGGGAAAACGGCCCCAGCCCGTCCAATACCGGCCCAAAAGCCATTAAGTACAGTGAGTAGAATAATTTATTATTCTATAGTCACTGTGATACATAGAATAGATGAAATGTTTGAATTATATTACTTCATATTACTCAAATAAAAGTAATTATTTGATAATAGATGACACTGGACATTGTAGGCTTCTAAAATTGAAAGTTCCAACTCAAGATTTCCGCCATCTTGGATTTGTGAGAATTGTGAGATGATGGTACTTTACATGATTCTTATATTGATTTCAAATGCAAAATAAATTGAGGAGATTGCGATAAAAAATACTTGAAAAAACACATTTGAAACTTTTTCCTACTTTTCACACAGGCCCAATGGTAACTGTAGGAAAAATTTAATGTGTAACTCGAGCATAAAGTGTTATTGCTGCACTCGAGAAACGTTTTTCACTCGTGCAGCAATCCTTCACTTCACGCACTAGTTACACAAATAACTATTCTTAACGCTGATTTATTAAATGAATGCTATTTGAAGATGTAAGTTTCATTTTGTCATTACCGGCTTAACTCACTCATTTCAGTAATCATTCCTACAAACCAAATCCAAAATTACATTTGCTATTCAAAACCAACAGCTTCGTCCCTCAGTTCCAACAAAAGTTAATAATTGACACATTGATAACAGAAACAGCAGCAGAGATAACAGAAACAACATTGTCAACACTGATACACAAACACACCAAACTACCAACTCCTCTCAATATCCAAACATTCATTGAGTGTTGATCGTGCCTCATTTCATTTTCACTAGTACAATATTAAATTAATCCTCTTGAATGAAGTAGTGAAAGTGGAAAAGCGATTGAATGGGGAAAAAGGTCATGGAAAATGACATGAAGTAGGAGATGAAAATAAGGGGTGTGGAGAGGTAGGAAACGAAGAAGGATGCGGAAGAGAAGCTAACTTGCTAATTATTCACTGGAATTCAGCGAATCCAAAATTTGAGTTCTACAAGTAACAAACTCTCTGCTCTATTAGTTTAGAAGGACAGCTCAGCTTGCAACTTAAATGCAGCGTTGTCAACAATGGGAGCTAACACATAGAAGCTGGGTAGGCGTCCATATGTGAGCGTTAGGCGCTTAACTTTCAAGCTGAATTTCATTCTCGCATCAATGGAGTAGTGGCGAGGGCTGCTCAAAACTCGCAAATTACAACTCCAACATAGCCTACAAAACTGTTTGTTGGGGCACTCACTGTTCAAATTTAGACACTCGAATTCAGTGTCTCGCTTGTATCCAAGCTGTTCCATAATTCTGATCCTTACTTCAATTTTCTATCGTTTTGTCTATTCACCATTCTCGAACTGAATCAGATTATGTTTTGTTTCACAACCTTAGTTATGTTTAATGTTCAATATGCTTTTTGGGGCTACTGCAATCACACATGAAAAAGATTCTAATGTGATAAAACATGTTGTTTTAACAAATACCATAAAGTACTTTGATGGGTGTATCGATAATTATCCATGGCCGTAACTTACAACCGACTTGTTCAAGTTTAATCAAATTCAAAATCAATAAAATTCCATTATGAAACAGAGTTCATTCATTGTAATGTTGAATTTGGTGGATCTGAAGAATGATTAAATTTCGAATTCAGATCAAGTGTTCGGGGGTTGAATTCATGTTTTATTCCATTGTGAATCTCGATACGAAATAGCTTACGAATGAGAAATCCATCCAACCAATCCAATCAATTCCAGTGTTTATTGATCCAATCGACCTTGAGATGAGCTGAATCATAATAGAAATTGAATCTGTAAATCCATAGAAATAAGGATTTTCCCATGATAATTAACAAACCGTTTCTTTTTTAAAGTGTCACATAGTCATTTATGGTTCTTCATACTATTGAATGCTCTAAACACGAAGTGTCAAGGGAAGTTAGTCAAAACTACAGTTACTTCTATAGTCACTGTGGTCAAAACTTCAGCCTTTAATTCCACTCTATTCTTCACACTCATACTTCAAGTCTACATTCCAAACTTGGACTGACTGTGACTACAAGTGTCACATATTCACATTGGTGACTTCCAAAACTCAAGAAAATTCAAGATGGTACTTTCCCGGCAAGTTTCCTACCCTTTTTCTCATACAGCTCTCACTTATAATAATTTACTAACCAGTTTTATATAGACCTGAATCCATCCGAACATACTGTACATACATATGTAACTGATGTCGTAGCTCGGTTAGTGACCACTGAGCCTTGTGACAACCGGGACCCATGTCAATCTCTTTGACAGTCCTACTAGCTCGTAAATTGTGAGCAAATTTTCGGTTAATGCGCCTGCGCCGACCACCAACTCAACACTAATTCCATTTCTAGCTCATCAAATGCCCAATTAGCCGCGCGTATGGTTTTGAAGCCTCGCCTCTGTTAGTTTGTGCAAACACCATTGGAGGTCGCTTGGCTGCCACTACTTAACACCCTGATGAATTGGCAAGTGTTTATTGCAAACCACTGGAATTTGTGAGAATAATAGAATTTGTCTGGCTCAAGATGACCATTGACATCAGCAATTAAATTTGGCAGTCAAATATAGTTTTTTTCGTGAATGTATAGAATATAGCAATTATAGCAAATATGATATCTGACATCAATAATAGGTTTTATCAGTCGGAAATTGATAAAAAAAATGTTGATCGTTTCGAGACTTCCACTTTTCTTAGTATCTTTTTAACACATTTGTAGGACTACCAGGGTTTAATTTCATTGAATGCATTATGTCTTTGAAATATCTTATATTATCTGTAATTCAAATGCCTACATTATACCTATATGGGCTTGCATACCTTCATTTCGCCCCTCGAATATTTTAATGTAGCCTATCACAAAGTGTAAAATGAAGACATTCATCTATTAACATTCCCATCGGGCGACTTCATTATCTCTTAAAGATAGATAAATAGATAATTCTTCAGTAATTTAAAATGTAGATTGAACTGTTTTATTAAAAAAAATGCACAGTACCTTAGAAGTTGAGGATGGAATAAAATGTGAAAAGAATAATACTCCGTACCTACAAACTAGTCTGTTTGTGAATAGAGTCGTATAACGAAATTATAATTTGGTTGTTGCATTTAGATTTTTTTAGATTTAGACGACGTTTTAATATTGTGCCATAGCCAGGATGACCGGTTTTTTATTGAATGCGTAGAGTGGTCATTTTGGACAGAGGGATGTAGGTAACCGCGTACTCGATGAAATTAACAGTTTCATGCAACATAGAACATCTGCTCTAGTCTGTCAAAGCAAAGAAGACCCTCTGGCAAGATGACAAAATGACTCTAGCTCAGTTAATATTGGTTCAAAAATTATCAATTTGATCTCAAATTGTAGGGATAAATTTGATCTATTAAAGATCACATGTATAATTCTTGAAGAAATATTGACCAAGCTGAAGTCATTTTCCCATCTTGCTAGAGGGTCTTCTTCGCTTGGACAGAACATATCTTGAGTAGACTATAAGTTAATCTACTGACGCGACGATTGTACCTGAACTGGGAAAGTTCTTAATCACAGAAACAGTACAATTTGAAAATATAACAAAGTTTTCATAGAACGTTGGTGAAATATCAAAAAAATTAAATTAATATCTGTAACAGAAGAAAGTTTTCCTTGCTCAGAAGCCTGATAACAAGAGAGTGTATCTGATCTCCCTACTTGCCGAATGAATGTAGTCATAAACTTTTCATTTAAAACTGACGCTTTGTAAACTTGGATCAAGTTCATTCAGTTAGCAAGTTTCGTCCAAGAGTTGCGGATAATCTTGTTAGACTTTGGCTACGTGCGCCTGATTGGCTTTGTGAGAGGAAAACTGCCAGAGTTTTCCGAATTTCCCCCGAGATTTTCCAATTTCCGCCATTGAAGACAAGATCTCTTACATCTGCTTACATCATGGTCAATCCTCGGAAGTTGATTTCCGGAATAAGGAAAATACAAATACGAGGGAAAGTACGCTTGAAAGCTTCTAGTTCAACCTGAAGTGAGGAATTCTTGTTGAATGGTCATCATGATAAAAATTGCTTTCAAATCTGAATTCAATTTTAAGTTATACTTATCTAGAGAATAAGTTTTATTTAAATTCATCTGTCATGTATTTGAAATACAATTGAACAGAAGGTCAAAGAAGGGCAGCTACTCCATAATTGGCTTGATGAGGGATGAAGCCTTGCTCTATTATTTTAGGAGGAATAAAGCATTCTTTGAAGCTTTCTTTTACCATCCTTGCTCTGACGGCTTGTTCCTACGAAAAAGATGAAGTGCTGTACAGTAAAAGATACGAGCAATTCACCTGTTTCGTGAGCACGAGCCGCCAGTGCATCTTTTGTTAAAGATGAATTGATCACAACTTTAAAAATATTACTGCAGACATTAAAACATTCTCCTTGTTTTGAGCAACACAATCGACCTTCACTAGCCCCATTCGAACTTGACCTAGTTCTACTTGCTATCAAATGAATAAAATATACGACATAGCTTTCCATTTAATTGGTTGTACGCAACAGCCAATACACTAAATCAAAAAGGCCTTGCACACTGTTGGCAATGCTGGGTGTCCCCCCACCGTCCCTGGGGAACTCTTTCGTGAAGACCCCCAAGCGCTTCTCAACACCCCCCGTTCACCAAATGGCTCCTCCCCCTCCAAAGTACCAAAAACCGAGCCAGAACGCAGCAACATCCATAAATATGTTTTATTACACCGCTGAATTCCTCCAGTCCCTGGTAGATAGATAAATTCGCATGGCTTTATCACTGCTACAGTAGCGTGCAGGCTGGAGAAATTCAATTCGAAAAATTGTCCCAACACACTCACTCGTTGAAACAGTTGAACAATTTCCAAACCAAATAATAATGATCGAGTGGGTGATGACTGGTGTGTGGGCTGGGTAATTAATTTCAATTATTGTTGTGATAATTTATTGCAGGGGGATTAATTTTCATTGTTAACGCGACTATTGTTGGGGAACGAAATTGAATGTATATTTCAGGCTGTGATGAAAATTGAATGGAACTTGATTGTTTAGAAAATATTGTTCCATTATGATAGGAATATTGTATATTGTTCAGTGAAAAAGAGAAGTTATCATCACTTAACACACCTAACGTCTGCAGATTATAAAATGGATTTGATCGATAAGAAAATGAATAGAATTCGTATTTTTGTAGGCAATTTGATCATATCCTAATTAGAAATCAGGTAGCTCTTACAAAAAAATCTAACATTTGCTGGTGAGGGTAGTTCGCACAAGGTAAGAAAATACGCAGTTACAATACATTCCACATTTAAACTAAGTATCTTCTCATATTGCGCAAATTAAAGCAGGATTAGCAGTAGGCCGATAATCCTAAATATAATAATTAGAAATGATCAGGAAAATCAAGAGTTCCTTCCTTAGAAAATCATGCCTTGAAAAAATCACGAGTGAAAAAAGAATACAAAATACCTATGTACCTATATAACATGGGACACAATTAGAAAACTAAAACAGAGAAACTGACACAACTGAATGAATAGTTGAGAAAATACCATATATCACACAGATGAAATTGATGATGATGATGGTGTGGTAAAATGATGATGGATTATCATACTTTGGTATTATAATTATATGTATGAATATAATGAAAAAATTAGTGTATTTTTTATGGTAATGAATAAATTTGCTCTAAATTTATAGAAAAAATTCAATATTCTCGACTATGGTGTAGTGATTTTGTGAGGTGCTTCAGTTTTAGTAGTCAACAATATTTGAAATCAAAACTTATGTTTTCAATTAAACTTTTTAAAAGAACTATAACTCATGTCTCCGTTTGTGGAAAATGAGGTTATCTGGCGAAGTGGAACACTGGGTCTCCCCACTATTAAAAGCCATACGCTAAGTAAAGTAAATGTGTATATTTAATGGTAATGCAAAAAATCTTATCACCATTATAGAGAATAAACTTCAAAATCATTATGTATATTAACATAGCTACCTCTAATGTGAACATATATAAACATATATATCAATATGAATATATACAGGTAGCTATGATATTAATCATCATTGGATACATCATTATTGAAATTTCAATGTTCAATTGATGTCATTTCAATCTAAAATGAGAACCTGTTTGTATTGACGTCGAGTGAGAATCAGAGATTATCACTGTCAACAGAAAAAGAGAAACACTTTGGAGAAGGCAAAGTGTTGCATGTGAAGCTCAAGTGAAAAGAAGTGGTGTGTGGTGACCAATCTATCAACTTAGCAAGGAGCTGCTGTGGGATTTCGTCGTGTCACAAATCCGTTCCAGTAGTTGCCTGCACTGGTGACTTCAAGTAGTTTGGCCTCTCAAATATTAAACGAATCTCCCACAAACTTCCCAAAAGTTCTTGTCTCAATTCTCCCTCGTTCTCTCTCTCGTTCTCCCTTGTCACTGCTTCATGTTCCTAAATAGTATACTTTGAGAGATTTTTTTTCTGCCTACTTTTCTTCTCCTTCTTCTTCTCCTATCCTTCAAATCATTCTTATTCTCTTTTCTTCTGTTTGTTTAATCTGTCTCCACACATCCTCTTTTCAACCCACTACTACTTCTCCCGTTCTTATCCCCCCCTTATTCGCTTATTCTTATTACACTCATTCCTGTCCAATCTTAATAATTCAATCTCCTCTACTCTTAGTTCTCCGAGTTCATCTTAGTTACTCTATAGTTTATTGGATTCTAGAGCGGCCTCTTATTTTATAATTTAGGCTATCAGCCAACTTTTTTAAACTTTCTTCAGATTTGCTGCTTGCTTCATCAACTAAAATCACATTGATAGTTGAAATGAATTGAATCAGATACCCTTTTTCAAACTCAAAAAGAATTATTTTACAGAAATAAAAATTTAAAATTCGTGTAACAATAATACTTTGAAGTTTAAAAAAGGGTAATTGATTTATTTCATTTTAACTATCAATTATTTTGATAGCTCTAAGTTTAAAGTTTAATTTTCTGAAATCACATGTATGTATGTCTGGCTCAACAGCCCATGAAGGGTCTAGGCCTACAAGCTGGTTGCCAGTTTCAAATTCACTCTACTATACAGCCCGTCCAAGCCAAGAAGACATCCCAGCACGACAGGAAAACTGCCCCAGCCTGGCCAATACCGGCTCAAAAGCCATAAATTCTCAATCAGAACTCACAGATTTCGAACCAACACTGGCCGAGCCGAAGCCGCCCTCTCCACCCCACCAGAAATCCCCCCCTCCCCCCGGCCGGACAGACCATACAGCAAGCAAATAATCATCAAACAGGATAGAAGTAACGTGTGGTTAGCACCTTGATCCTCTCAACCATACGCCAGTCTCCGCAACCAATTGGCGGCGCAGAACACCTCTGAATAACATGCAGTTAATCAGTTAGAGTGTAATGCAACAATTACTATTCCTCCAGAGACGGGAAACGACTGACTGTCTTTTCTAACGACAGCCAATCTCCCAAAGGAGAAATCACATATTTGAAAAAAAATCCTCTTGATGAATTGGGAAGGAAGTAGCTGGAACTTTTGATTATTTCTATGTTATAAAAATATTCTCTATTCTTCTATGGTATAATAACTTCCAAACAAAATACTATATCAATCTATAAAAGAACACATTATTATTTGGTTATAATGATAAGCAAGAGTTTGATCAATGTTCCAAAGAGTTTTTGCAAATGATTAAATTCTGAAGTGGATCATTATTTCACTTGTTACACAATATAGTTCACCTGGGGGGATTCAATATTTCTAAATCCTAGAGCTATGTCATTATGACTTCTTTGGAACAACACAAAAAAATAATGAAGACAGCCAGTAATGCTCGGAAAATCCCTGTTTTCGCAAAAAATGAAAGACTTTTAACCCTTGTTATGTTCTCATGAAAATCAACATTATTTAGCAGAATAATTGTTAGCAGTAACAATTTCTCGGCATCCAATTGTTACTAGAATTCTGCTCTCCTCACGATGGAGTTTTTCCCAACATTATTGATTCACGCTCTCACTCAAAGACACGCGAGTTCTATCCTGTGCATCAGTGCATCCCTGATCAACAAATTCAATTAAATACTAATTTTATGCACTGAAGTACCTTATAATTATCATGATATAAGTTATTCCAGTAAGACAAGATTTCTTCTAGATAAGGAGTCTTTTTTACATTCATTCCTCTAAAACTAGCAATTTTTAGTCCAAGTTGAATAGCTTTACCAATCCAAAATTATCCAAAATTCCCTTACATTTAGCAGTTATGGTAATATTGATTGGCTGCATATTAACATGTAGAAGCTGACACGATATCTGAAGAAAATTAGATACGTTCTATTTCACACCGGGAATTGGTAGGCTCCTAACAAGAGCTGCTAACATTCCAAAGTCATTGTAACACATATAGTTAGCATCTATTAAAGAAACACAACGCGAACGAACAGTATCATATGGGGGTACACTCACGCACGAGCCCGCGCGCGTTATGAGAGCAACACGATTTCAAGGGTCGTTGACGGCAGCAAAAGTCTCTTGAAACAAGATCATAAATATGTAGCGACTGCTCTAAGCGTGGAAATACAGTAAAAGTGTAGCATCTCGCCTCGAATGGAGAAGGTAGGCCGAACAGTATAATGAAGCCACGACCAGAGTGAAACTGCTCTACCATCTCATTAAAATAAATGGACCACCACTTACCTCACCACACTTTTCAACTATTTTCTTTTCAAAATTTTAAACCACCTCTTTCTCCAGTGTTTATTCTCTACTAAACTCGATTTCCCAAGTTTATTATTTTGAGACTATTCCCTCTGTAAGATTTGTTTGTTTATCCTCTCTCACTTCTGATAATCCAATTTTTTTTTCAATTCGAAATTAATCCGAAGTTTCCTCGATCAAGGTCCAACATAATATTATTATTACTCCAATCGGGTGAAAAAAAATCAGATGAGCATACTATTTCATAGTATTCTGTCCTGTTGATATACATTCCAGATTCCATTGTTTTAGAGTCAGTATTTTATGAGAAAAAAAAACATTTAAGATAAGAAGATGATTAACTATAATTATTATTCCAAGTGTTGAGAATATATCGCGAGAGTGGTGAGTCTTCATTGAACGGTCTAATTTAAACTCCCAAATTTACTTACGTCTGTTTAAAGAACATGACCTAAAACCATCCCAAAATTTATAATAACTCTTAGTGCATGAATATTAAAAAGTGTTCTTTTCACCTCCTCAATGTACACTGAAAAAAACATTTTTCGTCTTAAAAATCAAGCCCTCCAAAACCCCAGTCTAGTTTATAAAGATCAGACATTAATTCAGGCATTAAAAGAGTGTTCTTATGCTACTCATTTGGGATTCAAGATACTCTGTAAAGCCCTTAACTAGTTTGGATTCTATTATGAAGTGAGTCTTTTCTTATCTCACCTCCAAGAATAGGGCGATCTTAGCTGTTTGGAATTAAAATGCAAGAGCAAAAAGGTTGAATGGCTTGTTGCGGCTTTTGAGTGTTAAATTATTGTAATAGTATGCATTTCTTACCCGATTAATAATCTTAATTCATGTAAATATATCTTCTAGAGGTCATTGCTCCTCTCCATTATGTATGGAAACGATTCATTGAGAGAAATAATTATTACCATCATTATCATTATTACCTGTTATTTGAATCATAGAAATAACTTATCCAATAGGAATTGTTAAATTATGAGATTGATAGAGGGAAATATACCTTCTTATTCTGTAACGGATAGATTCGACTTTAACTTTATAAAATTGTGAGGGAATCGAATAGGAATCAAAATGATTATTGTTCACTTGTTGTTGTTTTTGATTATTGTTTATAATCGAACGTATTTTTTGTCAATGGAATTTGATATTTTACTTCCGCTATCGACTTCATATGAGGAGTTGACCAATTATATTGGATTATACAGGATCGATTACGACATGATTAAGTGAATTTCAAAATTCATTCTACAAAATACCACTTAAATACTTACCAATTGTAGGTAACTCGACTTGTAACGATATTAAATGCATGAGCACTGTCAGTTCCTACAGCTCACCTGCAACATGAAAACGTGAATCCTATTCAAATATAAAAATTTTATAGTGTTGAACAATTTTTCATTTGTTGATTCATTCGTACTTATTCCCTAACTGACATATCAAGAGCAATCAATCAAGTTTTGGAGATTAAATCAACAAAAATACTGATAAACACTCATCACTCTCAGTTCCTCAACACTCAGCATTGTAACAGTCTAGAACTTTAGTGGATGAAGAAACCAGTTGTCCAAAATAGCTTTCAATCGGCTGGCACACACTGGCGGCTCGTGTCCACGAAACAGGTGAAGTGCCCGTATCTTTTACTGTCCAACACTTCACCTGTTTCATGGGTACCAGTGCCAGTGGCACATCGTTGGACGATCACCTGTAAAGCCTCCTGTACACTTGTCAAAGTAGTTTCGGCCAGTTAAATATCTGTAGCCAATCACAACTCTTTTTGTTTGACTCAATGAAAAGACAAAGGCTACATATATTCAACTGGCCAACACTACCCACCCCATGTACAGCACGCTTGAACGATCGAACTGTCAGTCCCAATCAGTGCTTTCAGTGGATCTTGGATGGGCACGCTAGAAAGCATATACTATCAGAGTGCATGAAAAATCATATTTCCAATGCAGCCTCCTAATTTTTCACATTGAATCAGCATAGCGTAAAAATAAATTGTACTGCATAAAGAGTAGGGATCCACATTATTGTTTAAGGAATCACTTAAAACAAGGTTCCTTCGTGTCTGCACCTAATCGAAAAATTATGGGACTCTTGCTAAAGGATTTGATTCAAACTTCTGAAACATGAAGTCTATAAATATAATTTTGAATAAATTGTATCTGTTTATCAATTTCTAATTGTATCTGTATCTGTTTGAGGGTTGAGTCATTATATTCACTGGTTAAGTGTAAGAGAGGGCCGGCTGCGCCCCAACTTCGTCCTCCCAGGCTAATAAATAAAGGCAGCCATTCTATTCTATTTTCTTATTGTATGATAAAATCTAATTAATAAATATATTATCTCATTTAATTGAATTAATAATAATATTGAATTAACAGTCCAAGCTACTCTCTAAACGTTGTAATGAGAGATAACAAGATGCCCGTTTTCTGAATCTGATCTAATCTGAATGCTGCAGATTCATTGAGTGAGCTGTCCAGTTGAGATGGCCAAGTTGAGCCATGAGCTAGCAACAAAGTTTGTGCAAGAGTAGGCAAGATGAACTGGCTCTGCCGAACCTTCCAATTAATTTCAGGCCTGAACCGCCGGCCAACCATTAACACCGCATCAACCTCTCAACTCTCACACACCATTCGTCTCACTCATTCTCTTTCTCACCCTATTTTGTATTCTCTACTCTCTATTTTATCATCTATAATCAATAGAGAACCCATACTATGCAAGGATACATGACTTGTATTGCCCAAACTATATTCAGAGAGTATAATACAGCTATACGCATATTAATCCTTGCTTGTTGAGCTTGATACATTTTTTTAATTGTATTTCTTGCTTCAACCTTCTTTCTCAAACATTCTCTTTTCTATGTCTCACTTATTCTTTCATCCTTCCTCTTCGTTTTAAATCTTACTCTTTAATTCTCTATATCTTCTCAATACCACTTTCCCTATCAATTTTTTCACCTCTGTCCAATAGTACAAGCTTTTCCAGTAGCTCGTAAAAGCTTTTCAGCTCAACTCATATTTGATCAATTTAATCTCTATTTTATTCTCACATCCTCATTCCTGGTCTTACTCACTTTTCCACATCTTATTCATACTCTAACTTCTCTCTTTCTGGTACCGTTCTTTTTTTTTGCTTTTTTCCTCTTAAACATTATTCTAGCCTCTATCTCATTTCATCCTATATCCTCTCGCTGTTAATAATCTTATCAAATCACTTTCCACCCTCTTTCTTTTCATCTTTATCTCTTCTCATCAGTCCTCTTTACCCCTTCGATCTTCATCACCACCATATCCTCTAATTCTTTATTATGTCCTTTCTCTTTTACTTGCGGTTCATTCTCTCAATTTCCTTGCTACTCGCTTGTGGCCCCCTCTCCATCTTCCTTTTCATAATTTTCATTCTCCAATTCCTTCACCATCTTTTTCCAATACCAGCTGTTTATTCATCTATTCACCATCTCTCTCCCGATTACTGTTATTCTGCTTCATCTATTTCTGTCTCTTGTGCTCATAAACCATTCCATTAAGCCGGCCTAACCAGAGCCGAGCCGCTGGTCGCACTCTAGCTTAATAGGGTTGAGCTCGACTCGACTGTTCTCTCCCCATATGAATTACATGCGTCGCCTCAATCTGCTCATGCTACTAGCGCCAATTGATTGGTTGCGAATTCCACAGTGAATTCTGCTTAGGTTACAGAAAACGGACTGTGCATGTGTACAGTGAAGAATTGTGAAGTTGATTGAGGAATATGGAGTATAAGATAATAGAAGCAGAAATAAAGTTGATAAATAGATGGATGAAGATATTTTTCATATTGCAGTAGAGCTGAATGCCTAATGGGAAAATTGAGGGAATGAAGCAATAAATGACAGTTTCACTTCTAATAAGATCTTGGAAAACTTTTGCGTGAGTAGTGAAGATGATAAGGTATTCAAGAACCTGACTCGTATTCTATTAAGTAGTATGATGAATGAATGATATTCAGCGCATAAGGCCTGGAGAAAGTAGACTGGGGATGATAGATGCCCTCAACTTATCTAGTCTTGCAGTCCATTATATACCACCACGACCACAATTACAGCTCATAAAATTTCAACGAATAATATCAGAATAATTTTTGATTGATTAGAAAGGTGAGTTTGGGAAATGAAAATAAATCTGGAAATCCTTTTTTTAGAGAAGATCCTAATATCAATGCATCTTGTGAGAACAAAGCAGAAAATTGTAAAAAAGAAGTATTTTGCCTCAATTGGAGAATATTATACTGGAAACGAATCAAGAAAAAAAACGATTGAAGAAATTAAAAAATAATTTCAAAGATACTGGCCGGAGTGGGTTTGGCTTACAGAGAAGAAACTATTCCTCCAACTTCGAGCAATTTCAAGGTTTGCTTGGACATATAAGAAACCAGCCATCCTTAATATCCATTTAATCTTCAAATGACATGAATGCAGTCTAATATAATTTAGGAACCAGTTTAATGACGACCAGGCATTCCTGATAAAAAAGTCCCACTGCTAAGCGGTCTTTCGACTCGATCCCACAAAATATGGAATAATTTGATTTAGTAAAATGAGTTGAGAACAAGTTTGAAAAAGCTTGTGCGGGTGAGGAGAGGAGTGGAAAGCATTTTTCAGGATTTAGGAACAGGTTTATACGTCCTGCGGTATTCATTAGTCGCAGTGATGAAGGCGCGTAAAGTCTTATTTTACGGGCGCGATGAAATAGCACAGGCGATGGCTTTTATGACTTAACAGGCCGTAAAAAATGAAATTTGAGCTCAGTTTGCGATTAGAGTCTGCTATTTCGTCATCAAAAATTGAATTATCAGAATCGGTGTGATTAGGAATTAATGGAGATTGGTGGGAAAATATTGATGTTTATTTTCCTACCGAAATTGTGAAACTATACATCTAATTATTTTCTGAAATCAGTCTCACGATTTTAAAGTGAATTGGAATTGATTATTTTCTTTTATTTCATTAGTATCAACAGTTCAACATTCTCATAAATTGTTATTACGATTAGAGTAATATGCCAATATCTCTAGGTAACTTATATTACTCAATGCTTACGAGTATTATTATTATCGTATGCCATATTTGGTGGTAAGTCCTAAAAGGATAATTGAAAACTTAATGCTTGATGAAGATGGAACTTAATGAATTGATGGACATGAACTCACAGTGGCTTAGAATTGAATGAACAATAATTCACTGGCGGCTCGTACTTACGAAACCGGTGAAATGCTAGTATCTTTTACAATACAGCAATTCACTGGTTCCGTGGGCACGAGCCGCCAGTGCAAGAATTATTCTACAATTGAAGAGTCCTCGATAGTATGTTGATTTCACCAAACTGAGTAGGATTTCAAAATCGGTATAATCATGGTATTAGCAGTGGGTGAACAAATGCGGCGAATAAACTAAAAAACAAACATTTAATTGTTAAAGCCGCTATTTTAAAACCTAAATAGATGAACATCTTACAAAATTGTTCAGAAAGAATACAACTTTTCCTTGAACATTAGTACTTGAACTTTGACACTGTTCTTTTGCCAAACTACGCTACTCATTATCATCTTCATCTTACTTCACAAGTAGGAAGCTGTTATTTCTGCTTCACCCCTTTTCTCAACTACCATTCTACTCTAATTTTCTTCAACATTCTCATTCTTTCCCTTACCTTTTTCTTTCTGCTCTTTTTTTACCCTTTCACTCCTCCTTCATCACCACCTAATCTTTATTACTACTCCTTTTTATATTTCCTGAAAGATAGTTTTTCCATACTTTCATAATTTCAGCTCTTTCCTCTCCTCCTCTTTCTTTTCTAATCCAGAATCATACCTCTCTCCTTTTTAAGGAAGGAGAGGATTTTTGTTCTCTCTCCCTTCTATAACTCCCCTATTCTAGCTCTGCAAAAATAAAAATGTCAAGCCATAAAGGAGAAGTCGCCGTTACAGGAGCACTCATGCTTTATAGATGACGTCATCGATCGGACCGGAAGTGACCAACCGGAAGTAGCACCTTGAGATATGTCGGTGACTTCCGGTCTCTCGCGGGTGCCCTTACAATGCTCCACGTTTTCGGTTGTTGCTCTCCTAAGGTTAATTTCCACTTTTCCTGTACAACTTTCTTTTCCCCAGACCGATCTGAAAGTATTATTGCTAGAATTCTGTTCTTATCATTTTTGTTGCATTCTCTACTTTTCATTTCAAACCCTCTCTTTTACTCCATATCGTTTTACTTTCTGATTCCATATTCGTTGCTTCTCCTTATGACTCCTCATTCTCCTCATCCTTATTATCTATTCATTCTTAGAAGCAATCCATTCTCACCTTTTCCTTATCCCTGCTTCAAAAAATTCTTTCTCATTCTCTATCTCTTATTTCCTTCCACAGTTTTTTGGTTTCCCCACAATCCCTTTCCCATCTACATCTTTTTATGTCTTCATTCTTCTCCTTTCTAAGAAAAATTTATGACATTTTCAACTTTCTCTCCATCTCACGAAATGTTATTGTCTCTCTTTTGTCGCTTTAGGTAGGCCTACTATTTTTTCTGTTCCCTAATCTCCATCTCCATCTCATTTCACATCTTTATGTCCCCAATTCTATTTGACAAATAAATTAATCACTTAATGAATAATTCTATTTCTTCTAGATGCTCATTAAATAATTATTATGAAATGTGTAATAATCACCAATTAGGGTAGGGCCGGGAAAAAGTTCCTCAACACAAAAATAATATAACGTGGTGATTTACTATGAATTTTTTGTGTACTCTATCTATATGCCTTGATTGTTTCATTAGATGTCAATAAGGTGAGCCTTGTTCGAAGAGAATGTTATAATGCATGTAAGCATATATTAGGCATGTTATTCATCTCAAACGTTTTCAACTCAAAAATTCAAACGTTTTTTCCAAGGGTGCAATAATAGGGTTGATAGTGATACATTACACCTAGTACTATTTCATTTGCTATGAAGTTTTTCCGTATTCAGAAACATAGTCGATGCTGAAAAGTCTATCTTATTGTGTAACTTTTATCCAATTTTTAATACAAAAGTGCAGTTGCAATTGAAGTACGTGCGAATGTTTCTTGATCAATTGCAAGCAATTAGTCATGCAATTCTCGTGGATAGGTTGCAGACAAGGCGAAGGTGCTGTTGCAGTCTAAGCCAACATGTATAGTATATGAATTACTGGCCGGCGAAAAAGTTTTAAATCACAGTGAATGGCCATAAATCAGTAAGCTACTGCGCGACTCTATTATTTCACTCACTTCTCGTGCTAGTTGCACTGCTTTATAGGAAAGTTAGTTGAGCAAGTTGGCGACTCACTTTTCTTCTCCTTCTTCTTCTTCTTCTTCTTCTTCTTCTTCTTCTTCTTCTTCTTCTTCTTCTTCTTCTTCTTCTTCTTCTATTCTTTTTTCTTGATCAACAAAGTGCAGAACTTACAAGGCGAAGCACATCGTTGCGCACAATGTAATTCTGGCTTTCTTCCCACTTGCTACCACATCATTCTCCATTACGTTTCAACAGCAGCTTTCCTCTTGCCTTCATTTAGCATATTTTTCAATTCGCTTGTTTCTCATCACTATCGTGCAGGCTCTGCATTGTAAGATGTATACATCACATTTTTTTTTGTACCATATCAATCATTTTTCATATTTTCTGTTGCTGTTCTCCCTCTACACCTAGATCTTCAATTTTTTTGCTACTCCATTTTTCGTTTTTTTGTTATTTTCTCTGTCTAATCGCTGATCAAGCAGCATTTCAAATATGAGTTTAGAAAAGCGTAAAAGAATATGCTAACAACTTTAAAATGATTCGAATCAAAGCACCCTTTTCAAAGTTAGAAGTTTTAATGAATACAGTAGCCCTAGGAGGAAATAAGTATAAGAATAACAGCATATTACAAATTACATTAGCGTGAGGTAAGGCTCAATATAGGTCTTAAATAGCGTACGGTACTAGAAATTCTGAACGCATCTACGTGAAATTAAGACTCCCCATCCTTTTGTCATTTTACACATTTCCAGACAGGTATGGAACTTCTCGTTTTGTGATAATTTAGGTAATAGAGCAATTTAATGATGTACATGATGCATCTCGATCGATTGGATTGTATTCAGTTTTATATCTACGAGTATATTGAATCTAAGTGGCCTTATATCAGATTCATACGTCTTCAATTCATCATATTGGATGAATCACATTCTGATTGTTCATCATTGCTGCTAGCTGGTTATGAAACTTGAACTCTGGAGACATGAGTCGAGCTGCAAGTGATGTCAATTATTAATGTCATGTAAAAACAAGTGATGGCTCTTGAGACATGAGACAAGCCACTAGTCAATGAAAACGAATGAATTCTTCTTCCCAGTTTACTTCTCAAACGTATCGATCGACCTTGCAATTTCAGCTCGTGTTTGTAGGCGACATTTTTCGAAAACACGATAGATATTTGAAAACAATATTTGGAACTTAGTACTATAATTTGAAAACGATATAGCCTATACGAAGAAGAAGAAGAAGAAGAAGAAGAAGAAGAAGAAGAAGAAGAAGAAGAAGAGAAAGAAGAAGAAGAAGAAGAAGAAGAAGAAGAAGAAGAAGAAGAAGAAGAAGAAGAAGAAGAAGAAGAAGAAGAAGAAGAAGAAGAAGAAGAAGAAGAAGAAGAAGAAGAAGAAGAAGAAGAAGAAGAAGAAGAAGAAGAAGAAGAAGAAGAAGAAGAAGAAGAAGAAGAAGAAGAAGAAGAAGAAGAAGAAGAAGAAGAAGAAGAAGAAGATAGTCAAGAAGAAATCATCGATCCTCATAAGTC
Source organism: Sogatella furcifera (assembly GCA_017141385.1). Classification (NCBI taxonomy): domain Eukaryota; kingdom Metazoa; phylum Arthropoda; class Insecta; order Hemiptera; family Delphacidae; genus Sogatella; species Sogatella furcifera. The sequence goes on from CM029550.1 coordinate 38,192,785, forward strand.
GTGTGATGTGAGATTCAACAACTAGTAATGCGGGTTGTATCTCGTAGTTATGCAGGCGTCTCCTTAGATAAGTCTCCACTCAGTGTTACATGCTCTCTCTCACTTTCGTTGATTGCCTCGAATCATCTTCTCTCTCTCTTTCTCCATGACTAACTTTATCTCTCTCTCTCTTCTCTGACACTCTCTCTTCCCCCAATCTTGTCCATCTTCATCATTCACAGGTCAGCATTCCAATTCACTTTAATTATTACCTGCATCAATAATTAATCAGAAGCACACAATAGCAATACGCTAGCTTCCTCTGCATTCGACCATCAGCTTGATACGTCCAATATCAATACAACCACTCTATAGTGCAGTGCTCAACTGGTTCATGTATGTGCATTGTATGACAGTATCCAACCTGTACTCACATAGATCATTGTAATGGCTCTTACCCACTATTAATACCTGGACTTTATGCTAGGGAATAATCTTTACTTACCCATACATATGGATCCAGTCAAATAGCAAGATTAGTAAGCTCTAGTAGTTGTGCGAGAATCGTCCTCGCATTTTCAATCGACCAAAGCAGCTTTGTTGATTGTTGAGCTCATTGTATGGGATAATCCATTTATGAACATTGATATATTAGAACGCTTTTACATCAGAAAGGATCAGGAGTAGTTATATTTGATAGCATAAAGCTGAAAGATTATGAAAATAAGGGAGCAAATTGAATAAATATTTCCCAGCTGAAATTTTCTATTTTCAGAAACGTTAATGAACAAAAGTTAGAAATTGTTCAACTCACTTTTATCCTCAATCAGTATATAATTCCCAACATGATATAATTTTCTCTCAAGAAACATTAATTTGAACAGTTTATTGACTATATGCAAATAAAAAAAAATGTACTGTGAGAAAGACAACGATAGAATAGACTTCTAACTCAGTATATAATCATCTGCTTTAGAGAAACAGGATTCACTAAATTGTAATAATATTGTTCACTACTTTACATTACAAGTAGCTTGTTTTTTGTTGAGAAAATCATGTAACAAAATGGATGCATGTGATTAAAAATAAGAAGTAGAATAAGTAAATGAGAAGAACAATGACTTAATATAACGGACAATGAAAAAAAAAAAATTGATAAAAAATCATGAGGAAATCATATAAATGGCAAGCTTCACTACTTTCTTAATAATATATTCGTACTAAAATTTCAGAAACGTGAGAGTAGAACAAGGGGAACGGGGAAATAAGAAATAAAATAAAAAATGGATGTGAAAGAAAGAAAGGAGAAAAATTCAAAGCAAACATGAGCTGTTATGAAGAGTACAGAATAAATTGAAACAGTCACATACAGGCAGTACATACAGCATTGTTTTTTTCGTGTAACTTCCACAATCCAACAGATATATTATTTGAGTTGTTGTTTTCAAAGGTGAGAGAAAAGAGAAGGGTAGGAAGAAGAATGGGGAGAGGAAGAGAACATAAATATAACAGAAAGCTGCCACATACACATTAATGTGTACATTATGGGTTGACACTGTTTTCAATGAAGGAGCTGCAAACTGTGCTTTTTCTACAAAGTACAAAAATTCATGATAACTCACACACACTTATTCACAGCAAAAAAGCTTTGAAAAAAATTAAAAAAAGCTAGCTTGAGCACGCACAGGAAGGGAGGAATAAGGTAAAGAAGAGGATGGGGAGTGGTTAGGGGAGGAGGAGGAAGAAGAGAAAAACATGGAAGAGAAGAGAAAAATTGTCGCCAAAGAAATGAAATACAATACTAGGATGGATGGGGGGAAAGAAAGTGAGGCAGAAGGAGGAGAAAGAGAAGATGATGGAGAAGACAATTGAATCGAGGATTTAGAATAATCAATAATATAAGAAATCGAAAAGGCAATTTGAAAAATAAGATTGGAGCGAAAAATTAATTGAATTTGGGAAATATGTAGGATGGGATTGAATGATTCTAAAGGATTGAATGGATAGGAAATATAGGATGAATAAACACAAATAAACAGTTAACAGCAAAGCTCAATCGGAGTTGGTAAGGAAAATTATGGAATGGGAAGCTAGTGTAGGAAGAATTCGACAAAGCTTGCAAGAAAAATCAGTAAGAGAAAAAAGGAAGAGGAGGAGGAGAAGGAGGAGAAGGAGGAGAAGGAAGAGGAGAACGAGGACTTATAATGCGTGATGTGTAGAAGAGAGACGGAAATAAAAAGTAGAATACGAGATTAATGATGAAAATGATGCTGAAAGAGTTCAAAGATGAGTAGTAAAACTCAATTTTGAAAAGGAAAAGAAGGAATGAAGGATGTAACAAGTGCTAAGGTGGTGTGCAGAGGAGAACGGGGTAAGAGTCAGGTATTGAATCAAATGCACCAAGGTGAGGTGGTAAGTGGACAATTATATGAATGAATAATAATAATGAATGTATAAAATTATTGATTAATTATACTCGTAATTAGACTACATAAGTTATTTATTGAATTGATTACAATAACATTAATAATTGTAAAACGAGACTTAGAAGGTGAGTAGGATTGATAACTTGGGAGGATAACTAGAAGAAATAAAGAAAAAAAACGAAGAAGAAGAAAAACAAAAATTAGAGGAAGAAAAAGAAAGAGATAAGAGAATGTAGAGATAAATAGAATTGTCTGTGAGCAGCGAAGCTTGCAAGAGAAGAATCACACAAGCTGACTTTGTATGCAGACAGCAAGCGAAGCGAACTCAGAGCACAATACAAGACTACAAATGTAACCTGCTACTAAGCAGCACAAATAGAACAACGAACAAAAGAACAACGTATCTAACATTATTATTTTATATCATAGTATTCCAGAGCACTAGAATCTCCGTCTTGTACATACGTGTTTGTATGCTTCTATCTCTACTCTGCAAGAGAGTAGTGAAAAGATTACTATGGATGGAATGAGCCTCAACCTTGGATCAGCTGATGCATCGTTTGTTTTGATTGTCGTTCAACGAGCGTCAAGGATATTGGGAGTGACCTTGAACAAGGGAAATAAAAACCTAGACTGGAAATACGAAAACTGGGATAACTCTTGATGTTACTTGCACAAGTGAACAGCTGAATGTTTGTATTCATGATAGTTGTGACCAACTTAGAACCATCATTTTCCATTTGGAAATAGTTTCATTCACTTCTTCAAGAATTCAGTGCCTGTTGGTCAATTCAGCAAGTCCTGGCATCAAGAATGATTTAAAGACCTTGTTGTTATTTGTCATAAATTTTCAATGGACTTGGTTCGAGGTATAAATAGACTTTAATTTGTGAAAGTTCAATGAAAATGGCGATATAGCTCATAATTGAAAATAAGTACATCGCAATTATTCATGTCGGTAAGATTTTTATTGAGTTTAGAAAAATGGTGAAGGAAAATTTCAAAATTAGCCTACCTGAAATTCATTACCTGAAGATCAGTCATTGATTACATCGCTCGCTTCAATAAGAACGAGGATGAGAAAAAGGAATGAAATGGAAAGTGTGTATCCAATCAGCTTGAACAGATCCTGGGACACATCTGGCAAATACTGCTGATCTTTTTGGATCAATTTTATCCCTGCAGGAAACATCAACCAATATTATTTTTCTCCTCCTTCTTCTTCTTCTTCTTCTTCTTCTTCAAACTCTTTTTGGATAACAGTATCTCATCACTATTAAAACCTTCATGAAACTAATAAAATATCAACGTTTCATAATAATGATTATTATAATATAAATGCGTTTATTTAGAACACTTCAAATGATGAAAGTATAGTATAACATAGAGAGTCCGATCCCACCAGACGTTAAACTTCATATAAAAATAAAATAATAAATCAAACAGAATATGAGTAGCCTATTTACTTTGACCAGCTATTGCTTTTCATTCGATTTTCATATTGGATTATAATTATTGTTTCCTTTTCGATCATCTTGAATCATTATAATATTACAATTTTGTTTCTTTTATCAGATAATTTTTAATAATGACTTTTTCTTTACGGATTAACGTATACTTTTCTAATATAATTCTGTAAATCTGTATAAGTAATGTAGGCCTATTGTCAAAACTATTCTCGAGCTACTGTATTGTCCAATTTCGTGTTAGATTCCGAGAAAACAAAGAATATTAATTAAATTCTAGAAGATAATGGAAAAAAGATAGAAGATTTTGGTGTATGTTGCTGTGATTCTGTGAAACTTTTTGAAATTTCCCTGCCCAAATTTTCATGTTTGATTGGAAACTGCGATCCAATCTACAACAAGTAATCAAGATCCAACTAATCAAGTGAAACATCAATTTCCGAATATTATGTTATCCCCTTGATAATAGCTGCGTATTGTAATACACTGAGCAATTGACTCGATGCCAAACTTGCAATACCACGAACATATCATTAGCAGACCTATTGCTATAATAGCCAAGATGGAATATCAATGTCCAGCTAAACTAACATCCATCCATCTGTTTATATGTATGCATTTGATCAACAGTGGTGCATCAATCATGTTAATGCGATGCAACAAAATCAACTGAATTCAATCAACATGACAGATGTGTCATCTACGAAGTTTTTAACTATCATGTTGTTGTTCGTCCAATAGTCCTTTGAACTTCTGTTTTGCTTTGTGGAAAAATTCATTCCAAAAATATTGTTCTGTAACAATAAAGTTCAAATTCGTGAAGTATCCATTAAGTTATAGAGAACTTTTCAACAGTTGAACACTGCTCACTCACAAACTCCTCAAGATTGACATGATTGTAAAACCCAGTCGTTAATATTCAAAGAACTCACTGGCGGCTCGTAATAACGAAATAGGTGAAGTGCCCGTATCTTTTACTGTACAACACTTCACCTGTTTCGTGGGCACGAGCCGCCAGTGGAAGAACTCACTCTCCCTGTTATGAACTGATGGCTGTAAAGTCTAAAAGAACTTCAAAAAGTGTAAAACTCGATAGTGACATTTCTTAAATACTGAATTAAGACTGTTCAGTCTTACAAAATAATGCGTGTTCAAATTAATAGAAATAGTAATTCACAATAATGCGTGTTCAAATTGATAGTAATAGTAATACAAAATTAGCTCATTAATGGTGATTTTAGGAAGTACCTTAAATTTTCCGAAACTTGCAAAAAAACTCTCGAATTAGATTACATGCAGTGCGTATAGATAAATTAAATAGTTTCACATATATTTTATATCCATTCCTCTGCCATTGACTGGTAAAATAAATTATTCAATAGCTCACTTGCTTACAAGATTAGATTATTCTCATTTATATTTCATTCAAGAATCATAGCATCATAGAATAATCATAGTACATGCTGTGAAGCTTTGAAAGTTCAAAACCAAACTTCCACGCACAGAATGTCGAAGTTTACATGCAAGCTTATTGTAAAGTGAATGGTGAATGTTGATGTCTGGCACTAAATATCTAGAGCCCTTACACGCATTACACAGCTGCTTTGATGTGGTGATATAATGTGAATGCTGCCACACAATCGACTGATGGAGCTATTTGAGCTATCAACAGTAATTCCCATGTAAGTGCTTCACTCTCCATTGCTTCGTCGAGACTTCTATGACGAATTCCATGTGTTTGATGATGGAATGTTGATGATTTCCATGCATTCGATGATGGAAATGATGATGATGATTTATATATTCAATGATGATGGAGATGCTAACTTCTGCGTGATTCAACAGAGCCAGAGTGAATGATGAATATGACGATGATTCCCATTGATGAAATATATGGAGATCATAATGATAAATGCTGCGTGCCTTACTTTGTCTTGAAATATCGTGTTTACATGTATTCTGTACGTCCATTTAAAATGGTGACTGTGACTATGTCCTCATTTCTCAAAGCGTTCTGGTCGGTTAAATGGCATGCTGATAGATCTGATACAAATATGGGAATGTGGTGAGAGGTTTGTATTTATCGGACTAGTAATCGTAGATTGTACTCGAAAAAAATTAGATTAAAATTAACCAACCTCACTAAATTGAAAATTAACACTCAATGTACTGGAAATATGAATAGATCATTTCCTTCAGAGAAGCGTGATAAAGGTGCAGGGTGAACGTGATAAATAAAAGGTTTTATTTATTCTGTAAATAAAATACAGAGAAACCCAAGAAACGACTAGTGGTTGAAGAATCCTCATTTACGATTTTCATATTTCCAGATTCGGAATTATCAGTGTCAAACATATATTTGAGGCACTCAAATATTTCACAATTTTCTACAAAGGTAAAAAGCAAATTTTGGACAAGAGGCGTCAAATACAGAAATAAGTTTGATCTAGATCCATCATTCAACCAGGAATATCCAAAACGATAATTTTATCTCGACAAGAAAATATCACTCTATCTATACACAGCTTTTTGTTAGAAGATTTTCAAATGTCATCATCAAGAATACATGAATACTCGTTGACATTTCTTCGAAACAGGTTATCAATCAAGTTGTTACCAATAGAGAATCCAGCCACTGAATGACATGTATCGAGTCACGATTCTTCTGGGACTATTCCTAGGACACTAAGACATTAAGGAGAAAGAAGAAGAAGTAGAGGGGTGGGCAAGAAAGAATAGAAGAACTAGGGAAGCGCATGCGGAGGCAGCCGCAAATTGAGCGGAGCGAGCTTTCTTTTTGTCAAAAAGTTTTTGAAGCGTGGACTCGAAAATTTGATTCCGGTATTTTAAGCCTAGCTAAACCTAGCTGATGGTGGAAGTGGCTCATTCTATTACCATGCAATGTTATAAAATGAGAATATAAAATATGAGCAACAACCTTTAAGTGAATGTTTTCCCAAGTGAGTGTTTATTTTGATAAAATAAGGCAATATGAGAAAATGACTCCAGCTTGATCAATATTGGTTAAAAAAATATTGATTTGGCTCAAATTGAAGGTCAGAATGTTTCCTACGATTGAGAACAAATCAATAATTTTCAAACAAATATTGACCGAGCTGGAGTCATTTTCTCCATGAGTGGTTCAAATTTGTAAATACAGCATTTGACGTACGTATTGGTCTCAAATGTGCTCTGATTGTTTAAAATAATTATTCAGTAGCAAATTATAAAGGAGAATCAATATAAACTTGAAAAATCGTGAAAAAATGAGCCTATCGGATGAAATTTGGGCAGAATTTTGGTGTATTTCTACAACAAGCTTCCATTGTTTGTTAGCATGTTGAGAAATATTGAATGAATGCAAATAAATAAATAAAATTTATTAATAAAGACTTCAGGTAAAAAAGCCATTTCGCCTCCCATCCTTCACACAGTACAATATAGTTATTTGTGTATCAGTGCGCAAAGAGTGATTTTGCTGCATCGAGAGAAACACTTAGTTTCTCAAGTGTAGCAAAGAAACGTTGTGCCCGTATTATACATTGAATTTTTTCGAACTACCATATTGAATGTGAAAGGTTGAAATTAAAATTGTCATATCTCAGTTACTCTTTGAGTAGTTGTGAAATTGATATTTTGGTAGTTATTCATAATAATCTTGTCTTTTCATTTAATATCTCAGTTATTTATCATCGAATCCTGACAAATCAGGCACCATTTTATTCAGAACTCGCTTCGCTTGCCTGCAAATTCCATCAGAAGGGATTCGAAATTCATTGAACACAGCATTTCTAGACATAATTTGGACCAGTTTACTTAATTTCAACATTTTCTGCCAATTTTTTCTCAAAAATCTAAGAAAAACTCCGAAAAATAGTAAAACGCTAATATTAAGCGTAACCTTGGAAAGTATATTGGACATAGTTCAAAATTTTATTCAATATCTTCCAAATGAGTTCATCTATAATCTCGCTGAACCATTAAATTTACAGTTATTCTTCAAGAGGACAAATTGACTTTTATGATAAATTTCTACTACATGAGTACCAGTTTCTTCTTCTATATATCAATATTTTCTTTATTGTTAATCAGAGATTGAATGAGAGAATTTGAATATGAACTTACTCCCGAACTTGTGTTGAGAAATAGCTTCGGAAATAATATTGTGAATGATTTGTACTATTTATGGGTATAGATACTCATCGATTGAACACAAATACATTATAATGCTTCGTAAAATTTGGTTTGTGAATTATATTCTTGTAGTGAATTGCTGTTTATGGGAATTATTTTCTTCAAAGTTTCTTTCATGAATGAATATGGTATCGTGGAGAATTAAATATATTATGAATCAAATGAATGAAAATAGTAAACAATAAAAACACAAAACATCCCTAAGCAAAAGCAAGTAGTAAACTCACTTCGTTGGTATGCCAGTGAATATTAGTAGAGAAAGAAGAGAGAATCGAAAACGGATTCGATCTACATTATTCGATTATAGAAAAGCTACTTTCCTCGTGGACGACTTGGAATGTATTCGCAACAAAAACAGTTTTGAAGCGGCAAAGTCTGTTATTGAGCAATCTGTATGCGCGGATGAAAGCTGAGCATGATTGCTTGTGTACATGAATACATGATTACATGACTGTACATAGATGATGTCCCAGCACTTGTGCTGATCGTATATCGATGGCAATGAGTATTAAAGTAAAATGAGGCTCATACCGTCCATGCGTGACACATACAGTATACACTCGTACAATATGCTTGCTTTCTGCTTTGTCACTTTGAAACGTAACGGAACGAAAATTTTCATCAACGCTTTTGATATCTTATTAGAAATATTGAATGTGAAAAATTAATCCAATTATGCTTTCTCCAATATCTTGAAGTTTTTATGTTGTTCTTTTGGAATGGATTTGGATTCTTAACCTCAGAAATTCTGTAGATAATATTCAATTTCAAATTCAATTTCCACACAGAAAACACTAAAACACGTAAAGGCACATTATAAGATGTTTCTGAAGCTAACTATTGTATATACTGTAGAGTTTCTAATATTCTGTAATTGATGTAGTAGTTTTAGTTTTTTTTTGGGAAATAGACTTTTATTCATTTTTATTTTATTTATTTTTTAATATTGTCTCAATAAATTCATGAGAAGTATCAAGATGACATCCATTGCGGAAAAATAAAGATATTTTGTAGACAGATGAAAAATACAAACAACAAATAGCAACTCACAAACAAACAATAGCAAACTAACAAATAGGAGATTGAAAGTTAAAAATTTAATTAGGTAAATGGAAACTTCACTTTAAAGCTAGAAATTACAAACATCTTAAAGAGTTTAGAGATTTCAATAATTTGTAAGCCGTTTTCTAAATACTTGGATCTCACGTAAGTTATAGAAATAATCGTAAAGTTATAGAATAAATATTGACTTCCTCAATAGAAGCCTTCCACCCAATAATATTGATGACAGAGTTCAATCCTCCATGAGACTTTAAATCTCCATGGGGAAATTAAAATAGAATTAAAATATACAAAGACTTCTCATTTATATCATTCAATTATTCATGTAGCCTACTTTATTGGGAAAAAAACATTTAAGAAATGAAATGATTGAAGAAACTTAAGAAAATTGTAAATTCCACTTTGCATATCGAAAATTGTATTTTTCAAATAAAATCGTGTATTAATTCTATTTCAATTATATCTGTTATTTCAAAACAAAAGATTGAAAATTGATTCTTCCACACACAAGATACCGTAACCGTAATTGAGATCTATTCGTCGAGGTGTGTCAAACATTGTCGAAAACATTCGTCGAACATAGGCGAGTGAATTCTTGAAATCCGCCAACATTCGTGACAAGCAATCAGACCAGAACACATAAACCACCCTTCGACTCAATAAACTCCTCATTTGCATGTAAACTAACACACCTCCCCACCCCATCATCAGCTACACCTCATCCTATCCTCTCCAGCCAAAATAGTATTCCAGTGTTGATTGGAAATTTTAAAATGACCCTCCAAACTTGAACTCTGTTATATTCAACTCATCCTGAACTTGGATAATGCCGTCAGGGCACATTTTTAGAAAATAAATGGAATGATATACTTTTTCGGCTCTTACAAAAATTTTTATCGGGGCATCAAACAATGCTCTTAAGCTGCGGCCGCACTGCTGGATGGTTGCATAGTAGTTAGAGAAACCTCTATATTACAGAGTGTTTCTGAAACAAACAGACTAACTTTGTCGATCTGTTTAAGAAAAAAACCTGTATACAGGTTTCAGGAGGAATGTGCAATACTTCAGGCTGATTCCTTACACCAAGTAGACAAAAAGTTCCATGGGACCAACCCCAAAACGCTTTGTTACTGAGATAACAATGGCGGAAAATTGAAAATTTTCAAAATATATAAATTTTTCTAATTTTTTAGAGGCTTTAATAAGGTTCTAAAACGATCAATTCCTATGTAAAATTTAGCTGAGGAGCTCAATGAAACCAGTTCCAAGTTTGTAACTTCAACGGTTATTGAGATAATTGGAAATTGAGATTTTTGTCTACTTGGTAAGGAATCAGCCTGAGAAGTATTGCACATTCCTCCTGAAACACCCTGTATTTATGATTATATGGATTATATGGATTATATGGATCATCATAAAATCTAAAGGTTTTTCATGAATTGGCGAGCTCATAATTATTGATTCTATTTCAAAAGTCCAAAAAATCATCACACCTGAACCAAACCATTACACCTGAGATGTATAATACATTTCGGAACTAGGTTATATATTTTCGTAGCACTTCAATTGAGAATTAATAGTCCAGGAGAAATACTGACTTATAAAAATTCTGGAATTGAAGCAAAAGTTTCGTAATAACGAACTATAAAGAGGCGCTTTCCTAAAGTACATCGGCGCCCAGCTTACTATTAAAACTACGTGATCGTATGAACCTTGATTAGTGGTTTGTGGCAGTGCTGCAGTCTACTGGCACGCTCCAGAACCAGCAAGTTCCCGTATCAAAATATAACAGCTCAATTCATTGAAAGTACGCTACGCGCGTAGTTTCGAAAAGCACACCTTTAGGCAATGAGTCATTACCAATAAAAATAATAAAATAATCATGTTTATCAATGAAGTAATCTATATCAAAGTACTGATAAAAGTTGCAATGTGAAAGATTGAAAAAAAAACATGAGAAAATAAATGGCTTCAGCGAGTGGCGCACTTGAAAATCTTATACCGATTTTATTATATTCCAAAATGATTCAATTTGCGAAAGAGGTACCAGTTGGATGAGAAAAAGAACTAGCAGAAATAGCAGAGAAGGGAACAAAGTCATAATGTTGGTAGACGAAAAATCAATTTGCTTCCATTGCAACATAGCAAGGCAGAGAAACTATAAGGGAGAGAAAGAATGGAGAAATATGTTCACAGGTCTTTCGTTGTCGTGGTGGGAGACATATTATATTATGGTTTGGGGGAGGGGTTTGTTGTGTAGTGGAGTGAGAGAATAATGCCCTGATTATGAGAACACTGTACCATATGGAGAAATTCAGGGAGTTATATGGAATGAGAATAATGAAGATATTATTAGCTATCAGATCGCATTTTTCTTTTTCACCCAAGTTCTCATTTCATTGCCAAACCATTAGTAAGTGGTTACTCACATTGAGATCTTCTAACAGAAACAATAAACACTTATAAACTTTAACCGTAAAGCTCCGCAACATATACAAAAATAATACAAATAAATTGCAATGCTTTTGCTTCCAAGAGAACTTCAACATGACAATGATTTTCCCTAAAACACAATTATAATGAAACACTGTACAGCCTACTCTAGAAGAATATATTGGGAGTGACCTTTAAACAGAGTGATGAAGATTGATAGTTGTCTGAAATCTCAATTCATATCCCAGACACAGCTTCACTTTCAGTCACTTCCAAATTGACCAGAAATAGACCAAGGAATAACGTCAGAATTGGTTATGTATGGAGTCAATCTAGATGAGAGATGTTGAAATTGGATTAAAAGCAGTTCTCTGCCAAGAGTAAAACGTATTCTTCATCACTTGTATCGTGACTCACTCTTCTACACATGTATAGAACACAAAGTTAGTGTATCATAGCCATACACACGATATATTATTACACATGCCATGGTATATCATAGAGTTAAAACTTGAATTAATTAAAATCGAAGTAATTCTGACTTAAATAAAAATATTTTAGAGAAAAAGGTACTTATTTTAATTATTTCAAGTTTTAACAAATACAGTGAGAAAAAATAAGTATTATATCATACAGATACATTTTTATTCTTATTAAATCAATAATATGCTAATGGTAGATTATGGTGTTTCTTATTAAATTGTTTTAAGGTCATGATAGTACTGAACTAATCGATACAATAATGAGTATCAATATTATTTATATTCCCTAATCGTCAGAGACGTTTCTTCATCCTTATACAGTGATTAGTTATTCTTGAAGTACGAGTAGTATTACCAAGTCTCATGAATATTATTTGCCATTCATCGGTGTCAATGTTTTCTTAAATTTTTGCTAATGTTTTACACAAAAGTACAATCGATTTATCGTAATGGTCTGAGTTTGGAATTTCTCTGTGAAGACAAACAACAAGTTTATCTAATTGATATTGTTAAAAAATTCTACTACATAATTAAATAAACAATTGGTATAGGAGGAATCACACGAACAAAACAATTTCCATCTTATGAAAAAATGAAATGTTATTTATACAGTCTTCTATAGAATATAATAAGGGTATGCGAGATGTCCATAGAATATGATGAATAACAGAAAATAATGAGAATGAGTCAATCTGGAAGAGTATGAATGATACAAATGATGAAATAATTGAAGAGGAAAGCAGATGAAGAAGAAAGATTTGGAAAGTTAGGAATCAGGAAAAGTACTTGGCTATATTTAGAGATGAGTTAAGGAGAAGAGTGAGAGGGAAAACTTTTACAGAGTAGGAAAACAGGCGACCTATGTGTGAGAATAAGAAGAGGAAAAGGAGTTTACGAAGACGTGAAAACGGAAAATGTAAGATTGGTGTAAAATAAGGTCAATGATGATGGAATCGACGCTGAAAACATTCCTTTTCCAGTTCAGTTGACTTTTGGAAGAAATAAAGTTGTCTGATAAGCACGCACCGCTGCTCCTTGGGAACATTGCCTCCTCTTCTTACTTCGCTTCCTCATTTTCTCTTTCTCCTTCCTCCTTCACCTTTCTCCTTCCCTCTTTCTCTTTTCCCTCCTTTACATCTTTAGGCCAAGTAGGATTCACAGGCATAGTTCTCCATAGGTACTTGACTCGACTCATTATGCACCCTAATAGCCAAAAATACAGCCTAAAAGTACCAAATGGTAGTATTTTGACGATATGGACCACTTCAAAAGTCAGCTTTTATCAATATCAAAGGAGCCTGAGTGGATATATTGAGCCCCTTATTGGGTAACAAAAAATTTCGTTATCTATGAAGAGCTATATTAGTGAAGAGATTGAATTTATAATATTTTATCTTCCATGCTTCCATAAAATTGGAGAATATCGAGAAATGTAAAACGATCAACCTTTCCATATTTTTTTAGCTAGGAATAATATTCTGAGATCGCTGCTACAAATATTGATTGGTAGATAATTATTTTGGACATTGATTTTTGATGTTGATTTTGTTCAGAGTCAAAAGTGCAATGGTGGAAAATATGTAATAACTATGGGTGCGCCCACGGATCCTAGAATATACTATTGATACTATTGGTACCAAGGTAATTAGAATTGAATTCTATTCTAATTACCTTGATTAATACTATTGATTGTATATAGACCAACGCACAATGATCAGCTAATTTTCCATTTGCGTTACTCCATCAAACTCCATGTTTCTATTACATAATGTGAATCTAAATTACAAGAAGTTGTGAACTAATTTATTATAATGGAGAAGGGTTTGAGAAGCAGCTTCTAATGACTGGTTGAACTACTTCATCCACTCCAATCTATAAACAATAGAAGCTCCCAGTCCAATCGAGATCCACTAACAGACTTCAAAATACGATTGACATCAATGTGAAATGGCTCCATGGCAGTAAAATTTGATGACTTGGGAACATTTTAGGTAATAGTTTGAAGGAGCGATTGTTCCGCGGAGAGCAGCTGGAGAACATTCATTGTTCCAGTGCAGTTTTATTGAGGCAATTTCCGTGTTGGCTGGAGTCATTTCAGCGGCCATCAAAACTCCAGCATGTGTGGACCTGGAAAAGTCATCCTGGAGGATTCCAATAAACTGATGATGATGTTGTTGGAGCCAGGAGCAAATTCATGAACAACGGATTCGCCCGATTAACTGACTGTGACGGCAGCTACGAGCAAACTAGTTGAAGATGGGGAATGAGTCTGTGCAACATAAAACTGTATAAACCTGGAACTACTTACCAGGTTACGAATAGGCGCCAATAGTGGTGGGAGTACTTGTCCAAATTAGGAGTATGAGGAGCAACAAACGAGCTTGGATATAGTTGTCTTCGATTTACAATTACCTGTACTATTATTTTTATATTCTTTTTATATTGTTCTACAGTTATAGTACAATATTATTTGTCATATAGTTTAATTTCAGCTTGTTGTATCAGAACATTGTGAACTGAAGAAAGCAATGGTTGGAAGAGACAATACTCAGTGATATAATGAATACTCACTAAATAAATGGATAAATAATAGATGAATAAATTCATTTTTTTGAAAACAATAGTGTTTACAAGAACTGTTTACATGAACGTAGACCACATTGAATTATTCACTTTAATCAAATCAATGGAAATTTTGAACTTTTCTTCTTTTCCATCTTTCCAAAGGACGTATTCGTATTATGTAATAAGTATGTTTTGTGTAAAATTGAAAGTAGATTACGAATTGAAATTTTAATAGGCCTAGTGGAAAGAGGAAAAGGAAGAGGAGAAAAGAAGAAAACGTGATGTCGAATAGGGGAAGAGAAGAAAAGGTCAGAAGTATGAAAAGGAGAATAAGGAATGACAAGGCAAGAAAAGGAGATTGGTGGAGAAGGAAGGAAAAATGGAGGAGAAAGTGTATTGGAGAGGAGGTGGATAAATATAAATAGGGGATGTGAAACAGGGAGAGAATAATATAGTCAAGAAGAAAAGGAGGAAAGGGAGAAGGACAAGAGGATAGAAAAAAAGATAAAAATGCTGATGATATGAAAGTAAAGAGGAATGAGAGGATTATTATAAAATGAGAAGAGTTGATGATGACGAGGAGAATCGAGCGTGATAGGAGAAAGGAAAGAAAGAAAGAGAGAGAATGATGGATCAGGGTGAAAAGTGAAATGGAGTAGAGTGTCTGGTGGACAGAGCGTTTATTGGGACAGTAATTGAATTTCAATCAGGCTCTGTTACTTGGTGCGGATTTGAGAAGGGACAGTTTCAATCAGTCGCCCATTTCTCGAATTATGCGAGACTCGGGCGATGAACGAACGGCGCTGACATTTGAACAAAGAATTAGGGAGAGAAGGAAGGGGGAATGGTGTTGATTGACAGAAGAACCAAGAACGGTGTCGGAATTAATTTGAACAAGGTTGGTGTAGGATGAAGGATGTAGGATGGACAGATTGTGAAGTGATGAAAAAGGGTATGAATTCATATTTCGCTGTTACATATACTAGTATCAATGAAAATTATACGATGGAGGGGGGAAATCAGTATTACTTGCAGGTAGAATAGAATTTAATAATTACTTATTTTCCTGTAATCTCTGTTTTATATTTCGATCAGTTCTGCTTCGTCTCACATTGAAAAAAGAATAGCTATTCAATAGAGTAACTTACCGAATATGTCACTGAGTCAAATAATAATCTATACTTGATTGATTCAATGAAAATTGATCTGGAAGATGGAAGTTCACGAAGTTACCAAATCTTGTAATCGAAGTTCAAGGTTGTATTTTGTGCAATGTTCCTTTAAAATATTCTCCTACTTGTTCAATTGGAAATTTAGGTTAACAGCTTTTCTTCATTCAGAGGGCATCTAGAATAATGTGAATTCTAGTTTATCGGGTATAGAAGATTTTGATGATCCTCAAAGTGTATCTAGACCTATTCCATTATCAATGAATGTACTTGACTGATTAAAGTTATTGTTTTAAAAGAAGAAATTCATGTTTTAAGGTGGGTCTTTAATCACTGGAGTTGGAAATTGTTGAGCTGTGTAACATCTATACCCTCACGATCACATTCACGATCACTTGAGACGAAATAAATAATATTGTGGATATTATCTGTATAGATACAGTGGAATATCATTTTGAAGCTTAACCATGAGTTGTAACGATATGATTCAGTGAGAAAAAGGAATATCACTATCAAAAAAATTTTTAAAGTAATTTTAACAGAATAGCGAAGGATGATGTCATCATCTACATGAATATTTCTTTGAAAGTGTATCATAAAACATAACGTTGGGATTCATGAAGAGTGTTGGGAAACGGCGAGGATCGGGCGACTGAGAGAACTAAGAGCTTTGAAACGAATTAAAATTTGTGCCGCTCCAGTTGTCACTGCAAACAGTAACCAAGGCACACTGCAAATTCACAGGTATTAAAAACATCCACTTGAAATGATGAGCTGCGTTCTCATTCAATCAGAGTAAACACGGAGACCTCTCTAACTGTATCAGACTAGAAGAAGGATACTGGAGAGAGCACAAACTAAAAACAGTATTCTGACACGGTCTCGGAACGGCTTTATCAATTGATAACATAGAGTAAACTTCTAATTTATCCAATGGGAATAATTCACAATGGAAAGTACACGAGTGGCCATTGTATGAGGATGAGGAAGCTTTCAACGTAATTTCATTTCTGGAATACACGGATCCACCATTATTTTGATTCCTGTATGGAATTCAAGAAAAGACAGAACTCTTGTCCACGGATTTATAACCAAACTTCAATGATTATTAATTTCCACAGAAATTTCACGTTTGTTGTTTGGTTTTGAGAGCCCTGGTGTGGGAGAATTCAAGAGAATAAAAATTAATTCAATCTAATGAACAAGATTTCAACGTAATCTGTTGAACTGTAAGCGATGAGAATTTGTTTATGAAGCACCTTTGTGGATTCACGGTATCCTATAATTGATAACACGTTCATGATATAAGTGAAAGAGGTTGCATTCATGATAAGAGGTTGCTATTCATGAAAAAATCGCGGTCTCTAAAAATTCATTTTGACTGAGGCTTATTTAATGAATGAGCTCTTCAGGTAATTGAATGTTGTTCAAGAATAGAAGACTAATAAGTACGTGTTTGTCTTTATCGTGTTGTTATAGAATACTCTTAACATATTATTATATTAGACTAGCCGGCAGGCTCGCTTCGCTCGCCTTCTCCGCCTAGCCAGGGGGCTCCGCCCCCTGGACCCCCGTCAGTATCAGCAGTGTCAGTGAGTCAAACAGGCCCGCTTCGCTCGCCTGCATGATCTCTGTCAGTGTAAGCTGAGACAAACAGGCTCGCTTCGTTCGCCTGCAAATTCCGTTCAGAAGGGATTCAAAACTTATTGAACACAGCATTTATAGACCTAATCTGGACCTGTTCACCAAATTTCGACATTTTCTACCAATTTATTCTCGAAAAAAAAACTATATTGAAAAAAATATGAGAAAAACTCCGAAAAATAGTGAAACGCTGATATTGAGCCCAACCTTGGGAACTATATCGGACATAGTTTGAAACTTGATTCAATATCTTTCAAATTACTTTATCTATAATCTCGCTGAACCATTGAATTTACAGTAAGGAACTTTTATTCAAACTGTTTTCGCATTGCGGATGGAGACCCGGCCAGACAGTGGAGAATTATCAACAGCTTAACGGGGGAAAGTGCTAATCAAACTTTTGATAAGGTGGAATTGGATGATGGTACTATAGAGTGGAACCCTCAAAAAGTTGCTAATCAGTATCTGATAAATATTGTTCAGCCTGACAGTAATTTACCTCCGTCTTCACCTGATTGCCTGGGTCTTTATCAGCAGTGCCAATCCTTCTTCGTAGAACCAACAACAGATAGTGAAATCTTGAAAATTATTTCTAATCTTAAAAATAAAAAGTCTTCTGGCTTTGATAAATTTAATGTATTACTGATAAAAAAGATTGCTCTATATATTGCACCCGTTTCAACTCATATTTGTAACCTAAGTTTCTGTGAAGGAGTTTTCCCAGATATGCTAAAATTGAGTGTTGTAACTCCAATTTTTAAAAAGAAAAATTCCATCAAATTGAATAATATTAGACCAATTAGTTTGCTTTCCATTTTCTCAAAAATCTTAGAAAAATTGATGATAAATAGATAAGTATCCTACCTGAATAAAATTAACTTCTTCTCCCAGCTACAATTCGGATTCCAAAGGGGAAAATCGACTGAGGATGCACTTCTAAATTTCTCAAACTTAATTTATACCAGCTTAAATAATGGCAATAAAACAACCGGACTCTTTATAGAATTCACAAAAGCATTCGATTTAATTAATCATGAAATTTTATTTTTAAAGCTTGAGGCGGTCGGAGTCAGGGGAGTGGCGCTTCGGTGGTTCCGTAGTTTTCTGAGCGACAGGGAACAGCGGGTAAGGGTTGGCGTTGGGGGCTGCCTCAGCACACCCCTTCCCGTCACCGTAGGCGTCCCCCAGGGGTCCGTTTCCTCCGTGATCCTATTCATCATATTTATAAATGATTTGTTGAATAAAAATTTCAATGGTAAAATCCAGGCTTTTGCCGATGATATAGCTTTTTTATATTCTCATAAAAATAAAGAAATAATACAAAATAATATAATATCCGATCTGATTGTTCTGGGAGATTGGTGTTCAAAAACAAAATGAAAAATAATGTATCAAAAACTAAATTCATAAACTTTGACTTTAGAGCTTTTGATTTTCCCACCAGAATCCTATACCACAGTCAGGGATGTCAACAAGATGATTGCGACTGCGCAGAAATAGAAAGAGTAGATTCCTTTAAATACCTAGGCTTAACATTTGATGAAAGAATGTCTTGGAAGAAACAAATTCAAGTTCTTCATGGAAATACTAGGAGATCAATCAGAAAATTTTATTACCTAAGAAATATATGTAATCAAACGCTCTTGAAATCATTGTACTATGCTTTAATCCATTCTCGATTACAATATGGTTTAATATGCTGGGGTGGAACGTTCAAAACATTTATAAAAAGATTACGTATTTCACAAAATCACATTATTAGAATAATACTGTACAAAAGATTAAGAGAAAGCTCTTTCCCATTGTACTGTAAATTGAGAATCCAGCCCATTCAGGATCTTTATTTGTTTAAGGTGCTAAAAATGTTCTATTTGAAGAGTGGAAATCATGGAAATGAAAATCTTTATTATAACACAAGAAGTAATGATCAAATACAATTTAAAACCCCTAAATTTGGAAGAGAACTCTTCAAACATTGCTGTTTCTTCAATGGGACATATATATTCAATAAACTACCATTACATATCAAAAGAAGTAATAATATCACCTTGTTCTGTAGAAATTTAGCTACTTGGCTATTCAATTTGAAAGATACTTGGCCCATAAGAAGCATTGTAAAATGAAACCTTTTTACTTTTAGCAATTTTTCCATCTATAAACTATAGGCTATATTTTTTCTAGTAGTTACATGATTGTTGTTCTTCTATTGGTCTTTTATTCAATAATAACCTTCACTTGTCTTAAAATTATCATTGTTACTAGATTAAGTATTTATTGCGCCGAAGCAGTTCCTGAAAATTGTGTAATAATCATGTATTTCCTAGACTTGACTCATATATCTTATTCAATTTTCAATTTTATTTTTCGTTTATGTTTATACTGATCACATTTACTGGGAGAAGTGATCAGGTCGGTTTCCAAGTTTTTGTAATTTTGTTTTTCTTGATGTTCTTTCACAGAGGAAATAAAATTCATTTATTCATTTATTGGTCGTATCAATAAAGATGTAAACTGCAAAAACACCTACAATTTTGAAAAACCTGAACCTGAACGTAATCTTGAACAGAATTCAAAAAATATCATTTATCAATTATTTTAAATATACCTAAGTTTAAAGTTTAATTACTGTCATGACTAGTTATGTTGGAGTAACGTTGAAATTCGCTTTTGTAATAATTAAGAGTCAGGCTTTGAACATGATGATTAAAAGGATCATGTGAATTCCAAATCAAGATGAATAATTACAAAATCAAGAGAAAGGTTGAGGTCAAGATGATGAACAAAAACAAAAATTAAAATAAGGAGCAAGAAGAAAAAGCGAAGTTGAATAAACTGTTAGTCAACAACTAACAGAAGAATGGGATTTGAATATTCATGCAAGCAATACGGTATGCAGTAGGCTATGCAATATATGCAAGATAAACGGTGTTAATATACAATGTCTATACCATGTGTGAGTATAGACAAACATGCAATTAGCATTTGGTACAGAACTGGATTTTGGTTTGGCGTGTGGTAAGGATCACAGCACAGAACACACCCAGAATAATTCAATTTCCTCAGACATTTGGTTAGCAAATTACTAACTCAGCATCCTCCTTTGCGAGCATTCCGCAACTTCAGTTAGCATACTAGATGATATCCAGTATAGTATGTGTGGGGAGCAACTTGAACTATTAGTCAGTTCTCAATTCTCTATTCGAAAAGAGATTCATCTCGCATAATAGCTGTGATAACTATGCATATAATCAAGTGGTTGATGCGCTAAAAGCCTTGAGAGATGGATTCCTGATTGAATAAACCCAATTATAATAATTGAGTGAAAATATTATCGAAATTACACAATTGAGGACACAAATGATGTCTTGGAGAATCATGACCATATCTCCTTGGAAAATGAATACGCATTCATAATCAAACTTGAAGAATATGTTTTTTATTCGCAATAAAATGACTCTGAGTAGTCGAAATATGTTATGCATAGATAAAAATAATCGAAAAGGGAACTGCGATTTTCATTTAAAGTAAGTAACATTGAAGAATATGATATTGAGATTAATCATTGATAGCTAACCAAAATACCATCAATAGATAGCTAACCAATATAATCATTTGGTAACCAAAATACCATTTCTGAATATATTGAATAAAATTCAATTTTTTCAAATTCAAAATCACGTTTATTCCACATAATAAAGTACAAGTGATGAATAGAAAATTTACAAGAATCATATTTTATTAGTACAGCGAATATTATTTCTAAATATTCTAATAACTTACAGCAAAAATAGATACAAAATTGTCGGTGCGTTTGCTGGAGTTCTATACTAGGCTACACATTGGAGATATAAAACTCCTAGAGAGGAAAAAATAGTACAAACTCCATATTTGTTCAAAATATCATCACTTGCGAGAAGAGTCATCTTATCCATTAGTATGAAAATTTATAAGTTACCCAAGTTGAATTGGAACTCTTCAAACAATTGTACCATTTCCAATTATAGTACATGTAAACATCCATAATTATTATTCAATTTATATGAGATTTAAAACCAATTACACCACCTGATATTGCAAAGCAGCCCATTACCTACCAGTAGCTTTGAAGTGATTCATGGTTATTCATCAGCCTAATAGAGAGTGTAATGAGAGACCTGATTGGCCAGCACTGTTCTGCTCTCTGATTGGCTAATGTCAATGCACCTTCATCCGTCAAAGGTGAGCGCACAAGATGAATGGCTCCTATGCAACTACTAAATGCAGCGTGCAATCGCATTCAGTGCAGATTGCAACGTCCTACTGAGATCTATGCTACAGGTCAACTAGGCTATAGCTGAAACATCTCTCAGTACCATGAGGTGGTGACCAAGCCTTCACCTAGGTTAAGACTAGGCGAGTTACATTAGGCTTCTATACAGATTTATCATCAAATTCAACAAGTATTATTGATCTTATAACATTTCAGTAATTTAATCACTTTTCAAATTGAATTCAGGAAAATTCAACTCAACATTGAACCACTGAGCTTCGAATATGATAGAATACAAGTTAAATTGAAAAATTAAATCAATGACTTCAAATTGATTAGATGACTTACAATCTGATCAAATACTATATTGAAACATGAGACTTATGTAACTCATAAATCAAGTTCTGCATAATATGGATTCATGCTTCGTGTTTGTGGCTTCCAAGAGCTCATTAATTCATGCATTGACACAAGTTATAATAATATCATTATAACTAGGATATTTCTATAAAACGAGGCGAATCCTGTACTATTTCTTTCCTGAATTTTGATGAATAAATGAGCAAATAGGTCTTAAAATGCTCTAAGCTCTTGGAATATACTTAAGAGCTCTTAAGAATATAATGATGATAATTGAATTGGACTTCAATTATGATTGAACCAACAAAAGTTTGATCAGACTTTTTAACAGATTTGGAGCCATGAAGTGAACTTACAATGGCATTTCTGGTACAGTAGCCATGTTAATAGGAAATATATTAAATTTGCCTAAAACTGTTTGCCCTTGTATTAAGGAAGAAAATATTTTAATGAAACAACCAGATTTTAACAAATTATTTGATTATTTCAATGTTTCATCTATCATTAGCAATAACAATATTGTTATATAACTCCGATTTATACCATTAAAATTAATGTTTTTAATAAAAACTCCGCAGTATTTTGCCATTATCGAGTGTGTCCAATTATAAGGAGATATTATCACGAAATTCAAAAGGGCGCTGGAAATTCTTTTCAGAATATTTATTGGAGTCTACTTGTCTTCTAGTCCACCCTTGTTGTTTTCAAGGGGTTAAACAGTCATCCAAGACACACACCAATGAAAAATCGTAAATATGCAATAATGACACTCGAGGGATGTACAAAGATGCTTTTTGGGGGCTGTTGTGAGGGAGGGAGGTTGACTCCTTCACCCAGTCAGGTGTGCGCTACATGCATAATTTATTATTTCATAAACTAAGAAGCATGAAAATGAATAAGTGTCGCTGTGCGAATAGATAAATATGATATATTCGGATATTTATGATGGTGATAATATTCCTCCAGCTCAAACCCCTTACAATGAAATATGCAGAGTATTTTTCAGCTACTTGTTTGGTTTTATCAGCTTTATTATCTGTGTTCAACTTTGAGAAAATTGGACATTCTTTTAGTTTTTTCCAACAAAGTTCACCATTGTTCAAGAAGATTTATTTTCAAATGAGATTCAAATCACCGTGTCTATTTTTCCCATGGTAGGATATTCTCAATAAATTGAAATTGTAATTTGCACCAAACACATAAAATTGTTAGTTATACATTTGAAACATGATTTTGTATGGAATAAGAAAAAGTTGAAATTTCAAATAGATTCACTGGAGAAAAAATGAAATGATTGGATATAGAGTCTCTATTTAAAAAGAGGAATTTGATAAGATATAGATCAAGATCAATAATAAGATCAATGATAAGATATGATAAGATCAATGGATTGAAAAAAGTTTTCTCTCTTAGAATATCATACTGATGTGGGTGAGAAAGTAACTATTATGAACAGGTAGGCGACCCCTTGCTTTGCAATGAAATTACATTAGATAAAAGGTGGATAGATTTTTTATTTTTTATACGTTTCTAAAATGCATTCATTTCTCTTTAGAAAAGAACAGTCCTACAATAAGTTTTCGACTTCTTCAGCTGAATAAAAACCGTTTCTAACGTAGGCTACCCAGTACCCAGGTTATTGGGTACTCCAAACCTTATCCTATTTTAATGAGGAAAATGAATTAAGAAGTTATCATTTCAACAGTTATAAAAATTTTCCTTTCCCTTGATACAAAAATATCATTGATTTTCCTCAACGGAAAGCTACTCTTGGTCGTAAACAGTAATTGTGAATTGCATAATCAAAGAATTTTCATCTATTCAACAAATCAAACACAGTAATACATCACTACACGTCTTCCAATCTCCAACCTCTCACCGCACTAAACATAAATCAAGGGTAATGTCCAAGTGTTCCCCCTCACAGACCTTGGCATGTAGCAATAACACTAGAGTGACCAGTCCTGTTCCCTCAACATGACTCACATTGCTCACCTTAACCTAACCTAACCTACCTAAATCCAAGGGTAGGATCCCCGAGGAAGGTCATGTTATTTTAATGAACAAACACGTTGGTAATCCCGGGTTCCTGTCCCCAAACCGGTGGATTGGGGTACAGTTAAGATTAAAAACTCAACGAACGTCGAGAGCCCTGAAAGTGAGTGAAATAATTTGTACTAACCTTGGACTGACGAGAATAGTGGACTGTAGAATATGTAGAATTTACTGCTGATATCCTGCTGCATGTGTATGTTTAACAACATATGTATCACGGAACGGAACGAAGTAATATATTGCGTCCAACTTGAACGCCACGGAACAGGAGAAACGGAACGAAACGTCTTGACTTCTCGGGCACGCTCCTCGAAGTGCCGGATTAGAAGATAAACGGGGAGGATAAAGGAGGGGTGAGGGAGAGAGGTTATCTTGCCTCACTCTAGGAGAGGAGGAAGGGGTGGATAGCACAAACTAATCAACTCACAATCAAAACTGTCGATCGTTCATGAATCCACCATCTCTACCCGCCTTGGAATGCCCCATTTCCAAGAACATAAACTCAAGAAAAACTAAAATTTTAAAATAAAAGAAAAAACAAAACAACATGCACTGAACGGTAGAAAAGGAAAAACGAAGGGAAAAAGGAATAGGAAAGGAAAACGGAAAACTTGAGGTGTTGGTTAAACTTAATTGGGAAGTATGGGGGCAAGTTTCCTAACTGGCCTAACATACTCACCAGAGTTAGTTTTCACGTGAGCTGAGCGGCCGCACCCTTAGCATCACTTATGATTTGGGTGACTCTACCTAACGGGTATGATAAGGGTGATGAATTGTCCTCTTTAATCCATACTAACTGCTCTACCTGTAGGTTTGTATCACTCTCAAACCATTTATTTTTCTGTTGAAGAGTGTGGAGATATTCACTCTCCCACCTCTTCCACAATCGCTGAGTAAAACGATTAACCTTTTCCCAATAACGAGACAGTCTGTGCTCGTTGACATCACTCACATCAATTTCAGGAACCGCTAACAGAGGGCGATGAACAAGGAAATGTCCGGTCAGCGCCTCGTAGTCATCAGGAGATGAAGAGAAGCGCATACAACGGTCTAGAATTGAGAATCGCCTCAATTTTCACCAACAGAGTGGAAAACTCGACAATAGTGAGGACAGAATTTCCCACTTCACGAAACAAATGAAATTTCACATTTTTAATATTGGACTCACATATTCCATTCATGAACGGAGCATGAGGAATATTGAAACGAAACTGGATGCCTTTAGACGACATCGCATCACAAACGTTGGATTGATTTTCCAACGACCTGAGAAAATCAACAATTTCCTTCAATTGTCGTGCAGCACCTTTGAAATTCGTCCCTTGATCACAAAATATTTCTTTAGGCAATCCACGCCTAGAAACAAAACGATGGAGAGTGTTAATAAACTCTTCAGATGAAAGACTTGTAAGCATCTCAATGTGACAAGCTTTTGTTGCCAGACAGACAAATAGTGCAAAGTATGCCTTGTATGTACGAGCTTTGGGCCGAATACTCTCTTTAACAGTGAACGGACCAGCTAGATCGACCGCAGCCTTCAAAAAGGAGCACTAGGGACAACACGAGAGCTGGCAAGATCACCCATGACGGGAGCAACAGAGTTGCATTGAATAAACGACAACGAGTACAATTGAAGATCACATTTCTGATGACACTGTGAGCTCCAATAATCCAAAAATAACGCTGGATAAGAGCACGCACTATTCTTGGTCCAGCATGAAGGTGTGAGAAATATGATAATACTCAATGAGAAGTTTAGTAAAATGACTATCTTTATGAATCAAACAAGGATGCTTGGCTTCATATCCTAGAGCACTATTTACCAATCTGCCACCAACACGAATCACACCATCACAATCCAAGAATACAGACAATTTTTGGAACTTTATCACAAGGTTTGCTCTCTCTCAATAGGTTGAGCTCACGATTGAAATGACACTTTTGAAACAATTTTAACACAACACATTTGAGCACATTTCAACTCTTGGACACTAAGTGCACCTGATTTACGAGAGACACCACCAATTGATGCTTTACAGTTATTCACGAAGCGTGAAGCATAAGCACAGGAACGCAACAACTTCATGTATGAGGAGAGACGTGTTATCTGAATAACAGCAGACTCTTCAGTGATATTCAAAACAACACCTTTATTTTGTTTCACATCAGGAAGATTTTCAGTAGCAGGGTAAGTCATAGATGATAACGGCCAACATGACAACGGATTAGAACACCACGTTGGAGCATTGAACCAATCTTGTAAATTGCACAAGTTTTGGAGAGAAAATACCTCTTGAACCAACGTCGGCAATATTGAAACCAGTACCAATGTGATTCCAATCTGAAATATTAGTCAACTCTAATATTCTCACAACACGGTTTGCAACAAACGTTTGCAACTTGTAAGGAGGTAAATGCAACCAAGATAGAACAATAGTTGAGTCACTGAACAGAAACGTAGATTGAAGATTGATTTTTTCCAGTGAAGGGATGACTGAAACATACAATCTCGAAAGCAATAACGCGGCTTGAAGCTCTAATCGAGGAATAGATAGAGTTTTCAACGACGCAACTTTAGTTTTCGCTTTCAACAGGAAGCATTTCACGGTAGATTCTGACGACACAACTCTCAAGAAGATACACGCACAGATTCCTTTCTGAGATGCATCGGAAAAACCAAGTATTTGACAAGATAAAGCATCGCCATAAACGCATCGAGGAATTGAAATTGAACTTAGAGCAGGAAGCTCTCTCATCAGCTCATTCCAGCATTCATTGTAATCAACAGGAATCGACGTATCCCAATCAATGTCTAACTTCCACAGCTCTTGTAGAAAACATTTCATTTTGAATATTACTGGAGCTATGAAGCCGAGAGGGTCATACAGACGCGCGATAACGGACAGAACAGTGCGCTTGGAGTTTTTCTTCTGAAACTCTGGAACGGAGACTTTAATATGAAAACAATCAGTAGTTGGGTTCCACATTATGCCAAGAACTTTCACTGAATTAGGCTCATCACTGATATGAAGTGGTACTTGAGTGTTTTCAGAACGAATCAGATCCAAGAACCAGGAGAATTACTGCTCCATTTATTCAACTTGATATGAGCACAATTTAGAAGATCACAAAGTTGTGATTTTATTTCACATATCTCTTCCAACGAATTAGCACCGGTGAGAAAATCGTCATGATAAATATCATCACGAATAGCTGCTGCTGCCAACCGAAATTTATCTCCTTCATCTTTCGCCAATTGAATAAGAGCACGTTGAGCAAGAAAACCAGACGGTTTCAAACCATATGTGATTGTTTTAAGCTCATAAACGACAATATCATCAGAAGGATTTTTACGAAACAATATGTGAAGGAACGATCTTCTTCATCAACGAGAATAGCACGATACATTTTCGTAACATCACATGTGAATACGAATGAGTGAAGTCTGAATCTAGTTAACACATCACATATGTCATTCAATAACTTTGGACCAGAATGAAGAACTTGATTCAACGAAATGTGACTTTTAGCAGACCCATCAAATACAACACGAACCTTTGTTGTAGGTGATGACGGATTGAATACGCAAAAATATGGATGAAATATTTACCCGGTTTTTAGCAACTTCCATGTGATCTAAAGAAGATACTCCTCCATGAAAGATACACAATCAGATTTCAAACGAGCATCACGCTGCATACGACGCTCCAACGACAGAAAACGATTCAACGCAACATCATGAGATTCATGAAACTTGAGTTGATTATTATCAACTTTGAAAGGAAGACGAACAACATATCTACCTTCAGCATCACGCGTGTGAGTTTCAACAAAATGTTTTTCACAAACTCATCATCAGGACTAGGAAATTTATGATTGGGAATTTCCTCACTTTCCCAAAACTTATGAACCAAATTATTCAACGAGTTCTCAGAGGTGGGCCACGTCATTAATGCAGTCAATGACTGATTGAGAAGAACGGAATGATTGGGAAATTCACCCATAATAATGTCACCAAACACGGTAGGAATTACGCAAAACGAACAGTCTTCACTAGAAGAGACTTTACTATGATGACGTAATATTTTGTTGAATAAATTGGCATCCCAATAGGAGATCAACGGAACGTTGTTCATAGAACACAGGATCAGCAAGGTTGAATTTTTTCAACTCATTTTGAACTTTTGAACTGAGATAAATAGGAGGCAATGAACCAACTATTTTATCAATCACGTAAGCCTCAGCTTCTAAACGGGGGTGACTTGAACCCTTAGGTTTCAACAAACATTTCACAACACCAGAAGAATTCCCTACACTCGAGGAATTCAAACCGGAGAAATTTTGATGACAATCATGGACCGATAAACCAAGTTTCATAACAAGATCTTTTGTTATGAAATTAGCAGTACTACCAGAATCAATCAGTTAACGAACACCAATAAACGACCCAGATGAATTTTTATATGTGCTTGAGCAGTACCCAAAACAACACTCGTTTTAGGAATGAAACTAACAATGGATGATTTATCAATAACATTATCAGTGATACCACAATGCTTAGAAGAATTTGAATTCTCAACAACATTCATAGCACTATCAGTTTGAGTAATCGAATCAACGGATTTCGATTTCAAAGCAACTTTAGAGTTGTTATCAGTAGACTTCTGATTACGAACGGGAGAATTCGAACGGCTATTATCACTACTACGAGGATAATGAAGCAATTTATTATGCATACGACCACAATAGCACATCGATTTAGACTTGCATTGATTAACAGCGTGAAATTTAGAGAAACAATTGAAACAGACTCTCAATGATTTAATAAATTCATTCCTAGCTTTTGGATCTCTTTTCAAGAACGCAGGACATTTGAACAACGAATGATTCATTGAGTTGCAAAACGAGCATTTTATTTCAGCACTATCATTCAATTTACTAGTAACCAAGTTACTTTTTATTTCGAACGCTGTTATCAGCCTGAGTAGATAAGACAACCTTTTTCTGAGACGACTTATTTTTCGGGTTTTCGATGGATTTTTGTTCATTGATAGACGGCACATCAGATGCAGATAATTGATAAGATCTAACTCTCTTATTCACGAAATCAATCAACTGTTGACAGAAGGAAAGCTCTTATCAGCTACCTCGAGCTCAAACGATTCACGTGATATTTTGTCTAATGACGAATAGCTAATGAGTACAAAATATAATCAGCCAAATCGGGAACTTTCAACGACTTCAGAGTTGTAATACTATCACCTACTTTAACGAGAAAATCTTGAAGCGATTGTAGAGGGTTTAAATGGGACTGAACTACTTTTCAAAATCTCATTCACGTAGTGGTTAGCTAACACCCTATCACTCTCGTAACGCTTGCATAGAGTTTTTCATGCCAACTCAAAATCACTAATTATTTGAAAAGATTTCACTACTCTGGCTGCTTCGCCTTTCAACAAATTATGCAAAATATGAGATTTATGAACGGGAGAATAATATTTATCATCCACAATCAATGATGAAAAAATATTCTTGAATCTAGCCCAGTCTGAAATATCAGAACCATCAAAAGATTTTATTTCAGTTGGAGGTAATATCATATTCAAATTGGGGTGCATGAGAAGTTGAGGGTGAAGGTTCAGTTTTCTCCTTCGGTTTCTCATTTTTCATTTGATTCAATTTATCACGAGCATTTATTATTGCACATGATAATTGATCAATAACGGTAAGTGATTGATATTCAGGTTCTTTAGTAGGGTCAACTTGAATAGATAATTCATTGATTTCATCTAATAATGCAGAATATTCTTTTCACAGTATTTTCAATAGATATACTCCTTATCAGAAATTGAGATTGAACTTTAGTGTCATTGATGTCCTTCAACAAGTCATAAGCTTGTTGAACACGGCTAAACAAAGTTTCTTTCTTTTTCACACGAATAGTTAGCAAAGCTGCTGGGCTTGCCATTGTTACTAAGTAACAGATTAGATAAACAAGGAGATAAGGAAAGGAACCTTGTAACTGGATTCAACATGGGTATCAGTGCATGTATCAACAAGTAACTCTACTTTAAACGAATTGAAATTTAAAAATTAAAAAATAAATTTCTTGGAAATAGAACATATCCGAGGCCTGGACGGACCATATGTGGTAATCCTGTCCTGTCCCCAAACCGGTGGATTAAAAGAAGCAGATTAAAAACTCAACGAACGTCGAGAGCCCTGAAAAAGTGAGTGAAATAATTTGTACTAACCTTGGACTGACGAGAATAGTGGACTGTAGAATATGTAGAATTTACTGTGATATCCTGCTGCATGTGCATGTTTCAATGTCAACATTGTATCACGGAACGGAATTAGTAATATATTGCGTCCAACTTGAACGCCACGGAACAGGAGAAACGGAACGAAACGTCTTGACTTCTAGGCACGCTCCTCGAAGTGCGGATTAGAAGATAAACGGGAGGATAAAGGAGGTATGAGGGAGAGAGGTTATCTTGCCTACTCTAGGAGAGGAGGAAGGGGTGGATAGCACAAACTAATCAACTCACAATCAAAACTGTCGATCGTTCATGAATCCACCACACGTGTATTCGTATTTCTTTTCTCTGGGGGGCACTTAGGGGTTGATATTCTTCTTATTTATCAATGTCTTCTTTCTTTGTCACAGCTGTCTTCTTTCTCTATCGGAACTCTATTCTATATTTACTTTTTGTACGGAAGTCCTTTGTTCTATTTTGATAGCTATAATGGGAGATTCAAATTGGTAATTATCATCTTTCTATTATTTTCTCACTTATCAATCTTCTTAAACCCTATCAATATTTTCTCCCCTTGCCACTCTCAGTTTTCTCTATTATCTCTATTCCATCATGCTACTCCATTGTTCTTCCATTCACAATTTCCGTTAATATGTTTTTTCTCTCTACTCATCTTAGATACACCTTCACGTTTTTTTATCCTTCTTCTTATTGTTCGTCCATGTATCATGTTATTATCAATCTCGGTATCGTCTTGAAAGGAAAGTAAACTCATATTGGGAGATGAATTTTCTTCATTCACAGGAAGTTATTAATTCAATTATTAGGGACTTTTTTAGGAAAATATTTGTGAATGTGATTCTTCTATGCATGATGAATAGGCCTGTATCTATATAGTTGATGAAAGGTAATATTTCAAGAATTATATAGGCCCAATTTGAATTTTGAGGTGGTTTTGCAGGTAGATTTAGATTTCTTTATTCATGTAGATAATAACAAAACAATTCAGCTTAGATTATAGATTGCAATCAAATAATATAGAAAGTAGGCTATAACTCTATACAGGAATAAAATAATATACAGTAACTAGTACAACTCAGTAATTAATCAACAAAAAAGTACAAGTGAACGCGAAAATCATGGAAATTTTATAGCAAATAAACGTTGTAAAAATATATAATTGGCAATCTTTTTATTTTGATCAAATTATCTAGATGGAAAGGCGAAGTTTGGACATAAAGATATCCATTCTTGGGAAAGGGTATCGAAGATATCCTTCCCATTAACACTTGGCCTTGAAATTTTGCTAAATTAGTACTATTGGTAATTATTATAATTTCCGTACTTAAAATAATGAATGATGGTTGATAATGGGATGAATAATAAAATTTGACATAATACTGCAAATGGTATATATACAAGTATACTGAATGGGTGATAGATGAGATGAATGATGAAGGGTTGTCATGCTGCTGCTCTAGGGTTGGACGTTCTCGATCATTTTCTCTACAAGATAATTTCTAAGTTTTGAGATAAAGCTCGCTAGACTCTAAATAGATCTAATGGAATTAGGAAGTTAATTCCAAGCACGGCAGCCGGAAACTAAAAAGGACTTTGTATGAATAGTGGTACGGTGGTTTGGAATCCGCAAAGTATCTTCCCCTGTTCTAGTATGAGACACGTCAATTCTTCTACCTTCAGAAACAAATTTGAAATCGTCTATGAAATAAACTGGTTTAGAATGTTTTAATATATCTCTAACTAGTTTAATTATTCGAAAAGTCCTCTGATCGGGTAGCTGAACTTAAACTTAGCTGAACGTAGCTGATCGGGTAAGTTGAACTTAAAATGTGGGCTTGGGTGATTCGTTCATGTCGTTGGAGAGAGTAAACAAACCTTAAGCAATAATTTTGATAACGCTGTAGTTTTCCATTCAAAGTAACTTGCATATAGTTTAGTACTGAGTTGCAATACATCAAGTGCGGGAAGATTAGTGATTTAACCAATAAAAGTCTAATATTTCTAGGTAGGATATCTTGTAATTTCTTTAATGAGTGCATGGCTGAAAAAACCTTCTTACATGTTTTATTCACCTGTTCTGACCAGTCTAAATTCTTATCTATGATTATTCCTAAGTTTTTAACAGAGCTACAGTAGGGTATTTCGTTACCATCGATTGAAATTCTATGTATAGTGTCCATGTCAATATTGTAGAGTGAGGGTTCCCAAGGCATTGGAAGGGTTTCCAAAGTAGGAGGAGAAACGTTGTAGGTTAGAGGAAATCCCCTGGATGGTGTCCAATCCCCAAGGGTGGGATTGAATGGCCGCTAGTGAACTGAATCGGCCTTAGCTTTCTAATCGCTGTTGACCACTGTACGGTCCATTGTAGACTTTGTAGTCAATACCATGCTCCAGAGTTCATGGTCACGTGTTTAATCATCGATTGCACTGGAGTTATCTGATAGAGCAGTGTGGGATTTTGAAGATATTAAGTATGAGTAGTGCTCTAACATGGAATAGGTTTTGCTGGTCACAAAATGAATAATTCTTGTTAATAATCCTATTAGAAAGTTAATCCTCAAGATATGAAACTCATGTCTTGGCTAATTCGTTATAGCCACGTTATAGGCTAAATAAGCAAGCATGTGTCAAAAAATCCGAACATTCAACAGTCTCTCTCTGTGTTGACGCGCGCTCTCGCACTTGGAGCCTTTCTCTTTCTAGAGCGGTACTTGCTAAACTCCCCACTACACATAGTTCAGCTCTACAGTGGCTGACATAAACGAAGCGATCTTGTTCTACTTACGCTTCCACAATAATATAATATCAGTATATCACAGTACGTTGTGATTTGACAATGTCTACTGAATCTATATTTTTATATAAGTAACGATTATACTTATGATCTTGCATGTGCATCATATAATACAGAATTACAAGCAATATAAAAAAACTGGTAATGATAGAAATATGGTTAGTGCATAAAAATTCTGAAAAAACTCTTGATTCTTGAAATATATATATATTTATTACGGATTGAAATTCTCTAATAGGTAATAATGATAATTCTCTAATAGGTGGAATAATGATAATAATGATGATAATAATAATAATAAGAATTGATACAAAAAATATTATTTACAAATACTTTAGAATTGAAAAAAGATAGTAGGTTGTAAACTAGATATGTTTAGATATTCAAATATCAAGATATACTGTATCTACATTCATATAAAATTGAGTAGCTTACCAAGTTAGATTGTTTTGTCACAATAACGGTGGAATAATAATGATACCAATAATTAGAATTAATAATTATAAGATATTATAAGAATAATTATAATTA
The DNA here is from genome assembly GCA_017141385.1 of Sogatella furcifera. Classification (NCBI taxonomy): domain Eukaryota; kingdom Metazoa; phylum Arthropoda; class Insecta; order Hemiptera; family Delphacidae; genus Sogatella; species Sogatella furcifera. The sequence goes on from CM029550.1 coordinate 38,226,475, forward strand.
TATAGAATCAATTTTTTTTTTTTGAGGTGATGCACACATGGGCCTGTGCGTGGGTAATGGGAAGGATGATGATGAGAGATGAATGGACCTACTGCTTTAGGTGGGTTCCGAACCACCGGGAAGCGATTTTTGAGGCTCATGAATTGAATTCAGAGGAACCGGTCACCGTTACAACAGTGGTGGTAGAGGCACGTCGCTTATCTAATCTCACCGATTAGACGCTCTCTACCACTGGGATAAACCGCTTCCCAATATAATATAATTATATATTATTATTCAATTATAATAATAATTATATTATTATTCAATAATTATAAGAATATTATAAGATAACAATAAAAATAAGAATATTATTTACAAATACAGTAGAATTGGAAAACTGTAGATAGTAATCTAGGTATATTTTTCATGAGTTTTTTATGTCATTAATTTTTTTGAAAGTAGGAACGTTAGAGACATATAATTATTATCTCCATGTTTCATGATTGAAAGAAAAATTACAATAATTTCTTTAATAAAATAGTTATCTCATTGAAAAGAAGAGAGATAATTTCACAAGTTCACTTTTCCAAATTGATAAAGGGCTGTTATTGAGAGAATGACTATGTAAATCAAGCGCTTTCTTAGTGAAGCTGAGTCTCCTTTTTCAAAATTATTATGAAATCTTGTATTATAGATACAATGATATCAAAATGGAGGACCTATCAACAAATAGACAATAATAATAAAAACTGAAATTGTAAATGGGGTGAAAATAGGAAATGAAATATATACAAACTGAAATGAAATAGACTATTGAAGTTGAATAGAGTTTACCAATGTTTTTTATTTTAAATTATAATCGCAATACCCTTTTAAATTATATCTTTATTCATCCATAACATGTTTTGACTACTCAGAGTCATTTTCAAATGCGGATGAATGAATTTGAAAATGACTCTGAGTAGTCGAAGCATGTTATGCATAAATAAAAATAATTGAAAATGGTACTGCGATTATTATTTAAAATGAAAACAGTGATAAAGTAGCCCTAAGATAGTTCACTCATCTTATGCATATTGACAATGAGATATTTCATTTTCCTGAGTGCCACTCCAGATGGTAGTCTACATAGTCTGAGGGAGTGAATTTTTCTTTAGTCTTTTCGTTATTGCTGCTTCGATGTATTGTGGATCTCTTATTCTCATGGATCTTGTGTGTCGAGGATCCACTAATTCAGGAAGCAAACAATCGAAATAGAAATTTTTCAATTTCTCCTCCATCTGGCTCTTCCAAAATTCAGCGTCCCTCAAAATTTCTTCTAACAATCCTTTGTTGACAAGACGCCTCTTGCGTTTGGAAGATAAAAATAACTGTCCAGAAGCAATCTTTCTCCCCATAGCGCAGCAAAACTCAAATTATAATAGTAGTACCTACCATTTATTACGTTAAAATAAATATTGTAAAGAATATTCGTATAAATGCAGGCAGGCTACCAATTCTTTACCAGAAATGTAGAATTTAGAAAAATAGTGGCGAAGAGCTCAACACGCGGGACTGAGGCAGACTGAACAGTGGACAGTGCCGATCGAATTATGCAAAAAACTTTTAGTTGTCGATCAAAGCGAAAATTATTGATGAATCGAGACTCGATGGTGGGCCAGACATCCTTTCTCTGTTTACTTTGTGCTACTCTCTCTGGAGACGGGCAGGCGGGCGCGTCGTTTGCCATTTGCCATTCCATTATTACAAAACCCTCAAGATTCAATATAGATGAAGTACCCTAACAGTTTTCTTGGGTGCGAGTAAAGAAATATTTTGAAAATTATGAGATTTGACAACACTTCACACTTGTGTCGTGCAGAGTCCAATGATTTGTCACATCAGATTATTTCAATCCAAAACTCACCTCAAAAACAGAATCTAAAATAGATGTAGGCCTATATGCAAAATTAGTCTGTATCACAGATTCACAGGCATATATGATCGACACTTGCTCTATCAAAACTACTCGTAATTATGATCAAATTTAAAAGGTTTATTAAAATTAAAAACTTTCACTAGGTAATTTATTGACTTACGAAACATAAATAAATCTATCTTCATCCATAAAAAAACCGACGAAATACATAAAAAATTGGGAATACAGTACAGTATAACATTGATATGTTCACTTGATCGCAATTATCAAACACCTATAAAAAACTGTGCTAAACAAAATTTTTCTTTTCATATTCTGATGACACAAAAATCATAATTTACCGGCAAATTTTCTTGAATGTGTTTTACAATGGAAATTGATATACACAATCATGAAAATGAAATAAAAAATAGTGAATGCATACTGTATGTAAGCTGTATGTACGCTATAGCCTATGTAGAATGTAGGCCTACTGTATTAGTAGGGCTCCGTGAAGTTTGCCTAGAAGTAGCCAGCCCATTGATCAAAGCTGAAGAAATTATTATTACAGTCTGTATTATTGATGAATCATTTGTAGTATTTCGAGAAACGGCCAGCAGCGGCCAGAGAGAATCTATACAGAGAGAAATAGTTTTCTCTCTGTAGACGGCTGACGGGCATGCGGGCGCGCGCGCGTCTGTGAGCTGTAAGCAAGTGGAATGGTCAGATATTTTACGAAAAGACAGTAGGCACGCGTACTGCTTCGAATTTGTCATGAAAAAGTCGGAAACAGGGTCTCGGCATTTTACTGTTTCGGACGCTATTTTTCAACCAATCGTTATGCAAATGGTACCAAAAGGTTCAGAAAGATTAATAGAATGTCTGTATAACCTGAAAAATTCGATTTTCGCATCATGAAAGGGCATTATGAGACGATGAAAATGGAGAAAATTTTACAGTTTTTGACACTCAATAACAGAAAATTGAAAAGTATAACCCAGGTTATACAGACATTCTACTAATCTTTCTGAACAATTTGGTACCATTTTCACGTACGTAACTCGAAAAATAGCGACCGAAGGAGTAAGATGCGGAGTGCCTATTTTCATGAGTTTTCAAGTTGTATCGAGCACTCTTAATGCGAATTTAAGATGGTGTTCATTATTCTAGAAACTCTACCATGAATATCAAGAAATCTGGAATTTCCAGCGAACTTGTATATAGCAGATATACACTCTTAAGTGATTGAACGATTATATTAGATTAACTATTTAACTGTAATTCATGTAATTTTAACTCCTAAATAGGCATGTAAAAATATGGGGAAAGGGTGGCGAGCTGCCAAAATTTATTCCAATAAAACATCACTTTTATACTGTACTTGTATCAACTTCATAGATTGTAACTTTTCCTCATTATTTTATTTTTAGTTTGTTTACGAATGAATCTGGGGGACACTTTTGGACTCTGCCTGTTGTACTCTTCCATGTACTCAATAAAGATGATCATGATTATAGTGGAACAGTATATACTTTTATCCAGATATAACGTTGTTGAAGGTCGATGAGAGTTGAAAGCCACAATATTTCTCCCGTCGAATGATAGATAAATTCACGATGGAACGCCCTCGAATTACAGTTCAAAAAGAACGATACAGAGATAAGAATTTCAAAGCTAATATTACATTTGGGTCTCAACGAAGATCATTGGTCGACAAAAGACTTAGTTCTGTTGAATTTTTTATCGTTTTATATTCAGCCGTTTCTCTTGGTTCATTAAAAGTTTGTAGCGGAGAGAAAAAACGCGGAGAAGTTGAAGTCTGCGGTTGGTGACAGCAGGGGCTTAAATCAGGATTTGAGTTTCCGTCATTGACTTTGCAGCAGTCGAGTTGCAAAGTTGAAGGCCGTACTTTGAGACGCACACCAGACAAACAGAGGAAAAAAGGGATTTGGAGTTTCTGTTTCGTTTTGTGAATCAAGTTCGGACTTATACTCAGCCCACAATGTCAAATAATTTTGATTTATTTTTTAACATCATATTAAGACGTTGACCATATAGAATAGGACTAATCTAGATTAAAATATATGTTATCAAAAATGTACCTGCGCTATCCCCCTCAAAGCCCCCTTGGTTCTGGATGTCAAGAGATTTTGGCCCAACTGTAGCTGAGCTCGGTCATGTATCGAGCTTGGAAAAACGTTTCACATCAGTTGCACACAGTATTTCTCCCAACATTCATCTTTATACATTTTTCCATTGTAAATGGAACTATAGTTGAACGCATGAAAATAGTACAATGGAAACTGAAACAGCAGAGTCTTTACCCACTAACTTCACCTATAGCATAGCTTCCTTTAATATGTTAAAGAAGGCTAAATGCCTTTAGAAGTAGCTATTTGATCAGGTGTATTATGAAAATATGAATTGATTTTTTAATTCTAAATTAGTTGAATTGGCAACGTTGCATCTAGTCTCACTGGATCATTTCCATACGACCAACTCTGGTTACGTAGCCTAATATACAAGGTGAGGCATAATAACGAGCGATTTTAAAAAGATTATCAAATAAAAACAGTTTATTACAAAAATATGTTTATATCACAATATTAAAGTACATGGAAAATAATTCTGTACAAGAGTAAAATGTCTGTTATTTTGTGAAAATAATTCCAGTACGATGGCGTCCGATTAGACAAATCAAGCCGAACCTTGAAGTGACTCATTATATTGCGTAGCATTGCCAGTGGGATTTGACCAATTTCCTGCCGGGTCCGCTCTTTCAGGGTTTCAATTTTTCGTGGTGAATTATGTTTGTAAACACAGGGTTATCTTGGATCTGGCAGAAGGATGGTAAAATCGCACTGGCAATGCTACGCAATGTGATGATTAACTTCCGGCTCGAGGAATGTGCATCTAGACGGAGTGATTAAGAAAAATAACAGAAATTTTACTGTTCCATAAAATGCTTTTTCATGTATTTTAATATTGCGATATAGAAATATTTTTTATCAGTTCGTTATTATGCCTCACCTTACTAATTCATTTGTCGTAAAACACCATATTGAACCTTTAAAAACATAATGATTTCAAAAAGTTATGAATATGATTATAAATATTATAAAATTAGATAAATAATGATATTATATAATATTTGGAAAAAATATAAACGTAACATAAATTTCAGCTCTGGACGAAAGAGTGCAGCACTTTGAATGGGTGTGAGAGAAGAAAGCGTTAATTAAACCTTTACATTCGATGAAAGCACAATCCTGCTCCGATGGGAAAGAAAGAGGAGAAAAAGAAACCGTTTCATCGAGTTTATGGCGATTGGACCTGATCAAATTTCGCGGAAAGCGATGTCCAACTGAGCCCGATCATCTAGGAAAACGGTTTGGGAGAGGATAGAGAGAAGCTACGTGGAAAAGGGTCGGGAAGAGAAGGAGGAGGAGGAAGAGGAGGAGGAGGAGGAGGAGGAGGAGGAGGAGGAGGAGGAGGAGGAGGAGGAGGAGGAAGGAAAAAGAGCATGTGATAGATAAAAGAGGAGGACAGAAATTCCCAGTATAGCGACGACTGTCACTACTCATTTCCGCCAGCAATATCATAACTAAAAACTCCGTGCGTTTCCAGCACTTGGCTGAAGGAGGAAAATTTTATGTGACGTTGATAGGCTTAGGCTGAGCGAACACAATCGAATGTGCCCCATTGTTTTTGTCGGTGGAAAAAACTGCAAAAGTTTCTCAATTAGTATGAATAACGAAAGTGAAGCTTTGATGTTTGTATACGAGTAGTGTTGAAATTGGATGGTGGACTGCAATTTTTGCATGAGAGTGTTTTGTGTATAGTGAATACAGTAGGTAGAGGTTACGTCAAAAAGGTGGACTCCACAAGTTTTATGAAGTTATTTTAAATCGAACAATGATCATGAAAGACCTTCAATTGGGGAAAAAATGATATTTTGAGACTAAAACAAAGTTTTTTATTTGTTCATTCATGAAAAACACCCTTATTTCAAGAGTTGGAGGGGAAATGTTAAAGACCATTAAATTTACTGGATAATAGGAAAAATTCAAATTATTTATCTCTATAGATTGCCCTAATACTTGCGATAGAAAGGATTCTTGCGAATGTAAACTCTTCAAGTTACATATGAGACATTTTTCAGTGGAATAATCATTTTTCCCAATAAACTTTTACCTGAAATTTTTATTGGGAGTTTCCTCTATTCCTCCATATATAACTTGAATAACAGGAGCTAGAATAAAATGGTGATAACATCAAATGAACAAAATCCCATTCTCTAAATTGAGAATTGAGAATTTTTATGAGAAAAAAGTGAACTTTTCAAAAAGTGAAGTTCTCAAATGAGAACTTTGAGAGGGTGCTGGAAGAAAGCGAGAGATGTAGGGATGGGGACTTTTGACAAAACACTTGTCTCCATGAGAGCACTGAGAAAATTTACCTTATCTATGATGACAGTAATCGATGAGGCAAAAATTAAATGTTTAACCAATAAAATGTTCCATGAGAGCACTGAGAAAATTTGCCTTATCTATGATGAGAGTAATCGATGAGGCAAAAATTAGCCTCACATGTTTTCTTCCTCTATTGATTGGACTGCTAATAAATAGGTAAAGTACAATATCAAAAAGTTACCAACCTCAATGAACTATGGTTATAGACGAGTTTTGGGTTGTTAATAGTTTCCAAGTTACATTCTAGTAGAATCTTCCAATTCAATCGGTCCAAGCTGCTTGAATGGAAAACGCTTAAAGCAAAAACTTTCAATTCCCTAATGGAAGTTAGTGATTGGAGCCGAACTATTAGACACAACGACAAAGACCACAATAACAAAAGTTCAAAGCCACAGTGCAGGTAGACACTAGCCTTAAGTGTTTGTAAACTATTTGCTTGAGGATTGAGACCAAGAAACAATAATATCATAAAAATCTTGTTAAGTATAACAATTTGTTCAAGTGATTGATTACTTACAGATTCAGGCATTTTATCCCTTCACAATCTTCAATAAACGATCTTTCGATCCATATCCGTATTTTTATTTAGCTTGTAACGTGTTGCTCACTTCCTGAATGAACTGAACAAGTCTAGGAAAGGTCATTGAGTATCCTAGAACGCGGAAAATACTCTTGTTTCTCCCTGAAAATAAATTTTGTTAGCAACAGGCTGGTAAAAACAAGTCAACCCAAAGCTTTGCCGGTAACAAGTGATAGTTGGGCCGAAACAAATAGTGATTTCTTGATCTCAGCTTTTTTCCACGGAATTTCATTCTCTTCCACTCACTCTCTTTCCATTTCATTCACTTTTTGTGCCTCCCCTTCGTTCAATCCACGTCTCCTGCAAAATCAAAATGTTCTTTTTCCCTGCCTTGCAGCAATTTCACCTTTGCCTCCTATCTTTTCTTCCAACAAGTCCTGTGTCTCCAAATTTTGTTTTCCTAGCACTATTTGCTCTATTCCATTAGTGAAGTAGCTTTCAACTAATTTGATCAACTTTAATGGATTCATTATCTAATAATCTCATAAGATGATTCTTATTTACATAGAAGTAAAATATGAATGGGAGAATTGAGACGAGAATATTTTTTTCAGGATGATGCCTACACATAAGTTTGCCCACATAATTATTACAATCTTCTCATCATCCCTATCTATTTGGATGAGATACGAGGATCAAGAGATCATACTTATAAATTTCATCCAATGGATGAATTAATTATTTCAACCATACGGTGTGCCCTATTGCTCAACCAATAGCGGACAATCCTCAAATTTGCCACCTGTTGAATGAAATAAACTGTCACAGGGGACGTGGCTAAAGACGTTTCTAGTCATTTTCGTAAAAAGAGTATGCAACCCGCAATTCATTTTTACATTTATCAGTCGTAGTAACTCTTTCAGAGGTCGTGGCTTTAGAAGTTTATGCACTTTTTCAATAGATCTTGCAATCTGTTCAGCGCCTTGGTTCAAGATGGCCTATGCAACCAGTAATACATGGGAATATTCTATGTCTTTTTTGTAATAGAGAGTACGATCTATTATCATATCAAATATGATTAGTTCATTGGCATAGGTTATTTTATTCTCCCTCTAATAGCTTTTGAATAATATGATAAGGAACATCAAATCGATGTTGCAGAGATTTGAAAAAAGAGAGAAATCCTCTAATAATAATAATTTTGTGTGACATCGTTGGCTGAGGTCTGGTGTCAGAGTTTTCAGGTCGCACCTGATCAGTTTCAGGGCCTCCGACACGACCTAACGACTGCTTCTTAGGCAGCCGGGACCGAAGAAATCATTTTAAATTCCAACATCATTGTAGAAAATAATTTGAAAATTTGGTTTAATAGTTGGAGGATAAAGCGCCGGTCTTATAACCAGGTGGAACCGGGTTCAATTCTAGATCAAGGAACAATTTTTTCACCATAGCACAGCCACATAAATACGGACTCCCAGTTTTTTGGAGGAGACACAAGCCGTCGTTCTCATCATCATCATCATACATCTCATTACCCACACAAAAACCTGAAAGCTCATGTGGGCTCCTACTATTCACTCTTTAGACGATTTGAAGATGTAATCAGATTGCTCAATTTCACAATTGTTCCAAATAATTATATGGTTGAATGAGAAAAATTGGAATATTGTCTGAAATGATCCACTTGTGAAAGTAATAAATAGGAGGAGGAGGTTTTTGGGGAGAAGGGGGAGGAGGAGGAGGAGGAGTAGAAGGAGGAGGAGAAGGAGGAGGAGGAGGAGGAGGAGGAAGAGGAGGATGAAGAGGAGGACGAGGAGGAGGAGGAGAAAAAGTAAGGTTAGAGTTGAAGAAGGTTTAGGGGTGGTGTGTGCGAACACTTGCCCGATTTATTGCCATCGAAATGGCTTCATTCCTTCTTCTATTCTCCTTCACTTTTTTCCCTCTTACTCCCTTTTTCGCTTTCAGGTAAGAAAGGCAATCCCTTAACGGTTTTCCTCTTCAGTCAGGCCAATTCGAATACTGTTTCCTGTTTATTTAGCATAGCAGAGGAATCCGTTATTCATTAGTTTGTTTATAAAAAGTAAAGTCCCTTTTCAAATAGATACCGTACTCGAAGTATCTAAATTCCATTAGTCTCAACTGTAGAATAATAATTTAAAAAAGTTTTAAAAAATTTAAAATTATAGTTTCATTCAATAGTTACCAACAACGAAGCTGGCAGTCTGTTTTCTAGTTTCGCTGTTGGGAATTATAACTGTTGAGATATGTAGCGACTAGTCGAATAAGAGTCTCAATACAGGTAACTAGCCAAAATTTCTTTGATCTCATTCCTGATTTATCGAATCTTCAAACATGTTCCGTGTTTTGTAGTTTGATATTCTGAGACTGAAACCGGGAGTCCTAAAGATCTTCTATTGCCAGAGAGAGTAAGATTGACCTGAGGGCCGTAATTATTGCCTGACTAATTGGGAATGATAATTGGAAAGAGATTACTAAATTTCTGTCTCGAAATTGCTTAGTTGGAAAGCATTAGGATAAACTCATATCTCAAAACCAACTTATCTTCCCAATTCACTTCTTTTTATCGGATCACTTGTGTCTCTCCAATCATCACTGTATTCTCAATTAGTCTGGCAATAATTACGGCCCTTAAGTCGATCTTACTCTCACGTTCCCAAAGATCAAACTGTATTTTTCATATTTCAAACGAATTGAAACTGCGATCTCTATCAATAGAAAAATATCATAGCGATGAGTAGATCTCATAGAGCATGGTGCAAACACCACAGTTTTCATCCCTCATCAAATCACCAAACCTCACAAGTTCAATAATCTTTCATTAACATTACCACAAATCGCATTAAGCAAATTGCATGATTTGAACAGAGCTTTCAGTAGTAATTATCAACACTAATTCAGTCAAAGACCGTTTATACAGCTCCGGAAATCATGGATTGCGGCCATATTGATATGATATTCCTAGCTTTGTGAGAGCTTATAACTCCAGAGCGCTCATACAAAGCTGGATGAGATTTTATTAGTCGCATTAAATTTGTGTGAAACAAGCAGTTTCCTGATGAAGCGTTTGCATTTTGTCGGCTGTTGAGTCATAGAGTAGAACAACGAGGCAATAGAAGGAAGACTAATAATGATGATGGTGATGGAGAAAGAGAAGGAGAAGTAGAAGGGGAAGTAGAAGCAGGAGGAGAAGGAGAAGGAGAAGGAAAAGCAGGAGTAGGAGGAGGAGGAGAAGGAGAAGGAGAAGGAGAAGGAGAAGGAGAAGGAGAAGGAGAAGGAGAAGAAGAAGGAAAAGGAGAAAGAGAGGGTAAAGGAGAAGGAGAAGGAGAAGGAGAAGGAGAGGAACAAGGAAGGGGAAGAAGAAGGGAAGAAGAAGAAGAAGAAGAAGAAGAAGAAGAAGAAGAAGAAGAAGAAAAAGAAGAAGAAGAAGGAGGAGAAGGAGAAGGAGATGCAGAAAGAGAAGGAGAGCGAGAACAAGAAGAGATGATAAGTAAATAAGATAATTTTTCAGGAAGTAAGATTAATCAATTAAGGCAAAGAATGACTGAAACAGAACATAACATCATAAGAATTATGTAGATACGCAATGTTATGAGATAAATACATTGGGGTGATGCAGGTAGTGAGTGGACGGAAAAGAGAAAGATACGAATGAGAAGGAAAATGAAAATAATAATAATACGAGAGATAGAGAGAAAAGATGAAGCCCAAGAATAGAATGGGGGAGTGGAAACAAAGGGAAAGGGGGAGCAGATATGAGTAAGAATACAAATGATATTCTGGGAGGAGAAACCTCTCAAATATTGTTGTGTGGGGTAGGAATCAGATCACAGTAGATTATCAATATTAAAATAGTACGATTTAATAAATGAGGTTAATAGATTCATCAGGATCATAAATACATCAGATCTTCATCTAAAAAAGAACGTAGGATGAAAGATGGTGAAAAGGAATAGAATGAATAATTACTCGTCCTCCTCCTTCTTCTTCATATTCATGCTCGTACCATACTACTTCACAGCAGTAGTTTTCTCAAGTGCTCCTTTACGTGCAGACTTTACTAAACTACTGATACTCACCACTGGCGACATCTGGCGTTGAATCTTGGAAACTAATGGCAGTTAGTTCAAGTGAATATTGTTATTGCCATGCTAGAATAATTTAGTTTGTGGAGTTATCAATTTCTGATGATAATGGTTGTCAAGCGAATATGTGGTTTTGGAGAATGTGGATGGGACGAATGAAGTTGTGAAGGAAGCAAATCGAATGCTAATAATAATAAAAATAGTAAAAGAAAGAGAAAAGGGTCATCAACAAGAGATGGAAATCGAAAAAGAGAAAATTTTATTATTGTTATTGGTAATTTATTTGTAAAAATTCTTCAAAAATTATAGACCTGATTCGACGATCATTGAAATGATCTTATTCAATTATTATGAACTATGAATTTTATCAACCACTATATTATACTCCATTTCAAATTATGTTTTTGACTGCCCAAATTAATGTTCTGAATTAAAGAATGAGAAAGACTACTCCAGTTTACATTCTGAAAAACTGACTAAGAAACTATAGCCGAATACAGAACATCAAAAATATGCTTCAAGATAGCATTGATATTTCATATTATCTGATTAAACAATAATTTGATCATATTAGAAGCAATAAATCGCATCTATTGATGGTCTATTGGTAGATAGTGTATCCTTGTAAACAAGTGAACCAATCTCAATTTCATATTCTAATAACTTGGGAAAAAAGTCTTTAGCTTTATGTATAATATCGACTTTGAATGAATTACACGAACTGACTTACTTTCAACTCAGTCAACCATGATCATGGAAGCAACGTCCTTATTCTATTCTCAGTATAAAATCACAAATTTGATTACCCAATGAAAAAGTACAGGCACAGGCAGCAGAACTGATTAAATTATTCTAATTCTGGAAAATGTGAATTATAAAAAAGGTTTTGATACCTGAAAAAGGCTTAATAGATGCAAGGGATATCGTGTTGTTGTTATCATGAGAAGTAGTCAAATCAGGCACTTATGGAAATGGGCTGGGTGTATTTTCGGAATAATCTTTATTCAACAGCCTGAATTTGTTTGAGTACGAGTATACACAAAGTAGGCAGAGCGTATACAGATCATTCACAGAAGCAAGGAAAACATTGTGTTTGAGATATACAAAGTTACGCCTCCTAAGTGGTGAGTACTTTCTAAGCTGATACCACTTTTATTACGATTCAAGACTTGTAAACGATACACGACTAGAATCTTGAATCAATATTGAATTTATTTAACTAACACCTTGATTCTTCGTAGATTTCACCTTCCGTTTATATTGATTTTTCAATTTGATACGTCAGGTATGTACTTGGATTATATTGAAAGTGAATGAATGTATAACCGTTTTATATAAATTTAGCGTGAACTGGGGTAAGCTGATGAATAGATGAAAATTGATGTTTATCATGTAATATTGACTTAATTTATTTCTTAACAGATGATAATATTATAACGATTGAATTATTTGGGGTAGAACAATTTGAAAATAACTACAATGGATTAGAACAAGATGAAATTTTGAACTTATAGGAGAATGTGATTGAGATATCTACGTCGTTTGCTATCTCTAATAAGATGTTAAGAGCTTCTATGATCTGCTAGGCCCGAAAAAGATTTAAGTTTATCAATCCTTAGTAGGGTTTTTGGTGACCAGATGGGTTAGAGCATCAAAATTACTAAGAATTTTCCTTATATGCTCATCAATATTTAATTTATTGCCAGTTATTTCGGGCATTGATTTGAGCAGTGACAATTTGTTTTTTTGCCATTTCTACTCGTCACAGCAAACTAATCATCAACTTCAAGATTTTCTACACCTCCAAAAATTAGTTTTCACTTATAAAACTCAAATTTCACTCAATGATTTCAAACACCGAGCAAAAGCTTCACTCAAACGCATGCGCTCCATGACTGTCAAGTCAAGAGTCTGTCTATTTTGCGGCGGTTGGTAATAGCACGCAACGTGTCATGTCTCATTAGTGTTCTGTGATACCTGGGTCACAAATTTACATAACAATCTACCTACCTTCTCAGTAGCAGCACATTGTTTTATGCAAAATTGGACTAACTTTATTTCATGTTTCGTGGGTGAGGATTGTGAAATCCGAGGGGGGTCTATAATAAAACCTGGAAACAGATTGGCATAATTGGATTATTTTAGTTGATAAAGAGTGACAAGGGGGTCGGTCCCCCATTTTAGATAAACTGTACAAATCAGCAGGTTGCGCGTTAGGAAGAAGGAGGAGTGGTCTAATTGAAACCACTCATGATATATGATTTATTTTTGAGATTGCTGTATGGTATAGTGTGTTATAAATTCGAAACGGTAATTGAGTAATGCATGGGTGTTGACGATCTGTGGTGCTAGATTAGGTCAAGTATGATATTATTATTGTGTATGGCTACAATATTTTTCGTGGGACTTTTATTGAATAGAAAATTAGAGTTTGTGCAGAAATTGATATGGAGTTTGAAAGCAAGCCATTACTAAGAGCTGAATTGTAAGTTGTGGTTGAAAATTGAGGGTTGGCGGAATAAAATGTAACTGGATACTGTAATATTGAAAAAGATGAATATTTTTTATTTATAACTCCTATGACTGATATGATAAGAAATATTGTACTATTGAAAATTTTTGTAACTTGAAATGAAATTCATAAGTTTTTGTTAAATAGATTAAAATCTTTCAATTTCTTTCCAATTGAAGAAAAAACTTCGTTATTTACCTGACACCCTGGTATCCTTGAATGAATAATCCTAAGAAATCATCTAGGTCTCCAGTGATGGAAATTCACCTCACCTGAAATGGAAAAATTGGAGTGAATTTAATAAGTTAATTATTGGTGATCAAATCAATCACACTTAGCTGCATACAATACTTGTAAATGAACGCGATAGAAAAGAAATCAAATATTTTCAAAACAAACAAAGAAAACTCGAACGTTCTTAAAAACTGACAAAATTGGTTACACTTAAACAGTTGATGATAATAATCTATTGTCATGATAAAATGACAATAAATGAAATCTGATAATCTGATAAGCTGATGGTTCAAGTCAAATGAAACAATAATATTCACGTTTTAATAATAAAGATGATCAACGGAATCTTGACGTTTTGTGAATGAAATGGAACTATGTGAGAACTCTTGCTCAGACCTTGAGGCCTTTGTGAAATCTGTTCTACATAAAATTTATGTATTGTTTATTCTCATTTATTCGTTTTTAATAATTTATTATAAATATATCGTTTAGTAAAATTTATTTTGATAACACATATGTACATGTTACAAGATAATATTATGATTATACTCGTATATTTATCCTACACCCTACAATCATTCTTTTCCAAATCCAACTTATTTCAAGTCTCCTTTCAGTCTTCAAATCCAACTCATTTCTATTTTCCCAATGTTTGTGTTTTTATCCAATAGTATTTTTTCTGGATGAATGAAATATTTATTGGAGTGGTGGCTAAATGTAGAGCGAAAGGCTTTTTTAGTTTTAGGACAATGCATAATATGTGAATCGTTCATGTTTTAGGACGGACGGTTCCAAATCACCTCAGAATAATACACCAGTTGATTGGACGCTACGCCCTCATATTTCCTCCACTCAAATTAGGAAAAACCACCAGCTGTAAACACCACCAATCGATATGCAAGAAAGCAAATAGAACGGAAGAAACCTGGATGAATGGGGGTGGAAAATGCAAGAAACCTGTCGAAGCGGAAGTCGAAGTCGGGAAAAGTTGAAATGGAAATAGAAAACGAGAAAAACAGCGTGAAAACTTGAACTATGAAGCGTAATATTTCAGTAGAACGCCATCGTCCAAGTTCATTATCTGATTCATTCCTCATTCATTTGCTGCTCGTTCATTATTATTTGATTCACCCTCACACCTTACTCTTATTAATTTTCTTCTTCTTCTTCTTCTTCTTCTTCTTCTTCTTCTTCTTCTTCTTCTTCTTCTTCTTCTTCTTCTTCTTCTTCTTCTTCTTCTTCTTCTTCTTCTTCTACTTCTTCTTCTTCCACAAACCCTTTCACTCTTTCCACCAACTCTACGTCTTGGCAGAGTTTTATTTCGTTGATAATAATGATTTTCGCCACACCTCACATCATTATTATGGCTGAGGTTTCTTATCATTCTCGGCACTCTACAACTGCTTTCTTGTGGAAGTAATTTGTCAACACCGTACTAATTGATTGCAAGAAGCTTGTTGATGTAGAAATATCCACGCGATTATTATTTTCCGATGATGGTATTGAAATTCAACCGATTTCTTTTAGTGAAATCTCATTTAGTCTTTCCATTGATTTATTTATTTACGTCAATTGTTGAGGAATGAAAAATAATTGTTGAGGTCTTTTCTGAGTTTCTCTATGCTTCTGATTTTATGATTTTAAAGCCCTTTCGATGTTGAAAATTTTATCATTTTATAAAAAAGATTAGAATTATTACAATGAAGAGTAATTACAAATGACAATTCTGTTTTCAATTATTTTCTATCCAGTTACAAAAATAAATTGAGTTCGAATGATCTCAGCATTGGAATGAAATGGATTGGTTTTACATGTATTGTCTTGAAGACATCAATAGATGGGAGAGAATAATAATGAAGATTTAAAATAGTAGATTGCTAAACTATTCAACCATAGAACCGCAATATTGTTACACATGAATCTGCGACACAATTTATAAGATTCAAATGATAATGATAAAAAAAACATCATCCCCTATTATTAGAAATGATATGATACGAGTAGTAGTCAAACTCGGAGTCGGAGATAGGAATCAATAAATTTGATTTGAAAAGAAATGGATAGGTTTGAGAAGTAGGTCTTCTATAAATTTTCTACGTCTACCTCACATCACCCATCACATCCCCCCCTTTGTTTCAGGGTTTTCTACTCTCCATTCAACAATAAAATAAAGAAGAGGCTTTTCGTTTTCTAGCCGCTCCAGCATATTTCTTAGGAAATTCAAGCTCGCGTTTGCTTTTCCTCATTTTCATCTTATTCTTCATCCGTCTCTCATTCATCTTAGTCTACTATTTTTACTCTTTCTTCTTCTCCGCGAAATCTGAATCCTGCACGAAAAGCGTGGCTCCCGGGCTAAAGTGAACAGCAGTATAAGAGTCGAGATGAGAGGATGAAAATATCCTGAATTCTTAAAAAGCCCGTCAGCCATATATAGGCTAGTGGCTCATCCCATATGCAAATTAGAAGCATCTCATACGTCGACGTTCCCAGATCTCCATTCTGAGTCACAAACACACTCATCCACTTACTCACTCACTCGCTCACTCACTCACTCGCTCACTCACTCACCAGGACAATAATACATGCATTGGCAGAAATCTGCAAATAGTAGTCTTGCATTCATCTTTGCCTCAATTTTTGACTCAATACTCAGGAGAAATTAGACTCAAGACAAGTAGGTTTGGCTACAATACACTAAGACCGTCTCCTATTCATTGCCTAGCTCTGATATTCTGTTTCAAATCAGCCTTGCAGAATATTGTGGTTTTTTGCAATTATTCATGTTTCACTCTGAAAAGTATTGTTGGGTCTCTTGTTTTGTCTCGAATATCATTCTTCGGGAAGATGAAGACTTCATGTGGTTCTTGTTCAAGCAACAATACTGCCATATTTGTATCTCTGGAGATAAATATCTGTACTGTTGGTCACTTGGTCTGAGTATGATCAGCCCAAAAATGTTGAGATTTTATAGTTGGTTCTAGCAACCGCATTCTAAAATTTGTTCCATCCTTATTAATTCTTAGCATGAGATTCCTGCACCTCATTTTTCCAACTTTTGTGCTCAGACAAGTGTATGAATTTCCATATTTTTTAAATTGCTCAATGTACTCTCACACTAGCTTGAACCGGTGTAATTTTCAACTCCAAATTAAGTTTTCAGTTGCAGCTGTATTATTGTTCTCATCAACTGCCCAACATTAATTCATGGAATGGAGATTTAGCCTTGAAGTTGCTGATTAGATTTTTAAAATGTTCCTCTGTTGTGTGTTATTTTGTATCCAGACCTAGTTGTATGTTGCTAATTTGTCAAGCATTTGTGTCTTGAAGTTCCCAATTTACCACTTTATGTTCTCGAGCAGTGCATTCGCTCATACAAGTTCTGTAAAACTCTTGTTACCTATCAGTTATCAATGTGCATTGTACTACTATTAAGAAAGAACATTTGAAACCATTATCTAATAATTAGGAAATATAGGAGCAAACAATATTGCTTATCTTCTAATCTGTGGAGTTGAAGCGGATAGTAAAAAATATTCTACATTCATAAAAATAATATTTTCTTACTTTTTCTGGTAGGCTTTGTGACAGATAAGAGGCCTAATAAGAATTACTTTTTCCTCCACCTACTATCTAAAGTCGCATTTCACTCCCCGGAATCAAATACTAAAGCGCTTCATTCTCTCCCTCGGGAGAAAAAGAAGATTAAAATTCCCTAGGGAATAAAGTAGCCCCATTTGAATAACATGGGAAGCATCTCTATGATATTTTGTGTCTAAATTTGGAACTTAGACGTGAACTGTAGAACAGTAAACAGTATAGAGTGCACAGTTTGGAAGAAAGGTTGGTTACGCTGATATTTTGAAGGAATATTTATAAAACAATGGATCATGATGGAAGAAAGTTAAATACTTGTATATTATTCATAAATTTATAGAAATGTAAAAATGTATACATATGGAAGTATAGTACCAAAGTAAAAACAATCTTCATGATTTAAAAGCTAGAATTCTCGATCACTATCGAATATCGACTATCGAATCGATTATTAGAATTAGAATCGAATTCAATGATTCGTTCCTACAATGGTTTATTGTACTTTGAGATCTTTCTGTTATAATTTAAGTTTATTATTATATTAGTGTGTTTATCGTTTTAATTTCGACTAATTATCAATAGTCCACTGCCATATTATACTGGAACAATGATAAAAGAATGTCTTTGTTGAATTAGACTTTTGGTTTTGAGGTTTGGAAGTATAGTTAACTTATATGGTAGTTGAGGTCAGTAAAATCGTTAGTTTTGAAGTTTTTCAATTGGAAACCGGACTTTTCAACATAAATTTAAACAAATATCCTCCATTAGATAGCCTTTATTATGTTGTATGAGTTGTATCAACACGAAATATTATGTTATGTGGATTTTAATTGTCCTAATGAACAGGTTTTCACGATCGGTTACTGTTGTGTTGTGGACGAAATAGGCCTTCAAACATTGTAACTGTCTCTGAAAGTTGAATTTACAATTAAACATCTGTAATATACGGTATGTACTTGCTGGAAGCTAGTAGCCTGATATCTGTTAGAAATAAATAAATTTTATTGATGCTTTTGTTTTCTTTATTTTTGTAGCTTATAGATTAAAAGATTGTTTTCACTACTTTTATACATGTCTAATGTAACGTTAATTAAAATGAAGTCTATTATAGTAAATTTGAAATGATTCAGTTGATTGCTTGAATATCTTCTTCTTTTTATTAGGTTTTAGTTCTACATATTAGCCTAATCAAAAATTGAAATAGAAGTTTCATTGCTCAATCTAGTTTCTCATAACTTTTTTTATTATCAGTATCATTACTTAAAAACTGGAAGCAATATCAACTTATTTGCTTCCCTTTTATTGTTACTATATAAGTTAACTTGCCAGTCATTCCATTCATCATTCTTTTATTTCACCAGTTTTGTTTAGTTTGTTGTTACAAAAATTATAAATTGGGAAGTAGCAGCTACCTACCGTACTTCCTAGTGTTGAGATTTCAGATTGAACCAAGTTGGATTCATTTTACAGCTGATTTCTTTTATATGAATATACTTGCCGAGTTTAATAAAGATCGGTTAAAAGAATTTGAAGATGAAATTTTTTGTAAAAAATGCAGAAAGGCGGATATCTGGTGAACAAATCGCTTTTTTAAAGAAGATTAATCGTGATTTTTTCTTTATTTTGAGCCATAGAATGTATTCCCAGAGTTTGGCACTTTAATTTTGGGACACTCTATATATTCCTATCAATAGCTAATTAATGTAGGTGGAGGAAAAATGTTGTGTGCATCACGGGACTAAAGTACTTTTTCTCCCTCAGGGAAATTGTCGCCCTTGGCTACGCCTCGGGCAACAACAGTTTCCCCTCAGGGAGAAAAAGTTGCCCTTTAGTCCCTAGATGCACAAATAACTATTTCCTCCACCTACTATCTAAAGTCGCATTTCACTCCCCGGAATCGAATACTAAAGCGCTTCATTCTCTCCCTTGGGAGAAAAAGAAGATTGAAATTCCCTTGGGAATAAAGTAAGCCCTTTAAATAACATGGGAAGCATCTCTATGATATTTTGTGTCTACATTTGGAACTTAGGCGTGAACTGTAGAACAGTAAACAGCATAGAGTGCACAGTTTGGAAGAAAGGTTGCTTACGCTGATATTTTGAAGGAATATTTATAAAACAATGGATCATGATGAAAGAAAGTTAAATACTTGTATATTATTCATGAATTTATAGAAATGTAAAAATGTATACATATATGGAAGTATAGTACCAAAGTAAAAACAATCTTCATGATTTAAAAGCTAGAATTCTCGATCACTATCGAATATCGACTATCGAATCGATTAGAATTAGATAGAATCGAATTCAATGATTCATTCCTACAATGGTTTATTGTACTTTGAGATCCGTGTGTTATAATTTAAGTTTATTATTATAATAGTGTGTTTATCGTTTTAATTTCGACTAATTATCAATAGTCCACTGTCATATTATACTGGAACAATGATAAAAGAATGTCTTTGTTGAATTAGACTTTTGGTTTTGAGGTTTGGAAGTATAGTTAACCTCAACTTATATGGTAGTTGAGGTCAGTAAAATCGTTAGTTTTGAAGTTTTTCAATTGGAAACCGGACTTTTCAACATAAATTTAAACAAATATCCTACATTAGATAGCCTTTATTATGTTGTATGAGTTGTATCAACACGAAATATTATGTTATTTGGATTTTAATTGTCCTAATGAACAGGTTTTCACGATCGGTTACTGTTGTGTTGTGGACGAAATAGGCCTTCAAACATTGTAACTGTCTCTGAAAGTTGAATTTACAATTTAACATTTGTAATATATGGTATGTACTTGCTGGAAGCTAGTAGCCTGATATCTGTTAGAGATAAATAAATTTTATTGATGATTTTGTTTTCTTTTATTTTCATAGCTTATAGATTAAAAGATTGTTTTCACTACTTTTATACATGTCTAATGTAACGTTAATTAAAATGAAGTCTATCATAGTAAATTTGAAATGATTCAGTTGATTGCTTGAATATCTTCTTCTTTTTATTAGGTTTTAGTTCTACATATTAGCCTAATCAAAAATTGAAATAGAAGTTTCATTGCTCAATCTAGTTTCTCATAACTTTTTTTTATTATCAGTATCATTACTTAAAAACTGGGAGCAATATCAACTTATTTGTTTCCCTTTTATTGTTACTATATAATTTAACTTTCCAGTCATTCCATTCGTCATTCTTTTATTTCACCAGTTTTGTTTAGTTTGTTTAGTTACAAAAATTATAAATTGGGAAGTAGCAGCTACCTACCGTACTTCCTAGTTTTGAGATTTCAGATTAAACCAAGTTGGATTTATTTTACAGCTGATTTCTCTTACATGAATATACTTGCCGAGTTTAATAAAGATCGATTAAAAGAATTTGAAGATGAAAATTATTTTGTAAAAAATGCAGAAAGGCGGATATCTGGTGAACAAATAGCTTTTTTAAAGAAGATTAATTGTGATTTTTTCTTTATTTTGAGCCATAGAATGTATTCCCAGAGTTTAATTTCCCAGGCACTTTAATTTTGGGACACTCTATATATTCCTATCAATACCTAATTAATGTAGGTGGAGGAAAAATGTTGTGTGCATCACGGGACTAAAGTACTTTTTCTCCCTCAGGGAAATTGTCGCCCTTGGCTACGCCTCGGGCAACAACAGTTTCCCCTCAGGGAGAGAAAGTTGCCCTTTAGTCCCTAGATGCACAAATAACTATTTATAGATTCATTGCCGCAAAAGTATACCAAACGCTAAAATGTTGCAACGACCGGGAAAATTAATTATTTTTAAGCCCACGATGGATTAGGCCCGAGATTTATGGTGGCCTCGCTGATAAAAGGGAGTGGGCGAATTTGGGGGGGCTAAAGAGAGGGATTGGAGATTGAGGGGTGGTTTTTAAGGGTTGGGGAGGTATTTTCAGAGGTTGGTTTCAGCTGGGGACAGTTGGCAGGCCACTTGTTTTCAAATCCCCAATTTTGTCTGTCGGGTTTCAACGAATACGAGAGATGAAAAAAGACGTCACTTTTGCTAATCAAAAATTACACAATAACAAATTAATAATAACAAAATTGGAACAATAAAAAATGATGGATTGGTTGTTTTTCATCAGAACAGAATGTGGAAATTATGACATGGATCAGACTTATTGTTGTCATTGTTCTGTACAATTCATTGAGTATTGATTTTTTATATTTCATTTCTATCCCAATTACCCACAATTATCACTTCTTATTCATGAAATCAATATAAGTTGTGACTAATAACAACTTATCACTTGATTTGCAGCATTATAATTTCATTACGACAATGATAGCTATTTTTGCATACATTCAAGAATTATATTTTGTTGGTTGGCCGAAATACGTATTGATGACAATAATGATACTATTATTCTGTGTTATTCTATTGTTTCATAGTGATGCATTTCATTCTCACCAAATACTTTTGCAATAAAATTTAAAATGAACTTTTGTCAAACTTCTTCGAATTTTCTCTTATTAGGCAAAATAGAGCTCCGCTTCAGGAAAATATATGAATGAATGAATGAATGAATAAAGGCCTTCATTTAAAAATAATAATAAATAAAAATCATTATTTCCAGACCCACAGATGAAAAATCACAAAAAAAACAAATCATTTCTATGGATTGTCCAAAAAATAATAATAATAATAATTTTAAAAAAACTGAGCCATTTAAATTCTTGGCATAACCGGTAAGGTTGTCTGCCAGGAGTCGGTTCTCTATTATGAAAATATAAGATTTGACAAAAGAAAGAGAAACAAAAAAAAAACTAAGTATACTCTGAAAAGCAATACCGCACAATGAGAAAGAAAAAGAGAGCAAATAAAATAAACTTGCAAACAAAGAAGAGACTTCAATAATTAAACTCCAGTTCCATCTGATTTCTTATCTTAAGAGCATCCCTCAAAAAAGCTACCAATTTGTTCCAATTCCTACCATTTAGCCATTGCATGACCTCTAATTCAGTGAGTTGTCTTTTACGTAGCCAAAAACCACGGGCGCCCCCCAGTATAGGACATACCCCTAGAAAATGTATCATGTCCTCTTTCTCTCTTCTATTACACATAGAGCACCTCCATTGCATCTCCTCTATCCCATGAACAAAATTCAAACGGAACAATGAGCCTCGTGCTCTGAGTATCAGACTCGTTTTCGCCCTATCAAACTTGGCGTTGAGATAAGATCGACCGCTGTTATCTTGATGATTCAAATCCTTATATACAGTGTGAAACTCTGCTCTATTCGCCCTTCGAATCCAAAACAATCTCAATTTTTCTTTCACTCTATCATACATACAATTCGCCTCATACTTCCATTCCCTAGTATTATCATTCAAGCATCTTACCAAGCTGCATCCGTATTCTTCATCCCATTTCATCCACTCCTTATACCACCATACTTTTCTACTCACAATTCTTTCTGCTAGCTCTCTGGGTAATCTTCCACGCGGCATACTCAAATTCTTGAAAATGAACTCAATATGCATT
The DNA here is from genome assembly GCA_017141385.1 of Sogatella furcifera. Taxonomy (NCBI): domain Eukaryota; kingdom Metazoa; phylum Arthropoda; class Insecta; order Hemiptera; family Delphacidae; genus Sogatella; species Sogatella furcifera. Next base: position 38,249,295 of record CM029550.1, read on the forward strand.
CTAACTGTATAGAGGAAAATAGGCTCAATATTTAACTCTAGGTTGATAATGTAATTTGGGGTAGACTTCGGCAACATGAGCAATTTTTTAGAAAAGAAACAAGAGAGCGATTCTAACAGATCATTGTACAAATAACCCCACACTTGGGCTCCGTACGTCGCCACAGCTCTCACAACGGCCCTATAGACTTTCCATTTCACACTCATCTCAATATCATTTTGTACAATAAAATTCTTCCAAACTCCATTAATACCAAACTTTGCGAGCGACACTCTTTCTCTTACATGCTCCGTGAAGGATAGCTGCGAGGTCAATACAACGCCCAAATACTTGTATTTATTCACAACTTCTATACGCTTACCACTCAAATACCATTTTTCATGTACAGCCAAACGTCCACCCTTCCTAAATACTACTATTTTCGACTTATGAGTATTCACTATCAAACCCCATTTATAACAATATTCCTGTAAATCATCTATCATTTTCTGCAAGGACTTTGGAGAGGACGCCATGAGCACCAGAACATCTGCATACAGCAATACTTTTATGTTTAAGCGATCTATCCAGATTCCTTCTCTCAGACAATCACACAGGTCATTAATGAACAAAGAAAAGAGCAATGGCGATAACAAGCAGCCTTGTTTCAAGCCGCTTTTGGTTTCAAAAAATCCTGTCACTTTTTTCTCACACCAAATACTAGCCTTTGTATGTGTATACATGCTACAAATAATTCTGACAAACTTCTCAGAAAGTCCTATAGCGTACAACTTATGGATTAGCGCTAATCTGTCTATCTGATCATACGCGGCCTTCAAATCTACGAAAAAACAGTACATCTTTTTTCCCTTTCCCTTCAATTTCAAATTTATAATGCTGAGTAAATTGAATATATTGTCAGCAGTGGAGTATCCTTTCCGAAAGCCAGCTTGGTATTCACAAAGAATATTATTTTTATTCACCCATTTCTCCAGCCTCTCCAACAATACTCCAGCAAACCATTTCGCGAATGAATTAACGAAAGAAATTCCTCTGTAGTTCTCTACCTCTGTTGAATTACCTTTTTTGAATATAGGGAAGATAACCGCCTTCCTAAAACAGCTCGGTATATCTGCGGTTTCCAACGCGAAATTAAAAACATCTAATACCACCTCAAATAGTTCTTCAGGGGCCTTCTTATAGAACTCTATTGGTATGCCATCTGTACCGGGCGCTTTCCCATCCTTGGCTCTTCGCAAACCTGATTTCAACTCATTCATGTCAATTGGAGCATCCAGAATTTCACTTCTATTGACCGGACCCACGTGCATACCAATATTTGCTGTCACTTCCGGAGTAAATAAACGTTTAAAATAATCAATCCATTCTTCTGATCTTATAGAATTATTTATGAGTCTCTTTCTTTTTCCGAACACATTGACTGTCTGCCAAAAATCTTTGGAATCTCGAACATTTGCTACCTTTTCAGCTGCATTTTTGTAGTATTCTCTCTTTTTATTTTTACAAAGATTCTTGTACTGTGTTTTCATTTCAGAGTATGCTATTCTAGTACACTCAGTATTACTTTTTCTGAACAGGTTCAAGAGTTTAAAACAACGCTTTCTTATCCTCTCACACTCCCAATCGTACCATTTCTGTCTAAATTCCACTTTATTGCCTTCATTTCTTCCCCGCTGATCAATCATACTTTCTACAATTAACTCATTCAGTTTATGTGTCGCATTCTCCGTATTACTCGTGTTAATGTCAGTAGCACTCAATATTCTTCTTATTTTTATTTTGTACTGTTCTTCATCATTTCCGACCCATCTATACCTAGGTAGCGGCTGTAAATAATCCTCATCGGCTCTCAACTCGTTAATAGTCACCTCCACCTCGATAGGGAAATGATCTGAGAAAATCTCCTGATTAACTATCATATCATTAACTAAATACAGTAATTCTCTTGACACACAACAATAATCTATAACTGACGCCCCTTGTCCTCGCATAAATGTAAACTCGCCACAGGAATCACTAACTGTTCTACCGTTCAATATAACTAAATCAAATCTCTCACAGAGTTCTAACAGCTCCCTGCCTCTACGGTTAATAACTAAGTCTTTAGATCTCCTAGAACAGTCAACTCTAACAGCGTAATCCAGTAGTTCCTCTGGCAATAACTGACTACACCCCACTCTACAGTTAAAATCCCCCAACAAAATAATATTTTTCCCATTAGTATTTAAAGTTTCTAATAGCTGCCATAAACTCAATAGATCCCCATTCCATCTCTCCTCCAAACAATTTAAATAAACGGGAATTATGAATGCATTCTCCTCCCCAAAATTCAAAGATATGACCTCTAAGCCATCCATTAATACAAAATTAGCTTTTCCTTTCAATTTCCGCCTATTGTATCCGTACAAAAGACCCCCACTCGCCCTTCCAAATATACTACTCCTAACGGCCGCTACAAAACGTAAATCAAAATCTGCAAATACTTCTTTTAAGCTTAACATGTCAGCTTCCTCTAAGAATGTTTCACAAAGACAAAACACATCATAGGCTTTAATAAATTCAATAAAATGTAAATCATTCACCTTACCTCTCAGGCCTGATACATTATAACCGAGTAACTTGATAATTCTACAGCTCACATTTTGAGAAAAAATATTTACACTACTATCCGACTCATGACAGACAACGCTTCCCTATTCATTTGTAAGTTCATTTCCATCATCGTTTGCTGGTACTTCGCTCGTGGTCCTCTCATCATCCCGTCTGTGGAACGCTGTGATTCTCTGGAAACTGCCCGCCAAATCCACTTGAAACATTTCCCGCAGTTTTCCAAGTCCATCCAATTTTCCAGCTCTCAGTCCGCCGTCATCCGAATACGTGAATATTTGCCCCTCCACAAACAGCCGATCCACATTCAGACGTATGTCTCTTTCACCGACTGTTTTTATTAATTCACGTTTCAGGGCTAGCAACACTGAACGTCGTTTACGAGTTTCGAGACTAAAATCTTTATGAATGACGAATGGAGTATTTTTTAGTTTTCTTGTATTGGATAGTATACAGTCTATATCCCTATCAACAGGTAGATGGGCAATAATCGGTGCCCCTTCCTTACGTGCGCCTAATGGATGAGCTCTATTCACAATTATTTGTCTTTCACACTTCAACACATTAGTACAAAAGTTTTTAACAACTTCACCGTAATCATCTTCCATATCATACTTCAAACCTTTAAAGATTAAATTGTTCCTTCTTGACCTATCTTCTAAATTCACTAGTCTATTTCTGAGTAGAATGTTTTCCTGTTTTAGAGCACTAATATCCTTCTTTAGTTCACTATTTTCAACTCGAATTTCTCCTAAACACTTTTTCAGTTCCTCCATATCAGTTTTTGTCGCCAAATTGCCAAGTTTCTGATCAAGTAAATCACTTAATACCTGTTCAATGTTCCGAGCACTATCCTCACCTACTGGGTCCTTGGACGTATTTTCCACCATTGGAGCTGCCGGTTTTTTCTTTTCCTGCTTCTTATTTTCTTCAGGTGAACTTAGTGGACGCTTATTTTCTCTTCTTCCACTAGCAGAAGCGAAATATCTATCCACAGTATTGCTCATTAAGAATACTAACGAAAAAATAACAGCATCAAACGAACAAATCCACAAGCTTAAACACTTTTCACTGTTTAGGTTGAAGGAGATAACGGAGCTCGTAAACGACTCGACTGTTCACCACGGCAGCTGATAGCCGACTCCTCAGGAAAATATATTCAATTAGCTATTTTTATTACATGTTGTAAACATTATGGTTGTTGAAGTCACTATCATTTATATTAATAATACTCTTCATCATTATAAAACATGACATTTATTGTTATTGGTGATGATAATATAGGCTGATAATTCATATACAATACTTAATTCATATATATCTAATATTCCATGTCCTAAGAATGCCATAAGAATTCCATATATCTAAGAATTCATGTCCTAATTGAATCATTTCGATCCGGAATAATGCAAATAAAGAAAGCAACTGCTTTTGTTCGAATGCTCATTTGCTTAACAGCTCATTTGATTTGATTTGTATCAAATCACGCATCATTCAGTTCCAGGAATGGATAATAACTCATATCATCATCAAATAATCTGACAAAAAATATCAACAGCTTGAACAATTCATCCAGTTCGGACGAGGAATAATTCGTTACAATTGGAACAATCGAACAAATTTAAAATATTCGATTTTCCTCAACGAATTTCAATCCATTAACTTGATTATAAATCTCGAAAATCGCCACCAATCAGTGACCAATTGGAAAATTTGATGGTAATGTAGTTCAATGATCTAGAATATTAGATTCATCTCATTTGAATTCAGCCATTTGTCTATGGAAAAAGCATATGAGAGCTATTATAATAATCAATTAGAATCAGAGAGAATAGAATATAGAAATATTTCTCATATTCTATTATCGCTGATTAGAATCTCAATTTATTGCTAAATAAATAGGCAAAGGACTTCTGCGACTGCAAATATTGACCAATGTACTAAATAGCAGGCGACATCCATTGAATGAAACTGATCAAAAAACATATAAGAGCTGGAATTATAGCTCGTCTGCTGCCACATCTACTCGAGTTTCTGTTGAGAAAAGCTTACAATTAGAAGCTTCGCTTTTAATAAAAAAATCATTATTACTACAAGAAATTTCAATTACTATTTTATTCATTATTTCGAAACAATATTATTTCAAGAAATCTTTTCATAACAGAGGAATGCTCCAGCCATCAAAACATCAAAATTCGATTACAATACAAGAAACATCACGATTACTATATAATGTTCATCAAGCAATATTTTTCAGATCTTCAACAGCTTTTGAAAATCGTTTTTATCTTCAATAAATGAGAGTTTAATGGTCAATATTTGTTCAAGAATTATAAATGTGGTCTTAATAGTAGATCAAATTGTTTCCTACAATTTGAGATCAAATTTATAATTTTTGAACCAATATTGACAGAGCCTGAGTCATTTCCCATCTTGCCAAAGAGTCTATTTTGCTTGGACAGACTATACAATATCAAGCGTTACAAAGGGAAACTATGAAGTAATTATTTTCTCGACAATTCTCCATCCACTGACCACTAAAATCTGATTAAAAACTCCTAACATTGGTATCTTCCACAACTCGTTTCACTGTATTTTGACAATAGGCAAGTGGCATGCTGGGTGTGTGTCAACCCTCTTGCCAGAGCTTCCGTTGGAATACACGGTGAATGAGTGACGATCCCCAGAGAAATATCTTTATCAATGAGGCCGAGACCGCGTACTCTGTTTTATGAATGAGTTGCGCCGTAAATAGCTTTTTGTTTGAGTAGGAAGGCAGTGGTATAGAGAGACGTTGATTTTGTACGTTGGGAGGAAGCCGTTGCAATTATCATCTTTAGAATAGGAATATGGGAAAGGGACGAGTGATGAACACTGGAGCTTGTACCTTGTAAGTAAGGAATGCTTGTCTTTCTCAACGAATGTGTTCAAACTACAAAGCCTGGGAAAGGGAAGCTTGTTGGAGTTCCATTCCAATAAGACAAGTTTTTTCAGAGCTTGCCGTGTTAGGCCAATAACATTAGTTTGATGATAGGTTATGCATATAGTTTCTAGTAAAGCATTAAAGCATTGAAGGGTACTGTGATATTATTTAAAATAAAGAATCAGTGTTAAAAGTAGCCCTGGGATAAAGGAAACAGTAATGTATATACCTCATAAGGTCTTTGTTATCACAGCCCCCTTCTATTGAAGGTGGCTATGGTGTTATTAATGATAAGATATACAGTAATATTAGAGCTTTTCTCGTAAAATTTTTGTTAATGGATGAGTGAATTCTGATGGATAACTCAAATAGCACGAAAGAGCCTGAAAATTTACGTCTTGTCGGAGTTATAGAGAAGTTCAAACGATTTGACCATTTCAAAATTTCTTCTTCTTCTTCTTCTTCTTCTTCTTCTTCTTCTTCTTCTTCTGACGTCCACGGTATAGGCATGACTGCCTGTTCAGGCTTTTAAGATAGCTTAGTTTAGGAACTCTATTAAAATATTTTGTGCCCATCTTTTCCTAGGCCGTACAACATCCCTTCGTCCTGTTGGGGCATATTCCAGAGCACGCGACAGCAATTCTACTATATTGCATTCTTTCAAGGTTTTTCTATCCAGCTGTTTCTATCATTGATTATCATTTCATTTCTTCATTCCGCAAGAGATCCAGTCTGGTACATCCTTTGAAACTACTAAGAAAGCGCATTTCTGCTGCTTGGATCCTGCTAGCTGCCTTCTTACCAAGAACCCACGCTTCGCTTCCATAAGTTAAAACTGGAATAGCCATAACCTTGTAAAATTTTAGTTTCGTGTCTTTCCTCACTTTATTTTCCAGGCTTCTATAAATTGTGCCACAAATAGACTGGAATTTACTATTTTTTCCGAAACATCCAAGTCTTTCTCATAGGTGAGAGTACAACCCAAATAGGTAAAGGCAGAAATTTGTCAAGACTGAACCTCCAAGAACGATCTTTGTTCTAACTGGCCATTTTCCTTTGAAGGTCATAACCTTTGTATTTGCAGCTGAAATTCGGAGATCATAATTTCCACACATTTTTGAGAGCTGGAATATGGAGTATTGTAAAATAAATAAAACAATTTCAATTTGAGAACTCTTAATTTTGTCCACAATACCATGATAGAGGAAGAACTGAGAATCACAATGCTTTCTTCAAGGAGTTACTTTTGTTAAGCTAAAGGAGTCGACTTGTAGACTTCGTACATAAGGAGGGTACGCAACAAACAGTCTCTCCGTCAGCCGAGCTCCTTTCAAAGCTAGCTATGACGAACCCATCAGAAGAGTTGAGGTTCATTGCAAGCAGCATGTCGAAAAAACTCTACATTTATCTAAGATTCTAGTGAGTTTCAGGCTCATGAGTGATGTAATGGAAGGTTATGCAGGAGGAAGGTTATGGTTTTATTGATTTTATCGCCAGTACCTACTATTGATTGAGTATCAATACTCTGATTGAGTATGATTTAATACTACTTCTGATAGCATACAGTAACTAGCTATCAATATTCTGATTCTCTCTGCTGATGATAATTATGCCTAGTGCAAAATACTCATGAAAGATTGCGCAGAAAGCATAGACAGCTGATTTTCCCAAGCCTTTTACAATACATTATTATTGTGGTTTCTATATGAATATAAATTTTAAGAAAATGACATAATCTACAACTTCGAAATAGAATGGCAAGTGACCCACATGAATCCGGCTTTATTCCACACTCACACACTCACATACACACACGGGTCGTATAATTTGATCTTCCTAATTAAGCCGTCAAACTGGGACATCGGGGTGACAAAGTCAATAATCAACAATTAAATTAATTCTGGCCGAGGAGAGTTTTCCGCGATTAAATGAGTAGTGAGCTAACTGATAGGGGCACCATGCGACCGTTTCTCAATTAGGCGGATTATAAAATGTGCTGGGTTTGTGCTCATTTATGGAGCAAAATAATGTGGGTGAGATAAGAGATGATGCGAAGGAGAGTAGGTGAAGGAGAAGGGATTGAAAGAGAATGAGTTCAAGTAAGAGTGAATAGAAATCAGTGAATGACGGAATATCCGAAGAAGAAGCAATAGATGTAGTATTAAAATGGAAGATTATTGGTATTGGTAGGTATCATCAGTGTAGGCAGAAATAAAATAGTGGAGGGATCAAGCCATGAGTTGAAGGAATAGGTGATAAATTAAAAAAAAATGTTTGAGGAGGGTTTTCGATTGGAAGTAAAAAAAAAACAGTAATTGGAATAAGAGAGAATGGATAATATAAGAAATAGAATAATCTAATTATAATCCTTAGGTGGGTAGAGAGGAAGGCAGTAGGTAAATCTATAGTACATACACACCATCCACAGTAATACATCGTATGAATGATATGTGTTTAGCCGCCATCTTCAAATTCTAAAATATGGACAATATAACCTCAAAAAACGGTAAGACGTCATACCATTCATACGATGTATTACTGTGGATGGTGTGTATGTTTCATAGATTTACCAACTACCCTCCACCCACCACGCTCTACCCACCGGCAGTGCGGCCTCGGTCTTAGAGCGTCATCCTCAGTTTAAAAATTCTGTTGAAGCTGATCAAATTTATGGATGTATTCAAATACATGAATATGATTACTGAGAACATCGAATAAAAATGTGATTTAGAAGAAATGCAATTAAGGTACTTCAATAATATTGGAGGAGAGTAGAATAAGTTTAAGCATTGATAATTGGAAAAATAGATTGAAAGAGAAATGGTCGAGAGTAACCTAGACGTGTTTAGAAGAAGTAACGTGAGGAGAGAAGGAGATAAATTTTCAGAAGAGGAGAAATCTAAAGGCTGGAGAGAAGGAGACAGTAAAGAAGAAGAGTGAAGCAAAAGAGTGAGTAGAGGAAAAAGCATAAATATATATAAATGGAGAGAGTAGGCAATAATGCACAGCAGTGTTATATGAGAATAATGTATAATACATATAATAATAATACTATTATGAAACAATATTATTGTTTTAATTTATATTATATTATAGAAAATTAGGTATCATATAAGGAAGAGAAGATATAATTAGGATCATGAAATGGAATGGGCAGAGTTCTCAACAGAAGCAGTGGTGATGATGTCTGCGAAATACTCGTAGTATAGAATAGATTACCAGACTATACGCAGACGTCAGCTGTTATAAGGTACAGACGAAACCGCCTCAATTTTTGTTTAGAACTCTAAGAGTTACATGGTTGAGGTGGAAGAGAGATAATAAATAGGTAAACGGTGTAAGTAACTCTATGTGAATTGGTAATATGTGGAAGAGAATAAGATGTATCCTATAATAAACAGAAAATATAACATATTTTCCAGTTCAGATTATAACTGGCCAGCTCTTTAGTCTGATGTTCAACGTCCCTCAATCTGTCCATCACGTTTTGGGTTAATCGAACCGTGAATAAGCCTTATTATCGGTTCTACGTTCCCGTGGCTCAATTTAAAATAATAAAAATCTTTAGTGAGGGCGCATTTTTATCAATGGTCCCAGAACTGAGTCATGGCAAGGGTAGACTATATTAATATTACTGGGTATAAATTTTGCTACCTGATGCGCTCTAAAAATAACTATTCTGAAATGAAATACATCCCTATTCAAAAATTTGTTGTGTGGAAATGAGAAAAATCTATATTCTTAATATTTAATCTGTGCAATATTGGTGTATTACATTGGTTGTCATAGGGGATTTGAACTCAGATTCAATCAATCTATTCATGTAGATTACAAGATATATAGTCTTGAAATAATACTATTATATTACTATGCAAAACTGAAAATGAGACTAATAATACATATTAGTTTGCTTGAATAACGGAGTGTATAGTCTATGGAAACTCATGAAAATGATTCAAAAGTAGGATAAAAAAATGTTAACGGGAGTAGAGGATGAAAATTACAAATTCAGACACATTAATGAGTGAAAAGCAGTACCGGCTGTAGAGCCAAAAAACTGGGGGGAGGGGCAAGGACTCAAATTCAGAGGTGATTTTTCAGGGGGAGGGGGATGAAGTTTATAAAAGGGTATGTGAGTGCCCTCACCTCTACCCCAGATAGTGGAGTTCCTATTCTTTGGAAAGAATAAAAAATATTACAAAGTAAATAATCAGTCTAACTCAATTTGATGATTTTTTTGAAGTTGAAAATCTTGATTCCTTGAGAACCATGGCCTCATTTAGTTTAAAAAATATATACAGTATTTGAGTTCAAATGTAGACATTTTTGACAAAAAAATTTTACTTGCTCCGCTCAATTTGCGGCTGCCTCCGCATGGGCTTCTCCAGTATTATATTATTATTATTGTTATTATATAATAGAATTATAAAATTATATTATAAAGGGAGATTCTGTTCAAGATCAAAGCCCGAAAACTTCAATGCTCCGATCATTTAATGAAAAATAAAAGATATAGAATCTTTCAGCTCGTGATATAGTGTAAAATCAAAGGGAAACGATCAGCGGGCCGAAGAAGAACGTCTTTCAAGAACCTTTGCGAATGGTATGGAAAGAACACGGGAGAACTCTTCAGAGCGGCTGTATCCAGGCTACAAATTGCCATGACGATCGCCCATCTTCGTTTGAAAAATGCGACTGAAAGAAGAGGAGAAGAATGAAATGATAGAGATTCCATTGCATAATCATTTATTAGTAATGAATGATTTGAACGATGAATAATTTTGGAATTAACCTGAGAAATCTCATCAATTCAGCTTTATACTATTAGAACGTACTTTACAGTAGGCTACCATGGCTTCATAAAGTGGAATTGGCCTTTCCACAAAATTATTTAAATTATGGAAAGGTTCCAAAACATAGATATTCACTCGACAAATTTCATAGATAAGAGAAAGAATAAATTGAATAAATAAATAAGAATAAATTGTGAATTGTAATTTGGATACACCACTTGCAAACTGGGTGTTTTTCCAAGCACACAAACGTAAATAATAGTTCCTCCCTTGCAATTTAGGAGTGTCGTATTATGCCACTAAACATCAGGGTAGCACTACAATCCCACCCACCTTCAATCCCACCAATTTACCCTTCTAAAACACTTGCAACAAAGCGAAATATCATCATCGTCATCATAATCACAAACACCTCCTCCCCTCCCCACCACCAGCACCAGCAGCAATCTATTAGAACGTTCAGCCTAAAAGCACTCGATAAACAGTTCAGTTCAGTTCCTTCATCAACCTCATTATTTCAAAAGGCTATCGAGTTTCGGCTGAGCGATTTGCTACTACCGGAACCTAGCTGCTGAAAGAAAAATGATTCACTTCCGATATTGAATTTGAGCTGGCATTTAGACTCTGACTAAGCCCCTATTATTATTGAATAAGTTGCAAATCAACTAACACTATCGTTTCTGCTTCATTTGCTGCTATTACTTTTTTCCCTTCTCCTTCCCTTTCTTCTCCTCCTCGTCCTCCTCCTCCTCCTCCTCCTCCTCCTCCTCCTCCTCCTCCTCCTCTTCTTCTTCTTCTTCTTCTTCTTCTTCTTCTTCTTCTTCTTCTTCTTCTTCTTCTTCTTCTTCTTCTTCTTCTTCTTCTTCTTCTTCTTCTTCTTCTTCTTCTTCTTCTTCTTCTTCTTCTTCGGTCAAATTTTACTCCTTATAATTCTATTTCTACTTCAACTTTCAACTCCACTACAACTTCTCGTATTCCTGCATGAAAGTGAATCCAGAATATTAAAATCCTATGGAATATTTATATTGTTGATTTTTGGAATTTAGAAGAGGGACATTCATCAGCATTCAAAATTGTTTTTGGTGGAATGTTTTGGAAGTGAGACCTATTAAGTTTAATGATCTATTATAACCTTGTTTTGGACTGAAAATTTGGTAAAGGAGCAGTTTTGGGCATTAGCCTGTTGTACTCACCCAATGTATATAATTATCATCAAATAGATAATAAATGATATATATTATTTTTTAAACATTCTCAAATCTACTCACAGAATAGACTTCAAAAGCATAATCATGTTGAGGCTGAGGAATATTTTCAGTTGTTTGCAAATAAAGCTTAATGGTAAGGTTCAACTAGGCAATCGAGGTTACGTTTGTTGTTTATCTTCCAAAGTCACAATTTTTCACTCCAAATAAACACTTCAAAATTCTAATATTTTCCATTCTACCTATTATTTGAATTTTTTATTCTTGTAAAAGAAGCTTTTGAGTTCCACTACCAATATGGTAAATTATATGTGTTCTTGGAATATTTATGGATCTTTGCAGAGCTCGGAAGGCCTAAAGATGTGAATCACATGTGTTATGCTGCAGCATAGCTCCTAAATGGTTTGAAAATTCAGATGATTCGTTGGTTTACTTCTTCTAGAAAATGTATAATTTTATTTTTGTATGTATTATTGAATGTATGTATGTATTTTGAATGTATTATTCTTCATACTTATTTTTGATATTTTTTTAAAGTTATTCTTTAGTAATTTCTAGATACTGGTTGTTTATTGGAAATTCAAAATACTAAAAGTCATCTTTCTAGAGTGTCTTTTTGTTCGAAAAATCTACAATCGATAATAAAATGCCACTGTCGAACTTCCATTTGGTAAGGAAATAAATTATCTTATTTCCCTCTCCACCTAACATTATTTCCGGTTTATTTCTCCCAAAACACTCATCTATATTCAAATTCAACATCAAATGATTGGTTGCTCTCTCTCTTCGCTACTAGCAGAATAAAATAACACCCACATCCATACAGTATATTCTATATCTCTCCTTCTATTTGCAACTGCATCTTCAAACTGTTCTTGACAAAAGTATCATCTCCATCTATGGCTCAGGATATGCGATATATCATGATGATAATGACAGTATATAGAATACCATCATTCTCTGAACCAAACTGTATTATTGATAGTGGAGTGATTGAGATGAACTGAGCTTACGTACCTGAATTTGATGAACATAAATTAACACTGATTCGATCAATCAAACTGACATATTCTTCTCCTTGAATTTGAATTGATTATGAATAATATCAATTGATAATAATAAATGAAACAAGTGATACTTGATTACTACAATCGCACGCTGCACTGCAATAACAGATCAATTTTGGGAAAAATACATCTCGACGGCAAAAGCGCATTGCTCAGTCGACTAATAAGCAATATCTACGACTTATAGATAGGGCTACGAAATTATACCTTTTGAACTACAGTGTTATTCGAACCTATTCCTACTCTGCCCTATTCACTCGCACCTACTACTCACAGTGCCATCTCAAAACTGGGTGATACTTCCCTGTATGAGTATCAATACTTCCAGGTTGAAACAAAGAGAAACATTGAAGGAGATTTCTATTTTTTGGATGATGTGTAGGATAGCGTTATTCAATTTTGATATGATAATTGTGGTTGACTCTTAGTGGGGCGTCATCAACTATTAATTATAATAGTTTCTCCTAAGAAGAATGATAAATTATCTACCCGGATCATGATGATCTTTGAAACCATACAGTTTCTAGAAAATGAAGGAGGAAACTTGTAGCCTATATCAGTACAACATGTAATAACAGAGATACAGTTTTGTTCAACTATTGTAATTTTAGCAAACTATGAAATTCAAAATGAGTGGACGATGAATCACACTGTTTGACAATGGTGTTGGCCTCCCTTACTATGAAGAGCGAATAATACGCCTATTTGTTAGAGAGAGGCAACTTTATCTCTGGAATATTATTTCCTATTATGGAGACACAGCGAGAGTTGCCCGATGCCCATCCCATCTCAGCTTATCTGTTGGAGGATATTTATCATGAGAATGAGATATGTGCTCAATAGCATTCTCTTTCTCAGTATTTGGGTTTATGAGCTGAACACTATTCTTCCGCCATTTGACTATGCATCTTATAAAATTTTCTTCTTATTTTCTACTTCTTTTTTCACATCCAAAGTTCCTTCTTCTTCTTTCACTTCTTGTCACCTTCTCCTTCATCTTCTCTCCTTTACACCCTCATCTGATTTCTTATTTTTCTCCAGATTTTCTTCATGAATAAAACAATGTTTCACACTTATATCATACTAGTCGGCAGGCTCGCTTGGCTTGCCTTATCTGTCTTGCCAGGAGATTACACCCCCTGGACCCCAGGCGTTATCAGTCAATAAAGAGACAAACTCGCTTCGCTCGCCTGCAAGCATAATTCAAACGATTTGCTTTGTTCATCATAATCAATCAACCCTTAGCTTGGCAAGTTAAGCTATTCTGAAGTTATTTTGGAATGTTCAAACTCAAACTTTATCGAAATAACTTCTAAACGGTTTGGCATATCGATGGATAGTTTTGTGCATCATAGAAATGAATTCCTCTTCAGAATCTGCAACTGTATCCACTGGCGGCTCGTGCCCCCGAAAAAAGTGAAGTGCCCGTATATTTTACTGTACAACACTTACTCAACTGTTTCGTGGGCACGAGCCGCCAGTGTGAATCAGTCTGAATCATGTATAGCATTACCATCTTAAGATTCCTATTGAAAAAAAATCAAGTTGGATTCAATACGGCGGAACTAAGATGGCTGATCAAATCTATAAGGTCATGAATTATACTAGTAGTACTCACAATTTCAGTACAAAAAACTTTGTTCAAGAAGTATTGAACTATTTCTAAACTATTCTCATATCCAGTGAATAATCTTGAAAATGTGAATGATGTAGTTATATCTCTGAATTATCTTTCCAATCATGAAAAATTCTATATAAATGTTACTTCTCTTACAGTCATGGAAATTCAAGGGAAATCCATGAATTAGACAAAGGCATTATTATCTTCTTTCCCTTGCTTTCTGGTGTCGTAGTACGAGTATTTTGGCCCAGAACCGCTCAGCATCATATTGCTATGCAAGACTTGATCACATCTGGTCTATCCCATCAAACCCTTCGCAAAAATATGTAATCACCACAATAATTGTAATTGATCGCAGATCATTACACCAACATATATACACGAATGCCATACATACATACGCTCACAAAAATGATTCTTCGCACAAGAAACAGAACCTTTAGATTCTCACCCCTCTCCAATATGAGGCACCCCATAACCACCCCTAACCAATTTTTAGCGGAATGGTAGCTGTCGAATGCTATTATCATCACAATATAATGCGGTCGCGTGGCCAAATTTCGTAATGGTTCAATAGTTTCTGATTAATGTCTATTACACAATGTGTGTGTGTGTGTGTGAGAATTGGAAAAAGGGTGGCATTGAGGGGCGTGATACAGAGTGATCGGTATGAAATTCGGGAGTGAGGGTAAGAGGTTATGATAGGAGGTGAGAGGGGGTATGTTAAGATTATTTGATAGTGTTTAACTGGTTATTGCAGTACTGTACCAAAAGAACAGTATATTGCAATTAATTTATTTCCGATTAAATAGAGACTTTTGGCTGATAGAGAAGAGGATGTGAAGAAGGGAAATGCGGAAATACAACAATTTATTCATAGGAGCGGTGATGAGAAAAGATAAGAGGAAATAAGCCAAGAAGAGACAGGGAATGAGAATAAAGAAGAAAAAAAAGAATTATAAGTGAAGAAATTAAAATAGGCTGATAAATAATGAGACGAAAGAAAAAGGAGTGGAGAAGAAAAGAAAATGAGTGAATTACAAAACACGAGAATAATAATTAAGTCGGAAAAACAGAAGGGGAATCACTGAAGAAAAAAGTAGAGATAGAAAAAGGCATAAGAAGTACAAGTAGATGAAAAAGAGGAGGAAAAAGGTTTAGAATAAAAAAGGTAGGAAGATTAAAAAATAAGAAAATAGAGCTTTCCTTCAACTTTCTGAATTTTGTAGCGTTAGGGAATATGGAAAAATATTCTTCATCCAAATAGGATGACTTCATTCAACAAGGTAAAATAAGAAGAATAATTGATATAATTATCATGTTGAAAGTTGAGGTAAGAGCGATCATAGAAAGGTCCAAGTACATAAACTTGAATTATGCAATACATGAATTTAAAAACATTAATTAGATAATGGAAGAAGGGGAAGGAGAAAGAAGAAAAAGAAGAGGAAGAAGAGAAAGGAAGAGAAAGCAAAAGAAGAGGAAGAAGAAGAAATGAAGAATGTCGTACTTCTCAGATTTCAGTCATGCTGTTTGTTCTAGGCGATTGGAAATCTCACTGTGACAGGCAGGCACGAGGCAATAGGCGATAGGTAGGTACGCCACCACTCTCACTCCTTATATTCAAATAACCAGAGCACAGCGAACGCGGCCCGCGGCCAAATACGCAACTTATTAATTCACTAGGCAAATAACTTGCGACTTTCCGAGCCGCGCTGCGTTCTGACGTCGGCTGCCAATTTCCCAGCAATTTAATTTGAATGTGAAATTGTTTGAATGCGGTTGATTGGATTCGGTTTTTGTGAAAGGATATGTTACTTTTAATTGATTTCAATTTCTATAACATCTTTAACTTTAATCATACTACAATTTAACTCCATATTCTTGGCAGTCTAGTCTCCATAATCAGTCTCCATAATCATTTAACTCAGCCTAGTCTTGGCAGTCGTGCCGATAACAGCTAAAGGCTACTGCTGAGCGATAAACTAAAACGAACTAACTCTGTCTTGTTTCGAATTAACGTGTCGGTAACTATTCATTTCTCACAAAGTGTTCGTAATTCATAGTATATAATATGTCGACCTGTGGCGTTTGTAGTGTTGAGCTTGCCTCTAGTAAGCCCTCTGAAATCATAAATTGTGCCGGTAACTGTAAACAAGCATTTCACTTCAACTGTGTAAAAGATGACTCCTAAGACAAAAACCCACGTTCCGCAAAACAATGGAGGTGCAAGGACTGTCGTGATGGTGGTAGTGTGGCGTCTGGGTCCAGCACGGCAGTCACCAAGGAATTTATGCTAAAGATGATGGAAAATTTCAGGGATTCCATCTTTAGCGAGCTGAAATCCGTAAAAGACGAAGTTGCCGAGCTGACTAAGTCGGTCAGCTTCCTGTCAGACAAAGTCGACTCTTCAAACAAGCTGATGGAGGAACTGCAGAAAGACGTGAAACCTGGTTTTCTTACCTGAAGCAAGAAAATACCAGTCTTCGTGAAAAAAATCACACCCTTGACAGTCAGATGACCGACCTACAGGAGCGTGTTCGATCATTAGAGCAGTACACCCGACGCAACAAAGTTGAAATCAGTGGCGTCCCGACGACACCGAATGAAGACGTCATAACACTGCTGAAAGACGTGGGCGCGTCGATCGGCGTCGCGGTGGACGAATCGCAGATCGTGGCCGCACATCGCACACCCAGCTTCCGCAGCGACCGAGCTCCTTCGCTTATTGTCCACTTTACAGCAAGATCTACGAAGGACCACTGGATCAAGCAGTATAAGGAGAACAAGGATACCGTTACTGCCGACAGAATCAATCCCGTATTTCCACGATCCAAAGTGTATATCAATGAGCGTCTTGCTCCAGTGAATAAAGTGTTTCTTGCGAAATTGAAAAAGAAGTGCCAAGAAATCGGAATCAAATATGTGTGGTGCCGAGAAGGGAAATTTTTCATTAGAAAATCAGATGGGGATAAGTGCCAGAAGATTATGAATGATGCAGATATTGAAAAGCTGAAATAGGTCAGTGAGGTCATGTTTTTCAGGATTGTATCATTTATGATTGCAGAAAGTTTTAGTATTTACGTTTGTTATTTTCTGCTTTTGGTTATTTATAGTGCATATTATATTCAATTGTCGCTAGTATTTCAATTTCACCACTACAATCTTAATTAGTTAGATTAGTTTCTTTTAATCATCTATTTAATCACTTTAATCACTAAATGAATGACAGTAATGAATACCTAAATTCACTAAGAAGCACCTTTTTTGAAAAATATAATGATAAAAATAACATTTTTACACTGATTTACTGCAATATTAGAAGCATGCGGCAAAACTTCAATAATTTTCTATCAGAATTAGCACAAATGGAATATCCTGTTACTTTCATAGTTCTGAGCGAAGTATGGATTAATTCTGATGAAGTGAACTTATTCAATATTCCAAATTATAACATTTTTGCTCACTGCAATGATTCATATCGATCAGGAGGTGTAATATGCTATACATTGGAGTCAGTATGTGCTACTGAAGCTGCGTCATGTAGCTTCGAAACGGCTGACTCCCTTTTACTAAATGTAAAAATTTATAAACATTATTTCAAATTGTTTTGCATTTATAGATTACAGGATTTTACTGTCAGCAGATTTTTAATAGAATTAGAGCAAAACATGAAATGTTTCACATCCAATACAATTTTTATAGGAGACTTGAATATTAATCTGTTGGAGGAAAATAACTCTTCTGTAAATTATCTCAGTTTAATGGAAAATAATAACTTTTCATCCATAGTTAGTAAGCCAACTAGAATAACTTCCAGATCGAATACTCTTATTGACCATTTATTTATAAAAAATAGGCAGTTAAATTGTTTCCAGCATGCACTATTTGACTTAAACATTACCGATCATTGTTTAATAGGATTGCGATTTGAAATAGCCTGTATTAACCGCAAAGTAAATGAAAAAACAGATGATAAGAAGCTTATTACCGATATTGATAGAGTCAGTGATTATCTTAAAATTGTAAATTGGAATGATTTATTTATGCTAGATGATGGTAAATTAAGCTATCAGAAATTCCATTCAATCCTGACTGAAATAGTGGATGCTTGCTCTAGAACAGTATCTTCTAATCCATTTGTTGCATAGTATCTTCAGTAGCTTTCAAGAGCTAAAGTCATAAGTCCTTGGATGACCCAAAATCTTTTAAAAAAATTGAATAAAAGAAAGAAATTGTTTACACTGATCAGGAGAAGACCTTATGATGCAACTTTGATTGCATACTACAATAATTATAACAATAAATTAAAAATTGAAATAGATTCTGTAAAGAAGTCGTATTATTCAAATTATATTTCAAGTGCTGAGGGAGACCCGGCAAAACAGTGGAGAATTATCAATAGTTTAACTGGCGAAGGTCAAAACAGTGTGTTCAATAAAGTCGAATTAGATGACGGTACAATAGAAAGTAATCCACAAATTGTTGCTGATAAAGTTAATGATTATCTCATCAATCTCGCCCAAACTGATGATAACGAACTTTCGGCTGTCGACTTGGGTCTCCGCCACCACTGTCACTCTTTCTTTGTTGCACCGGTATCAGATAATGAAATCATTACAGTAATACAGAGTTTAAAAAATAAAAAATCATCTGGCTATGATAATTTCAATGTACTTTTAGTTAAGAAAATAGCTAAGTATATTTCAGCCGCTCTATCTCATATTTTCAATTTAAGCTTTAGTAGAGGAATTTTTCCATATATGTTGAAGCGCAGTGTAGTCACTCCAATTTTTAAAAAGAAGAACTCATTGAAATTGAATAGACCTATTAGTTTACTTTCAGTATTCTCAAAAATTCTAGAGAAATTGATGATTAAACGATTGCTTGATTATCTGAATAGAATTAATTTTTTTTCTCAAAAGCAATTCGGTTTTCAAAAAGGTAAGTCAACAGAAGATTCTCTTCTAAATTTCACAAATTTAATATATTTTAGTTTGAATAACAACAATAAAACAACCGGTCTCTTTATTGATTATAAAAAAGCTTTTGACTTAATAAATCATACTATATTACTAAAAAAGCTTGAAGCTGCGGGTGTAAGGGGAGTAGCGCTCCAATGGTTCAGCAGCTTCCTGACCTGCAGGGAGCAGCGGGTGCGGGTCGGTAGGCCTGGTTGCCTCCGTCAACCCCTCCCTGTCACTGTCGGGGTACCCCAAGGGTCCGTGTCCTCAGCAATTTTGTTTATTATTTTCATCAATGATTTACTTGAAAAAAATTCAATGGTCAGATTCAGGCTTTTGCAGACGACATTGTATTAATATATTCCAATAGAGATAAGGAAACTATAAAAAATAATTTATTGTGTGACTTGCGCTTATTACATGATTGGTGTTCCAAGAATAAAATGGAGGTTAATGTTTCTAAGACCAAGTACATAAATTTTGATTTCAGGTCATACCCCTATTCGATACCCTATTTTCGATACCCCTATTCTATATCATAATCATGATAACGAAAGAGAAAATTGCGATTGCAGTAATATTGAAAAAGTCAATTCGTTTAAATATTTAGGAGTTACTTTTGATGAGAAAATGTCATGGGGAAATCATATTAATACCTTACATGGAAGTATTAGAAGTTCAATTAGAAAATTTTATTTTCTTCGGAATATATGTGAGACATCTATGATGAGAATTCTCTACTATGCCCTAATCAATTCGCGATTGCAGAATGGTTTAGTTTGCTGGGGCGGAACTTTCAAAACCTTAATTAATCGAATACGTGTATCACAAAATCATTTCATAAGAATTATATTAAACAGAAATCGAAGAGAGAGCGCTTTCCCATTGTTTCTTAAATTGAATATTTTGCCTATTCAAAATCTATTTGTATTTAAAGTTCTTAAACTATTCTATCTCATGAGTGGAAACAATACAGCAGAAAACTTACATTACAGAATGAGAAGTGGAGATAGGCTACTATGTAGAACTCCTCAAGTCAACAAAGAGCTTTTTAGGCATTCTTTTTTGTATCTGGGGCCACTCTTATTTAATAAAATGCCAATCGACTTGAGGAGATGTCCTTCTCATGCACTGTTTTGTAAAAGAGCTCAAAGATTGATTTTTACTGTGAGCGACACTTGGCCTCTTTGAAGTATATTAAGGTAGAATAGAGTAATGAATTTGATGTTTCATATCATATTATAGCTGAGTTGCTATTTCTATATATTTCTTTTAATATTTAAATGGTACTGTACTAATCTTATAGTTTAAAGTAACATAAATGAACTAGTCATGAATTGACTGTTTTTATCTTATAGATCTGTACTGCACTAAATCTTATAGTTTGATGTACATTTGGACTAGAGTCATGATTTTACTGTATTTATCTTGAATGATTGTTTTTTTTTGTTTCTATTTTAGTGTGATTTTACTAGGATATGCTGCAGGCAGTATTCCTGCTTTGTAATAATGTATAGACTAGACTCACAATTTGTTTATTTATCTTTATAATTTCTTACTGAACACTGGCCACATTTACTGGATATAGTGGTCAGTTAATTTCCAGTTTTTTCAAATCGAAAATATGTTATTTGTTTTTTCTGATGGAAATAAAATTCATTATTCATTATTCATTATTATTGGAGATAATTTTCAAAATTATATAAATTTAAATTATATAAATTATATAAATTTCAAAATCTAGATAAATTGAAAATTTGAAGCATTTACAAGCACCCTGGGCTTATTATTATGTGGGGGTTTTTTTTTAGGGTGATGCCCACATGGGCTCTTGGGCCTGTGCGTGGGTAATGGGAAGGATGATGATGAGATATGAATGGACCTACTGCTTTAGGTGGGCTCCAAACCACCGGGAAGCGATTTTTGAGGCTCATAAATTGAATTCAGAGGAACCGGTCACCAGTACAATGGTGCTGGCAGAGGCACGTCGCTTATCTAATCTCACCGATTAGACGCTCTCTACCACTGGCACAAAACGCTTTCCCAAGGTTATGTAACAACTCTCTGTTGAAGCGATATGATTTATGTACTATGTATCTCTTCGTTTCCATGAAGCATTACGAAATAAAGTCAAACAATTGAAACTTCTCATTAAAACTGTCAAAGCGTCATTCAATATTCATTCAAAGAATTACATTTTGGATACTTTGTCACACAAAGCAACTGGGAGACAGCACCACAAGACGCAAACTGGCATCAATCTATCACAGTAGAGCACAGTAGGAGGATAGTAGAGTACTTGGTATAGTCTGTTCAAGCAAAGAAGACCCTCTGACAAGATGAGAAAATGACACCAGCTAGGTCTATATTGATTTGGTCTTAAATTGTAGATCATAATGTTTCCTACGATTGAGACCAAATCAATATTTTGTTTAACCAATATTTACCGAGCTGAAGTCATTTTCTCATCTTGCCAGAGGGTCTTCTTTGCATGGACAGACTATACATACAGAATCAGCAGTGATAAGCACCAATTGAAATACAAGTCCATTCAGAGAGAAGATTTTAAATTTATGCCTCTATGAGTTGAAAATAAAATTATCATCCCAACAAATATTTCCAATAACAGTATTTTGATTCATAAAAACAATAATTAATATTATTTCTTAAAATAGTAATGATAAAGATCCACCATATAAACATAAATGGATAGCTCCTTTCCTGAAAAATATTAAAATCAGTATGTTTAGAATCGGACTAGTTCAATCATAAAGAGATACAATGTAATTGCTCCGAAAATATATTTGACTGCTCAGCTACAGTCAGTCCAAGCGAAAAAGACCCTCTAGCAAGATGTGAGAATGTCTCAAGCTCAGTCAATATTGGTTCAAAAATTATCAATTTGATCTTGGATTGTAGTAAACAATTTGATCTACTACTCGTATTAAGACCACATCTATAATTCTTGAACAAATATTGACCAAGCAGTACGCATTTTCCCATCTTGCCAGAGGGTATTCTTTGCTTGGACAGGCTATAAGCATTGGGTGTTGACTGGTGTCGGAGACTGTTCTGACATGCTGTTCCAGACACGTGCCACAATTTGAAATATTGTTGGAGAAGTTATAGTGGGACAGGAAAGCATTAGGATTTATTAAGGCAACTTGCTTCATGTCTTATGTAGGCTATACGGTATGCATGGGATTAGCACACACTCTAAACCCATACATAGATTAACTGGAGCCACCTTAGGAGTCGGAAGTTGAACGAGGCACGCGATACAATGAGACGTTATTCTTTGCTGTTGTTGGTTTAGTTGTTGTTGTTGCCCCCAAATTCGAAGATGGCCGTCGCAACTGCCTTCTCAATTCAACAACAAATCTCCGATTCCGGAAATGATGCATTGCCATGCAACGTCAATCTGGAAAAATACGGTTTCATTACCGTATCAACCGCTGCATGCTGTTTCAAATCTTCATAAACGCTTCCGACCAGAATGGTTGTCTCATCGTAAAATGCATAGTTGTAGTATTTCCATTACTGGTATGTATAGCCTACATACTTCCGGCAAAAGAGTTGCTTCCTGCTATAAGCCGATGTAGTAGATTAATGATTTTGAAAAAGCAAACGTTTGCAATACGTTTGTGAGTTTGTAAAAGCGAACGTTTGCAAAACGTTTGTGAGTTTGTATTCTGATAAACATTGGATTCGGAACGGTTTCATCAGATTTGGTCATACTCAATTTAATTGACGTCATCCAATTCATTCTTGTGCTAGGAGCCATTTTGGCCGTGACGATACTTCTGATTAAACGTATGACAAATCATTCGGTTTATAATATATGGTTTTACTCGTTAATTTATAATTCATATTCTTTTTCCTGACTTACGATTAGATAGTTTCTTCTTTATTCATGTAGATAACAACCAAACATGTCAGCTTGATCTCTAGATTTCATTCAATCGATTTGTAGTTTGTTTTAATTGAATTTAATTAGTCTTCTACAAATTACTGTATATCAACATTTCGAAAAAATTGGAGACAAAGGAAGCAATTTTTACATTTAAAAAAATCTTGAAAAATCATTACCTTCATTTTATACTCGACAGATCCTAACGATAGAAATGAACTGAAAAAATCTTTTGATAGAATTTCATTTCGGTTACGGATTTTTTACTATTTCCTTAGCAGTTCCCAAAACCTGCTACCTTATTCTGCAAAAATATCACTTACCAAGTATCTCTGATTTATGAAAATGAATTCACAAGAACGTTTCAAATAGCTCTCTTTATGTCTCACCATAAAAACAGTGCAATTGTCTTTTTCAAGATTGCGGCGTTCTTCCTAAGCATTACTCTCACGACAGATGACAACTTAACTGAAAGGACGCTCATTCTTTTTATTATTAACGAAGATAATCGTTGAGATTACGACGCGAATTTGGATTTTTACTGCCTGAGAAGAAGAGCAGTTGACGACCTGAATAAATGCTTTGAAAAACTTCGTCTGCAATAAAGATTCACTCCCAAGTAATAAGGGTTTAATTTTTACTGGACTGTTAAGTGAGAATTTGTTGCATGAGACTAAATGAGTAGATGAGTGATTTACTGAAATATATTTCCTCAGTGGGTCTATTTTAGAATTTGATTGTCGTTATCTTTTCAATTGTTCGCAAGTAAGAAGTACAGTGTGGAATAAGAAGTACTGTACGAAATAAGAAGTATTTCGATGTAAAGTATCAACTAGTTTGCGAATAGAGAATGCTGTAAATGGAGATTCTTTTTGAATTGTATTGTTTCAAATCGGCGAGAGATTGTTTGACCAACTATCCTCTCTTTTAAAGCCTTGGAATCAAGTAAGCCACAGTTTCCTATGTATTCAAGGAAGACACATACATATCTATATGAAAAATATAGTCTTATATCATTTCATCACGACCCAAAATAACCACCACATACGATTATTACGAAATCGCGAGGGTAAACCACAATAGAAATTCAAAACAATTGTGGGCGTTTTTTATATTTTTCATTATAAATTTCATTGGATTCAACAGAAATTGACTAACAAAATAAAATTATGTGTCTCTGCGAACATCATAATATTATGTTTGCTTATTAATTCAATCTATCAAAATTCATGAAGAAAACAAATAACCGCACATCCACAAATCTTGCTGTTTGGAACACAGGGGGTTGTACAGAGTAACGCACATTGGTCAGCTAACTTTTCATTTGTGTTGCTCCATTCAACTCCACGTTCATTTTGCATTTACTATTCTTTTTCCAGCTAATGTGCGTTCACTCTCCACTATAGTGGTGAGAATAAAACAATATATTAACTTATTCATTAGTATACACTATACAGTATAGTAACCTGAACTAAACTTCACAATAATTATTTTGAATTATCAGGCTATGTTGAGTCCTGGGTATAAGAATTCTCTCCATCAATCTGGTAATTTGAAAAAGCTGAGAAGACAACATGTGAATACGATTGAAATTATATTTCAAAATTTTAGTGTATATTTGAGCGTGCGCACAGTAAAACTATTTCGCTAACATTGATTAGATTTGAAATAATCGTTTCTTGTTTATTATTGAATTTATCTCATCTCAATAAATCATTAAAGCTTGTTCATTCTTCACTGTGCATGTTATTTTGAATCTCTGGATTCAGTTTTTATTGATCAATAAGAGTGATATTCACACGAATAGATCTCTTGAAAAATATGAAGTAATGAGTTCTCATTTACTAAAAACCAATCAGTTGTAATCTCATTCAAAGAACGTGAATCTTCTAAATAAATCCTCTGTTGGGCTACTATTGCTCAACCCACTCAACCTCATTAAACCGAACATAGATTGACGGCCAATAGAGGCGAGGCGAGGCGAGGTAGCCTACTAGGCTGTACGACCGCACACTGCAAATACGTTTGACCCGGCGCAGGCAGCATTTCATTTCCCCTGTGAATCGAGCCACTGCTCTGCCCTGAGATTATTATACACATTAGATAATAATGACAATGGACTGAGCAACACACACATACACACTCACACGGCTAATGCAGCCTCCTGCGTGCACTCTGGTGGTCATACTGTGCATTAACCGAACCTCACAGAGGCACAATCAGAGTTACCGTAGGATACCAAATTCAGTTTTGTACCCTCAATTAAGCTTTGCAACAGACACGGTCCTCGAATTGGGGCCTCCCCCTTTTCGATGATGATACTCATCCTTGTCATCATCCTCCTCCTCCTCCTCCTCCTCCTCCTCCTCCTCCTCCTCCTCCTCCACCTCCTCCACCACCTCCTCCTTCACCTCCTCCTCCTCCTTCTTCTTCTTCTTCTTCTTCTTCTTCTTCTTCTTCTTCTTCTTCTTCTTCTTCTTCTTCTTCTTCTTCTTCTTCTTCTTCTTCTTCTTCTTCTTCTTCTTCTTCTTCTTCTTCTTCTTCTTCTTCTTCTTCTTCTTCTTCTTCTTCTTCTTCTTCTTCTTCTTCTTCTTCTTCTTCTACTACTACCACTACTACTACTTGATTTATACCAAGTTTCAAATAGAAGCTTCGCTCTCCAGCCCGCGAGATGCCAATCCCCTGTCTAAATTATTTGAATCTGTCTTATCTCTCGACTCAAGCTCGCAATTCGCTTTGAGAAGTCGAAAGAAAATGAAGCATTCACACATCACAATCTGATGATGGGCTGAGTTCAAGACTTGATAGTTTGCGAGAGCTGAGAAGACACGCCGTTTCAATGTGAAGTGTATTGTTATAGCGTGTCTTTTCAGCATGTGAGCTCCTGCTTACTTGTGGCAGAAACAGAGCAATAAAACAAGGCTGTTGATACTTCTGAAAAGGCATCAAGCTTTGTTCTGCAGTTGATGAATGAAAGGAAAGAGGAAGGCTGGAGGAGAAAACTGGAAAATCACAAAGATTTGTACGGTAGAGTAGAGAAGGGAAAAGACAGAGGAAACACGTGGAGTTATCGGAGGGATGTAGAGGAGGGGAAGAAATTCAAGAGAGAAGAAGATATGATGTGATGAACTATTTGGGATGGTGAGAAAGGATTGATATTATGAGTTTAAGAACAAAAATATCTGGTACCGAGCTATGCTCTGAAGCTGCGGCCGAACTGTTGAATTACATAAATATGTTATAGTAAAAAATCTATAGGAGGAGGTAGGAGGGAGGAACCTCCTTGTAAAAAATGAATTCAAAATTGATATGATCACCTCTCACAATTTTTGACAGTCATGAACATGTGTTATAGACTTGAATGTAACTCCATTCACTCCAGCTGGATAACGTTGGTTAGTTAACGATAACAGCCATTATACGCAGTACTTGGGATTATGCCTGAATAAGGAATATTTTATTCTTTTATTAATCCTGCCAGAGAGTTTTCCCAGACATGAGACCTGGTGCAATCTTATTTTTCCATCTTGGTTATATTACATTTCAAATTTCAAGAAAATCGTTAGAGCCGTTTTCTAGATCCGTGGTTCCACATACAAACATACATACAAACATACATACATACAGAAATTACTCGCTTAATATAATAGGATAATATCTGGTACCGAGCTTCGCTCTGAAGCTGCGGCCGAACCGTTGAATTACATAAATAAGTTATTGTAAAAAATCAAGGAACCTCCGGCCTTGTAAAAAATAAATTCAAAATTGATATGATCACCTCTTACAAGTTTTTGATAGACATGAACATGTGTTATAGACTTGAATGTAACTCCATTCACTCCAGCTGGATAGCGTTGGTTAGCTAACGATAACAGCCATTATACGCAGTACTTGGGATTATGCCTGAATAAGGAATATTTTATTCTTTTATTAATCCTGCCAGAGAGTTTTCCCAGACATGAGACCTGGTGCAATCTTATTTTTCCATCTTGGTTATATTACATTTCAAATTTCGAGGAAATCGTTAGAGCCGTTTTCTAGATCCGTGGTTCCTCATACATACAAACATAAATACAAACATACATACATACAGAAATTACTCGCTTAATATAATAGGATAAGCTGAATGTTCACCGACAAAAATATGATTTATCATGAAAACATGATATTCAAATGTGAAATAATTATGATAATATTATTGTTGGATCTGTAATCTATATTCAATGCAAGCTTATTCTCAAAAATCGGTTACAAAAATAGTGTGATTTAAATCTTTTATTAAATCGTTATTATCGCCATCCAGTTATACAATGAAAATTTTTGGAAACAAATTCATATGAGATAATATCAGAGGAGATTATGTGAAATGATCGAGCATATACATTGAAAATGATTGTTGGTATTAGAATAAATTAATAAATTATGGGAAGAAAACGAAATAATCAATATTGTAAAACAGCAGAGAAGAAGCGAAATACACTTGAGGTGAGTAATAAGTTATAACGAAAGTTAAAAATAAGTTTCTCACGAATAGATTTTTTTCATCCCAATACACAAAGAAAGAAGAGACGACAAGAACGAAGAAGAAGGGGAATACCAAAATAAACTATTGAGAAAGAAAGAGAAGAAAAAGAAGAATAAGAAGAAGAAAAAGAAGATAGGTGATTACGATAATAAGTAAAAGAAAACCGAAAAGAGAAGAAGATGACAAAGAATTTCGTTGCAACAGAGTTTAAATCTGTTGTTAACTTATTGAGGCATCAAGTAGCATCACTGTCAGTGCGGCAAGGCAAAGCGAACAATAGCAGCCTGAGATGAGAAATCTGGTCTCTGCTTTAGGATTAGAGGAACCAAAATCTTTGTGTACATCTCATACATCTCATACGGGATTAATAAATGAGGTCTTATAAAGAAAGCCAGCTCACACGCATACACTCACACTTAATTCACAAACAGACATCTCATCATAAGTCTGAATATAATATTGTATTACTTGGCATATGCGTTTCTACTTTGATACAGGCCTACTGTTCTGGAAAATATAGCATCTTGAATAAACTTTGAAATGAAGAGAGGTGATTTCGAGAGAACTTATCGCTTCAACAAGGATCTTCAGTTGACATAATAATTGACGTTTGAGTGTCTAATGTATGTGACTGAACATGTTATTAAACGAATAAACAATTTTTAAATTATAAACCATCCAGTTCAAGGACCGGAATGAATAGAATGAGAATTATTGATTGATTAGAAATAGAAGTGAACTCTATTCTTATTTATTGTCTATTCTTTGTTATTTGAACCAATTCATGGGAGCGTTTCCGGATGTGAATCTACGAAAGCACTCATTAACTTTAAAGTAGGCTATGAAGAAAATGCTGAAATAGACAAAAACGATAAAAGTATAGCCTCTAAAATAAAGTTTAGCCTTTTCTTCATACTTTAAAGTGAATGAATGGGTGCTTTCGTAGATTCACATCCGAAAACGCTTACATTTTATGTAATTGGACCGATCCCCTCTGATATTCTGAGTATTTTCATTTGAATTACGTTACGGTAATGGATTATGTTACAAAACTCGTTATCTGGTGAAAAATTAATTTAATATTTTTTATAATTTATCGACTGAAAAAATTGTTAATTTGAAAACATCTATATCGTCACCTGTATTCCACGATTCTACGTTCAACTAGCAAATTATTCATATCTTCATTTAAAAAATAGAATAAAAATAAATTAAATACAGAAATAACCCTCTTTCGACAGCCCACCAGTCTTATATACTTAGGTAGCCTAGGCATTACATTATTAGGTAGGTTATTCTCGTAGGCTTTTCATGCAAACATTGAACGAAAAATTTTGGATATTTGTAAAATTCTGAACTCGAGGTAATTTTGTCTGGAAATTACCCTCCAAAACTCTGCAATGAATGACTGAAATACTGCATTGACCGAGAAAATGCGAGAAAACTAAACTGGAAATGTGATAACTTTTTATAAAAATAAAATTGGAATTCAGGTCAATCCAAAACGATGAACACTGCAAGCAAAACATTGATTGAATTGTGTGAGATCCGAAAAGATTGGAGGTGTAGGAAAGAGAGTGCATATGAAGGGGAAGACTGGAGAGAGTTAGAGTGAGGGAGAACCCAGTAAATAAACAAGCTCATGGAAGAGAATAGACGATTGTTTTCAGGCCAATAAACGACTTTCACTCATTGGAATCGAGTTTTGAAGAGCACAAAGCGTTTTTTGTGCTCAGTTTTCTGGCTTCGAAAAGTTCGAACTTCTGGACTTCCCCGTCATTGTTCAATTGGCCGAATTCCTAGCGCAAAAAGACAAAACGAAGCTCTGAATTAAGAATGAATGATATAACTCGTTTGAATGAACGTTGAGAAAAAGTTTGGTTATTTTTAAGCGTATGATGTGATTGTGATTTTATATAGCCTATCGATGTGACGATTCGAAAATCCATCAAGAAGTACATCCATTCTCGTAAACTTCTGAAAGATATGTTTGAAGAGGTGATCTACAAATCTTCCAATTTTGTGGAATAACTAAGTGTTCACTTACTCTAAGTAACTGTACACTTGGGCTATTATTAGATGATTCATGTGAAATGGTTTCAAACACAATAAGTACAGTAGAACGCCGATTAACCGAATCGCCAATTATCCGAATCGGTCTTAAGCGTAGTATCCTAATAAATTGAAAACCAGCGTTTAAGCTGGTTCGTAGCTTTTCTTACTTTTTTCGAATTGTACTTACTGTACTGTAGTTTAGTACAGCTCTGCTTTCCATATTAATTTAACATCGCTACACTGTACCTTTCAAATGTAACTAGTAGTTCTGTGAACAGTAGACCTCACGAAGGGATACACCCATGGATGGGGCATTATTCATGATATGAAGGGAATACTTCTTATTTTGAGTTTCAAATTTCATTAATTGCATGCGTCATTGAATACAATTAATAATAAACTCGACAGCTGGTTCATCATGAATAATTCTATAGTGTGAATTTCCCTATTATATGTTCAGAAGTATAAATGTATAGTAATATTTTAGCATGGAGGTAATTACTTTTCCTTTCATATCATCCTTAAAATACAATATTCCAAGAAACCTTACATATACATCGACGCGAAATTTCAAGAGGAACATTCCTGTCAAATTTCATCCAAATCTATTGGTGCGTTTTGTCGTAAATGCGGAACAAACATACATACATACATACAAACAAACATAAAGAGAAATGCAAAATCGTCGTCTTGAATCTAGACCTCACTTACGTTCGGTCAATGAAGTTTATTCCAAGTTTAACACATTGTTTTTCTTTAATACAATTCCATGTCCAATTATCAGAATATTTGTTTATCCGAATATTATTGATTCCGGGCCCAATTAGGTCGGATAATCGGCGTTCACTGTATTAACTTTTGTCCAAAGTAAAAAGCCTCTTCAAAAATATCTTCTAGAAAAAACTACTTTCAATATTCGCTTCCCCGATTGTCACATATCAATATGTAAACAATAAGAATTGGTTAGTCTGAGATTAAGAAAGTCTCGTTTTAGGTAGTTTGTAGAAGATTCCAATCAACAATTCGTCTCCAAGAATTTGTGTTGAATCTTTAACAAGACTTGAATGATTCTCAAGGGTCCGTAATCACATTGCATGGGAACCCCTAGACAATGCTGGATGATACTGAGTAGAAAAGATTATAACTTTAAGTAATTTTGAAGTGGGCCTACGTATCGAGTACTGCACAAGATTTGAGAAGATGGATCTCTTGTTACAAAATTGTATTCAGGGATGTATGATTCTTAAGCATAGTCTCCAACACTACAGTACAGAGTAGTACAGAGTTCGATATAATCCAACCAATAAATATTGAATACAATGTTTACTGTATTCGATTCCAAGTTGACTTTTAATTGTTTCAAATAGTATCTAGTATCGAACATGACTCTCCTATTGCTCTGCCGGAATAATAATGAACAAAATAAAAAAATTTAATGCACTCTGGTTGAAACAACATAAAGCATTTTAGAGCTTTTTTCGCATTGACTTTTTTGAAAATTTTGATTTTGTAGTAAATTGTTCCCAGTTTTCACACAGCTTTAGAATTTAAAAAAAATTACCATTATTTTGAGAATGACTTCGACATCCAGCAACAATCAACGGCAGGAACAGTGCAGCAACCAGATAGCTCCAAAACAATTGACGATCACCCATTTCCAGTTGCGAAGCACGGGTGAAGATTTCAAAACCACTCGTAAACTAATGAGTTCATACCTTGAAACGGCACATTTGTGGGTTAGAAATAAGTGATAAAATGAGTATTGCAAGAAAGCATTCTACTAGAATTACTACAGATAATTTTTTTTATTATAGTTATTTTGATTTTTCTCCAAAAATTTTTAGAATGTGAACGACATCTCGAAAAGTTCCGATCTCGAACTACACGCCACGCTCACGTGAGATAAAGAGGATAGCGCTCGAGCTTCGTGACAGTTTGGGGTTTCACCAGTAACTGAACAGAACTCTCGCGCTTGCTTCTGTTGCTTTTCTGCCCCCCCTGAACCGCCCCCCTCGAACTCACCCACTACTAAAACCCCCCCTTAGCCATCTCTTAGAGGGGGTTTGATAAGGGTTCGGTCATCTTCGGTTTTTTTCGGAATTTTTCGTTATCTCAACAATTTACTGTCCGTACAGCTTTTCTCTCGTTTTCCGCTATCATTACTAATTCATAACAGCGTTGCAGATTTCAGTAAGTTGTTTTCACTGTTTTTCCCAACACCATGATTCCATTTTGTGGGCCTACAATTCCTTACAATTACAACACCTCAATGTTTTTAGACGAACCTTCTATTTAGTTGTCAACGAAGAGTTTTGACGAGAATTAATTTTATTAAAGGAAGAAAATTAATCATTAACGTCCAATAAATAGATCAAAATATAATAATATGACTCCGTGTGAGGTAGCGCAAATGTTGGAACATTTTACGTACAGTGCAAGGCTGTGATAAATACTAGACTGTGTACGCCTATTAGGCAAGGTTATTACAAGAAGGTTGTTCCATAACTGCCGCCTATGGGTAGAATGAAAATCGGGTGGGGAGGCCAAAATTTGACGTAGTTCCTGTAAGAAATTATACACTGTGAGCATGCGCAAATATTGATTATATTAGAAAAGTATCATTACATTTGATCTGAATTACAACATTTTTGGCTCCCTCACCACTTTTCTGATTCCTTTAAGTCGAAATAACCTTCTCTTGAATAAACTTGCTCACTGAGTAGGCGTTTTGACATATCCCAGCCAATCAGAGTTCAAAAATTCCATCACTTAGCTGACACATGTATCTGTAATAATCAATAGAGAATAATCTGTCATCTTTCTAGTTGAGCTAATAGATGATTGAAGCGTTGTTATTGCAGATACAAATATCATGGTCAGAGGTGGAGGGTGTGATAATTGTATAGGGAACATTCAAACAACATACATATCTACAACACAGCTATGAGATAGTCTTGTAAGTGGATTTACATAAAATGAGAATTTACAGATAGATGTAGACTAGATCACAGCTTTGTGTTACAATTATTGAATATTATAATTCATGTACATCAATGGCGGTTCGTGCCCACGAAAAATGTGAAGTGCTCGTATCCTTTACTGTACAGCACTTCACCTGTTTCGTGGACACAAGCCGCCAGTGATCTACATATCTATTTATCTCTATCCTAATTCATCACAACCATGGAATATCCAACCTAAAAAGCTGTAGTTTTATGCATGTTAAGAAGGGAGCTTAGGCAATAGTAATTTTCATTACCTCTTGTAAAATCACTTAAAAACTTTTCTTTGAAAACTTGATTTCAGCGGTGTCATTTTCGTCCCATATAATTATTACAAATGGAATGAAATCACTGAGTTCTCATGAATAAATGAGCTGAATCCTTCCAACAACAGGTTGTTTTGCAGCACGATCCCTCATGACGTTGCCAATTTTATCGACCATTATTGATTGATTACGACACAATCAATTGAAGTACCTGTCAGCTGGTGAATTGAGAAAACAGAATTCCTATTGTCTTTTATCTTTCAATTTTCCGCTCCTACTGCAGAGAATAGAAAAGAGAGAGAAGAGAGAAATTGATTGGAGCGTTTTGTTGTTTGGTTAATGGATGTCATAGACAGAAGTAATTGGTTTGATTATATTGTAAGGCAAACATACTTCAGATATCTGCACAATGGATTTTCTCAATTATAATGGGTATTGTGTATTACTTCGAGTATCAACGTCAAAATAATTTCCTTTCGAACTTTATGATCGAATGTTTTTACTATAATTTTATAATTGCTTATAAATTAATCGAATAATCGCTTTATTCGGAAGAGAAGGAGCAGGAGGGAGATGAGGAGGACGA
The DNA here is from genome assembly GCA_017141385.1 of Sogatella furcifera. Lineage (NCBI taxonomy): Eukaryota > Metazoa > Arthropoda > Insecta > Hemiptera > Delphacidae > Sogatella > Sogatella furcifera. The sequence continues at coordinate 38,282,819 of CM029550.1, forward strand.
GAAAGTCTAGGGATTACCGAATAAGATGAATAATGTAAAACGTGAGAAGGAAAAATTGAAAAGGATCGACAGTGATGGGGAAGAACGGCCGTGAAAATCATAGATGGCCTTGACCCTCTTATAGGTGTAAAATCGATGGCGGGCTACCGTACTCGTCTTCTCACCAGAGAGAAGAGACTTACGAAGAGAGAGAGAGAGAGAGAGAGAGAGAGAGAGAGTCTGATTAGAATGGGGAGTGTGAGAAAGAAGAAGAGAGATTCTGATTCAGATTCTGGTTCTGATTCTGATTCTGATTCTCATTCTCATTCTCATTCTCATTCTCATTCTTATTCTTATTCTTATTCTCATTCTCATTCTCATTCTCATTCTCATTCTCATTCTCATTCTCATTCTCATTCTCATTCTCATTCTCATTCTCATTCTCATTCTCATTCTCATTCTCATTCTCATTCTCATTCTCATTCTCATTCTCATTCTCATTCTCATTCTCATTCTCATTCTCATTCTCATTCTCATTCTCATTCTCATTCTCATTCTCATTCTCATTCTCATTCTCATTCTCATTCTCATTCTCATTCTCATTCTCATTCTCATTCTCATTCTCATTCTCATTCTCATTCTCATTCTCATTCTCATTCTCATTCTCATTCTCATTCTCATTCTCATTCTCATTATCATTCTCATTCTCATTATCATTCTCATTTCGATTCAGATTCAATCACTTTATTCGTATAGAACATAATCCAGTAGCCTATATCGTTTTATATCTTTTCTTTGAAAATAAAAAATGAAACTAACTACACATGCATAAATAGCCGGCTAGTATTAATCAAAAATAATGACCTTTTTTGATTTGAGATGGGTGAATTCACAAATGGGTGAGACAAGTAAGAATGATTGATTAAAAATTAAAAAGAGAATGAAAGGAAGAACATTATAGCCTATTTATTATATCTATAAAGATGAGAAGAAGGAGAAGAAAAGGAATGGGAGGAGGTGAACGACGAGGAGGAGGAGGAGAAGGAGGAGGAGGAGGAGGAGGAGGAGGAGGTGGAGGAGGGGGGGGAGGAGGTGGATGACAAAGAATTCAACAGTTCGCTTGAGTCAACTAAGTAGTAAGTATGGACTATGATAACTTGTAAAATGACTCAGATATGGGATTGAATAAGCTAACGGTAATATAAATCCACATGGAATGGCGGAGTTTAGACATATAAATTTCCATTGTTTAAGAGGGATGTTTTAAGATATCCCTTCCATGAACACTCAATCATGGAAAAATTTAATTAATGATAACACTCAACCAGAGAGTGAGAGAAACGGTGAAATTGAGAAATAGGGGAGAGATGTTGTAGATTGGATTGGATTTTTTTGAATTGAGTAGATGATAACAAAACATTCCAGCTTGAATTGAATTGAATTTATTCAGAAATAAAGAAACATCACAAATTTGATTACAAAAATAATAAACATCATACAGAAAATAAAAGAATAATCACTTGTAATAACAGAAGAGTGTATGACTATAAATAGGTTAAACATAATAAACAAAGAAAAAGTTCGCCCATATGGACCTCTAGGGTCTGTTGCTGGGTCGATTGAGTCTAGAAGCATCATGATTTTGTACAATATTTGATTAAAAATAGGAACTAAGAAGAGAATGTAAGTTGAAAAATATATAATAATATTAATAATGATTGTTTTCCTTAAAAAAAACATTCACACAGAATCCCCTCTCCCAGCACACCCACTCACACGTCAACCCCCCCCCACCACACACACACACACATATAAAAAAAAGAGAGCAGTGAACTGTTACAATGGCATGTATCCGGCAGTCCAGCACCACGCATCTCTAACTTTCCAAGGAAGCCTACACAATGAAGAAAAGAAAATCACTAATGATGAGCTGCAGCGAGAATAAGATAGAATGAGAACAAAGGAAAAATGATTCAAGTTGAGTACACCGATCTGAGGAGGCGCATACACTCCCCGTCATTCAGAGATGATAACCAATGTGTTAAATAGTTCTTGTATCTTGATAAGGAACCATTAGGTTCACTTATTTCAGTTGGACAGTTGCGCAAAAGAGTATGAACAAGAAAAGAGACATTCCTGTCACACACAGAGCGCAGATTTCTTGACAGTCCTGACTGATGCAGGAAAGAACCTCTTGTGTTGTACTGATGTTGAGGGACCGCATTGAAAGTTATATTATTTTTGAAAGCATAGAGAAGAACAGATCTAATAAAAAGCTTTTTTACATTGAAAACATTCATAGCACTGTAGACTAAGTCAGAGGGATGCCTTCTACCAAGTCCCAGACCAGCCTTCATGATAGCCTTTTGTGTGACTGATAAACTATTGATTTCTAGATTGCGGTCAAATAATATTCAGTATACGTATAAATCCAAAAAGTTGGATAATATTCAATGGAGAGTAGGATCAAGAGAGTTTGAGAAAGAGAAAGAAGAAGAATGAAGGAAAGATGGAAAATAGACGTTAAATAGTGAGAGACGGAGAAATGAGCAGAAAAAATGGAATGATAGTTGGACAGGAAGATAATGTAGAATTAAAAAAGTTATATTATATGAAAATTACAATTCTATATGTAAAAGTACGAACGCATTATGATCAGTCTTTGACTTAAGTCCCAGTTAATGAAGATGGAATTTGATTGAGTCATAGAGAGGAAAAATATTATGAAGAGGGGAGAGAAAAGGTAAACTGCAAAAGAAGAGGAAAATCAACGTTTTTCGTCATGTAATGAGAATAAAAATTAAGAAATAGAAGGAGTTAATAAATTATGCTAGAAAGAAGGATTTTAAACTAAACTAAGAATAGGGTGAAGTGTAGGGAGGAATGGAGTAGAAAGAGAATGTGGAGGTGGTGCGAATGGAGAAGGGAAGGGCATTAGGAGTAGTAGGTAAAGGTGGAGGAGGAAGAGGAGGTGGAGGATGAGAAAAAATAGGATAAGGAAAGAAAGATTGCCTGATCTATTCCATTGAGATTGTCAAGTGATGCTGGAATAGGGAAATGGTGACTGGGAATCAGCCTCCATTCGACCTTACTGCAGTAACATGAGGTACCTGCAATAGAGAAAATTCATGATTCTATTCAGAGAATTCAGTAAGCTGCGATATCATTCACTGCGATAATGATAGCCGTCAGGACAGAGTAAGGATGTTGGGATATATCAGCCATTGGGATAGCCATCACTTAATTAGGATAGCAATAGGACTTCTTATACCGAGGCCAAATATATTATACCGTAATTCAATTGAATGTGGATAAGATTATTTTATTTATTTCATGCTTCCATATTTTTCAAATGTGTTTCAAGTTATCTATGAAGAGGCTTAATAGAGTGGAATCAGAAATTGGATAATCACCAACAATTTCAGGGGCCCAAAGAAATCAGGGACTCTTTAGTCAGTTCAAAGTAATATGAAAAGTAAGTATAAAGTGAGTAAGTAATATTAAAGTAAGAGTTTTGAAAGTAATATTATCATGTAGAAAGGTGGACGCAGACTAGTAATCAATAGTACAACCTGTGATGATATGAAATTATATTTGTAGTACATTTCCTATTCCAAAGAACTTTTAACCCCTTGCGCGACTCTGACGAATATATCCGATACATTCTATGAAAAACGCTCCTGTCCCTGAATTAATATTCATTCATTGCAGATAACTAATGATGGCATCGTGTTCACATAGAATTGAAGTTATTGAATTAGATGAATAATATTCCTCTGTCTTCAGTCATGTTCCTTGTCATAGGCTGTAGGCTATTGTCTTTACTTGTAAGATCTTAATCTTCCGCTACTTCTCCATTTCTTTTGCTTATCATTTCCTCCCTCTTTGCCAATTTCTCGAACAGAATCGTTTTTCTCGTGAAAAATACTGAGAATCAAATGATTTTGATTGAGAATCAATGAGCACAATGGGAGAGGGAATGGAGTGGTATGAATATTGAAAAAGAAAAGTGTTCTGTCAGGCAGAGTGCCATTTATTGAATCAATACAAAAATAAGCTGATGAATAAGAATACATTAGAAGAATAAGTATTTTATTATTATACAAATCTCTCTATGTGCCTCGTATAAGGGATTTTGCATCTCTTTGCATATTTTTAATGGAATTATTTGTCGGATATGTAACATCGTGCAACATGTAACCATGAAGGTTCATTTGAAGCTCATAGCTTACTTCATTCATCATTATGAATTCTTCTTCTTCTTTTTCTTCTTCTTCTTCTTCTTCTTCTTCTTCTTCTTCTTTTTCTTCTTCTTCTTCTTCTTCGGAATCTTAAATACTTGCTCAGTGGTGTTACCGATTTAAACAAATCTGACCTATTTGCTTAGATTCATTTCACCATTCCTCGCACATTGATTTAAAAGTTGCATGCCACCACAATCAGGCAAGCTGCTTGTCATGCATTATAATTCTTGCTATCCACGTAACCTCATGAAGCATGTATGGAGTTTATTCATGCATCACGTGTGAGCAATGTGAAATTTATTCCAATTGAATAGTGCACACCAGTGACTGCAAGCTCACAAAATAATATAAATATAGATCCACAATGAGCTTGCATATTCGAACTGGAAGTGAGTGATATAGCATTGCAGCAGTAACATCAACATTCAACATGTTTGCTTCAATACTTTCATAAAATATTTTCGAAAATATATTCATATTATACTATTATATCACATTTGTTAACTTAGCTACTTGGAAAAACCCTCGTAGCATATCTTCGATCCCGATTATGCTTATAGTTCCCATCAAACTATTCATTCAAGTATTGTTCATGATCCATATGTCAATCCTACTTGCTCTGTAGGAATAAAGAACCAAGCTGCTTAAACATTTCCAGAAGGATCATCCATCCAGTTATTCGAATCTTACTTTACGAGTCAAATAAAGAGGAATTTCGTATCAAACTGGACGTTCAACTTATAAAATAGTTGTGATAGGAAATCAATGAGCACAATCGGAGAGGGAATAAAGTGGTCTGAATATTGAGAAAGAGAAAACGTCAATTAAAGTCTCTCAGAATTCACTAAAGAATTCGAAATGGGTTATATCATTACTGTTATTAATTGGATTTTCCAATTGTATCTACATTGTGGTACAATATTGATTGGTTGGAATAGTGGCTGAATTATAATTGGAAGTTTAATAATAATAATATTTATCATTTGTCAGATCAATAAAAATTTATGCATGAATTTCTTACAAAACCAAAACTTTCGAGAGCAATTAAGCTCTTCTGAATCAATAAATTATTGATGTCGTGCTCATATGATACATACTTATGTTGTGTACGATACACATACTGTTTATTGTTCAAGGTATTTTGAGTAATACACGATACTAGCTTTTTTGAAAAGAAGAATAGGCCAACACTCAGAACTTCATAAACTTCTGAATTTTGGGACATGAATAATTTTCCAAATAATATTGAGCATATTTCAATAAACATAGCATTCAATCTTTATACCGAAAAGTACGAATTGCTGAAATTATTTGAAAGTAGGGAAAATCGTGAAAAACCAACAAATTATTGTTAAATGAAGAGTATTTTGTAACTGGAAATTTGTTCCTGCTGGACAACTGGAAAAACGAAACTGAGGTGACCGTTCTGTCAATAATTGTTCTAATATTGGGGAACCGTGTGGTTGAGGGAAAAGACCGTATTTGAGTGATTCAAAATTAATACTCCCCAACCTGTTCCCGAACTGGTTACTTCCTCGTTGTTAAATAGCGTAATAATGTATTGTAGATAGGCGGGGGGGGGGAAGAGGGTTTCGTGCTTAGGGGCATGGACCTATTGTTCGCTCGCAAAAAACGATTTGTAGCTACTCACCTATAGTCTGTTCAAACAAAGAAGACATTCTGACAAGATTGGAAAATGACTTCAGCTCAGTCAATATTGATTGAAAAATTACAAATTTGGTCTCAAATTGTATATTAGAACGTTTCCTACAATTTGAAACAAAATTCGTGATTCTTGAACTAATATTGACCGAGCTGGAGTCATTCTCCCATCTTGCCAGAATGTCTTCTTCCCTTGGACAGACGATACAAGACTTGCGGTGTGGTATTGTGGAACTTTCAAATCCTTAGACAGAATCTTGAATAGAAGCAACCAGCGGCTATAATCAGTCGAAAAGAACTGGTTCGTTACTTGAACTGCATTCAGTGATCACTCAATTTGAGCTGTAACGTTCTATCGATTCCAGTTCTTTTTCTGAGAAAGAACTCATTTTCACCGCACTCAATTTGACTGAATCGTTTTCCAATATTAGAACTGTTGCCTTGGTGTTTCAATACAGCTTCACCGTCCTACACACAATGAAGGGGACCTGAAATTAAGTCGACCAAACTCAATAAATTTCATGTATAGGATACTACTATGAGCCTTTCACGTAGTATTATAGAGCACCACGTTCCCTATAGAACTATACACTTATGCGCGTCAAACTATACAGAAATTTCACAGATACTTATTAAGTCTGATTATTATATTACAGTTCAGTATGAGGTTACAAATAGTAGTAGAAAAATAATTTCTTTAATGGTCACAATCAACTTCAGGCTACCCCCAAAAACTTTAGTTTCCAGTAAAATAATTCCAGAAACAGAACACTCATCACATGCGCTATTAGAAGTTGGGAAGCTTATTGAATGAGTTATGCTACAGATTAAAATAATAATATTATTGCTCATATAAAATATGGAGATTGTAGAAATGGAGAATATGTAGAAATTCTACTCATTGTCCATACATTCATTGAATTCCATATGATCAGGAACAATATATAATTGAGAATTTATTCAAATTTGAATAGATTGTAATGCTCTAGTTCACATCAATACAAATTCAGAATAACCATCTTCTCTATCAGGTAGAATGTTTCGGTTCTCAGTTCATACTAAGAATGCTAGTGCTTCCAATATTTCCTTGCAGCATACATGATAACAACCAATATCCATCTATATTCATATGCATATCAGGGATTCATAGACGCTTCTATTGAGTACGATCAAGATCAAGGCATATTTTGAATTTTCTCCTCGAGGTGATACCAGTCCTGATCCGATCTGCAAACCCCTTCTAGAGACCCCCTCTCTCTTTTCAAACAAGTGTTGAATAATCATTCAAGAAGGACTGGTCTTGAGATGAGGTAAAGGAGGTCTCATTTTTCTTATTATGGGATCTCATCCCTCATCTTTTAAAAAACTATTCTTGACATAATTTCAAAAAAATATTTCTATATTCAAATGATATGCATTTTCTTTCGATTCTCAATAGATAATGGACATGCATCTACTGAGTCGATTTTTTCGCTTTGACTGAAGTGAAGTGTAATTTCGAAAGAGCTATTTGTTTTAAAAATCTTGCTATTTTTCGATTTTGTGAATTATCGTTTGGTGATTGATTTTTTCCGCTTTTATTGATAACTCAATTGTGGATGGTATAATAATAGGTATAGAAACTGTTTAATCAGTCTGATTATACAGTCTCTATAATAATAGGTATTGCTCATGTGTTTTGCATCCTTGTACTTGTTTGTGAATTCAAGATTTCCGTGAAGTACTCGTACAATAATTTATGCTTAATACATATTTTTTTCTCACAAACATTTGTATTAATTGAATTTCTTTCTATACTGGAATAATAATAGAAAAGTTCCCAAAGTAAAAATAATGCTCGAAGCAATTATCATCATAATACATCTCTTCCATTTCAAATATTATTCTGTTAAAAATATGTATATTAATTAGATTTCTTTATATACCAACATAAAATAAAAATCACATGGTACTGAAAATGTAACTTTTGAAAAGCCCGCATTCCTCTTCATAGCGAATCGCCAGCGAAAAAAAATGTTAACTACAAGCCAGTGCAGACTACAAAGAACGGTGGGCCCGCATGCCAACGGTCGCTCTGTGTAAAACCGCGTGCTTATGTTTGTGCGTTTGTTAATAGTCGACCAGAGGCGAACTTGCGGCGATATTTGCTCTGACCAAACAAGAAACGTTACTGTTTTTTCTCATGCATGCGCTTCAATAGAATTTACTCAAAGATGTCTGATTTGTGTGTGGGTTCAATTATTCTTCCATCAGGCTAATTTTTTTGCTTTTTTCCTCTCTTCAACCGAGCTGAATTGGTAATTCTCATTGTTTGTTTGAAGACGTTGCACAGCAGCGGAGAGCTTTATGTGAAGTTTGATGGAAATGTAATTGTATTTCTCACTGCAGCAGCCATTTAGCGGAATCACTAACCATCATTTCCACCGAAACAGATTTGAAAATGTATTCTCAGAACAACAAGTTTTTACGTATATTTTTAAAGTTCTCGTTTTGTTATTCAAGGTACATTTTCATTACTACAACTCGCGGGCAAATGTCGGGCACAAGTTGCAATAGAAAAACGTAGTGTATAGAGAAACGGAAATAAAAAATCAACTGACCAGCGTTGCTCCATACAACTCCTTGTTTCTATAGCATTTTGGACATTGAATGACAGGGCAAGATTTCAGGGCTAGTTTTGTATGCATAATAAATAAAGTAGTGTTAAAAAAGAGTGCTGTACGTGTTTTATTATTCTCCTTCTAATCACGTTCTATACTACCTCAACACTCATCCAATATTTTCAAGAACGCACGCCACAGTATTATTGCTTCTCGAATGCCATAACCCTAGCAAAATGAAGATAATGTTCAGATAGGGAAACATTATTCGTGGAAAAGCGCTGCTGTGATTGTATTACTGCGGAAATTATCTCATAATCTTTGTTCACTACTAGTAGTTTCTCAAGTTCAATAAAAGCAGCTCCGAACAGCACCTCATGTCTTGGCAACATTATTGAGGTGTTACAACACTGAGATTAGTGACAATAAAGGTTGTCGTAGGGTGAAATGATGATTTGAAACTTCAATAATGGGAGCAGTGCTCACTCACGAAGGTTGTTAAGCACCATGAGGCTTTATTATTACTATTTTATTATTAGGCCTACACTATGCTAATTTAGATTGCAGCACCTTAATATTCTATCTTGGAATGTAATTTGGATCCGTTATTCATTACTGTGCCATTGTTTGTAGCCTACACAATATGATATTGGTTAGACTGGATGATTATTAATTAGGTCCATTTATAATTTGAACAAGAAGGCCTATTCATGATTTTTTTTTAAATTGGAATTGAAACTTATGTAGTATAACATTATAACAGAATGATTCCAATTGTTGAGATACTCAAACTGTATTACAGGAACCATGTCCACATTCCCAACAAGTAAATGGCATGGATCACGTTGAAAAGAAGAATGTATTCTTCAAGAAAGATCAAGACAAGATAATGTCACGGATCAAATGAAAGGATTTGTATTTAGAGATGTTCTATTTAATTGATGAATCTTATACTTTCTGAACTACGAGAATATTCGACTGAATCTCCTTGTCTTAAAATATTAATTTTTCATTTTTTTTGTCAGAGGTAACCATTATTCAAGGAGGAAACCAATTGAATTAGTGTAGTGCAAGTGGTGTCCAGTGAAAAAATCAGAGCAGTGTTTGAGTGGAACATAGCTTAAGTAGTACAGTTAATAGGTGTACATATTCATTATTAATAGCAGTAAAATATTCTATTAAAAATTTCTCTGTATTCAATTTATGATTAGTACGATAGCTTATAGTCGCTCACGGATAATTGGAATGACCAAGGTCACTGGCAATGGTGAGCCCTGTTGCCACTGTTGTCCACCCTCATTCGGCTAGCCTAGAATGATTGTTTCCTTCTCCTACAAAACAATTCAAGGAAGGTGAACAATATCCTCCTCACCCACTCCATCTCTCTCACACACTCACTCTCTCCCTTACTTATAGCTACCCCTAAGTATGAAGCGGCACAATCGGAGGGAGAACTGAGAAAGGGTGGTGAAAGACTTGGTTGACCTTGGTCATTCCAATGATCTGTGGGCGACTATAGATAAAATTTGCTCATTAGTCTCAAGACTAGATAGCAATAGCATCGTATTGAAAATAAATAGGCTACATTTTGTCAAAGATTTTCTAAGTAGATTTTTTAAGTAGATTAATTGCAAAATATGTTTTGATCAAATCTTCCATTGTTCTTTCTCAAGATATTGTGGTATTGTTCATACAAATAAAGATATTGTTATTTTGTCTCCGTCAATATGAATACCCATCTGTCATCTGAAACGAAATAGTAGAGCCTTCTTGGAATACTTACAGCCGACATAGTTAAAGCTATGTGATTGAACAAACCATTTCACTCTCACCTCCAAAACTTGGCTGACCAATGGGAATTCAGAAATGAAGACAGTTCTAACTCAAAAGTTCACTTGTCTTTCGTTCGGTTGCAGTCCGTGATATTCCCTACTCTGTATAGTGTGATCTTCTTTTCTTTCAAGAGTGAATTTGTACACTACGGATGATATGATATTTTCACGTAATTATCCGCTAATAAATATTGAGGACTTTGGAGATGGGAATAATATTGTTGTTACGGAACGTCAAACTTGAGCTAAGGCCATTTTCAATCCTCGAATATGGTGGAACATAAAACCACCCACTAACAATTGGAAATAGATCACCAATAAGAGAGAATTCACTCCTGTGAACTGATGAGTAAGAGGCGCCACAGAGAATTGACCCTTACAATTCTGTTAAATACCATTGACACCTAGCGTTTGGTTCCCAAGAAGGAGCCAATGAAATTAAAAACATTGAATAAGATGAAGTTTGTTACAAATGAGGTGCTTCGGAAATACGTGAATAATTTTCTCTCAACAATTATTATTTTCAGAATAGTCCTAGCTTAAGATATGTATGGTGGATTTAACAGACCTTCAAAATACAAAAAAAAATATTCCCATTTAATTCGAGCGGTATACAAGTCTGTATAGATTTGTTGAGTATAATTATTTTTTTCTATTTGTTCCTTCTCATCCTCCTCTCCTCCTCCTTCACCTCCTCTTTCTCCTCCCTTTATCATCTATATGATAAGAAAATAAACAGGCCTACACATTTCTTGAACGTGGGTGGTAGTTTCCTTCGTATTATTGATACAAAGTATCTTCCCAGCTTAAAACGCCTTGGACTACTATATCTTTATACAGTTTTCTTATACACGTCTCGATTTCAGAAAATCTCAAGGAAAGTAGAATGTATTAAAAGTGGAGCACATTTCCTTCTCCCACTCCCCCCCCCCCCACTCCCATTTCATCTTTCCAACGAAGGTAGAAAACGCATGCATGTACGTACGGCGCTTCAAACAAAAATCTCGAAAAGCATATTAGAAGAAAGCATGTGTGTATAGAAAGCTCTCCAAAAATACTCTTTTCCTCTTTTCAGGCCCTCATCAAATCACTCCCTGCAGCCATTTTTCAATATTCTTGAGAGTTTCTTTCGCAATTTTTTATGTTCTCTCTGTGAATTATTAGGCTATAGGACGCGTCGAAATTCATATTTTGGGAGCGTTTGAGTAACTGAGGTTAGATTTAACTGAAATCCAACTGAGCATATAAGAATATAACGTAGGCTATATGCGACTTAAGGTGATGAATTCTCTTTATCTTGTGAGTGAGATACAGTATAACTAATTTTTTCCACAGGTACTATTCCCAAGCGGCAGATCTTTGAATGAATTTCCAAAGCTTCATATAAATTTTTATATAAAGCCCCATTGACAAGAATGCTCCATGAACTACACAAGAAATGATTCTAGTTATTATTTATAAGCAAGTAAGTAGGTATAATTGATGGAATAGGTGAGGTGTCAATAGCACCCCATGTATTTAATCTGAGAAACCTATGTGCGAGGAGGTTGAATTGTCGATCTTGCTTTTTATATAAGTCGACTTAGGCCTATTCTTTATTATTCTGACTTGAATTGGCGTATTCCAATAAAAAGAGGAAAATATGCATAAGTCAGTGAAATTGTACTGGTCAATAACTTTGTTCATAATTGCTTAGCTGGATGGAGAGAGAGAAAAAGAAGTAGATAAAAGGAAAAGAGCGACCTTCTTCCTGAAGGAAGAGGAGGGATTTCTTTGGGAAAACGGATAGAGGCAAATCTTGTGAGGGTGTTCACAGTAAAATGTTTCCACCGCTAACAGAATGGCAATGAAGTCGTGAATTTGGGACTCCCTCTACCAACACTTTCCACCGTTATCTTTACTCCCCCTTCACTGTTATCTTCAGAAGCAATTCCTTTTTCCGTTAATTACACTTGGGAGTTCTTTTTCTTCCGCCATCTACTGTAGATCCTTCTTATTTCCTTTTCCTTAGTTTGCATCAATTTTACATTATTTCCTTCTCTTTTCTCTTCTATTTTTTATTATTATCTTCTACCTTTATTTCCCTTGATCTTTCATTTCTACTCTTTTCCATTTTCTCAAATTTCTATTCCTAGTCCCCTTCTTATCCATTCGTTCCTACTCTCGCTTTTTACTCTACTTCTTATCCTTCTCTCTATTTTTCTCCTTCCTCTCTTGTTCAACATATTCTCCTTATCAGATCTCCTCAGATCACCTCACAGATCTTTCTGTTCCTCTTTCCCATTTTTCTTCTTCCTCTTCATTATCTTATACATGATATGATTCTCTCATTTTTAGTTTTCTACGTCCTCTTTATCTCCTCCTTCTAGTTTCCCTCTCATACTTTAACCTTCACTCTGCTCTTCCTTCATGAAGGTTTTCTTCCATTTCTTACTTCTCCAGGAATTCTCATTCTCTTGATACATGCACCTTGTTCACGGAAGAGCTACTTGGAAATTCTCAGAATGCTCAAGCACAAAGCAGCCGAGGCTAATTCTTTTTTCTGTTCTTTCTAACTCTCCAATGCTACAGTGGTTGTTAATGACTCGCGAATAATTATAATTACACGTTGCTACTGCAAGCCAAGTAGGCTAAAAGTTAAGAAGTTGCTTGAATAGTCAGTTGAGAGGAAGTGCATCAGTGAGTCGAATGTGTTGGGTATTGAGAAGGGCGAATGAGGGTGATCAATAATATAAGATATGATACTATCAAGAATATAAGACAGAAGACAGGTACAAAAGTAGTGAAGTAATGAAAGTGTACGAAATAGAGAATAAATAACATGCTTCAATCCTGCATTAATTATCAATGACTGGTATATCAATACAATTCATTTCATTCAATTCTTCTGAATACTATGAATTGAATCAAAATATTTATCTTGTGAAGTTTACTTTTTATGTATGTATATTAATGGCTCAACAGACCATGAAGGGCCTAGGCCTGCCAGCTGGTTGCCAGTTTCATATTCAATCCACCATACTGTAGAAGTGAAAGACTAGGATAGAGGTAACGTGTGGTTAGCACGTTGATCCTCTCAAACATATATGCTAGCTTCTGTAACCAAGTGACGGCGCAGAACACCTCTGAATAACATCCAGTTAATCAATTAGAGTGTGATGCAACAATTACTATTCCTCCATAGACGTGCAAGACTGACTATCTCTACTAACGACAAGCCAAACTATCAAAGCAGAAATAGTTCACTTTCCATATAATCTTTAAATTTTAATCCTTCGAAAAATTATCATCTGATTAATTAATGATTTATCCATTAATAATATTATAGGTCAATCGCCTTTTTGAACCTTTACTTATTTTTCCTCCAATATCTTTCTCTTCTTATTTTCCCAACTGTTTTCCTCTCTCTCTCTTTCCTTCATACTTCCTCTACCTCCTGTCTCCTACCTCCTCCCTTCTTTAACTCTCCCCCCACCCTCTACCCTATTTCGCCTCATCCTCTCTCCTTCTCATCCCGTTCCCGTTCACTCGGAAATTGGAAAAGCGGCGAATTGACGTGAGCTGCCATAAAAGCGCTAAAACAGAGAGTGATAGGTGAAGCACAGCTCACAGATTGCTTTCTACTGCTGTTCGTTGCGAAGTGGGAAGGAGGAGGAATGAAGAATAACAAAAGTGGTGTGATGTTGAAGGGAAAGGGTTAGGGGAAAGGTGAAATGGAGTGCTCGGGTCAATTTTGATTGGTGGCGAATGGCCTACTATTTTCTTTGTAGCTCTGACAGTGGAGTGGCACTGGGAAGGCCTCTCTGTCCACATTACTTCAAAGTTCAGTCGCCGCATTTCACAGCACAACCTCTAGAGTATTCTACAACACTAGAGTTGACAAAAGCCAATTCCTCAGTTATATACTTGCATACATTATAAAAGCATGTGCGTGATATTTATCACGGGGAATAATATAATAATTGTCATTACATACAATTTGTTAATATCAGAGATAATAGAATTGGGTAGTTCAGAGAGAATAGAATTAGTTGATTCTATTCTCTCTGATTAATACTGTACTTGTGAGTATTGAAGATGAGATCCCTACAGCATATAAAATACATGAACTCCTTCTATTAAAGCTCAAAACACAGGTTATTTTTTGCAAACTTTAATAAAGAGGCATTAAAGGAAAAATGTTTCACTAAACTTTTCCGGAACTTTAGTTAGTTTTGTTAACGAGTGAATAAAGCTGACAGTGAAACATTTGTAACTAAAACTCATGCGTTAATATAACATGTTGGGAAACTCCATCACGCAGGAATACATTTAATTCTGATGTGTCAGATTATAGATTTTCATATGCATAGAAAATTAAGTTTCTAAAGCATATTATGCCTGTCATCTCGATAACACTGCTTCTACTACTACAAACTACTAAAACTAGATAATTCAAATTTACAGCTGCAAGCCTTACTGTAAGTTTCCAGTACAATACCTACCTCGTGAATACTACACAGAATCTCAAGGGATATTTTGTGCCGGCGTAAAATTAAAACTATAGACACACAAATGAATATTTACCAGTTATTTGCAGTATATTGTCAAGAGGAGTCGAGTGAATCTCCTTTGAAGCAAGTGCATGCCTCGAGTGTACTGCTACAGCAATACAGCAGATTCCAGAAGCACTACCTGAAAAAATACATATAAGTTAGTACACACCTATTGCAGTTATGGAAAATTATACTTTTCCTATCGCACATTCCAGAAACACATCTTGAAAACACGTTCAAACTTGTAGCTTTCAACAAAACCGAGGTGAAAGTAGGTAATCTAACCACTTTTTGCCAACGTCTGACTCGGTATCAGTACTCGCCCGCAAATAACTTGTTGAACGAGGACCTCATTTCCTGGTTGCTTTCCGTTGTTGATATCGTTTCAAATTTTCCACTCACGCCGTCAAAATGAGCTCCGAAGCGACGAGGAAAATTTATCATAAATTTCGTTCGTGCTCGAGTTTTTCTTCTCTAATGCTCGCAGATGAGAAATCAATATCCAGCTACCTCCAACTCACTGACTCACCTCTCTCACATTTTTGCTTCCAAGCGTGGAG
Organism: Sogatella furcifera; assembly: GCA_017141385.1. Lineage (NCBI taxonomy): Eukaryota > Metazoa > Arthropoda > Insecta > Hemiptera > Delphacidae > Sogatella > Sogatella furcifera. The sequence continues at coordinate 38,298,231 of CM029550.1, forward strand.
AAATTTATCAAATTCGTGCATTGGCATTGAATTTGGTAATGGTGATGGAGTAGTTCTTCAGAAACAATCATTTCGAGAGTTCGTTCCGGAAAGGTAACTCACATCTCTTTTATAATATATTCTGTTATAATTAATAACAGTCATCTCCTACCCTGTCAATAAAAGGGATGTTCTTGAGCATTCCTCTCCAATAATGGACATTTATATGTCCAAACTCAGCTTTTTTACGTGATTACAGCACCAGCTATATTACCGTTAACACAATTATTGAATCCTACATTTAAATCATTCTCATAAGTTCCCATAGTAGCCTACTCAGTTATTAAAGCGAGGGATGTATTTAGTATTATTTTCAATTCGCATAATATAGAATAATATTTGAGCAGATATATTTTGTGATCTACATGAATAAAGTTGATGAATCTGGATCTCTGTTATTTATATCAAGTATATCAGGAATAGCCTACTTAGATTCAGAAAATGTTAATTCTTTAAATCCTCAGAAATAACCTTCAAAAAGAATCCCAGCAAATACTTTGATTAGTTAAAGAACAATGCTTGTAACAAAATAAGCTCAGATTGAGGAATTTTTCCTAAAATAGAATACTCTTCGAAAAATCTTTTGACTGCAGGGCTTCTCAAAGGAGAAAACAATCATACAAAATTCCCTTTGAACACTCGTAAGAAGATGATTAATTTTGTTTCCTTTACTTCTTGTTGGGCTCGTTGTCCATGATTGTCTATTCTATCATTATTTTTGGAGCCAACCCGTATTGCTCTTCTTTATTATGCTGTGAATTCTATCCTATTTCAATCATAATTAGAATTTTTATCAAAAATGAATTCTTATATGAAGATATAGTCGGTTTTTTTCTAGAGCCTCATAAATGGGAACGTCAACCTCAGTATAATATAGAGTTGCTCTCTGACTTGGTTGCAGTTACATAACTCCTGAAAAGGGTTTCGAATTTATGGAATCATTGAACCAATAAATCAAATTCGTGATAAACTATGATTTATTATGAGTATGATTTGTAATTGGTAAAATAGACTAATCAATATAACCATTATCCAACATGAATCTATGGTTCGAGCAAAATTTGGCTATCATTGTACATTTCCATCGTTCATCCTGAAATAATCAATACATTTCATCAACTGAATTTTAATTTCAACTTGTAACACTTGTAACGCACTGTGTTCAATTCCAACTTGGAAAGAATTAGCGTACAATTTCCAATTTCTCATTCAATGAAAAAGTAGTCTCCCCGTCAGAGTATTATGTGATCGTCAATATAGTAAACATAAGGCTATATTTGAATTTATTGTTTTGATGTAGATTCCGACCTGTGATACACTGTACTCCTCAGCTTATACGTGTTATGAGACTTCACAAGTTAAATCAACTTGAGTACAGACCTGCTAAAAAAGCAACGAAAATCGAAATTTGCCACTATTTCTCCAGAAGTCTCCAGTGTAATCACCCATATAGAAAAATGGTCGTAATACAATTTCTATAGCATCTTCTTGGTTTCCCCAAGCATTCACTGAATGACTCAATATTTCTTGCCAAAAATAAAAGGAGCGACCTCTTCTGTACTTTCAGTTAGACATTTTGTGACGGCTACATGAATAGTCCTACTGTAATGAAGTGTCAAGGAACTGCTAAGAGACGTACTGAATGCATGAAAATAGCTGTATAATAGAAGAAAGTCCTATTATGAACTTCATAATAGAACTATTACAAGTATAACTCTATGAAAACAACATTCTTCGAGTCACTAAAAAGCTCGCTCCCTCAACTCTCTCTCTCTTCAAACATCCTATCAATAAGTGCGGCTATCATTTTTCAAAGGCAGCCAATGCTTTTGGTGACAGAGCTAATGGAAATCATATTTTATACCGGTTTCTGTCGACAGACGACAATAAACTATGGCAAATGTTAGGGTGAGAATGTTTTTTTTTCTTTAATAGAAGAAAAGTTAGGTTTTTACTCCACCCTAAATATTCCTTATTGCTCGACGAATGTAGACAGAGTAGATTGTCTGAGTCGAAATGTTGTTGTTCATTGGAAATTTATGTTTTTTATGAATGGAAAATGATCTTTGTTATTGAATATGGAGAGAATTGCGACTATTATGTTCCACTATCAGATAGCTTTACCTTATTCATTCAACCATAATTTGGTCTAACAGTCCATAAATTAGACGTTCTCATGGTTGTGTGTCTGGTCATTTATCCCGGCTGAGAAAAATCCCGGGTTTTAGTTTGTAGTGACATTCTCCTTTTTTGGGAGCGATATAAAGAAAAAGAAATAAAGGTGATAGCTTGCTGCTCGTCTGGATTACAATACAATGGATTACAGAATACAGATTATAAACACATAACTGTTATCATATTCGGCAACAAACTTTTTCCTGCCTATTTCCGGTGATGTGAGAAGAATTATCAATAATTCTCTATCTAATCGTGAAGGTAACACAACATACAATTTATTATTGGGGAAAAATTTAGAAAATTTATCGGTTTTATAGCATTTCGCCATCCTTAATTTTCTACCGAAACTATGATTGTATTAATGAACATGGGCATTGAGCAAATAACATCCCATCACATATGCACACAGGTTCTGTTACCCGAATAGAACGCATGGTGCCACTGTTATCAGGAGATTGTGTGCATGTATGTGTGAAGTCCTGTTTGACTCCAATCACCTGTGTCAATTGCACTGCATTATGTTTCCCTATTAGTAGATAAGATGATGTGTCAACGCCAAGGGTCAACACCTCACCACCACCTGTTCCAAAATTGATAACAGTACCAATTATTTACCGTTAAATTAACCGTAACAGTTATCGTTAGAGTAATGACTATCCAATTTTTGTTTCAATTTTTTGTTTTTTGTAGCCGAGAATCTTATTTCTCAACAAAAATTTGTCCTCACCAAATGAGGGTTGAGTATAGAAGATTGATGTACTAACAGTTCACCTCTCTCTCTATAGACAATAAAAGTAATGGGAAAAGAGAAAAATAAGAAGGAGAAAGAAATCCAAGAAATCTTGGATTCACGTTCCTTTTCTCACTTTCATACAAAAAATAGTCGCTCGATATAATAGGATTCTATAATGTTTATTCTCCTATAGGTGAGATGAAACCCACCATTAGGTATGTCGATACCGGGATCCCGGGATCCCGGTCCATTTTCAATACCTAACAATCCCGGGATTTCTCAGCGTCAATCCCGGGATTTTCGGGATTAGAAAACATGAAATTGTAAATCGAATTTTTCAAAAACAATTCAATATTAATTTACGGTGATGAATATGAGTTTTGCATAATTTATAGTTCTAAGTGTTTGACAATTTATTCTGAAGGTACAGCCTACAGTTGCATATAGCCTACATAATACTGTATAGCTAACTGGACTCTGTACTGGCTAAATAGAATTCGCATTATTGGTTTGCATTTCTAGCAGAATTTTGTTGTTGATCGGTTGTTATGTCTCTACGATTGTTTCTGTTTACACAGCAACACAATTGCCAGTCTAGACGGCGCAATAATTGCAATAGGCTAGTGCAGATGTCATTTCCTTGAAATGGACTCAGAACTTTGCAAAGACCTCAGAAATCAGAAATAAACAAGCACTTTCCACTCTCCGTTCCAATTAAGGTTATCCACTCTCCGTTTAATTATTTCTCTTCTCTTTTTCTCATAAGTAGAATATCTAGTTGAAGTAAATATAGTTGGCTCTACGAAATTTCATTTAATAGTGGTTCAGCTTTCGCGTTGTTCAGTCGGTATTGCGTTACGTTACACGGGTTTTCAAAAAGTATTCTTATTATTAATATAATTAAAGTAATATTAATTCAATTTACAGAATTTGAAGTGATAACGGGTGAACTCCATCCCGTCCTGATGGAGGATAGAAATGTTTTTGTTCTACATAAAAAAGACTCTGATGAGTCATCAGTTTGGAATCATTTTCTTACTTCCAAAGACGGAAAAAGTGCTCAGTGCAAATCGTGTAAGGCAGTTCTGAGTTCTCAAGACTCTGGGTAGATTTGATATTATTCCCAAGTATATTTCCATTTTAATAATATCCTCTCCCTCTGTAATGAGCCCTTTTTCAACTCCAAACACTGTTACTAAACATGTAATTGAGGAGGAACAATTTGTTAGAAATGCATGAAACTGATTTTTGCCAATCCCGGGATCAGTCCCGGGATCCCGGGATTGATATTGGATAATCCCGAAATACCGGGATTGGAAATCAGTCCCGGGACTGACATCCCTACCCACCATTCAATGTGAAGTAGAAGTTTTGAAATTTTTTCATCAGCAGAGATGATGAAAATAAGAGGAACGTTCATTTTTTGCGATACCCCACAAAAATGTCCATATTTAAAATCCAATTTTAGATCAAAAGTTCGATGCCAGTATCACAAAAGCTGATCATTGTATAGGACACATCGAATGATTTCGACCACTGTGTAACGTGTAAGCCATCTCGAATAGCAAAACTCGATCAACTTTTCAGTGATCATCTTTTGTTTGTGAAATTTGGTTCTGGAGAACGAACAATCGCAAATTGATTTTAAGGCGTTGGGCAGGTCTTTTGTATCTCGAATTTCCAGTGCTGACAAAAAAATTTTTCTCTTTACAGAAAAAAAAGAAATACTTAGAACCTTCTATATATATAGAAGAATCCTAGAGTATTTGACTCAAGGAAATCAAATGAGTCTTCATATTTATTTCTCTTCGAGTATGCAGGCTAATAATTACTTTGTTATATTAAAATTACTTTGTAGTTGTTATATTAACTACCATAATAATTTCCCAACATGGAAATTATTGCGGTTATGTCGGCTGTGGAACTTCTTCGGAACTCCCCACAAAATGAGCCATACGAAATAAATAATAATAATAATTACTTTGTTTAACTTCTCACTGCGAATATTCAATTTTATAGAAATTAGATTGAGATTATTTTGTTACAAAATGTTTAATTTTCAGAAAGACTCCATTCAAGTTTGATAATAGTGTCATAAACAATAGTCATGTTTGTGCATTAAAAGGTTCTTCCTCAAAAAAATTATTGTTATTATGTTTTCTCTTCAAGTTATTATATTATGTGTTCAAAATTATTGAAAAGGAATTCGGCTAGTCTATGATTGGAAAAATAAGATATTACTGTAATAGATTATGAAAAGAACAAAATCGAAATGACTAATCCTCAATTGAGATGAAACAGAGGAACTTGAAATAGAATCGAAGAAAAAATATTTCACTTCAGAGCTTCTAATGTCCTGAATATTGTCATGATTGAATTTTAAATAATTCTAGATTCTATAACAGAATTGGATTTGATGTATTAACTAGAAAATTCAACTATTTTTGATCACTTCAACGAGGATGAATTTGAAAGCTGAATTTTTGCCCTCTCTCATGATCACCACCATATCTTTCATAGTAGCCTATAATTAAACCTTCAGTACTCGACAAAAATTAATATTTCCAAAACATTTTTGTTGTCTCATCTCGTTCAAAAATGCACAAAAGTAATATTATTGCACGCCTTTCACGATAATTAATTCGCTGTACTAATTCCTATCCAAATTCTCACCCTTTTTTTGACAATTCATATTCAGCCTGTGACAAATTACATTAAGCGCAGCCAGACACCTTTGCTCTGACTTGTTTACTGTTGATATGATGATGATAATAACAATTTGCCGTACATACATGCCGATGTTTGAATGTGTTTGAGTGACGTGTGTGCGTGTATGGGTGTGTTTGCATCGGCAATCAGTGGGTTTGTTTGCTCGTTAAAGGGCTGTCACAAACAAACGCACATCACAACATGCTGAGTTGAGGAAGGCACTGCATTTAACCATACGTGCATGCTGGCCATGCACTTGCTTCGGTTATGCTATACAATAATACATGTTACGTTATTGCTTTACCTATACCTATATAAATAGTTTTATTTGTAACTATATCCCTCCACAAGATATATATACCTCTAGCCGAAATCACCCACACACTACAATACTAATGATCTGACATTAATAATATTGGTTGCAAAAGTGAATTGGCAGTTCAATTAAATTTCAAAGCTATTAATTATATTGTATTATGTTTGATTGACTGAATTGGAATAGAAGTAATCATCACAAAGTTGATAACACGTAATCGATCACCATTGTGACTGTGAGCTTAGAAACTTCAGCTTGATTCCTCAGCAATATCCAATCTCATCTTCAATCTCACTTTCTTGGATTGGAATTATACTATAATTCTTTTATGTTCATGAATGGAAGCATCATGATCAATATAGATGGATGAATAAATAATTCATTGTTCTCTTCAAACTACAGTATACATAATCAGTACAAATCAAATACAAGTTGACCAATCAATACTAATCAATACTACCTGAAAATTCTTATAGGCATAGCCGAAGCCCCCAGCCTGAGTTGAGAATGATTTTATTTGAAACTCATCCTAATCTTCTGATTTTTGTTAGGATATTAACAGTAGGAATGAAATGATATGGTACAAGGTCATGCGATAATTATTACTCAATAATATTTCTATGTTGGAACTTTAAGATACATCATATATCATATTATTCATTTTTTATGTGGCATTGTTTTTTTATTTTGAATAATTATCAAAGTACCCTTTTTGAATTATTTTTTCAATGCATGACATGTTTCAACTACTTATAGTCATTTTCAAATAATTTTGATAATTATTTAAAATAAAAAAACAGTGATAAAAGTAGCCCTGAGATTAAGTAAACTTTTATGTGGCATATATTGGTTTGACCTAGCAAGTTCACTGAAATTTTCAGATTGGACATTGCGATTATATCACAGTTTTTCTCATATCCTTATACTTTTTCAGTAAGTTATAGTTTAAAGTGAGCTCATACATCACTCTGTATAATTTTGGGATCATAGATGTTTATTTTTGGAAAAACATTTATTTACTTAGCCTATTAATTTTTTTATTGCGGATGACGCCCATGTAAGCTTTTTTCCAGTGCTTGTGTAATGGATTGAGAGCGAGTGTGATTGATCATAGTCCATGCCAAGCGGGATTCGAACCCACGACCAGGCAGTGCTAGAAGATTGAAGTGAATTTGTAACTCTCAGACAACTAGGCCTAGAGAATTGACTCAGATACAAAGTTGACAAAGAATAGGTAGCTGCTAATTAAACAGGAGCATTCACTTTGAACTATGATTAGTTGTGTGTGCCAAACAGTGAGCAACAAATGTTTGTCTATGCCACACATTCAATTAAATCTTCCACACTACTGATTAAGTACTGTTCACTCGTGAAAGATTTAGAGTAACATAGTGTTCTATGAACCAATTTGTGAAGTCCCAAATATAATTTTTCGATTCATCTTAAAACCTCCTTGCTAAATACAGAAGCCATTGTTTGTTTTCTTCCAGACATTATGTACGTTAACTTATTTTCGTTCTAACATATGATAATTGTAGTGGTATATTGGCAATTTAATAGCCATTTTTTAGAAAATATTTGAAATTTTCAAGAATCCATTGACTAGAGTCAGGTCGTGAAAACAACAATATAAATTTACAAATTCTGTATGAAGACAAATGGCTTCGTTTGCATACAAATACAGAGTTATCATGATGCAGTTTCAAACAAGTTTCAGAGAACATTCAAATTACTCACAGTTAATTTTGTTTTCTTATCCAATTTGTCGTCTCAAACAGGTTTATTACAAAATTAATAAATTTCATTACGTTCGCCCTTAGCAGCTTGACAAAAGTTGCTTGTCTAAACAATAATTTGTTCAATTTTCAATTCGTTAATTCTTCAATTTTTCTCCAAACACCAATAAATGTTCCTGTGACTTGAAGTGTTATTTCAGAAATATTTGAGAACCTCTTAAGATTATCACTTGCATAGGCCTACTACTTTACAATGTCAACAACTGTTCTGAAAATTTTATGAAAAACAAATTTTGAGAAAAAAATGCCTATTGAATTCAATCGTGAATCTTTGTCTTATGGTAAAATTATTTTCAATTCGTAGAATTTCGATTCTTCTTACTATAAAATGCTATTTGAATAAAACCCATGACGTTTTCTGATAGCGAAATACGCGATAACGTACTACAGTGCTTCAAAAATGCGGTGGGAAGCTATGAAAAGCATGGACGTTTCATATGAAGGAATAATAAGCACAATCACAATAATTCTCGCACTTAGCTCAACCCTTATTTATTGATGCCAGGAATACTGTCACCAGAAAAGAATTTATTCTGTCATGTGCTTATAGAATGCATGTCGAAGAGTATTTGAAATTTATTCCGTTCAATAATGTTGATATCAAAAATAAGTGTTTCAAAATTGGAGATTTGTGAGGAGAACGCTGAATACGTGTTGGAAAGAACTGGAGATCTAGAAATACATGCATGAGCAAACTTCTTGATAATAATTTATGAATGATTATTGTGGTGGAGCATACGCAACAAAGACCAGATGGAGAACTCGAACATGCTCGTTTTCCTGTTCATTCTTATGTATGTGTTGTTACATATACACGTGTTGTTTCTGTATTTTTCAAATGTGCGCTTTATAAGAACAGAATACAAGATAATAATAAAATGACGTCTCCGAGAACAGTTTGCTCCAACATAAGATTTTCTCTACTCTTCGAATTCTACTTACCTCGCGATTCTACCCTCTACCCTAAAAATCATTTTGTCACTCTACCTCTCTTTCACAGAAAAACACTCTCTTTCTCCTACCCATCTCTATTCTTTTAAGCGTGTTTCTGAAGTTGAGAAACTGTTTTGGTTTTCAACTTTTCCCGGAGAATGTATTCACTTGTTCTCATGGTTTGGTGACCCTCGATGGAATAGGGAATAACAATATTGAAGGGTGTATGTAACTGACAAACGTCACTTACTATCACCATCATTCTTATATACCTCCTTCTTCTTCCTTTCTCCTCCTTATTCTCCTCCTCCTCCTCCCACTCCTCCTACTCTTTCTTCTCCTGAAAATATTTTTTCTTAGAGAATTCATTCTTTTTGCTTATTTAAATCGCTAAACGCACGCTTCTGCCCTTCTTTGATAGGATGGAGGCTATTTTCAAATCTTCATGTGTTTATTCTTCTTCTTCTCCACCTTATCACACCTATACTCAAGCTATCCCACTCCTTTCACTTACACTCTTTCTCTGTGTCCTTTTCTATATTTTTTTAATTTTTAAGCACAATTTCCTCTTCTCTATAAACAACCGCTTCTGTATTCATTTTATTCCACCTTATTTTAATTCAACTCATCATCTCTTTGTCTGAACCCTTATTTTCTTCTCTCTTCTTTTCTTGATTTTCCTTTCCCCACAGCACTCTTGTACACATCTTTCTCCCCATCTCTTCACATTGGTTTTCTATTCCTTTCTCAACATTCTCTTCTCTTTTTCATTCTTTCTCGTCCTCTTCCTTCCCCACTTTTTCAACGGCATTTGTTTCTGCTTTTCCCCGCTTGCATTTCAACAAGCAACAATACACTAAAAAAACACTTCCGTCGGCTTAATCAAATTTACATTTCAATTGAAATTTCATGTAGCTCCTTTCGTCTCGAATACTAGAAACTCTCTTGGGAGGGAGGGATGAGCCAATAGTGGTGGGGGAGAATAGAAAAACGTGGTGGAGGAGTAGGATGGGGATGAAGGAAAGTGGAAGAAGGAAAATGATGATTGGGAGGGGAAGGAGATAACGGAGGCTTTCTATCTGTTTCATTGGAATCATCTCTGGATACTATATCCACAAATAAAGCTCTTGGAATACTTACTTATGGACAATAAGTGAGTAAGATTTTATCCAATATGGCTTTCCATTGGAAGCGCTTGCTGACAGTGGCTTAAATTAAATAAGTTGTGCAAGGTTGAATACTCCTCAAATATATCTATGCGGGAAATTTCTACATACAGTTCAACTTGAACGAGAAAACTGGAATATAAATACGAGTTGAGGATGAGAGAAAAAATTTAATCCCTCTTTACAATGCAATATTCTTAAGCTAGCTATTCAGATTTTCTGTTCTATGTCTGTTTCGTGGAAGGATGTTATTGTTCAATGTATTGTACAATAACATTTTAAAGAAATGTTGTGATTTGTGGTACTATCAGTGATACAGATTTTACTTTTCCCTCACAAAATTATCAATATTTTCTGATCTTGGAGAGAGAGACAACCTAGAACCTACTAAAGAACTATTTCATTCTGGATTTTATTCACTCTTAAACGCTGTGGGAATCCATCAGTAGAATGAATCTACTAAAAGTGATTGAATATGAATATTGAGTAATAGATGTGATAGCGAAGGGCCTGTTCTCTCTATCTCTATCATAATATCATTAGCCTGTTTGACTCTATAAATGAAAAAAATGAGTGAAGATCATGCATTCATTTTTGATAAATTTATATGTGAACAGTACAGTTTTACTTGAAATTTAAATTTCTACCAAAGTGGGTTGACGTTTTAAATAAGATCAATTAGAAAAGTGAAATGGACAAAGTTTAGCAATGTTTTGTTTTGATCAGAAGAGAATTGCAACTAAACAGAACCTTCGATAAAACAACAGTTTCCACTAATGATTGCCAACAATTTATTCTTAACCTAGGACAGCTTGCCATCCATTTCACCGCAGCACCGTTCTTGACTTTGAACTGCAATGAAAACAAAGGGTAGGTGGGTGCCTCAGAAAGCCCCTGCTACCAAAAGGGCACACATGTCACTTTCCCATCAGAACGAGGGTCAACATGCACCCGAAAGGGTCCAAACCCTAAATGCTCCCTCCAACACACGCTCACATAATATGTGAGCAACAACCCTGAGTGCACTGGGGTCTCTAAAGCTTACATCACTACTGCCATTTCGCCATTAGCAGTTTTGCGCTCTTACTGTCTGTCCCTCATTCTTCTTCGTTCCCTTCACTCGACACTTGAGCGGTGTCTATTAACTTCTTCCTCTTATTTTTCGCTTCAACCGATTTTCAAGTTGTTGAATAATTCAACATCTTATACCTTATCATCTGATTATGATTTCATCATTCAACCTTCCTGATAAGGTTTGTCCCAGTGGTAGAGAGCGTCTAATCGGTGAAATTAGATAAGCGACGTGCCTCTGCCACCACTGTTGTACTGGTGACCGGTTCCTCTGGATTCAATTTATGAGCCACAAGAATCGCTTCCCGGTGGTTCGGAAACAACCTAAAGCAGTAGGTCCATTCATCTCTCATCATCATCCTTCCAATTACCTACGCACAGGCCTAAGAGCCCATGTGGGATCACCCTAAAAAAAATTGGTTGAAAATAGAGTTTTAATGGCAGCTCCGTTCAAGATTTACTAAGGAAAGTCCAATTTCTCAATGAATATAACAATTCATATATTTCTCAACATATGTTTCATCTTTGTTTGTTTCCTATATTGTTTGTATTGCTGTTTATCATGTAGTAAACTTATAAATAATTTATATTGATTTTCTTATTCCCTTGTATGTGCACATATAACTTTATTTCAATTTCTTGAAAAATTGATCAATTCCACTTCACTGTTGGATTGACATAGCCATCTAACTAGGGAGCTCACAGTATACCTCACCTACTGTACCTCAACTATTGAATTATTCCACATTCATTCTTTTCTATTCGAATTGGACGTAGTTATGCAGAAAGGAACCAATCCACAAAAATAAAAAAATCGGATTTTTCCATATTTGAGTTGATAAACCCCTAGGTAACAGTTTTGGATGAAAAAAAATCACTGGAATCAACCCTTATGGCTATTATGTGGGTTGGTTCCTTTCTGCAAAACAAATATCCTACTTTATGAGTTATGCAGAAAGGAACCAACCCACATGATTGCCATAGGAACCAAACTAAAATTTTTGTTTTTTTCAAAGAAAACGAATCGTATGAGGCTAATTTTTTTACTCATGAACCAATATTATAAAGAAAAGTATTCTGTCAAAATTTCCCACCCCCACTCATCTTGCTACCCCCTCTGCACCCCTCATGGAATGGGAAATTCTGTTATTAGGAACCAGACTCAAATGTTGTTTTTGTTTGGGTAAATCAACTCCATACAATTTCCCGAAATGAATTATTTTAAAATTAAATGAATTAAAAGGTATATTTTAGTACTCACTTGATAGACCATAATATCAGTCTATCCGCCAAGCGCTTCTGAGATAGTGCTTTTCATTTATTAACTGACTTACACTTACGTTAAATTTCAGAAAAATATATTATGTTTCTATCATTCAAAATGTAGGTTTTGAAAAGTTCTACAAGTTTCATAAGATACATTTCCAGTAGAATCATTCTATATGTAAACTTTCATATAGAAGATAATTAAAATTTCATGCAGAAATCTAGGGAATCCCGCCATTCTTCCATTTATATAACTTTTGAACCGCAGGAGCTACAATAAAATGGTGAGACAAAAAATAAAGAGAATTTTATTCACTGAAAAATGATAAAAAGTTCGATTTCTTATTTCCAATAAGTGCTGAGATACAGTCAATGTAAGAAACCCTTACAAATTGAAACTTTTAGGGGTGCAGAGGGGGTAGCAAGATGGGTGGGGGTGGGAAATTTTGACAGAACACTTATCTTCATAATATTGATCCATAAGTAAAAAAATTAGCCTCATATGATTCGTTTTCTCTGGAAAAAACAAAAATTTTAGTTTGGTTCATAGCAATTTTGTGGGTTGGTTCCTTTCTGCCTAACACATAAAGTAGGATATGTGTTTTGCAGAAAGGAACCAACCCACATAAATGGCATAAAATGGGAAATTGATGCCTTTATTGTAAATAAATATCTAGTTTATGATATTAAGAGCACATATAAGTTCCCAAAATCAGAATATCTTAATGGATAATAAAATGGGAGGTATTATTGCAGTTTCATCTTTGGTACGCGATATCTCAAAAGTAGCTCATTGTGGGTTGGTTCCTTTCTTCATAACTCCGTACAATTGTGAAAATTACCACAATAATAGTTAGAGGAAATATTAAGTTATAATATAGAATTAGCCTATATGTTGTGCAGGAACTGATTTCTCAAAATATACATTACATTGATAATATTTTTGCACACTTTCTCGTGAATGTATTCGAATTCAAACATTCATATCTTGATTACTCTCCATTTGACTTCCATTTTTCAACATTTCCATCTTTACTTTCCATCCCAACATTTATGTCTCTATTTTACTTCGTTTGATGTCTTTTTCCATTTCTAATACTCTTCCTTATTCTAAATTCCCAATTATTCTTTTCTTGGAATTCTCTTTCTCATTTCGTATCTGCTCTCCTCTCGTTTCCTCTCTTCTATCTGCGTTCCCACACTACTTCGCTTTTATGTGTACACACCGCTGTGAGCTAATGCACGTTTCCAGGCAGGGCTGGCTCCCCTCCCTGAGTGAGGTCTGCCTCAGTTCGATTGTTTCCCAAGAGATCGGAACTCTGTTTACAAATGGCAAACAATCATTTATCACACAGTTCAGTTTGACAGTAATGTGAATTTATATTTACGAAGTTTTATTTGTGAATTATTTTGCTAGCGCACCTTTCAAAAAAGTATGTTGTTCTCATATCAATAAGAAGTTGAAGGCTTATAGTGTGAAATGCAATAAAATAGTATTTCGGAATAATTGAATTGGATATAACTTCTCTGGGTGTGGCCTTATCAACTATCGTAACTGTATTCAGCCTTGGATTTAGCACCATTAAAATATTCGGATTTCTTATAAAACATTTCAATAGTTTTTCTGAGGAATTTCAATTCACTTAAATAATTTGACCTGTATAAGCACATTTCCTATTGGAAAAAAATCAGGAATGGTCTCACTGAATCACTGATCCTTTCGATAGTCACAGTGTGAGCGAAATCTTTTCTTTTCCCCCTGACCGCGTACTGCGAAGTCGGAGAATGCTGAACATTGAGATTTGTAGTGCAGAAATCTTAACAATGCAGAACTGGAAGTCAAGAAATGGGGAGAAGCAGGAGGAATTGGATAGATATTCAGAAATAATGTGAAAGACGGAGAGGGGAAGAGGAGAGGGACGTCACGTAGCAATGCAACTTTGATATTTCCACACCAGGAATTGATCCAATAACGGTATAGCAGTTGTTATGTGCAGTCAAAGTTTTCTTCTTATTTTTCTTCCTCTAGTTCACCCCCTACTCCACAATCTTTTCTTCTTCTTCTTTCTTCGTCCTTTTTTCTTCTTCTTCTTTCTTCGTCCTTTTTTCTTCTTCTTTTTCTTCTTAATTTCCTCTTCTTCTTCTCTTCTTCTTGTTTCTCCTTTTTTCGCAATCCCAGCATGGGGTAACCTCATTCCGAAGTTCCTCGTTGGTTGCTTCACCAACTTATTCTTTCCCATATTATTTGGTCTGATATCGCCCAGAAATATATTAGATCAGGAGTTTCCTGAATACACAAACAAAGTGACAAGTTAATTCCACTGGAAGTCTCTCTTGTTCTACTTTTCCTTCATCTTCCTCTTACTCTTATTATTTTTTCTTGCTCCCTTCATCTTCTCTCCCCGTCTTCTTCTTCTTTCTTTCCACTAAAATTTTTTATTATTCTTCTTGTAACTACTTCTACTTCCTTCTGCCTTAATGTACTTGTCTGTCTTTCTTACTTTATCACCTTCTTCTCTTTTCGCTATTCTCTTCTGTTTTCCTTTATATCCTTCTCCTCTCTTGTCTTCCTCTTCAGTCACTCCATTTTCACCTCTTACTTATTCACCACTTACGTTTTCACGTTTTTTCTCCATTTATTTTCCACTTCATAAATTTCTGCTTCTGTTTCTAGTTGGATAGATTAACAAACTCTACTTATTCAATTGATGAATACTAATAATATATTTAAGTTGTATAATAAAATTATTCTAGGCTATATGTATTTTTTATTTTTTTACATAAAAATATCAATTTGATAGATAGCCCGAATGATATTAAAATTTCCTTCACGTCATTTCCGTCAACTTCATTACCATTGAGAAGATTCGCAAATTTGTTATATGTTTACAGAAGAGAAAATCGAATATTCTTGTGAAGTTCAGTTGGGTATTCTACTGTAGTGAACTTTATAAACAAGTTATAAGCGAGTTGGTTTGACTTCCTGGATTGTTCCAAGAAAAAGGATGATGCAAACAAACAGAATTCAGATTTCCTTACGAGAGTGTAGAGTTTCGTCCAAAAGTTGAGTGCAAACTTCAGGGTCCCAATCTATCACAGCAGTTGAACGTCTCTGGACAAAAATTTTCTTCAATCACCACACTATACCGTAGAGAAAAAAAATAGCTGATCTATCATCTATCATTTCTCAATGCTTATACTGCATTCTTATACAAAATCATGTTTCAGAATACCGGTATTATCTTCTCATGATGATATTAGCAACATAATTTTAAATTTCTACTTCCAATTGAAATCCAGTATCATTGTTTTTGTTACTTTAATAAAAGACAGTGGATGATTTTTTGAAACACTCGAATACACTACACTATAATAATTATTGTATATAATGTGAAAAACAATTACAAGAAGAAAAATCATGAATAATTTCGCTAAGAATCTATAAAGCCAAATTTCTTATTCCACACATGGATATGGATGGATAAGTGAATAAGATAACCGTGATGTCACATTTTCTCAATTATGATGGAATTTTAAAAAACTTTGTAAAAAAGCTTAAATTGCTTCATGTCCATTGATGGGCTGATTGATTTCAACGGAATGGAGTCACGGGTAATATATCTAATCGGTATAGTAGCGACTCTAGGAGAAATCTGGATTGAAACAAATAACATCACTTACCATGCTAATAGAGCTGCATTGATTTAACAAATTTCCTTTCAATACTGTTTCTTCTCATTCAGACGCTTCGTTTTGGCGTAAATTGCGAAAAACTAGAAACAGAAGCGAAATTTGGTGGTTTTCTAGTTTCTAGAAAATTCTAATGATGGGGATCCAGGATCTAATTTGCCTGGGCTATATCGAGAAGAAAGCTGTCTATTTACCCGGATAGCGTATGCATGAATTCATAGCTTTTTACATTTCATCACTTCTTCTTTATCCGTCTCATTCTTGTTTTTCTTGTCTCACCTTTACATCTATTTTTCAATCGCTCGTTCTTCCACATCATCATTTCCTCAGTTATTTTTTTATTTCAAATATACCTTAAATTATTCTCTAAATCGATTTCCTCCTCTCTCGTCTTCATCTTTGTCTTGTCTTCATCTCCTTCTCCTTTTCCCACTTTCAAATTATCAAGTGTAGTTCTTCTCTTCCAAATATTATCATGGCGGGTAAATTTTTATTCTCTTTCCCATCCTTCCCCTTATGTCCTCCCTTCTACCACATTGTTTCTCAATTTGCCCCTAATTATCTCTCTGATCTTCTGAATCTTCCTCTTTCCCTTAATCTCTTCTCTTCCCCGTATTTTTCCTACTTCACGCTCTTTTTCTTCTCTTTTCTTTCCCTTCTCTCTCTCTCTCGTTTCTTCTTCTTTTCTCTCTATTTCTCCTCATCCTACTCATTCATCTCGATTCCATCCTACCTTATCACCGATTGTAAATCTTCTCATCCTACGCATGAAACAGAAATAACAACTCTCCAGCAGAGGGAGATCATCCATCCAAATACCTACTATTCTATTTTCAATGCTTTGTGCAGTATATTTTGTTGACAATAGAATTTCTATGTAAACGGAATATAACCTTTTCCCCTGCAAACGAATGGATCGTCCTGTATTGATACAATGGTAACGTGAAAAATCAATACTGTAAGCAGGATATGTAGTCTAAAAAGCTTTCACGGAACTGAAAGGACACGAGAATCGTGAGATATCAAATTTTTCAGAGCGTTAATAGTACAGTATCAATGACTTGACACTGCGATATAGATTCAGCCTATATTCAAGTTGAATGTTCCATTTTACCGTGAATATAGAAGACATTATCTATTAGTCATATTTAATTTATTAATTATATAGATAGGTGAGTGCAACAACCGGATGCCCAAACCTGCTCCTCTACCAATTGGTCCAAAAAACAGTTCACTCTGCCCCTCTACAACAGTCCAAAACAAGGCTTTTTTAGATCATAAAACTTAATATTGAATTTTTCACTTCAAAACACATACAGTATTATAATATTATTGTTATAATGAATTTCCACCATAAAATCTCATACATTCCAACACTAACAAAAAACGTTGTGAAGTCTATATATGACTCTATTTATATGGATAGGAATTGTCATGAAGTTTTGTATTTTAAAATTATCTCAAATAATATTATTTATTGAATAGAAACCAAATAGAGTCGAAAGATATTTGGAATAAAAGCAGTGCCTTTGAACACATCTTGAACTTTTCAATAGAGTATTACTATTCTTCATAGCAACTCCCATAGAAATTATTACCATCTTTTTCCATTAACAGTAACAATGACCACTCACCACAACAATAATACAGCACGCAAGTTCTCAATGGAAAAAATAGCAACAAGTACATGAAAGGATGAGAATGAATGAATCACGAAACGCATCTCAAGTGTTGTCAAGAATGGCATCGAAAGTTCAAGAGAAAGAAGGGAGCAACAAGAAAAATGAAGCTGGTGGTGAAGGAGGAAGAGGAGGAGGAGGAGGAGGAGGAGGAGGAGGAGGAGGAAAAGGGGGAAGATGTTGGGATGTGTGAAGTGACAATGAGTGATGGAGAGTATTCACTTTACCCCAAACTAAAGAAATGAAAAGGGGGATATTCTCTCCTTATTTCTCTCTATTTTTTCCTTCTCAATCTTCTCCTTCTCCTTATTCTAGGATGAGGGTGGAGCCTAATGGTGATTGACGAAGAGGATACACTACATACTCCAGCTTGTCTTTTCTTCCTTTTTCTACTTTTCCTTCTTCTTCTCCCCTGTTTCTTTCCCCCTCTCATTTCATTCTATCCTCATTCCTCATCATGCTTCTGCTTCTCCATTCCGTTACTTCATCCTTTCAGATTGGAAATAGTATTTTGTTTTAAATTGTGCGTGTTTCGTGTAATCTGAGTTGCAAACCCATCATGGTACCCATGAAGGATTCGCCTCCGTTTTTCAATCCCAATGAATCTTACCATACAACTTCATGTACTTGAAATGCTCTGTAGATTATATCCTTTAATCAAGTCATTGCCGCTTTTCCTGCATATTCGATTTGATAGCGTTGTGTGATTAATCAAATTATTTTCCAATATCAAGACTTTATTTGTTCACTAAGACTGTATTTGAATACGTCTATGAATGTTTTCGTATTTTTTTACACCATCGACTCCCAATGAGGCCTGTATTACCAACACCTACTAATACATCAGTAGATCTATCATCTAATACATCTAATCATCTATCAGTTGATGTATTAGTAGGTGTTGGTATTACGCGAAATCATATTTTCATCTCTTTCCATATGATGATAGAAATACCTGTATTACCGTGTAATGCCAGTCGAGCAGTAGAAATTCATAGTGATCGAAACCTGTTTTAAAACCCAGAAAACTGCCCTTGTTTTTATACAAGAATAAGACTCAAAAATCTCCTAACAACGATCAAAGCTACATTTCTCAAGTCTCTTCCTGGAAACTACAATGAAATTATCTTAAGTCTTGAACCAATCCCTACTTTCTAGAAAAACAGGCTCATCCCCATACCATAACTGAGCATCATTGGAGCTTCACAATCACCTCTGGGTGTTATCTCGCTCACTACTCCCTTCTTACTCCCTTCTCCTTCTTCTTTCATATTCTCAATTCTCCTTTCCTCTTTCATTCTTATCTTCTCCTTTTTGTAATCCTTCTCCTTTGTCTCCGCCTCCTCCTCGTAACCTAGTCACTTCCTTATAATCTACTCTCCCTTTCTCTTATACTTTCTCTTATCTATTCCTCCCTCTGTCTCTGTTCCTTTTCCTGTCTCTCCCATATTTCTATTGGTATCTCAAGGCAGTTTCGGTTAACCTCAGTGGAGCACTCAGCCCTAAGTTATCGCAGCCCAAATGCTCCTAGACGCGACTCAAGTTACAAGCTTCTGTCCGAACACAAAGATTTTGTCTTAAACAAAGCTTCAACTTACATCCTTACTCCCTTGATTATCATCGTTCATCATATTCTCTTTCTTTTTCTACATTGGTCCAATTCTTCCATCCTAGTCTTCTGTTACTGAAGTGGTGTGATCTCTACATAGTATAAACTGTTCATTTCAAAATTATGTTGTAAGATTGATATAATTAGTATTGTTGTCACTGGCGGCTCGTGGTCACGAAACAGGTGAAGTGCTGTACAGTAAAAGATACGGGCACTTCACCTGTTTCACAATTTGTTGTATTATAAAAAGCTGAGCTGTATTATTATATAACATTAAGCATTTGTTGTAGTATATAAAGTATTATATGTATATGCAATAGAGTCCATTAACACTGTTACCATTTTGCCAATTCTATTATATTATTCAAGTAATTCTGGTTATTCGACCTTTCTGTTTTTTTCATTCTCATCTTCTTCTTGGCATATTCTCTTCCTTCTTCTTGCTTCTCTTTTTTCGCATCATATCTCTATGTATGCATCATCTCCTTGTCCTCCTTATTTTTCTATTACCTTTTAATTCTTCTTTTTTGCCTCCTTCTTCTTCTTCTTCGCCTCCTTCGCCTCCTTCTTCTTCTTTTTCCTATTCTTCTTCTTTATTTTCTATTCTTCTTCTTCTTTTTTTCTTCTCCTCCTTCTCCTCCTCCTTCTTCTTCTTCTTCTTCTTCTTCTTATTCTTCTTATTCTTCTTCTTCTTCTTCTTCTTCTTCTTATTATTATTTTTCTTTTTATTCTTCTTCTTCTGCTTCCTTCTTTTTTCCTCTTTTCATTTGTTCCATTTCAATTTCTACCTTTTTTCGGTTTCCTCATTCATTTCCTATCTACCACTGTTTCCTCAATCTTCTTCATCGTTCTCCTTTCGTCTTCTTTCAATTAGCCTCTAACTTTTTGTGAGGAATTCACGCAGCCAGAATCAAACTACCCAGCAATCGAACAAAGTTAGAGGTAATTTATCAAAAAAATTGTTCGCCAAGTCTGTGATAGGAATCTTCTTGTTCAATGATCTTGATAAATGGTTGCCGACTGCGAAAGACTGTGAGTTTTTCGAAAATTTTCTCTTTTTTCCACTTAGGTAGAGAAGGTGTAATAGAGAAAGCTAATTCATAATAAAATTCATTCAAGAAAGTAATGGTAGATTAGTGAGTCAACGAGGAGGAAAAATTGATGGTAAATCGCAAAATTACTTTTCAATAATTGCGTTTGTTCATCTTTCCGTTCTTTTTAAACAAAGAAGCCTATAAACAAAAACCTTCTAAGAATACTAAGTGAATATAGTTAATGAACAGAAGCCCACTAAAAACAAAAGCCTCTCAGCACTGTCATATAAATGTTTGTTTTTGTTTGTTTATGAGGGTGAAGCCCACATGAGCTCTTAGGCTTGTGCGTGGGTAATGAAATGGATGATAGATGACGACCGCTTTTTTTTATGTAGTCGGGACCGACGGCTTATCGTCTCCTCCGAAAGACGGGGTGGCCGTATTTATGTGATTGTGCTGTGGTCTAAAATTGTTTCCCCGCTTGGGACTTGAACCAGGGTCCACCTGGTTATCAGACCGGCGCTTTACCACTCCTCCAACGAGCCACCCAAGTCGTTGTTGTTTATTCTAAGTCTTTTCTAGAATTTCTACTGTCGTCCTTTTATTTGTGTCAACCAGAATAGACTGGAGGCTGAAATTGCGAATCGTGTGTGTGTTCCTTGAATGAGCTTTTGACTGAGCTGTAATCTCATTTGATTATGAGATTGTCAAGTTCTCTCTCACTACTACGAGTATTTTCAGGAATGAGTATTTAAAGTTTAGGGACATCTTTTAAACTCTACGTTCCCCAAATTCTCTATGCTCTTTATTCATACAGTTTTTAAGATCCTTTGTGAACATACTTAAACAATTCATATTAAAGATTACAACATAATAAATATTCATAATTAATGCACACCTCACAAAATTTATAAAACAAGATCATTTATCAAAACAGATTTTCAGCTGTGACTTCACTTTGCAATCTGAAGATTAACTCAATAATATTGATGAAAATAAACAAAAACCTATGTGAGCTTGTAAAGAGATTCTAAAGTTGAACAATGATTTATCATGCAAAAAGTGATTACAAAAGCCCTACTGAGCTCTAAAAAGTTCACTAATAGTGAGTAAGTGAGTATGTCTTCAAATTTTTAATACAGTTCAAATTAATGTAAATTTGTTATGGGAGAGAAGAACCAATGGTAAAAGAGGAAAGGAAGAAGTGGAGAGAGAGAAGGACAGAGGAGAAGCATAGAGAGAGAGAGAGAGAGAGAGAGAGAAGGACAGAGGAAAAGCATGGAGAGAGAGAGAGAAAGAGAATGAAGGAAAGGTTTATCAAAAATGAAATTGAACCGGACACATTTTGCAGAAGACAGATTGTGATGGATGAGTTTAGATAGGTATTCTGACTGTGTCCCTCAAATATTCTCCCTTGAAGTTCCCCATCGAGTTCCCTGACTGTCCCCTCTCACTCCTCTTCGTAATCCCCCTTCCCAGTCATTCCATACCTTCCACAACTTTTTTCTCCTCCTGCTTCCCTTCTAGAGAAAAATTGAAAAACCAGAGAGTTTCAAATCATCTACCTGGATATGGGTCGAGTCCGAATTTCATTACTGTCATATCTCCTCTTACCAGAATAAAAATTATGTACAGTTCCATAATGAACCATCCAGAATCTACGATCTCTTAAATATCAATACAAAACACTAGATATGCATGGTGCAACGTGAGAAAGATTTAATTATAACAATGCAAATCTTCAGTTTCAATTCACTTGAGCTTTTTCCATGTGCATTCAACTATAAATTATTTCGAAGATTAACTTACTATTAAAATTCGTATTTACTTTACGATCATGATACACTTATTAATAATAAAATTATTGTTATAGTGTTATGTAATAACATTATATATTATAATCATGTCCGTTCGAAGAACTATTTCGGTCATAGATATGAAAAAGAAGAAAAAAAGCAAGAACGAGAAAATAGAGGAAGGGTTCGAAGTAAAAAAAGATTAGCAGAAATGGAGGTGGAAGAGAACAGAGGAGAATGAGAAGGAGAAGAGTGGGAATGACGTGACAAGGGAGAAGGAAACAAAAAAGGATAGTGAGATATTGAGCGATTGATGAAGAAGTATGTCTAAAGAGAGAAGAAGGAAAATAGGAAGAGGGAGTAACTGCAGCAGATGCTCCTCAAAACGGAGCTTTCCTTTCAAGTTTGTTGAGTAAAAGCATCAGTGAGATGAGCAGTAGGTGTATATAGGCAAGAAAGAGACTGACCAGTGACCACGTCGTCTTGACTGTTGAGTGAAGGTGGAACGGAAGCTGCGAGAAGTCGACTCGGTCCAATTTACTTGCTACAGCAGCAACTGCCATGCCACTATCACAGATTACAATAGAATTATGCTTGTTGATACGGTTTGTGTCATGAATTGACACAGAGTTAAGGAGAAGAAGAAAAACGAGGAGAAGGAGGAGGAGGAGGAAGAGGAGGAGGAAGAGGAGGAGGAAGAGGAGAAGGACGATGAGGAGGAGGAGAAAAAGAAAGAAAATACAACAGAAGGATAATAATGAGAAGGAAGAAAAAGAACAGTTCTATGATGATGAGGAGGAGGAAGAAAAAGAACAGGAGGATGAGAATAATGATGATGAGGAGGGGAAAAACAGGATAATGATAGGAAGGAAAAAATTGGATGATAATGAGAAGGAAGAAAGAGAGGAGATGAAGAATGGATATAAGGAATACGAGATAAAGAACGAGTGAGGAACATGAACAGCTATTGGGGAAAAGTGATGGAAGGGAAGGGAAGAAAAAAACAGGAAAAGTAGCTAAAGAAAAAGTAGAGAACAGTAGAACAAATGGGAGAGAACAAAGAGTAAAGGAAAAGATAGTGGAAGTAAGTGAGGTAGGAAAGCTGGAGAAGCAAAGAGAAGGGGAAAGACATGCAGAAGAATTGGATAGGAAGGAGAAAAGATAGCATGACAAGAAAGATGAGAGAAGAATGAATTGAATAAGTATTCAAAGGTAGGTTTAGGTTGGAACAGGAGCAGAAACAGGAGGTTTGTGAAGAGAAGTATATAGAAAATAGAGAAAAATTGACTAGAATGAAGGAATGTCATGCGGGAGGAGAAAAAAATTCAAAAATAAGTTTGATATAGATATAACAAGGGGGGAAAATAGTGAATTAAGCTGAGGGGGAAAAAGTTGGACAAAAAAAGACAGATAAGAGTAAGAATAGCAGAAATAGTTTCTTAACATTGAAGGCGAAACAATGAATCGAAAATATTCTTTATCAGGCGAAGTTAGGACTAGGATGCCAAGAGAAAGGGATTGGGAACGGATCAGCAGGAAAAAAGTTGATATTGGAAAATAGATAACTAAGAGCGAAAATTTGAGAAGAGGAAAACATGGTCTAAAGATAGACAATGTAAGTTGAAAAGTAAAAAAACGATAAGAGTAAACACTAAGCAGGAATGGCAAGAAGATGAACAAAAAGTAAACGATGCAGGAGAAAGTTAGTGGGAGAGAATTGAAGAGAGTCTTTGAAGGAGTGAGTTTGTGAAAGGAGGTCTGTAAGAGGGAAAACACTTCTCTTATTACTTTGATAAGAAGAAGCAACTTCAATCTGAAGCAAATTTAGACAGGCTCTGCCAACAGGAAAAGAAGAAAACTTGTAGTGCCTTTCAACTGAGTACACGTTCAAATTATCGAATTTGATTCCTTTCTTCTCAGAGATCTGTTATCATGTTCAGATGGTCGATTAAATTTCTGTAGAACTTGTATGCTTGATTGGAGTTGGACATTTTACAGCTTATTCATTTTCCTATTTGAGAGGATATAGTAGTCTCAATTATATCAAACAGACAATTTATTCCAAAACGTAATTTCCCAAATTTCTATAGATTTAATACTAATGAAGGTTTTGTATACAAAATTGTGGACAACTGAAACCCATCTCATTATTTTGAAGCAATTTTTAGATAAGAGAAATAACATAGAATGGAAACTATGAGAATATTATTTAACCAACATAAAACGTCACAATAAAGCCTTCAACAGTGTTTGAACAATCAGTGATTAATTAGAGATCTTTCAGACCAGAGATACGGCCGTAGTTTTGGAACTGCTCTTAGAAAAGCACAGATAAGGCTTTCCTGCTCTCACAAAGAGATTTACCTTTTCTGTGGTAAAAGTTGAGAGAATAACATTGAATAGACTTAGACCATGGAATGACCAGAATAACAAATAGAGTAACCAACAACTCAACTACAATCGACTGTAAATTTGTTCTCAGTCTAGCAAATACTTTGAACTGGCAACTCTCAACTCTGTCCGTTCCTGATTTGCATTCCTATTGATAGAGTAATTATTCGTTCTCCTGATTCCAGCCATTGTTTCAGAAGCTGCTGAAATCGAGAAGTTTCCTGATCACGTGATTAAAAGTCGCTCAGTCAGCACTTCCTGATGAGCAAGTTGAAGGCGAAGATGGCAAAAAGGAGAAGGATGATGATATGAAGAAGATAGAAGATGTGATTGAGGAGAGGCTAGAGAAAGCGAATTGCACAAGACGGGAATGAATAATAATTGCAGCTGACCGCAACTACTTGTAACCACTTGAGAAGATTCTCAGCTAGGACTCTGTGTTTATCGTTAGAAATTGAGATATTGATTACTCAAGAGAAGATAAATTGGAACTAGATTGATACAGCAATATCTATTGACACAACTCGTTTCCTCAACATCCAAAAAAATTAACGAATGATAAAATAATATTTATCATTATCATATAAGAATCTCTTCATACGATAAGTCTATTTAAAGATTTGATAAAATTTAATCGGTAGACCTTTCTTAATTCTTGAGCGACAATTTAATCTAACAATTGATATTTTTTTTGGTTCAGAGGTCGAATGAAAAACAGTAACACGCTTCGTTAGCTACTATCTATTGTGTAAATCATCAAATCTGTTCCATGTTTTTATGGACACATGCCTTCATCTCTCATCTGTTCAAACTGATCTGATTTGATTGGCTTCAATTGTAATTGGAAAGTGATTGATTGTTTGAGAATGGTCGCCGGATGCAGATTTTCAAATTGTGAGCAACAAAAAAAGCTCAAAAACGAACGCTTGATTGTGATAGGCGACGATAATTGAATCGTCATTCATTCGACAATATTTGATTGGATTCAAAACTGAAATCTCTTTGATGATCGAAATTAAGTGAATGTGTGAATTATTATCAATGAATAAGTTGATGTGTGAGTTCATTTATTCAGCCATACCTCGATGACTGGAATTATCCACTTTGATCACATCCGAATTTACTTTAAATTGGTTTCAAGTTGGGAGAAATTAAAGAATCATAGGATCAACTCGAACCATATCAACTTGGTGAAAAAGAAAGACAACAGATTTGATACGAACACAAAAATCAATAATCTCTAATATTTTTACACATTGATAGTGTCCAAACTATGAATGGATATTTGTGTTAAATGCTAGTATTATCCATGAGTATTAGCTAGTATTAAAATGAGAGGCAGAATGAAATCTGAAGACTGAGATATCCAAACTACTTGTTCAAATATTTTATTCAATTGCTATGAATCAGAAATTCATTATTAAAAATATTTATTGGAATCTCAATGTATCTTAATAATTTAATCATTTGATTGCATTGTTACCTTTTTGGTAAATGAATCGAATATTTGAAATTCAAATCTGATGTAAGTTTGAATGTGAATGATTGAATTATCGAAGTTTCTATTCCATTTTTTAGATACATCTAGGCAGCCAAACCAATATAAAATGAGTTTTCTGTTATGTGTGATATCCTGTCAAAAGAAAACAAGAAGTGTTGTTGAAAAGAAAAGATTCGTTCACTTCTCAGTGTCATTTTTCACTGTTGAGGATTTTCTGATCTGTTGCGTGATAAAATATTCTCAGATGCTCCCTTCCACCTTCAACTTGTTCGTGTTCAAGTTTGAAGGGATATTTTTCTATGCTTTCTACATCAACATTTCTTTCTTCTTCTCCTTTTTCCTAACAAATTCCTGTTTTCAAACTCGTGTCTATCCACTTACGAGTTTCTCCATTCGTTCTTTGTCAGGGCACTATGAGTTCCATCATAAATTTCTTTCAAAGTTGGCAATATTCAACCTAGCTTCGTTGGCATTTCTAGCTTCTTTTATTCGATTTGATTGCAGGCCCTCGTATCCAAAAATGTTCAGTATAAGCTGAAGCGTTCTCCCTAATCAGGAAAACGGATTCCGATATGGTTAAATAACAATAATAAAGTTTTTTTATTTTCAACTAGTATGAGGTCTAAAATATTGTCCAGTATGAGTAGTATATAAAGGTGAAGTTTGGCACATGGTCAAATGTCAAGGTCACCTATGACGTAATAAGTTTTAAGGTCAAAGGTCAATATCAAAGGTCAAGGTCAAGGTCTAATGTCAAGGCAAGGTCAAATGTCAAGGTTAAAGATCAAAGGTCTAGGTCCAAAGTCACCTATGACATCATAACCTAACCTAAGTTTTTTAACATCCAACCTACCCAACCTGGTTACAAATTTCAAGGCTCAATTTCGAGTTTAATGTTTCAAGGCCACTAATGACGTCATAACCTGACCCAAGTTTTTGACATTCAACCTAAGTGGTCCTTCTATACAAGTGACAGAATAAAGTGGTGGGGATACATGTTTCATGTTTCATGTTTCAATAGGTCTCTTTGAATGCATATGATTGCACAATATTGTACAAGTAACAGTCAACTGTCAGAGAGATTCAGATTCAATCACTTTATTTATGTAGATTACATAATACAGTAATTCAAATCCTATGCTGTGAGAATAAAAATAAATGAAAATTACACTAATCACAATCAAGAGATTAGATTAGATTAGATTTTTCACTTTATTCAAGTATGGCACAGCATTTACGATCTTAAATCCTAGATTCTAAAAATTTAACATAAATCTAATTACACGATTGCTTCAAATAAGAAATACATATGCAAGGAACTTACTAAATTACAGATATATAGGATTTAATATTCTTACTGTTATAATATGATTGTGGTGTATCTACATGAAATGGCGGAGTTTGGACAAAGATGTTCATTCTTGGAGAAGGATATGCAAGGATATCCCTCCCATTAACACTCAACTGTAACACATTTTTACCGATAGATTCGACTGAAAATTGATTTAATGAATTTTACTTTATGAAATTGTGATAACTTGAACAAAAATGTGGAATGGATACTGTAATTCATGAAAGATGAATGAAAACAATAGGAATGATGAAAGAAGTTTATTTAGGACTGAAATGTTGATTAAATACAATTATTATAGTTGAATTATAATTATTGAAGCTTATACCACATGAGCTAGGTATTTGGAAATCTATTCTTAAAAAGTACTATGTTTTGATATGAATATCAATAATAATAATTAAGACTTAAATAATTCAATTTGATTTAATCGTACTTGAAATAAAATGATTAATTCTACTACTAGAAGGATGTAAAGTGGGGTGAAAGGGAAGGGAAACTGCAATGTAGCTGCTCTAATGTAGGACCGCCTCCGTCATTCTCTCAAAAAGATGCTTTCTCAATTTTGAAATGAAGCCCGCTCAACTCTCAATGGATTTAATGGAATTAGGGAGTGCATTCCAAGCATAACAAGCACTAACAAGAAATGATTTATTATAAATTGTAGTTTGATGATGAGGTATCCTTAATAGTATATTTCGTACCTAGGGCCAAAAATGTGCGTTTACTGGCTTGAAATTGGTTTTCAAGTCCGAGGCCGTAGGCCAAGGACTAGAAAAGATTGAGAGACAGAATATTACATTTTCGACCCATAGTGTCAAACTTTATTTTTTGGCACACAACATCAATGAAAACAAAACAAAATAAATTATCAGTTAATCAGTTCCAAGAACAGCTAGACCAGTAACCTTATTATGCTATCTTCGCCTATAATGAATTTGTAGTAGGTGCCATCTGCTTGCTATTGGAACTTCGCAACAAAAGTTTATTGATTTACTGACTGAATATTACTCTATAACTATCAGTGTATTCGATTTTCTTAGTCCAGAAACGTTTAAGCCCAAGATAATTTTTGTACAATCATCCTAAATTGTACAATATCAATTCAAAGTTGTTGATTTTCAACAGATATTGGCTAACAGAGAAGCTTAGTATAGTTGCATTATCACCCGCTAGATGGTGCTGGCTAGCCTGCTAGATGAAGTAACACAGAGTCTGACAACAATAATATTGTTCAAACATGGATTTCACATTCATCATTATTCAACAGTTAATCAATACAAACATTTTTAATCTTATCAAAGTTGAAGTATTAGTTATTGAAGCAGTTTTCCTTTATTATTCAACTACTGATAAATGTGAAAACTTTCAACGTTCAGTTCTCTTGACAAGTTCTCTTGTTCTTACCAATCAAAATAACAGATGAGAGACTACCTTTACATCAAAATACCAATAAGTTGACATTGACTTCCAAAACAGCTGACATTCAATGCAATCAAACCAGGATGCTACCTTTTGATTGACTAACCCTTACATTGACAACGTCCTCCAGTCAGCTGACATTCAAGGTTATTTTACCACCCTAGGGCCGAAAAACGCATTTTCCCGGCGAGTTGCTGGCAACCTTGCCTGAAAACGAGCGTTTTCGGCCTCCCTATAAAGCATGTAAAACAGTCCATTTCATACAAGTGTGGCAAAAAGTATTTTCTCCAGTCATAGTGCTTGAAACATCTAACCTCCTACCTTCAGAGACAAATTGAAAATAATCTTTGAAATAATAAGGCTTTCCATACTTTAAAGTGTCTCTAGTAAGTTTTACTATTCGGAAAAGTCTTTGTTCTGGTAATTTGAGAGTTGAACTATCAATGTGTGCTTGGGTGATCCTTTCATGGCGTTCAAGAGAGTACACAAACCGTAGGCAGTAATTTTGGCAACGCTGAAGTTTATTATTTAGAGTAACTTGCATGTCATTAAGAACAGAATTGCAATACATAAAGTGTGGGAATATCAACGATTTAACAAGTAATAATCTAATGTGTCTTGGAAGAATGTCTTGCAATTTTTTTATTGGGTGCATGGCTGAGAAAACTTTTTTACAAGTGCTGTTAGCTTGCTATGACCAGTCTAGAGTTTTATTCATGAGAATTCCAAGATCCTTTACTGAGCTGCAGTAGGGTATTTCATTACCATCAACAGTGATTTTGTGGATTGAGTTAAAATCAATTTTGTTAACTATGCGTGAGTATCCAATAATGATAGGCTGCATTTTGATAGGGTTGAGTTTCAAGCCATTTTCCCTAGTAAATGTAAGGATACATGTACCCTAGTAATCCGAGGATATAAGAGTTATATCCTCATTCATTTTGTCTACTGTTTTGTTAATTTTTGTTATGGGACAGCTTGCATAAATCTGAAGGTCATCTGCATAAGTGTGGAAGCTAGAGAACTTAATAACAGAGGAGATGTCATTTGCATACAGAGTAAATAGTAGCGGGCCAAGAATGGATCCTTGGGGAACACCATGAGCAACATCTTTCCAATCTGACCTGTTGTCATTTACAGATACACATTGTTTTCTACCAGATAAATATGAACTAAACCACTGCAGTGATCTTTGATTAAATCCTAGAATAACTAGTTTCTTCAGGAGAACTTCATGATCTACAGTATCAAACGCTTTGGAAAAATCAAATAGACTTAGAACCATACATTTTCTCTGGTCCATGGCTAGCCTAATGTCATCAGTCACACGCAATAAGGCGGTTTCAGTTGAATGAGACTTTTGAAACCCTGATTGAAATTCATGGAGTTTGTTACCTTGTTCTAGGAATGCTGAGACTTGTGTGTGAACAAGTCTTTCAAGTACTTTAGAAAGTGCAGGTAGGATACTGATAGGAATATAGTCTTCAACTTTATTAGGAGAGGCAATTTTATTTAATAGTCAAACCAGAGCTAGCTTCCAATTTTCAGGGAAGATACCACTATCAAGAGGTTTATTGAAGATGGATGTGATGATTGGTAGCACTACAAAAAACATTTTTTGATAAATTTTATTGGTATCCTATCTGCCCCAGTAGCATTACTACAAACATGTTGAATTGCTTTGTGAGTTTCTTGTTCTGAGATTGGATGAAAATTAAACTGATCAGCTGGAGGTATGTTTAAATTGGTTATCTGGTTATTCAGATCATTAATATGGTTGTTAATCATTGTCTCGTCTTGTTGATTTGAATGTGAGATGAAGTATTCATTGATACGGTCGAGTGGTAAGTCAATTATGGTTTGAGTTTTCTGTTTACCTAGGCCAAATTCTTTTCTACCAGATCATAATAATGATGAGTCTTGTCTGTTTTCAGTTATAAATGAATTCAAGTACCTTATCTTTGAGTTATGTAACTGTTGTTTAACTTTATTTCTGAGACTTCTGTATTCAATTAAGCTATCTAAATTATGAGTCTTTTTGAATTTCCTATGCGCCTTGTCTCTTTGTCCCATCATCTTGAGTATATCATTTGTCATTCAAGGTACACGTTGTTTTCTATTAATTCGTTTAGTCACTTTAGGTGCATGTCAGTCGTATAAGTCAAGAGTAAACTTTTCAAAAGATTCAACCATTTCATCAACTGAGGGTAAGAATTCAATCAGATGCCATGGAGTATGATTCACGTCAGTCAGAAAGGCGGCTTCGTCAAAATGTTTGAAATCTCTTTAAGTTAAGTATTTTTGTTCTGGTTTGGGTGGTTTGCACGATAGTACACAATAGATCAAATCGTGTCCAGAGATAGCTGGGACCGAGATTTGCCCTGTGTTAATAACTTCATTGGGGTCACTGACTATTAGTAAGTCTATGAATGTGTCCGAGTCATAAGTATGATGAGTTGGGTCTAATGGTGAAATAGTCATGTTTAGGCATTGGAAGATATTTGTCAATTGATAGTAGTCAAAGTTACGATTAGACATGTTGAGGTCCGTATTAAAGTCACCCATAGCTAGGACACGGCTATAAAAAGACAAGAAGGTGATCAATGCATTTTCGAAATCTGTAAGATGTACTATCTTTGGGGGCCTATAGCAAATTCCAACTAGTAGTTTATTGGAAATGGATAAAGATAACTTGAGTAACATAAATTCAGGTCTAGCAGAGTATTCTTGTACTGATGTACTTAATATTTTAGTTTTTATCCCCTCTTTTACATGAACAGCTACACCTCCACATCCCTTATTCAAGCAATCATTACAGTATAGTGTGTGATTACATTCATTCTACTTCTGTAAAACACAATAGATAATCCATGAAATAACTTAGCAACTCTATTAAGCTTAACAGAGCACAAAATGTGAGATGCATTTTTTAAGTTGCATGGATCAGTATAATTTATGTACTAGATAAAATTGATTTATGAAAACTAATACGAAGGCAAGATAAATTATGCATCAAAGAGTCAATGTGTCTAGGTTCTCTAAGTTATCAAATACGTTATTGTAGAACATCGGGTTTTGATAAGTATGAAGAATGAAGACCACAACTAAAACTGTAGATCAAGGCCAGAAAAAAGCTGCATCATTTGGAACCCTTCAGAAGGACTTGTTGGGGGTGTTGAAAAATAATTATATTAGTTACTTACCTTTATTTTATGAAGGTCAGCCAGCCTCTCCGCTGTGTGGATCTTCTTGACGCCTCCATGTACGGTCGCGATCTTTATCCGTCCGTCGGCTGTCCACGTCTGCTTGGGTCCGAACATCTCAGCTGCGGCGTTCAGCAGACATAGGCGATGGACGGTCAGATCTTCACGGATGGTGATGCCGGTCCCTGCGAGTGCCCTCTTGGCGTCGAAGATCATCCGCCTCGTCCTGTAGTTGCAGAGTCGGATGATAATCGGCCAATCTTTAGGTTTGGTCTCGCCTTCCGGGGGTGACTGGCGTCTCCCAACTCGATGCGACCGATTTATGTCTTCAAGTCGGACGTTCAATTTCAAGTTTTTGTTGAAAACTTTTAATGCCAATTGATCAGTGTCCTCATTCTGCTTTTCTGGGATGTTGAATATCCGGAGTGAGTGTCTCCTTCCATACTGCTTCAGATCATCTATTTTTAAGTCGCAACTAATTTCGAGCTCCTTCATCCTCTCTTTCAATTCGATGTTTTCTTTCCTCAGGTCCTGAATCTCATCCAGGATAGATTTCAGGGCAGAACTCATCGCTTTGTTGACAGCTTTTGCTACCTGCTCACCGATGTGCTTCAGAAATTCCTCCGGTATGCTTCCAGGAATAGATTTGATCAAAGGCGAGGGTTGGGGTTGACGACCTTGCTGGGCATTGTTTCGCTTAGGCGTTGCAACTTTGGATTTTCCCATAATGCTGAACGAATTGAGGTCAAGTAATAAAGGCACTGGCGATAGTCTAATGGGTTTTTTCGATAGTTGAAAACTATTTTTATTGATAAATGAAAAACGGACGGATTTAAAAGAAAAATAATTAGATAATTGAATAACTGCTTGAAAAACTGAATACACTAATGTAAAATAAAAATGAAATCGAGCTATTTGACACTACGAAATTTATGATAGAAGACGGAGCCGAACTAACACATGTTTCACTCACTCGACATGACAGAGAGAGAGAGAGAGAGAGAGAGAGAGAGAGAGAGAGAGAGAGAAAGAATAAATGAATGTTTTATTTTTCTCCTGGCAAGATTGAAACCATAAGGTTTCCTCTTCCACCTAACCAGGCCAACACAATTACACAAAACAAATGATAGTAGTCTACTTCTAAAACAAAAAAATTGATACAAAATAATAAAGAATATAGAAATGCTAAGAAAATAGTCCTCTTTTATCATTTGAAAATAATAATAAATTGTTACATCATTGATAAAAATGTTTCACATTCATTTTGTTCAATCAATAAATCTTAATTTTCAAGCAATAATTGAAAATAAATAATTTTTCCATGATTGAATAATTAATCAGTTCATCAACGTTTCCCAATCAAACTCTTTTAGATCAAATTAGATAGATCCATGATTCTTGTATAGAATTTCTCACTACAATATTTGGTACAATTATCAACAACTCAATATACAAAATAAAATCAACATACTATTTTGTTTATAAAACTGAACTAGTTCCATCAAACTGGACTAGTGACAATTATCAACTCTTACAGTGCTCATAAGCTCTTCAAATCATTTTTATTGTTTATTATAATAGGTTTCTCGTTCTCTTTCTTTCTCATCAGAATTTATCCATTGCTGCACCATAAAAATTTATAGTTTTTCTCCTTCTTAATGACTCTAGCTGAATTGAATAGTTTCCTATTGATTGATGTCAGATTTTCATTAACATAAATAGGCAATGGTGGTGAACTACTTCCCTCCAAGCAATCAGTTTTCATTCACTTACTTCTAAATTTTTTCATAAACAAAATTTAATCGACTTTTCTTAAAAATTTCACTATTGGAAATAAAAATTCCTGGGCGTTGGAATTGTGATCTCATTTGATAGCTGTTTGAGAATGAATCGGCTGCTACATCCAGATCAACACTTTTTGCCACTGCTGAAATTGTATAAATTGAATTTTCATTTTCCTTTGCTGTTACTTGAATCAATTGGCTTCAAAAATATCACATTGGAATGGTTTAGAAGCTACTTTGAAGAAAGAAAACAGACAATATCCTTGAATGGCACAGCTAGTGATTCCACTGCTGTTGACTATGGTGTGGTCTAGGGTAGCACCTTGGGCCCTCTACTATTTTTAATCTATATAAACAACATTTCAAGGTTGAACATACAAGGAAATTTATTTCTTTTTGCTGACGACACGGCACTTGTGTCTACAGGTGGTACATGAACTAAAACATTTAATAATGCTTCCTCCAACCTTGTTAAGCTAAAAAATTGGTTTGACAACAATGTTTTGTCAATTAATATTTCAAAATCCAAGTGTCTACCTATATTCCTTTGTAATAACCCTGGGCCCAGGGTGCTCTCAATGCATTCATGTGGTGATCCATTCTAAAACAATTGTACATGTCCTGTGATAGAACAAGTACTAGTTTATAAATATCTCGGGATAATCTTTGACCACAAATTAAGTTGGGCGGCCCATGTGCAGTACCTCAGAAAGAGGTTGCAAAAAACGAATTATGCATTTGCCCAATTGGGTAGGGTCCTGAGTACTGGATACCGTCGGTCTGTGTATTGTGCATATGTGCAGACATTGCTTGAGTATGGCATCTTGGTGTGGGGCGGTGCATCTTTGAATGTATTACGTCCTCTTGCAGTCTCACAGAGAGCACTTATCAAAACCCTATTATTAAAAAATCATACATATCCTACACACTTACTTTTCCAAGAATTCCCGGTCCTAAATATTAAACAATTATACATAAAAAATCTACTAGTTTTTATGAAAAAAAGTAATTTCATCTTCACTGAAATTCAACATAACTACCCCACTAGAGACAGATTGCATGTGAATATTCAATTTCCCCATTTAAATAATTCAATCTAACTCAGAAATTGTTTCCATTTAGCTCATTGGCTCTTCTGTAATATTCCGGCTGAGATCTCAACAACTGAGGGGGTTAGTGTTGCCATCTACAAGCGTAGAGTGAGCAGGTGGCTGCTCTTCATCGGTTCAGATGCTGCAGTAGTATGTAAATTGAAACAATCTCGGTAAGCTCACAAGATTAGAAACAAGGAAGATCAAAGTTATGGGGAAATAGATGACAAAGTTATGGAACCACCTCATGAAATTGATAGCATTTATACTGTCAACATGCTTGGCGAGAAACGGGAATGGCTCCAAGAATTAATTGTAAATGGTCATAGAATAAAATTTAAACTCAATAGTGGAGCTGATGTGAATATACTACCATTTCACCTACTTGGAAGATATGGTATCCCATACAAGTCGTTGGAGAAATACAATGTAAAGTTGGAGGATTTTGGAGGCTTCAAGATAAGACCTTTAGGTTGTGTTACTGTACAAATTGAACCAGAATCTAAAATATCGCTAGCAAAATTCATAATTGAGAAATGTCCTTCAGCTGTTCCAATCCTAGGCCTAAAATCATGTGTTGATCTGAAGTTGATTGAAAGAGCTGACTCTATACATAACAAATATGATACAAATCGTCAAGTGAATAGAGAAAAACATGCTACCTATGGAAAAAATGAACATGTCTTCGACCGCCTTGAGCGTTTTCATGATGTTTGCACGATTAAATTAAAAGAAAATGAATCTCCAACAATAAGTACTGCTCGGCGTATCCCACTTAAAATTAAAGAGAAATTTCGAGAAACTTTGGAATCATTAAAGTCAAAAGGGATCAAAACTACAACTACAAAGAACCAATCAATGAGAAACTATATCCACACATTGGGATCTACAGACGTAAAAATAAGTGAACCTTTGCTAGAAGAATTTGCGGAGAAAACGAAAGAAGATGAGAATCTAAGAGATGTTGTATCATACCTGCATGAAGGATGGCCTGACATGAACGTGATAAACGGTGATGTGAAACACTATTACAGATTAAGAAATGATTTGCAAGTGAGCAATTGTTTATTATATTTTGGAACAAGGTTAATTGTACCTCAAAAACTCAGGAATTTCATAATGAGTCGCTTACATGAAACTCACCTTGGCAGTTCAAAGATAAATTCTCTTGTTCAGCAGTTCTACTATTGGCCAGGTATATATTTAGATATTCGCAATTTGATATTATCATGTAACATTTGTCAAAGATTCAAAAAATCAAGAACTAAAGACCCACTGATAAATAGCGACATTCCAGATTAACCATTCTGTAAAATTGCAGCAGACATTAGAGAAATCAATGGATTGAACTACTTGATTGTGATTGATCATTTTTCGAGATGGCTTGAAGCTTACCCAATCAACAGCAAAACCAGCCTCACCGTAATTAAAAAATTGAAGGAGACATTCAGTAGATTTGGAATACCTCAAACACTAATAGCAGAAAACGTTCCATTTAATAGAAGAAAAATGCATCAGTTTGCAGAAAATTGGGGATTTAAAATCATCTCATCAAGTCAATATCATTCAAAATCAAAGGGATTAGCAGAAAAGGCAGTTGAAATATTCAAAAATATTTTCAAAAAGGCAGCTGCAAACAATCAAGATTTGGAATCATATTTGCTCAATTATCGTAATGCTCCTGTAGCTGGATTGGGATATACACCTACACAGCTTCTTAACAGCAGACATATAAGAACTAGGATTCCTACACCACATTAAGCATTGAATCCAAAATTGTACCAATTGAGGAGATTGACAAGATGGAAAAGAATCAATCTATAGAGAGACTTCACTATGTATCTGAAAAACCCCGAAGATTTTGTAATTGGAAAGGAAATATTAGACCTATGTGCAGAATACACGTAACAAAGAATGGAAAAAATGAAGAATAGTTGAGAAACTACTACAACCCCCAGCGAAGAAACACAATACATATACGGAAAAATAAAAAGGAGAAGATAGGATAATATTAAATGAGTAATACAAACAAAGACTTAAAGAGGGAGATGTTACATATGATGTTATCATATGATTTCAATATAGCTACTAGGTTGATTAATTAAATAAACAGTTTAGTCTAGAATGAATATAATTAGAAGATGGTTCATTTAAAATAGCGTATATTATTCAATTCTTAACAACACCAAGATAAGTCTTTGAAGGCAACTGATAAGCATAGAATAATAATGAAATAATGTATTTCCTTACAATTTTATGAATTTTCATGAATCGTCATGAAACTTGTGACGTCATAGGAGACCTTGACATTTGACCTTGGATTCGAGATGGATTTAAAAGTTCTTCAATCTAACTGAAAAATTATATTTCCGAGAATTAGGCTATAAAGTTGGCTCACGTTGGAATAAGTGACAATGCGATAACCAAGGGGACCTGAGTTCCATTCTTGACTGGGAAACAATTCTACGACCACAGCACAATTAGGTTATGTAGATACGGCCAGCCCGTCTTTCGGAGGAGATTTTTGTGCTCATAACTTCGCAGAGAATGGATATTACGAGCTATTTAATATTTAATATAAGCTATTTAATATAAGTCTTTTTTCATGATCATAAAATTGATAAATTCATAAAGGTTAGCTTGACATTATGAAGTTCGTAATGTAGTATTATTCACAATTAAGATTCAATAATTTTTCACAGCCTATCTGAGCTTTCTCAAATGTTTTCTCCGAACCTTTGACCAATATCATTTTCGAATAAAAAATCTGAATGCAGAAATGGCACCTTGTACACTTGTACACCTTCTATCATATGGAAAAAATATAGCTGACTGGAATCTCTATTGTATCTTATTTTGACGGTGAATTAATTTATTGAAACAAACAAAACACCTCACCATCATATCACGGAAATACATTTCAATTCTCCCTTCAAACTCGATTCCCTTCAATTTCAACAGCAGTAGACCACAATAATGACGTCAGTGATGCTGTTTTGGACTCTCCTCCTCCCCTCCACATACATTGAAATAAAGGACAGTGAGAGCTCCGCACAATCAAAACCCAATAATAATTATGAATGGAACTGGCGCTCTCACGCCAGGTCACTGATAAACACTGATTAGCTGCATTATAATGCACGTCGGCAGCATTTATATCAGCAGCAACTCGAAATGACCAAATTCCCCCTTTTAGTAAGACCTCCCACATCATTTTCCTAACTCTACAATCCCCTATTTGAGCCCTTTGAACCCTATTTGACAACTATCTCACAATATCCTATTTTACATGGTCCTTCAACCACTGGCGGCTCGTACCCACAAAACAGGTGAATCGTCTGTTACTGTACAGGACTTCACCTGTTTCGTGGGCGCGAGCCTCCAGTGTCTTCAACCAGTCTCTCCAATCAACTCATCTGAAAATTTTCATCGTATCGCAATAGAATCCTCTCATATACTCGCACAATTCGTGCTTTCGAAATTTGAATGTGAAAGCATTTTAAATTTTTTTGTAATTTCTCTCATTATACTGAGCAAACTCCTCCAAATTTTGTTAAAGGCCTACAGGATCAAACATCTTCGAAATCTCTGTCTTTGTCATCTCCATGATTTTACATGTTCGCATTTGAACTTGTACACAATATCAGAATTTGCACAATTTATTTATACTCATCTGAATTGGTAGGACCAATTTATTGAAGCGGGGTTTCTGAACCACAGGCTTCCAACTTTTTATTTTCAAAGATCAGTCGACTCGCAACATTTCAGTTGCTAGTTTACTTACTCAAGAGAGATATTTTCATGCTTATGTATCTAAAAATTATAGACGAGCGTTTCCTCAACCAAAATTCCAGAGAAAAATATTGAAATTACCTGACTAGCAACATGTAACAAGCAATCAATCCACTAGCAACATGTAAACAGGGTACAAACCCCGAATGCACGTGACTCTATTTGGTGGAGACTTGTCGAACTATTTATCCAAACCGAGTTCAGCATCCAATCTGACTCAAACTGTGTGATTTGTGACCAAATCAAACGCGCCTGCAAAACCTATCGCAAATGGTGTCTACCATTCACCTGCCCGTCTACACTAATAGAGCAAATACACCATGTCATGTGACATTATAAACGATGGTATATTTCGGTAACACTCATGCGACGCGACATGTTGCAGCAAACCTCCCTCATCAGCTCTAGTTTCCAACAAATCCCAGACAATCTAAATTGTATTACAACATGTTGCAGCAAACCTATTTCATCAACAATTGACTATAGAGTATAGAACCAGTTTGCAACTTATCTAGTACATCAACTTCGCTTGTTTTGTTTCTACTGGGAGAAGTATTGCAACTTGTCGCAGCGATTTGTGGCAATTAGTGGTGACTTGTGTGGGAAATTTGAAGCAATAAATGTTCTTATCGACAGATTGCGAATGGCTACCAATTGCATGTGAACCGACTCACTTGTCGGTTTGGTAGAAATCCAACAATTTGGATGTATTTATGTGTGTTTGGGACAAGCTATTTGATGTTGTCTATTTTTGGATCAATATTTTATGGGTTGTCTAAAATGTAACTTTGGATTCATGAAGTGTATTCATATATTATCATGGTGGGTAGGCTTGACTATTGTAAAAAAGATTTTTGGGACGAATGCTTCGCGGTAAAGCGGCCTTTTTTTATTGGGCACCAGAAACTTTATAAAAGGTTTCAATATTTTGCAATGAAATGTGAATATAGATGTCACTAGAAACTTCATTGGAGGTTTCAATATTTTGGAATTGAATAAGAAATAATATAATATAATATGTTACTAGAACTGCTATCAATTTCTTTTATTATAATACTTCCTTCTCTAGAAGCTTAACTTGTTAACAAGTCTGGACCTTATGACAATTTTCAATAATTTCCCTGATTCCAATCTCTGAGCCTGTCCATTATTATTAAATAGATAAATTTAATTCCCCAATACGTACCTTGATGAGAAAAACCAGGAATTTTTTACTGACAATATTAAAAAACCAAGATTTAGTTCAGTCTTTAGCAACGGCTGAAAAAAACTATTAAACGTGTGAGTAATAGGTTTTTGTCATGGCTAAAACCAGACGACGGGGAGGAAGAAGGAGAGGAAAAAGAGCAAGAAGATAGATAAATAAAAGGATGAGGGGAGAATGAGGAGGTAGAGAGAAAGTCAGGAGAACTTAATAAAAACATCAAATTTACCACCTTACAGTAACCATACCATACTTCTTAATTTATAGCTGCTACCCCCCTCCAACGTGGTTGGTCACCTTTCCTTTGATAGACCGAAAAAGCGTGTCTCAACCACATTTATCTTTCCACAGAGTTCATCTACTTTTACAAATAGAGCAATTATGAATATATGGAGAATAAGAAATGATGTAATACCCCACGGTAACTATAATCAACCATAGTTACAGTTATTCGATATTTTCCCACAGCAGTACAGTAGATATAATTTTATGTTGATTAAATGAGTACCCTGTTTATCATGCACTTTCTTCTTGTTTGTGGTAAATTCTTCCAAAGTCATATAGTAAATTGTGAATTATTTCATTATTTTTTTTTTAATTTCACCAAATAGCTGATCCAACCGATCAACATCGCTTCAAAAGGCTGACCCTGTAATTGTATGAACATAATTATATAGGTTATATAGGTATATAGGGTATAGTATCTATAGTACATTACAGTATATGTATATTAACGGATCGCAGATGAATGAATGAAAAGGATTGACCGGGTACATTCGATTTCTACTTATTTAATTATTTATTTAGCGTATGCTTTCATTAGTGGGGAGACCCAAAGGGTTGTTCCACTTCGCAATACTATAACCTCATTTTTCACGAATGAAAACATGGAAAACCATGTGGGTTATAGTTCATTTAAAATAGTCAATTTAAAACAAAATTGTTTGATTTCAAAACATCATTACAACCAAAACTAAAACACTTCACAAATTCACTACACCATGGCCGAAAAAATTTAATTTTGACTGGAAATTTAGAGCTCGAAAATTAAACACATTGAAATTTTGTCATGGTAACCAATTATTCTACTTATAATTGTGTCAAGCACAGAAGAGCCTTTCACAATATGGCTGCCATTTACTGCTGCCAGTAGTCGAAATGAGAATTGTTGTTGTATAACCAAATTTAGGAAGAAATAGTACAGGCTTAGACTATTTTTTCTGTCCCAGTTCATAATTATGTAATGAATATCTGGTACCGAGCTTTGCTCTGAAGCTGCGGCCGAACTGTTGAATTACATAAATATGTTATTGTGAAAAATCAAGGAACCTACTTGTAAAAAATAAATTCAAAATTGATTATATGATCACCTCTCACAATTTTTTGACAGTCATGAACATGTGTTATAGACTTGAATGTAACTCCATTCACTCCAGCTGGATAGCGTTGGTCAGCTAACGATAACAGCCATTATACGCAGTACTTGGGATTATGCCTGAATAAGGAATATTTTATTTTTTTATCAATCCTGCCAGAGAGTTTTCCCAGACATGAGACCTGGTGCAATCTTATTATTCCATCACGGTTATATTACATTTCAAATTTCAAGAAAATCGTTAGAGCCGTTTTCTAGATCCGTGGTTCCACATACAAACATACATACATACATACATACATACTTACATACAGAAATTATTCGCTTAATATAATAGGATTTGTGCTATCATATGTCAATAATTAAATAAATAAATGAGTAAAAAATATTTTCATTCGTGAAATCAATATGATTACGATTAGTGTAAAAACGGTAGGTTGGCTGAAGTGATTTCACCCTGGAAATTTAAGTTCTGCGCATTCGTAGTTACACTCTCACTTCCCTCCGCCATCTTGCAAGAGGCTCTTCTGTTCATGGCACAACTATACTTGGGTTGAGCTGACGTTTTGTCGCCATCGCAAATGACATCAAACAGACACTAAATTATAGTATTATTGTTGTATAGACACATAATATAGGTGTAGCCTATACAATAATTATAAAATCTGTGGAAGAACAGAGTACTAACCTAGCCTTTGTGTACTAAATTATATCCTTTAAAAAACATACCTTCCTGAACAGTTTCAACAATTTAGGGACATAACATTTTAGAGACTCCTGAATATATCATCATAATAATAACTTCAAAACTGACAATCACTCAACAATAACACGATTACATGGATTCTAATAATTCAGTAAGCATTTATTATTTGGACTGATACATTTCGGATTATTTTTAAAGAAACCCGTTCCAGTTTCTCAGGAAAGCCGTAGATTATTTCTGTAGAAGAAAATCGTTTATTTAATAGGCTATCATTAATAAGTTTATCATAACACAATGTCACGTAGGCCTTGAATCATCAAAGAAAAGAGTATTTCCAAGAACTGTTCGTTTCCTCTTCCCTCCTCTAAAATCGGGAGACAAAATTATGAATGAAGCTGAAAATTACAAGCATTCTAAATCAAGGCACAACCTAGCTCACTTATAATTAATATTATCGCGCGCACTGAATTATTTCATTGCTAATCTGAATGAAAGCTCAATAATATGCTTAGAGAGAATAATTAATGGGACAGAAACACATTGGAGAAAACCGTTCTTTGAAAATTCAGCTCGTAATGATAATTCTCTCCTTCTTCTACCACTTCTCCTCCTTCATTCAAGAATTGAATACCTTATTTGTATTCTCTTTTCTCTTCTCTTTCTTCTACTTCTTCACCATTCTAATTTCTAATCATTTCTGCCCTAATCGCTTTAATTTATCTCTGAAGAATACTTTATAACCCCTGTGCGCAAAAACGCTGAAAGACTGTGTGGCGGCGCACGATGCTTCAACGGGATAATT
Organism: Sogatella furcifera; assembly: GCA_017141385.1. Taxonomy (NCBI): domain Eukaryota; kingdom Metazoa; phylum Arthropoda; class Insecta; order Hemiptera; family Delphacidae; genus Sogatella; species Sogatella furcifera. Next base: position 38,340,868 of record CM029550.1, read on the forward strand.
AATTCTGTAAATCATCATTAGAAGAGTTCACGCTGCCGCTTGCATATTAGGGCACTTCCAAGATTTCTTGGTGGTAAGAGTGGTGAGGGGGGGGGGAAGGAGGTGAGTGGTGGTGAGTTGTAAGAGAAAAAAGAAAATTGGAAAAAGAGAAAGGCGATAAGAAAGTTGTGTGAGAAGACAAGTAATATAATACAAGAAGTATATTGTAAAGGATGTAGAGAAAAAGGGTCAACATGAAAATGTAGAGAGGGGAGAAAGTGCTAGAGTATTCATAAAAAAGTTGGAAAAATAAAATACGTAGAAGTAAAATGGAAGAAGGACTTATACAATAAGGAGGAAGGGGAAAAAAGACATAAGGAGGTGGAGGAACGATAAGAAGATGAAGGTGGGAAATGATAAATAGAAAGAAGGGAGTTAGAATGAAAATTGAGGAAAATTCAGAAGTAAAGGAATCAAAGGACTGATAAGTGTTAGTAGAGGATTTCAGAAGAGGAGGGAGACGAAAACGGAATGAGAGGCAGTGAGAAAAGATGAACTGAGGAGATGAAAAATGGATTGGAGAAAAGAAAAAGGGAAAAAGAAAGACGAGGCAAAAAACTAGTAGAAGTGGTGTTAGGGAAAAAATTGCAGATTCACGCTCTTGATTTCAGATAATTTACCATCAAAATAATCTTTCAAATGCCTTCTAATAAACTCTATTTCGGGTTTAATCAACATCTACTAATACATCAGGCCCCACAACTGATTTAATGACGTCATAACAAGTAGATGGATTTTCTCTAGAATGACAATTTAGTTCCCTATCATAAATATCACTGAAAACTCTTCAACTTTCTTTGCTACATTGATACTCTAATGAGTGAAATGCATTCTTATCTCTCAATAAAATACTCTGTCTTTCATTTAGAAGTATTTAATTTGAATTAAAGCACTTTATTCCACAAATGCAATAATTTATTCATGACTTGCTGGATACGTTTGATCCGATAATAGTGCTATCAGCCTCACGAATTCAATTTGTTTCAACTAAAATACTTACGGATATAACTATTTAATATAAGAATAATGGAAAGCTGGATTAATGTAACCCCACCACCAAATCAGGGGTAACTCTTTTATAGGGAAGATTGGATATGAAGTTAATCAATAATTTTCTTCTTTTAAGGGAAATATAATATTAATTTATAAACAAAATATTTGATTTATAGTTATTTCTAGTAAAAACTAAGTTTGTTAATTTCTGTTGCTGAATAAAAAACTAATTGTAATAAGAAATAATGTTTTTCTAACAAGATTGAAAAGACCTCTCTGACACCGAGTTTCAAAATATAATTTTCTAGTTTTTAAGATTCTTTAGCCTTTGTTGAGAAGCTCATAAAAAACCTTTTCATTTCATAATCAGAGCAATCATTTTCCTCAAATCTTTGAAAAAGATAAATTTCAGCACAGAGAAAACATTCTTTGGCCTGTTTTTGTTATGAGAATTTAGTCGCGTTGGTGGCAGGCAATGTCAGCTGATAAGAGGGGTACTTTAGTGGTGAGGGGGGAGGGCTGTTGGGTATCATGAAAGTACTATCAGGAGGGTATCAGGAGTCTAACTACGACTCTACTTCATCTTCTTTTCTTCTCTCTCTCTCTCTCTCTCTGTGCCGTGCTGCTCTCTTGATAGTGCCTACTTTTCTTTTGAAAGTTATCGGCCTCGGGGTGGGCGACTTGCTACTTACTGCAGTACAGCACAGCATCCCGGCTTATAATTTCGTTAATTTCCTGAGCATAGCAGCAGGGTAGGTCCGTCGCCCTCAGGGAGGGTGCAAGTGATTCCGAGACCGTCACTAAACGTTTTCGACTGTTGCCCTAGGGGAGGCCCTTTCGAAAAGGGGGCCCTACCCCCGATAGGCCGCCGTGATAGCCTATCGTTTGTAACAGTTTCTGGTCTGCTCACTTCTCTCATCTCAGATTCTTTTCTCCTTCTCTTCCTCTGTCATCCTTCTTAAATATTATTATCTTAATTGTGTTTATTTTATGTATTTTCCTTCTACTATTTTTATCAGTTTTCCTCCACTCTTTCTATTCTTCATCTTCTTCTTCTACTCCTTCTTTTTCTTCTTCTTCTTCTTCCTCCTCTTCTTCTTCTTCCTCTTCTTCTTCTCCTTCTTCATCATGATCCACCTTCCTGTTCCTCTTATTTTTTCTTTCATTGAACCTCATTGTAGGCTATACTCTACTCTCCCGTATTTCCCTAAATTATTCATGGTACCTAAATTTATTTCCGAACTGTTTCTATCTTATCTTTTTTCTCCATACTTTTCTTTAACTTTTTCATTCCCTTCTCACTGCTTCCAAAACTTCCCTTATTCTCTCTCTCATCATTTTCCTTTCTGTTTTCTGTATATTTCTTGTCTCTTTTCTGTTGAACCTTCTTTATATTTTTCACATTTACTAGTTTCACTCGGTAATCATATTGGTCCTCATTGCCATACGTCTTATTTTCTTCCATTCGGAAATTCTTTCTCCTTCTCCCCATATTCACCACCCTCATCTGGCATTTCCATTAGCTCCCCTCCCTTTCTCCTCACATTCTTCTTCCCTCTCCCTTTGGCCGTAATTCATTCACACTTTCTCTGCACACTCGATTTGCTAATCCGTACAATCGGTGTGTTTCAATCTGCTAATGTTAAATTGCCTACTTCAATTAGAGGGTGAATCAAGTGATCTGCCGTTCAGAATCACTGAACAAGTGTAATGTACTAAGAAGAGGAGGTTGTGATTTTCGTTTTCTAAATTTCCTGCTCATGTGATTAAATTGACTATAATTTATTTTTGTTGTGAAAGTGTATATATAAATCTTCGAGCTATATAATTTGAAGAGTTAATTCCTATATCAAGCATCATGCAGAAAGATAGCATTGAATTAGGATAAGGATAGCAATGATCAGGAGAGAAACACAAGACATATAGTCTATTCAAGCAAAGAAGACATTCTAGCAAGATGGGAAAACTACTCCAGCTTTGTCAATATTGGTTTTGAATTTATAAATTTGGTCTCAAATTGTAGAACGGAATTTTTCATATAATTTGAGACCAAATTTATAATTTTTGAACGAATATTGACTGAGCTGGAGTCATTGTATCATCTGGGCGAAATGTCTTCTTTGCTTGGACAGACTATACCTTGTTCCGAACTACGAAATTGGCGACTGTCGAACGATAGTGTTTTTTAAACTGCTAATAATTGTTGTGTTGAGAGAGAATTCTGCTATTATTCGAAAAAGAAACAGAACGGAAAAGTTCTAGTTTAGCCATTCACAAGTTTCTTTTATAAAACGGGGAAAATCTACGGATGTATTGTATGCGCTCACCTTACCTATTTGTTGGTTATTGTTTTTATTGAATTAATTTAAAATCGTATTGTACATCAGGAGTGCTCAAACTTTCTGAATCAACTGACTAAACTTAATTTCTAGATGGTTCCTGTTTAAAAGCTAGAAAAAGTAATTTTTAGTTATTGTTTTGCCAGTGAGTCTCAATAGTTTCCAACAAAGTAACTGGCGAGTGAATCAACTGACTAGACTAGGAGCTGTCTGCGCTTTCAATGTTGCATTAGCTGTTAGTGTGACAAACTCATTCGCCCGTCGTCAGTATTTTTGTTGTAAACTTAATCGAATGACTTTCTACTTTCATGAAACTACTAGTTGTCATAGTCTACAATACCAAGGAAATGGGTGCCTTCGAAAAATGGCACAAGTACTAACACTGCTATGAAGCTCTGTTATTGGGCAAGTCCTGCTACTTCCATTTCGATCAATGGGAGTCGAGCATTACAGACAGTTCACAGTTTGCTTTTCTCCCTATAGCGTATGTGAAATTATTTAATAATAAACAGCTATGACATAAAATAGTTCTAATAGTGAATTATATAATACTGTAAAATATCAAAGTACAGTAGAATTTTGATAAATCGTACCTCTATAATTCGTAGTAGGAGATTAGTCCCTTGAAAAATTATTCTATAATGTATGGATTTGATGATTCGTATCTTACCTAATTCAAATGAAACTTTGGTCCCATGAACTAGGCCTACAAATAATCGAAGTTCTACTGTAAATAGTGATTCCTTCGAAATCTGAAACCTCAATAAAAGTATCATGAAAATTTGAACTTTTTTCATAAAATGAACTATTTAACGTGCTTTCCCCTCATGGAATTGAGAGTGGTATTTCCATGTTTATTCCTTTTTGATTTAAGAATAGTGGTCAAAACAGTAGAATACTTTCGTAGTTTCTTCTCATTCTTCATTCACCTCCCACAATGATACGACCTCAATGCTATTTGAACCCCTTTATCTAAATCACTCGTTCTCATTGTATGTATGACGCCAAAAATATACGTGATAAATCATATAAACTCTCGATGAGTGTAAACGTGCCACAAGGAGTTTAATATTTGCCTTCAAAAATCTTTTAAAGCTTGAAAATTCCATTCATCCGATCTGTAAGCTCCAACAGGCTTCCAATGAGTATATAATGATTTTTCATCTAAAAGAGTCGAACGTGGTTATTTTGAAGTATACAAAGTGAAGTTCCGAAGTATTTGGATGGATTATCACTTCTCTGAAATAGAACACTTCTAAAGAAAAGTGGAAGCTTTATCCATGGGGTTATCATACCCCAGTAACTCTCAACAAATTGATTCAATTATTTTGCCGTGAATATTGAATTAAAATGCCACAAGATTGAAATTTTCTCTGGGAATTCATGATGAATATTGCTGAATCACGAGATAATAATCTCCAGAGAGAATATGAAAATCGTATTTTCAAGTGACATGTTTTAAACGTTCATTAAAATTCAAGAGTATTAGAGGAAAAAATACCGATGGTTGAATATCTCCCATAAGAAGCTTATTGGCTTGGGTATTGACCCTGTCTGGAATAGTTGGGCGCTACTGAATTCAAAGCTTTTCCTGGAATTTATTGAACATCATACATGCTACAACAGCTACCATTGAGGAAAAATGTACAGTCGCTTTTTTATCAGATTGGAGCTATGATGCTTCACGGTAGGTTCATGTGGGAGGAATGAGCTTAAGTCCGCTAGCTCAGCTTCCAGTATTGTCTTAATTTTGAATTTCTACAGAATATTATTCATTAGGAAATAATGAGTCACTATCCACTATAGAGACTGATCATACAGTCACTATACTATCCACCAAGTGATGTGATTAGTTATAAATGAATAACATGTGATTATTCATTATAGTGAGAACTTGATTAATGATAAAATCGTATCATTACTGTGAAGCTAACAATTGTTTGTAACAGTTTTGGCTCTTAACAGAAATTTATAAGAATGCGAGAATATTATAATAAACTACCCGTAAATTTTTTCTGATTCTTAATCTAGAAAAGTTGAATCAAAATTTTCATTGAAATATTAATGATTCGGCTTCATCCATTCGGATTTATCATAATCTTTCCCAATATTCAAATTTTGTTAAATGTTTCTTTGTGCTATGAAAGTGGAAATCATTGACAGTAAAATGAGCTGCATAACCAAAATTATGAACTTCTCGTATTTTTGGAAGAAATTGGAAATAAAGAGTTTTGGGCATAAGCCCGTTAAAAATTTCATTAGGCCTGTAAGTATATTTTTCTACAATGGATAGTTCAATGTACAATTTATCTAATATAGAATATTTGTGGAATAACATCTTTGAATTTTTCCAAGCACTTTTTGGCAAATTGTTAGATTTATGATTTTTTGTATCAACATTATTTTTATGACAAGTATAAAGCACAAGTCTTGAGCTTGTCCAGCATTTGTCCACATCATGTAATTCATGAGAACTTGGAAATTCTACTTCGTCATCCTCAACTAGAGTCTATCAGGCTGTGAGTTGAGAAAAAATTTCTACCTCATTCTATTCAATTGGTTCAATTTTAAAGTAATTGAACTACTATACAGTTTATTTAATTTATGAATTCAATTAGGTTTAGCATGGTATATCCACTTTCACCTACTGTATTTATTTCCACTTATACCGGTTCATATTCATCAATATAATTTCTCACATTCGGAATGTTTATCTATTATGTAACTCTATCCATAAATCAGTGAGAATCCTGATATTATCATCCGTTATTAAAGACGTGACATAATTTCTGTTTAAATTCGATGAAGTCTTCTTTTATTCGGAAAACACTACTGGTGGCACGTACCCACGAAACAGGTGAAGTGCTCGTAACCTTTACTGTACAGCACTTCACCTATTTCGTGGGCACGAGCCGCTAGTGAAAAACACCAGCTTCGAATTCATCAAGGTGGCCATTAACAATATATTTCGACGAAAATGTAAGGTCTCAAACATGATAATCCCCTATCCAGCCCTGATTAACTTGAGCTGGCTTCCCCTCGAGCATCCGTTGTAAATAATAATTTCCGAAGCAGGCGCTATCGAAAAGTAAGACATTAGGCAGCACGCACGCACGCACACACTCGTCGATCGTCGATCGTCACTCGCTCGCGAGCTTACTCGACCGAGCTCTAATTTACAGCGGGTGAGTCACTTACTGTGTGAGCAATGTAGCGTGTTTAACGTATGGCTACTGTTAGGCTATATTATGGTAGTGCACTCCGATAGGGGAGAGTCTTGGTGAAGGCTGCAATATTGAGGTAGTTAGTGAAGGCGGATAACACCCTGATGAATTTGGGTTGGAAAAGGAAAAAAATTCGCTCCGGCAGCTGGCGGTCGGGAATAGTGCATTTCAAATGCTATTCTATGATGGCTCAAATCATATGACTTATAATGAGCTATTCAGGGTATGAATTCAAAGGTGCCGTTTTCGAAAAACACGATTTTTGACATATTATTCACCATTTTCTCCGCCATTTTTGATTGGATTTTTTTTCGTTGATGGCTCAAATTGTAGGGCATAATAAGGGTATTATGCACACCAATTTTCGAAACGATCAAGCTATTGGTCGATTTGTAGGAGTTTTTTAAAATTTTCATCCTCTACTTTCACCCATGGACCAATTTGGCTGGTTAACGAACTTCACCGAGATATTAACATTGATGATTTTTGTGCAAAATTTGGAATGGAGAATGTGAAATATTGATAGTTAACTAGAAAAAGGATAGGCTAGAAGAGAATTATTGTGATGGTAATGGATAATAGTAAAGAAAAACTATGGATTTAAGAAGATTTTAAGAAATGATTTTTCAGAAGGAGACGGAACAAAAAGAATTTAGTTACTGAGGAATTCTAAGAGATATCAAAATCTCAGTATCCTTTTATTATTTTTTTTTATTTAAACAAAGTATATTTCGCTCTCCCAAGTGTATAATGCCTCTTAGGAGGGCAAAACATGTTGTATTAAAACATAAAATACTGGAAAGGTACTGTGATTCTGATTTTTATGTATTAACAAAATTCAATACCAACCCTAGACAACAAAGTATTACTTCAGAGGAGAACATGATACTCAGAAAAATGAGGAACAGTGAAAAAACTAAAATACTTTACTGATGAGAAGAAATAAACCGATGAAAACCATATAAGGTAGGAAGGGAAGAAAATATTTAATTTAGTTGAAACATTGAAAAAACTGTTAAGACATGAATAATGCAGTTGAAAACTTGAAATTTATGTTACAGAAAAGCAGAATGTGAAACATGAGAAGAGCTAGAAAGAGAAACAGTTCGGAAAAGAAGGATAGGCAAGATAACAATAGAGTAATGATAGCCATTGCTACTGCAGTAATTCAGAGTGCGGGAGGGTGTTTGAGGCGTCAGTTCACCAGTTTTATTGAGGCTCCATTCACAAATCACTGCTGTTGTAGCTCGTCGTAATTGTAATTATGTCACTCTGTTCCCCTAAATGACACTGTGACTAGTCTCTCTAATGTTCTAATCATCTGTGATTGTTACGCTTCTCAAACTGGGGGGATGAGGGTGTCATTGTGAATTACTGCTGAATATTGTAACGGTTAGCAAAAGAAACAGCTGAACAGAGCAAAGAGGTTATTGAATTGAAAAGTTTTCCTTATACGAGACATTTGAAATATTTGAATCCAGTTGAAGGCAGTTCTATGGATTGTGCAAATTATTAAATAAGTGAAAAAAATCAAATACCCTTTATAAAAAACTTGAAAAATATTATTTGAGTATTATTATTAGGCATATTAAGGGTATTTGATTTTCATTTTTATCCATCAATTTTAAAATAGCACTAGGTGTAAATTTCAATTTTCAAATCATTGAATTATGTTGGATAGCGGTAAAATGTTGTATTCCACATGTCAAACATGGAGACAGATCCAACACTAAAAGATTCTTTGTTCAAAATAATTACATAATTCAGTCGGATAAATGAACCATAACATATTACAAATGTTCCAATGTACAGAAGTGATTCATTTTAATGGGAAAAATGCAATCATTTGTTAATGCTGGAGAGCGGTAACAAATAAATAATGTTGCAATAACAAATTCAGATACTCTACCCCAAACTTTCACGAGAACACAATGCATTTTTAACAGACTCGTAAGAGGGGGAGAAGAATAATCGAGGAGTTTCCATTCTTCTTCCCTCTACTTTTCCCCAATATGTAGTTATACTTTCCACAAGATTATGTTTCTATATCTCAGGCCCATTCTGTAACGCAGTCGCATTATTATTCAACAACCAACAGTGATTGTAAACCTCAGTTCAGTTACACGCACCTAGAAAACGACAGCAAATACGATGAGATATAAACTCGATGTAACAGAATACCTCACTATATATTTTCCCTGGAAGTTCGGTGAAGGCTAATCTGCTTCACCCTCATAGTTTTCCCACCCCTTGTAACACCCTTCCCCTTCAGTCCTCACTATCAGAGAGTGAGTTTTCCACTGACAGCGGAGTTGAAAGAAGAAAAGCTTTTCCATGTAACACTGTCCACCGAGGTTGCGTGAGGTTTCACGCATGCATTAATGTGAGCTGCATTTCGGGGTGTGGATTACAATGGAAATCATAGTGGAGGTCACATGATATTCTCCAACAAATCACGTGATTGACGATTCGTTGCAACCTCTATTATTAGTGGTATACTGTAGTTTTGTGTTAGTATTTTACTGCGTTGTAGTTGCATCTCAATTAAGGAAATGTCAAGCCGGTAGACTGATATGTAGGCAGTTGCTATGTAATTTGGTTCAGGAGTAATAAGGGGAATAAATTCATCTATAACTTTGAATAAATTCATCAGAGTGCTTGTGATTGAGTGAGATTTTTTCGTGCGAGAGGAGATTCACAGTGTAATCATTCAAACTAACCATTTCTTTGAAAATTCTTCGAATTGTTTTTTACAGCTTGATGTGGATTGGATCAAGTTTAACGTGCGAAGAAAGAAGATACGTTCGTTTGTTTTTGGCTCACCTCTACCCGCACACTCATTAAATGTATTTAATCATTGTCATTATGTCATCATGCCATTTATTATTGTCAAAAATCTTAATCATTCATTATTATTTCTAAATTATTGTCACTGAATTGTGTCAAGACGCAAGTCAAACTAACATATCGATGTACAATGTACATTAAGAGTCCTACTATGAACAGTAATTTGTGATAGTTTCACAACTGGTAAAAATTCGCAACTTGAGTTCTTATGATGTAACCTATGACTTGGTCCAAATTCAATTGAAATAATAAATGATCTTATTTGAGAATTTTCCTTTTAATTCTCAAGAAAAGCAAGGAATAGAGTGATAGATAAAAAATAATTTAAAAAATCATATTGATTTGGAGTTGACCAGATTGGAGAGAAGACAAAGTTATATCGAGAATAAGAGGTCGAGGAATGTTAGAGAAGAGAGATAGAAAAAGTATACTCAGGATTATAGACAAGGAAAAAAAAAAGATTGGGGAGAAATAAGAAGATAATAGAGTAGTACTGTACTATAATCACGACACACTTCATCATAATAGGTGAACCGTGGAAAAATAGTTTCGCCTCATTGAATTCATAGGGACAATAGTCGTAGGGAATGTTGGAAACAACTCATACATGGTCAATTTGATGGGAATAATAGGGATAAATGCTGTATCATGAGCATCACATAATGCACTAAAAGTAAATTTTCCTCACTTATCCCTCCAAAAGAAAAGGGTCAATAACTCTGTAGACTAGACGTTCTGGTCTGAACGTTTTCACGCAAATCATGAACATGTCAAATGTAATAATGTAATTGATTCTATAAGGTCATCAGTCATCAACAACAGACAGAGCAATCTAGGTTTATTTTACTTGGAGAATATCATGGCCTTCTCTCATGTTTTTGCTATAGTCATTCTTTCAGCCTATGTCCTTAACTAAATGTGTGAACATATGATTTACACTTCTTGAGAGAAATTTAAAGAAATAATCACATAGTTCCATCATTTTTATTTATGCTATATTTATTCCCCTCAATCAGATAAATACATCTCGTTCCAAGTGCTCCATAACACAAAGATTGTGTTTGATGCAATTCTAAAAGTCAAGAATACAACTAGTGCAAATATTTGAGCTAGAATAGCTTGTATATGGATGATTGCATGGGAAAGATTTTTTCCAAGATGGTGTCTGCTCTATTTGATGCAGATTGGTCGTAAGGAAGTGAGTGAGGAGAAAGGTATATTCCTACTCGCTGGAAATGAACACTCTATGCATTAAATAGAACAGATGAAAAATATCTCCCCAATGCGATAAATATATAGTAATTATGTTATAATCGTTTGAATATTGGCATTATTGGGATTATTGTATAACGTACATTATACAATAATTTGGATTATTTGGGATTATTGGATTATTTGGGATTATTGGATTATTTGGGATTATTGTATAACGTAGAGTAGTTCATACCATTCCGGTTCAAAGGAAATTCGCTTTTCAAACTTTGGTCCAACATTCAACGAAAGATTCACGTTGAAACAGGAGCACAAAATAGATCATAAAGCACTGGCGGTTCGTGCCCATAAAACAGGTGAAGTGCTATACAGTAAAAGATACGGACACTTCACCCGTTTCGTGGGCACGAGCCGCCAGTGCATGAAGAAGAAATAAAGCTGTCGAAACAACCCCTCATTATTTCTTCACAATCAATCACCCCATCCAGGCATGGATTTACAAATCCTTTTTTGTTTCCCCAATTTTTGCTGCGTGCTCCCTAGTTAATCCCAATTCCAGCTATGGAGTTTGACTCATGCTTTCCATTGCGTGCATGCAATGTAGCCCCTGGCTTAAAACTAAATCTCACCCCCTCCTGAAGCTTTCTCAAATTCTCTCTCTATTGTCTTTTCCTACCTCCTCTCTCATATTTTCTCATTCAATTCTCAGTCTCTCTCCGCTTCTCTTATTTCTATCTCTCCTTATCTGTTACAATTTTCGCCGTGAACATTTTTCACTCTCCTACTTTATCACTTTTTACTGTTCTTCCTCATTATTTCTCTCTCTTCCTTTGTCCTTTCCCCACACCAAATCATTGTATTCGTTCTCCACGATACATCAGTCCACCTTTTAGTATATCCTTTTTTGCTACTTCCTCTTACGATCTATATCTCTCTTTTGTTAAGATATTGTATGATTTAATATAATCATATGATAACAAGTTGATTTATGAATTAATGTTTATAAGTTTTGATTAATTTAATTTGTTATTGATCGTGATTGAAGAATGTTCATAAAATATAGTCTGAATCTTTTTTGAATATTTCATTTTTAAAACATCTTATTTAGTCCAATCTAATCCATCTTACTCCTCTCTTATCTCCCTCCATCCTTGTATCTTCTCGTTTCTGTTATTTCCACTATCTTTTCTCCTCCTCCTCCCACTCCTTTTCTGTTTTTTCTTGGGTCTCTTATTTTTTTCAACCCATTTTTGTTTCTCATGTCTCTCTCTCCTCTCTCCCCTCTATTTCTCCCTTTCTCAATCTTCTAATGTAATCTTATAATTTTTTATTCAATTTTTTTATTGTTTTATAATTCAATTTTACTCTTTCTCTCCCTTCTCTTTCTTTCTCTCTTCCTCTATCTTCTAATCTAATGATTTTACTTTCACTCTTTCTCTCTCTCTTTTCCTCTCTCTTTCTCTCTTTTCCTCTCTCTTTCTCTCTCTCTCCTCATTAACACTTCAAGGCCAAGTGTTAATGGAAAGGATATCCTTATTATCCTTTCCCAAGAATGGACACATATATGTCTAAACTTCGCCTTTTCACTTAGATAACTTACACTCCTTATTCATTTTGCAGAACCTCGAATTAAAATTTTGTATAAATTTTGCATTCATTACTTCACCGTTTTATTGTATTTTTACTAGAAGTTTCTATTTTGTGAAATTTATAGGATAATTTTGTCTTACTCATATATTATATTACAATGTAGAATCTAAGCCGAATTTTGTTATCTATTTGAATAAAGTAATCTAATCTAATCTAATCTCTCTCTTTCTCTTCACCTCTCTCCGCCATACCACCAATCTCCGTTCGCCTGTTTATAATTGAACGCACAATGTGTGTACACTATTCACAGAAGATAGCGTAATCCTTCCTCCCCCCTCCAGCTACTGAAACTTGCTAGCAATGTTAGTGACATGCATCAGCCTATAGCACGCAAAGCCGACTTGTTTCTTGCTAAATTTCATTCATCAACAGATTAGCAACGTAAGTTCACGTTTTCATATTACCTTGTTAACACTTGGTTATGATCAAATCAGTTTCCGGAAGAGAGATATATAACCTTAATGCTTATTCAAGCTGATTGTTCAAATGTTCATATACTAATTCCAAGGAGGCTACTAATTTATTTTCATCATCAAGGAAACTTTCAAATTACAAACCTATTTGTCCACGGTTTATTAACGTACTAGCCGGCAGGCTCGCTTTGCTCGCCTTCTCCGCCTAGCCAGACTCCTGACAGTATTGACTGTGTAAGTGAGTAAGACAGGCTCGCTTCGCTCGCCTGCAAAGCCTCTGTCAGTGTAACCTGAGACAAACAGGCTCGCTTCGCTTGACTACAAATTCCGTTCGGAAGGGATTCGGAATTTATTGAACACAGCATTTCTAGACCTATTCTGGAACTGTTTACCAAATTTCAACATTTTATGTCAATTTGTTCTCGAAAAATCTAAGAAAAATTCCAAAAATTCCGAATAATAGTAAAACGCTTATATCGAGCGGAACCTTGGGAAGTATATTGGACATAGTTTGAAACTTGATTTGATATCTTCTAAATTAGTTCATCTATAATCTCGCTGAACCATTGAATTTACAGTAAGTATTGGTCGTATCAAGGCGGAAGATATGCAACCCGTAATACATCTACAATTCAAAAAACTTATAACTGGCGTAATCTTGAAATATTTTTCTTAAATTCAAAAATATTTCAACCCAATATTTCTAGACCTTATCTGAACCTGCCTACTAAATATCAACATTTTCTACCGATTGGTTCTCGAAAAAATTGAGAAAACGCCGAGAAACTACTACTTAGAAAAACTTTAATACTTGGCGTATCCTTGAAAAGTTTCTAAAATCCGTTCTTAGCGCGCGTCTAAACGTCTAACTGGACATGCCTGCCAAATTTGAACGCATTCGGTTCAGTGGATTTTTAGTTCTGGTGATGAATGAATCAGTCAGTGAGTCAGTCAGTCATGGGTAACCTCTATCGGGCGACCCACCCAGAGCCCTCTGTATCTGCTTTAGCATGCCGGAGTATTGCTCCAGGTGAAGCTAGCACCACAGTTACGGAGGCGTGCCATTGGGACTCGCCTTGATTCCCCCTAGGGACGGAGGCGGAACATGTAGGACCCACCTGGATCCCCCTGAAACTAAGCCAGTTACGGAGGCAGGCCCAGAACTCGCATTGATTCCCAACCTAGTTACGGAGGCGGACCATAGGACATTGCCTTGATTCCCCCTGTGGTTAACCACTGCCACCTCGCCTAGCCAGCTTCAACGGGAGATTGGCCTGGGGCCGGGGTCACCCTGGCTAGGCCAGGTTCCCAGCACCCAGTTCCAGTGTCCGAATCAGCGACACCCCCTTCACAAGGCCGGACGTTCCCCCTCGGCTGTCAAGAGGCTTGAAAAAAAGTCCTATCTCTTCTGACCTGCACTCCAGCCAGGTGCGGGACAGTCATTCCTAGAGCCCACCCTCCCCAAGGAAAGAGGGCAGAAGGAACTAGAGCACGCTTTTCGGAAAGAAGATGAAATCCCGTTCACTAGGTAAGAGAGGGGCTCCCGGACGGCCCCGCGACCAGCTCCGACTCTCGACGCAGGACCGACCATGGGTACCCACCATCTCACCGGACCGAAACTTCCGCCGGAGCCAATGCAGAGAAGCACGACAAGCCGCGTGGGTACAAGCCACGCAGCCATAAGGCAACCTACTGCACCAGCACCCCTAGAGACGGAGGCGGAAGGGCCGTAAAGGCGCTCGACTCGCCTGTGAACCCCTCTAGGGGGAGTCAGTCAGTCAGCCAGTGCCATTTCGCTTTCATAGATATATATTACTAGCCGGCAGGCTCGCTTCGCTCGCCTTCTCCACCTAGCCAGGGGGCTCCGCCCCCTGGACCCCCGACAGTATAGGCAGTGTAAGTCAAACAGGCTCGCTTCGCTCGCCTGAAAATTCCGTTCAGAAGGGATTAGAAATTTATTGAGCACAGCATTTCTACACCTAATCTGGACCTGTTTACATAATTTCAACATTTTCTGCCAATTTGTTCTAGAAAAATCTAAGAAAAACTACGAAAATTCCAAAACATAGTAAAACGCTAATATTAAGCGTAACCTTGGGAAGTATATCGCTCATAGTTTGAAACTTGATTCAATATCTTCCAAATTAGTTCATCTATAATCTCGCTGAACCATTGAATTTACAGTTAGGATTGGTCGTATCAAGGTGGAAGATATGCAACCCGCAACACATCTACAATTTTTAAAACCTGATTACTGGCGTAATCTTAAACGGATTTTAAAAATATTTCAACACAACATTTCTAGACCTTATCTGAACCTGCCCACCAAATATCAACATTTTCTACCAATTGGTTCTCAAAAAAATGAGGAAAACACTGAAAAACTCTAGAAAAACTAAAATATTTGGCGTATCCTTGAGAAGTTTTTAGAATCCGTTTTTAGCGCGCGTCTAAACGTCCAACTGAACATGCCTGCCAAATTTGAACTCATTCGGTTCAGTGGATTTTTAGTTCTGGTGATGAATGAATCAGTGCCATTTCGCTTTTATATATAAAGATTTTGATATATTCAACGTTTTGATACAGGCAATTGAAAAATTTGCAGGATACAGCTAAAAAAATTAAATTGTATTGAATCGTATTGAAATTAAAACTTTATCTTCATGGATACATAAAAGTTGAATGGCGAACGAACCGTGAGAATATAGCTCCAAAAATTAAGCTATCCCGTGTATAATTTATTTCAAGAGAAGAAAGTTACAAGTATTTCACGAATTCATTATTTAAATCATTCTGGTATTCTCTCCATCAAATCAATGAACTAAGGTGTCAATAGAATTGTGAATTCCTATTTTCACAGTTTCACCTCCAATCACGCCATCTCGCAGACACAACTTTGAAACCTTGCAAAATCACAGAAGTATCGAGGAGTAATAATTACTCTATTATATTGTATGGAAACTCTTCAACTTCCATTACAAATACTAAGCGATAGGTGCCTCATTTTGTCACGGATTCTTGCTTTTACTAAACTACGTATTGTACCGCGAACCGCGTTCACACCTCTGGTCGCCTCACCAAGTTAAAGTTGGTATTACACGGTAATATTCCTATTCATCTTTTTTTATTGCGGATGATGCCCACATAAGCATTTAGCTTGTTCGTGAGTAATGGATAATGAGTGCGAAGGTGAAAAATGAGGTGGAAAACACCTATGCCAACTGGATCTCGTACGCTGACCAGAGGCAGTGCTAGCGGACTGAAGATTGTGACGCCCCAGCCCACTGCGCCAACCAGGACGGCAAAAGAGATGAAAGTACGAAATCATATTTTCATTAGATTATAGAAATATTACGAACAAAAATATTATGTACGTAAATATCACATATTAAAATATATATTCATCTTTATTTATATTAATTAGATTATATTTTCATCTCATTCATAAGATAGGCCTGATAAAAATATCACCGTGAAATACCGGCCTAAGTTTGTTGCATTTTTGAATGCATGAAAAGTTCGTGCCTCACTCCCCCCTGGCTCCAATCACTATCAGAGCACAAGAGCACAGAGTGCAGGCCGACCAGATTGAGCAGTTAATTTTGCATGGCCGAATTGTATTTGTCCACTCTAGCGTAAGGGTGCCTCTTATCGCCCTCACTTAACGCCAGAGTGCACCAACTGTAAATGTGCACTAAATGAAAACAAGGCACAGATTTTTTCGTGCTGAAATGTAACAATTTCCAGTAAAATAAAGTAGAAAAACTGTATACTGTATTGTCAGGAGCTAATTTCAGCCAGAGCAAACCGGAGCGTAGCTTATGTTTTATATAATTTAGAAAAAAGACACTTTAGACCTAATTGTATTTCTTTTAATCATATGGATCGTTATTATATTTTCTCGAATAGAATAATAGAAATGAAGAATACATAACCATAATTAATAACAATGTGCCAATTCACGGAAAGTTCTTATGAATTTCACTGGGAGGACTCCACTCTATCCCTTTTTCTATTCCATGTCCCTGAGCCGATTTTCTGGTACTTATTATCGTAGAAATTGAGCTGCCCTTTATGGATGTATATTATAGTTCTAGCAAATCTTACACATCGTGCTTCCGCAGCTGTTTCTACTGTCTTTCATTCTACATATAATGGCACAGCAGTCTAAATATATAATGTGACGTGTGCTTTGGCAATAAATAAATAAGCTCCACGTTCGGGTGTCAAACTTGTGATGTTCACCTCCATTATGGACTATACGCCCTACGTTGGTGAGCCATCTTGTCATGTTTTATTCTCCTTAAGGAGGAACAAATACATGATTTATAAATACTCTTATCTCAGGGAAAAATTATTTACTACAATTCACGATACTTGAAAGAATTTATCAAATCTGTGTATTTGGTAACAGTTAAAGTCTGAATTTAAATTAATAAGAAATAACCAGATATTGAGATTCATATATATCTGAGTAAGGTTCTTATCCTTCTCACTCCAATCAAGTAGTTCACAGGCCTCAGCCAATAACTCCAATATCAGGTGAATCTTATCGTCCACCCAATGCCAAATAGACAAGTCAGTGGAATGCAAGAAATTCCCTACTTATGCTTGTCTAATTGGTCATAACAAGGAAACCAATGGCAAACACAAGTATTGCTCTCACTGCGATAATATTGATAGATCTCGGTCAAAGAACCTATACAGGTTGGACCAGAGCTATTTTCTGTTCCTTGTCTAATTAGATTGGTGGGAAAGGCGGCATCCAGCCAACAAAATAATTGACTATCCTGACTCCAGCAAGGTGATGATTTTTGTGAATACAGAATCCCAATATCTAGTAGTAAATATTTGCATGAAAGCAATGAAAACGAATTTAAAATAAGAAGAAATTTTTATTAAACAAGAAAAGTAAAGCGAGGCATCTAATAAATTAATGATAATTTAGGAGATGTCCATCTTGATCAATCCTGTCTAAACAACCAAGTGAATTAATAAATTGGCTATAAACCAGAGAAAGCTTAGAAAATGACTTATTATCTATGATGGGTATTTTACCCTTAATTTAAGTTAATTATTGCTGTTAATTCTTGAAAAGCTAAATGGATAATTTAACTTTTCATGAACCAGCCACT
This sequence comes from Sogatella furcifera, assembly GCA_017141385.1. Lineage (NCBI taxonomy): Eukaryota > Metazoa > Arthropoda > Insecta > Hemiptera > Delphacidae > Sogatella > Sogatella furcifera. Next base: position 38,358,720 of record CM029550.1, read on the forward strand.
TAGGTGAAATTCAAAAAAAAGTAATCAATTTAAAGTATAAATATATTAATATATTCTCCTGCCCAACAGTGTAGGTTACAGAGCGAATTGAAAATATTGTGAATAAATAAATATATGTATTAAATTTTAAATATCACAGGATAATCATTCCTTACAAGTCTCCACATTCATGAACCTGTGGGTTCGTGATGCTTAGGCACGTTATAACAGAGTTCCCATACCTATCCACCATGGGTATATTAAATTGCGAAGCGTTTCATCGAATGAGATCTCAATTTTTTATTTAAATTTTGACTAATACGGTTGCACTTCAACCAGAGCTCTGGGTAATTAATTACGAAGAACTAATTGGTCGTCACTCACGTGTGCAGATAGGTCGGTGCAAACGAATCCTGGCCTCCTTAGAATGGTCAATCTCGTCTCATGGAAACGTCGAATTTAAATATGTAGTAGACCCTGGGATGGCCTCTCCAGAAGGGGATAAAGTTACTAAAAGATCATTTGCAAAATACTAGGCCACTAACGCCACATTTAATTTTTAACAGGACTTGGTCATCTGGTCTGCCTCAGCCGGTCTCGAGCAGAAGATGAGAGAAAGCAAAGTCTGTTTCCTTTCAATTGACCCCCTCTAGACTACAATATGTGCCGACGTGATAATATTGACTCTTCCTAGAGCGGCAATTTCAAAAAGACAATTTTCAAATAAGCCTAAAAACTTATTATAACAAGCTAAATACAGAAATTTTATGTATCAAATACTAACAACGCTAACCTACGTTCCAATAAATATATTATATACACAATTTAGTTATTTATTTTCCTATAAATCTATAATTTAAGTATCCATATTTGAATAAGGAGCCACTAAGCATTGACTAAATCACAATAGTTAAATATGGCTTGACTTGCTATAAAACTATAAAGTGTGTTTAAACACTACAAATATTACAGATAATTGAATAAAACATTTATATAGAGAGGAACGCAAATAATTTACATAATAGGCTTTCTGCATACCGGCTTCTTGCTTATGTGATAAGGTAGTATGTGACTAGGCTATGACAAAAAATCAGGTACATAGAGACAAATATTAAAGCTATAAGATCACAGGTGATAAATAATCCCATCTATATGATGTAAGAAGCTATATTGAGCAAATAATATAATTAATTATTCCATTGTTACAAGTTGCAATAGGTTGGTAATTGAACAAACACTGACAAGTATACTTGCCGGCAAACCAGCTGATGTTGACAACACAAGAAATAGGTTAGGATCCATCAAATTAGCGAGCCTAGACGTAATAATTTCTAGTATTACCAATAATTTGCATTTCAAAAAATACGGGTGACAATCCCCTCAATAGCGCAAATAAATTCTTATCTCTTAAGATAGCGGTACCAGATAACAGCAGCAACACTTTGTAACGGTAAGGCTCTATAAATAAATCAATAACTCCCAGTTGGGATTTGAAACGTTACAATAAATAAAAGCTAGTAGATGGCATGAGCTTAACACAATTTATTATGTTAAAAATAGTCCTAGCAAGCCTAGACAATTAGCCTATAGCGAAAATCTGGCGAATAAGTTCTCAATGATTTCTCAAGTACAGTCTTTGTTTCAACCAGATATAGCTGACGTCAAAACTAGAAGGTTCGAAATAAAAAATTGTATGATTTGGGATAAGTATGGCGACTGATGGGATCTCAACAGACGTTTACTTTAAGACGTTTACGTAAGAATTGAAAAAAAAACAAAGAAAATATTCACTTCCCCAATTGACACGAATTGTTTTGTAATCTTCTCTGTCAATGATAAATATATTTTCTTTTCTCAATTTAATTATTGTTTGAGTGGATGAAATGAAAAGGAGTGGCAGATAAAAGGTGTGTGACAAATTTGTTGTGACTTTGTTGCTCTTAGTTAACGACAATTAGTGAAGAGAAGGGTTGTTAATTGAAGTGGTAGTGGGGGGAGGGAAGGTTGAAGGTTTCACCCCAAGAGCTTCTTCTCTACTCCTTTTAAATCAGTTTATCTTGCCAAACTAATTTCCCGGCCATTAACTAATAAGCCCTTTCGTTTCATGCTTCCCTCCTTTGCTTTGTCTTTTAGTTTTCATTGACTTTTTCCTTTCAATCTTACACGCTCCCGCTCAGTGATCTATAATCCTCGTTATCTTCTCCTTTTTATTTTTCTTATCTGCTTATTCCGCCTCTCTAATTGACCCCACTAATTAAAAGTGTTCAATTTGAGAATCGCTCACTCTAATAGTGATTTACTTTGATCCGCAGTTTTTAATCTTCCAGCGTTTGATATTGAATATTCTAATCTTTTTTCATTCTTCTTATTTTTCTTTCGAATACTGCTTGTTCTAAGTGACAAGGCTTTCTCTGAAATGTATAATTTTTCCGAAAAAGTGAATCATATTAAAAAAAAAATGTTCAAAGCAGAAATTGTTCAGAGCTGCTATTGGTTATAAATTTATTACATTAATTTTGTTCAATCCTACTGACTGAAGTTGTTGATTTATTCAATCGAAATAAAAAACTGGAATGCTTATGACTTCCACGTTCGTTTCAACTAAGTTTGACTAAACAATATAATTGTTTCAACTCAGTTCGATGAAGTTTCAAAGTATAGATCTAAAGTTGAAGCTAGGATTAAATTTATTTTAACGAGTGCAGCAGAGAGGATGGACTTTTTTGAGACGGGTAGTACCTTTTCCCTCCCTTTTAGTAGTACCCTTTTACTCGTTAGTTCTTGAAATTTTCTATGTTTAAATTCTAGTTGTCGTCATGATTTTGTATACCGAGTTTTCGCTCACATTGAGAGAGCGATGTGGTAAACATAAAAAAGTTTTTTTGCTGATGAAAAGATGTTTCAATTCTAAAATTTTTTGATCACACGTTTAGAGAATGGAATTTCTAATAAAATCCCATTTAGTAGAAGCTCTTATTGATGGTCGCCGTTTTATGAACGTTCCTATGGAATGTGGCATGCACCATTTTGAATATTCTATTACGCGAACCATTTATTACATCTGCATTCACATCAAGGTGTTCGAATATCCTTGGATACCCTGAAAAAAGAAATATTCGAGTATGTTGACTTCTTAACGAACCCGCAAAAGGGAATACACAACATGGAACCAACAACACTATTGAAGAGAGTATACTCGAAGAGGAAGAACGCACTCTAGCGAAACTTTTGGCCACCACATGCCTGATGTGATTTTTCACACTTAAATGCAAAAGATCACGTCTAAAATGAATAAAATGGCAAAGCAATTTAATCGAATCAAACTACTCGTATTAACCATTAGAAGAACTAAACGTATTAAACCAGTAAATGAATTATATTTTGGAGCAATCACTAGCAACAAGACAATAAACGAATTATTAAAAATTGAGAAATGAAGAAACATAATTGAACGTAGTCTAACCTACATTCTGGACTGTATCATATTATAAATTTGAAATATAGAATAGCACAAGAATTATCTTAGTATTTTATCTCTTAATGTCAGTGTCATTTGTAACATAAATAAATGGATAAATAAATAAAATAAAAGAAAATAAAATATTTTCTAGTCTTCATTTCTATTTAAATACATTGTTCAATATAACTCAGAAAAGTATTGAATAAAAATATTGTTGGATGAGTAAACCCAAACGTAGTAGCGCATTCATTTGGAGAGAACTTGAGTATCGCAATATTAAAAAGCGTAAGGGTATTAAAGAGGTAAAGAGCAAGAATGAATGAAATGGGAAGGAGAATGAGGGTGAGAAGGGGAAGATAAAGAGAAGAATAAGGAGAAAGAGTAAGAGAAAAGATAAGTAGGAGAAGGAAGAAAACACTTCAGAGGCATACAAACAGTGTCACTCACATACAAAGAGCTTTTTCCCAAAGAATGAAAACTTTTCCTCAGCAAGCTACTTGAGCTACCCTCAAGTTAAGTATGCGCGGTTAAAAGTAGATGAAGAAAATCAAGAAGAGTAAGATGAACAAGGAGAAAAATGAGAAGAGTTGCAAGGAGGAAGAGGAGGAGAAGAGGAAGAGAAAAAAGAAGAAGAAGAAGAAGAAGAAAAAGAAGAAGAAAAAAGGAGAACAAGAAGAAGAACAAAAAGAAGAACTATAAGAAGAATGAGTCAAAGGAGGAAAAAAGAAGAAGTAGAATGACGAGTAATCGAATCAGAAGACTCCCATGAGACAGGAAGTTGTAGCTGGTCTGTGACCGAGGTAACAAAAGCAGGGGAAAAATAAGAATTGGCGGAAAATTTAAGATGGAAAAAAGTATAAAAATAAACAAATGTCTCTCGAATCTAGCTTCCGAGTGTCATTATTTACACGATCCGAGTTCTTTCGATGGAAGAAAAGTGAGTAGGCGGGGAAAAGCGAGGGAGAGGAAAAGGAACAACAAGGAGTAGAATAAAAGGTAAAAGAGAAAGAAATAGAAAAAGGGAAGACAGGTAAATGTTGAGGACTTCATGCCTAAAATAAGCCAACTAAACTCATAATTCTTTAACCGAAGCTTTCCAGGCAAGAAGTGACAGTCTAGGATTTTGTTTTGAGAAATAACTACACCTGGTGCGTTTCTTTTTTTATTTTTATTATTTAATCCTCTCTCTTCTTTTCCATATTCCTCATCCCCACACTCCATTATCTTCTTTTTTTCCTCAACTTCTCATCCTCTCTCTTTTATTGATAATCTCTCTTGATACCCTCTCTCTTTTAATTATTGATAGTAATTCATTTTCTTTATCAGTTTTTTCTCTCCAGTTTTTCCAACTCATCCTCTTCATCTTTTTTTCTCTTAGCCTACGCCTCTTCCATCTACGTCCTTATTTTCATTGCTTCTTCTTCTTCTTCTTCTTCTTCTTCTTCTTCTTCTTGTTCTTCTTCCACGAAAAGAAAAGAGGAAAAATATATTAGAAAAGTAATGGATAAAAATAATCATTTACTTTTTTAATACAATGGTTCATTTATTGCATCTTAACAAGACAAGTTCTCTTCTATACAGTATTTTTCCTTAGGCCTACTTGTCTTATTCAAATTTGATAGCAAAATTGTTACTCCAATGGAGTGAAAGTCACTGTAATTGGGAAGTTTTTTGATATGCAACGAACAATTGTCCAGAATTGAGTTCAAATATTATGAGTTCAAACTTACAACTAGCTGAGATTGAAATCCCGCTATAACGAATACATCAGGATCGGGATCAATGAGAAGTTTTCACAGGTACAATTCTTGACTTAACTTGGATGAATAGAATAATTTATCAATCAAATATGTTATTCAAAACCCTTCCACAATTTCCATGAAAATAAAATCCCTGAAGACACAGCTACGAATTAGTGGTCTGAATAAGGCATCAAATGCCTTTTTATTGAAGTTATGAAATATTTAAATGACTCTCAAACGACGTTTAAGTTCAAAAACCCCAAGGATCAGCAAAGCCTTTTCACATGAAGCGCCATCATTAAGAATTTGATTTTTGGATGAATAAACAGAAACAGGGAGAGTATAAGAAGAAATAATCTGGGAAATACTCAAAAAATCAGCTAACCAGAAAACAAAGTCAACAGTTGGCTCATCAACAGGAATAATATTTTCACAGCTCCCATGCATGTCAGTGCATGAAGCTATTATGAATTGAAAGGCTTAAATTTACATACGCTATTGAAATTTGTACATGTGCCCGCTCTCTACAACTCCTCAATAATTGAAATAATATTAAAACTGGAGTGAACCCTGCTAAATATATTCGTTGTACAGTATGTGTGGAGGGCCCATTCATGTATTCATATGTAGATTTTGCGGAATAATGGCCGCCACTCAGATGAGCAGCGGTATTTAATGTTTTATTGTTTAGCTGCCTGTATGAATCAGATTGTAGATATTGGAATGTTTTTCGTCTCTTCATAATCCACTAACAATCGTCAATCTGTTTTATCGTTTTGGTTCCGTTCAATTGAATTGGCATTGTTCTATTTAACTCAATATTCATTATTTCAATTTGATGTTATTTATATTTTTAAAGATATTGATATCCATCAATATTACATATTGTACATTATTAATATTGTGGCCAGTACGTTCACCTGATGCGAAGTGTAGGTATGCAATTTTTTCTATGGAACTGCCTTAAATACAAAGTTTTCAAATTTTGCCGACACACCTTGGAAGAGCTGAAAGAGAAAATCAGAGAAGAGATCCAGGCCCTACCAATTGCACTGAGCCAAAATGGGTTTGTGAACTTCAAAAACCGGTTACATCAGTAAATCATTCAAATTTGGATCAAAACGAGTATGCATAGGTACTATAGGTATGCATAGGTCTATTGAAGACTTATAATTTTGATACAATAAGCAACAAAGAATGAGATGTTTTGCCAATATTGTATATATATTTCAATTTTTTTTCATTGAGTCTGGAAATAGTGTAGCCTACTACCTGAAACAATATTTGATAAGTGAAAAGTATTGTGGAGAAGCATTAATAAGTTCAGGGCTGCTCACAGGGGGGGGGGGGGGTTTGGGTATGCGCTCGGTGACGCAAACTTCGCCATTGAACTTCCAAAAACACTTGAATAAATCGAGTTTCAACTATATTATAGGGCTATCAAACATTGGTATAAGTGGTATCAGTGGTCCCCAGGTCTCCATTTGAGGTTGTGTGACTTTTCAAATTTAAAAATTTTTTCCTCCACCTACTATCTAAAGTCGCATTTCACTCCCCGGAATCGAATACTAAAGCACTTCATTCTCTCCCTCGGGAGAAAAAGAAGATTGAAATTCCCTTGGGAATAAAGTAAGCCCATTTAAATAACATGGGAAGCATCTCTATGATATTTTGTGTCTACATTTGGAACTTAGGCGTGAACTGTAGAACAGTAAACAGTATAGAGTGCACAGTTTGGAAGAAAGGTGGGTTACGCTGATATTTTGAAGGAATATTTATAAAAAAATGGATCATGGAAGAAAGTTAAATACTTGTATATTATTCATAAATTTATAGAAATGTAAAAATGTATACATATGGAAGTATAGTACCAAAGTAAAAACAATCTTCTAAGCTAGAATTCTCGATCACTATCAAATATCGACTATCAAATCGATTAGAATTAGATAGAATTGAATTCAATGATTCATTCCTACAATGGTTGATTGTACTTTGAGATCTGTGTGTTATAATTCAAGTTTATTATTATAATAGTGTGTTTATCGTTTCAATTTCGACTAATTATCAATACTCCACTGTCATATTATACTGGAACAATGATAAAAGAATGTCTTTGTTGAATTAGACTTTTGGTTTTGAGGTTTGGAAGTATAGTTAACCTCAACTTATATGGTAGTTGAGGTCAGTAAAATCGTTAGTTTTGAAGTTTTTCAATTGGAAACCGGGCTTTTCAACATAAATTTAAACAAATATCCTTCATTAGATAGCCTTTATTATGTTGTATGAGTTGTATCAACACGAAATATTATGTTATTTGGATTTTAATTGTCCTAATGAACAGGTTTTCACGATCGGTTACTGTTGTGTTGTGGACGAAATAGGCCTTCAAACATTGTAACTGTCTCTGAAAGTTGAATTTACAATTTAACATTTGTAATATACGGTATGTACTTGCTGGAAGCTAGTAGCCTGATATCTGTTAGAAATAAATAAATTTTATTGATGCTTTTGTTTTCTTTTATTTTTGTAGCTTATAGATTAAAAGATTGTTTTCACTACTTTTATACATGTCTAATGTAACGTTAATTAAAATGAAGTCTATTATAGTAAATTTGAAATGATTCAGTTGATTGCTTGAATATCTTCTTCTTTTTATTAGGTTTTAGTTCTACATATTAGCCTAATCAAAAATTGAAATAGAAGTTTCATTGCTCAATCTAGTTTCTCATAACTTTTTTTTATTATCAGTATCCTTACTTAAAAACTGGAAGCAATATCAACTTATTTGCTTCCCTTTTATTGTTACTATATAAGTTAACTTGCCAGTCATTCCATTCGTCATTCTTTTATTTCACCAGTTTTGTTTAGTTTGTAGTTACAAAAATTATAAATTGGGAAGTAGCAGCTACCTACCGTACTTCCTAGTTTTGAGATTTCAGATTGAACCAAGTTGGAGTTATTTTACAGCTGATTCTTTATATGATTTCTTATATATGAATATACTTGCCGAGTTTAATAAAGATCGGTTAAAAGAATTTGAAGATGAAAATTATTTTGTAAAAAATGCAGAAAGGCGGATATCTGGTGAACAAATCGCTTTTTTAAAGAAGATTAATCGTGATTTTTTCTTTATTTTGAGCCATAGAATGTATTCCCAGAGTTTGGCACTTCAATTTTGGGACACTCTATATATTCCTATCAATAGCTAATTAATGTAGGTGGAGGAAAAATGTTGTGTGCATCACGGGACTAAAGTACTTTTTCTCCCTCAGGGAAATTGTCGCCCTTGGCTAGGCCTCGGGCAACAACAGTTTCCCCTCAGGGAGAAAAAGTTGCCCTTTAGTCCCTAGATGCACAAATAACTATTAATTTTGATAGAAATGTTTAATATGATTGATTTTCTCAGAGTAGATATCCTAGACTATCTACTGGAATACGTGAACCAACAAAAAAGGCTTTTACAAAAATTTTTTCTGCTTTTAAAAAAAAAGTGTCTCACTGTTCCCTACTCTCCCTTACGTACTTCGTAGTCGGGACCGACGGCTTATCATCTCCTCCAAAAGACAGGGTGGCCGTATTTATGTGATTGTGCTGTGGTCAAAAATTGTTCCCCGCTTGGGACTTTAAACAGGGTCCACCTGTTTATCAGACCGGCGCTTTATCACTCCTCCAACGAGCCACCCAAAGCAGGGGTGCCCAGAGGGGGGTTCAGCAGCGCAAATGCGCTTCTGCGATTTTTGGGGGATTCTATTTTTTAGCTCATTTTCTATAAGTTGGGGGGATTTTTCATAATTAGCCCTCAGAATGTTTTTTATGTTATATTCAAGCACTTGTAGAAGATTATATTTCTCATATTCAATTCTAACAATGTTAGGGGATTGTATTTCCAGCGTTTATTTTTTAAATTAGGGGGGAATTTTCTTGACTATACCCAAAATTATTTTTCTTATATTCATTCACTTTTCTTCTTGAATTTATATATACTATTTTCGAATGAGTTCCATTTTCAGCTCAGGCCTATATCTTATAAGTTTCGGGGAGTATTTTTAAAATGAAGCTCAAAATGTTTTCATGACAAATATTCAACAGTCGTGAAATTTTTTCCCATGATATCTTATTCTATTATCTGTTCTCAAGTATTGGGAGGTATTTTTTTACAATCAGCCTTCTTCAATGGCTTTTTGTATTATATTCATTCACTATTAACACTCATAAAAAATTCACCCCGAAATAGAATAATTTCAAAAAATTTAATTATTCTATTTTTAGGGGGGAATTCTGTTGTCACAGTATATTTTATGAGTTTGAGATTTTTTCAAATAAGTCTGAGAATGTTTTTGGTTTTATATTCATACCGGTAGAAAATACCTTGAAATAAATAATTATATTTCAATTATCAACTTTTTATGTTAAATTTCGATGAAATTTAAAGAAACAAACAGAAAGAAACAACAGCCCACTGCATTCAGATGTGCCACTGCTTGCATGGAGGAAGGATCCTCTGTCATGATGCAATATGCAAAGTAGTTGCTGCTCACTTGGTGAGAAAGGGCTATCATGTCATATGGGAGCCCCATATTGCGACCTCTGCTGGCCTACAGAAGCCAGACATCATAGTGGGCAAAGATGGCAAGTCTGCTTTTGTCATTGATGCCCAAGTGGTGTCTGGTGCACAGCCAATGGTGAGGCCGCATTCCATCAAACAAGACAAATATGCGGGCAACTTGGATGTATTGGACTATGTCTGGGGGGAGTTTGCTGTTCCCACCAATACAGCAATCCCAGTGCTTCCACTAACACTCATGTGGAGAGGGATCTGGGAGAAGCGGTCAGCACGAACCCTATTAGATCTTGGGTTCCCTAAGTCTATGCTGACTGCCCTCTCTATGCAAGTGTTACTGGGATTGCTACTGAACTTCAAGCAATGGTTTGGCAGGAGCACGATGATGACTGCCGGCAGCTCTAGGCCAATCCCTTGCGCTGGAATCGGCTAGGAGGTCTGAATTGACCTCTGGGTGATATATATATTCATATGGCAATTCTTTTTAGAGGAGTCAAATAAAATAGAAAAATATACGAAAACAAAAATACACATAAATGTGAAGGTATACTCAACCTCTGGGTGATGGTTCTCTTCCTTTGTGGCTGTCACCTCTTGAGAATGCACCATGGTCATTCGATCTTTTTCTTAACCTCCTGCATCTGTCAGTAATGTATTTAGCTTGTTAGCTTCTATCTTAAGGTTTTCTTCCATTCTTCCTTTCTACCATGAAATTATAAGGTAATAATACTTACCTAAAACTAATACTTACCTAATACTTAGGGCAGGCTACCTTCGTGGTAAGACAGGATATGTATGCAACTCACAATGACAGAATGACATACTTTGGGTCAGAGGTACCCATCCCCCCCATGGACAGAAGCGCAAATCCCCCACATTTTCAACAGCTTTGAACCCCCCCCCCCCCCAATTTGAATTCGGTGAATTCGGTAATTCCTCTCCCAATATAAGTTTTTTTTAGGGTGATGCCCACATGGGCTCTTGGGCCTGTGCGTTCAAGTTGAAATTTGAACCAAATAATATAATTAAGAAGAATGATTCCCAAGAGTGAAAAAGCGTTCAACAGTCTACATACAGAAGAAAACAATCATATATTTTCCCATACACAATTAAGTATTCTCAAATGAATTTTTGATGCACGAAAATTAAAGAAGTCCTTCAAAGGATTTTTTATTGATAGGGTATATTTTTCACTTTGCCATTGATTCAAAGCGTCTCCATCGATTGTTTTATTCTACTTTCAGGTAGATTACAAAATATTAGCATCAAGCAGACATAATTTTAATTAAGGTTATACACAGAGAAGAAAGAAGAGTTTCTTCTCTGTGGGTTATATTAGTAGTTTAGGATCTATAAATTTGACAAAGTTTAGACTTATTGAAATGAGACTGTCACAAAAATGGAGTAGATAGTGGATCATTAGTATAATTCTTTATCATTGAAAAATTATTGATGTAGCCAGTGCTCGATTTGTTAAATCAGGTTCTATTACGGCGGCAGGAGCGTTGGATGGAGGGGGGTCCGGGGGTCCCCCCTGGAAAAAAATGGAATTTCAGCTCTTTAAAAGCCCGTTTATAGAGTAATATTAAAGCTTTTAGTTGTGTATTTTTACCATGATTTTTCCATATTTTTAATAGAAAATTAGAATAATTTACTCTCCCTCACAGAGATACCACCAAGATTAAGCCCTGGTTATAGTAAACATATAGGTAATCAGCATACAAATTTATTTCATGAAGTTTCTCAATACCGTATTTTTTATCACATAAAAATTCGAGGATTTTCCTCCCTAGTTACACATATATTTTATTCACCCATTCACTTTTCATTCATTCAGATAGCCTAGGTGATGATGAGTATGTGAGTAATACTTAGGCTTACAGTCGTTTCTGAGTAACCAATGAGGTAATAGAATGGAGGTGATACAATGGATAAAGAATGTAGAGGTGGAAGTTTAAGGGTGATATTAAACAAGCAAATGAATGAAAAGACTTCCACCTCCAAAAAAAGATCGTCTTTGATCATTTCAAATAAAGGGCAGGCCACACCAAACTTGCTACCGCGGCGGTAGCGAGCTAAAAATAAATGCAAAGTGGTGGTGGAAGAGGCATACACATTCCTTAAATAATGGACAAATGGCATAGGAACACTCTTCCCAATTAGAGTTGCTGCCAAGGCCTGATGGGACACAGTGTCAAATGCCTTTGTAATGTCTAAACTAGCGATATGGAGCTGCTTAAGGTTGGAGCAGGCATGGTGGATTGTGGCAGCCAGCGCAGAGATGTTCTCCAGACATTTGTCTTCAAAAGCCATCTAAAATTTGCTGATGACACCTGCACGCCAAAGCCTTGCAGCCATACCTTGTCGAAATGTCGCAGCATCACACTTGGGACTGTGATAGGCTGATACCTTAGGCCTGTCCACCTTAGGAATGAAAATGGTGTATGCCCCTGCCAGCTGAACAGGAACCGCTTGAAGATACAATAAGATGTTAAATAGCACAAGTTTGACTGCTGATGGACATGATGCCCACATCCTTGGTGAAATCCTGTCAGGACCCGCTGCAGAAGTGTTAGGCACCTTTGTCTGGTGCAACTCCACCAATGTCACAGTCCACCAAAGCGCCCAAAATGCAGCTGGAGTGCTCTGCTGCTCAGTGGCAACCACTTCACACGATTGTGCTGTGAAAAGTAGCCCCCAAAACTCAAACATCTTCTTAGAGGAGAAAGGAGGCCATGGAGCCTTGCCCAGCAGAACAGTGTCCTTGTCCTTCTTATTGATTGCAAGTAAGGACAAGAAGTCAAAAAGACTCACTGATGCACTGTTCTGACTCCCTGGCAACCTACATCTTCATCCAGCAACATCCACCACAGTTTTCAAATATCTGGGGGTGTTCTTTTCACCCACAGGGGCTAGAGAATCAGGGGTGGATCTGAAGCAGCTTCTGAACAGGGTGACCCAGGCCCCACTCAAGCCACAGCAGCACCTCTACATTGTCCGCCACCATCTGGTCCTTTCTCTTTATCACCAGTTGATTTTAGGGAAGGTGACCACCAAGCTGCTGCAGAACCTGGACATATCTGTTAGGGCAGCAATCAGAACTTGGCTGTAACTTCCACACGACACTCCGCTTGGTTTTTCCCATGCAGCCTGTTTGCATGGTGGGCTGGGAGTGCCCTCACTTTCTGCCTCTATACCCATATTAATCTATCACAGGATTAACAAACTGCTGGGATCACTGGTACCTGTTTTTTGGGCAATTGCACAATCCACCTTGTTGTAAAGGCATTTAGCGTGGGCACTGTCAGCTGTCCGCCGATTTGACCCAGGGTTCCCTGAACTGACAGCACAACCTGAGGATTGTTTCTACTTGAGCAGGCTGTACAACACCACTGATGTACACCACTGTGACCACTGATGTAGTGTATGGAGTTGAGAGAGGCAGCTGATGTCCCTGCTTCTACGGCTTAGCTGTCAAATGCAACATCTTGCTACCTGGGTTCGGACTTTGTGGGGTATATGCATGTTTTAATAAATGCGCAGCCTTTATAGGTCAGAACCACCCAGGGGAAGCCAAGAGCTAACATCCAATGTTGTGCGGGATGTTGCCAGGCTGAAACAACAGCCCACTGCATTCAGATGTGCCACTGCTTGCATGGAGGAAGGATCCTCTGTCATGATGCAATATGCAAAGTAGTTGCTGCTCACTTGGTGAGAAAGGGCTATCATGTCATATGGGAGCCCCATATTGCGACCTCTGCTGGCCTACAGAAGCCAGACATCATAGTGGGCAAAGATGGCAAGTCTGCTTTTGTCATTGATGCCCAAGTGGTGTCTGGTGCACAGCCAATGGTGAGGCCGCATTCCATCAAACAAGACAAATATGCGGGCAACTTGGATGTATTGGACTATGTCTGGGGGGAGTTTGCTGTTCCCACCAATACAGCAATCCCAGTGCTTCCACTAACACTCATGTGGAGAGGGATCTGGGAGAAGCAGTCAGCACGAACCCTATTAGATCTTGGGTTCCCCAAGTCTATGCTGACTGCCCTCTCTACGCGAGTGTTACTGGGATTGCTACTGAACTTCAAGCAATGGTTTGGCAGGAGCACAATGATGACTGCTGGCAGCTCAAGGCCAATCCCTTCTGCTGGAATTGGCTAGGAGGTCTGAATTGACCTCTGGGTGATGGTCCTCTTCCTTTGTGGCCATCACCTCTTGAGAATGCACCATGGTCATTTGATCTTTCTCTTAACCTTCTGCATCTGTCAGTAATGTATTCAGCTTGTCAGCTTCTATCTTAGGGTTTTCTTCCATTCTTCCTTCCTACCATGAAATGATAAGGTAATAATACTTACCTAAAAAAAAATCTCCTCCAAAAGAAAGTGTGGCCATATTTATGTGATTATGCTCTGGTCAAAAAACTGTTCCCCACTTGGGACTTGAACCAGGGTCCACCTGGTTATCAGACCGGCGCTTTATAATTCCTCCAACAAGCCACCCAGTTATTGGTCAACAGCCAGTTTTGTTAGCATCTGCTATACTATTCAACTGTTATCTTTTCAATAGAAGATTGATATTGAAGAAGCCTACAGTAGTAGAATATTTTTATCATTTTCTACACAATTCCATGATTCATTGGAATATCAAAATATACCATAGTGATCTATATTTTCAATACGGTAATAGTAACCAGTGTCAAATCCAGGATTTACTTCCGTTTTGGGGGGGGGGGGGCAAACCCGGATGTGTGAAATGATTATAAGGATATTATTATACATGGTTGCACCTTCCTCCAACAAGCAATTTTAGTTTTGCTAACAGAGAAGAAAATTTTCATTCCTTTTTCCTTCTCTGTGTTTGGCACCAGCCCCCCATAGATCAAATCAAACCCCCCTCCCCAGGAAAACTTCAAGCAGTAAGATTGATATTGAATGGTTGGGAGGGGGGTCTTGGAGCCAAAATCCACCTGGCACTATCTGCTGAGCCAATATGGTATGGTAATAGGAACCCAATACATGGTATCAATTTAATACCACAAGTATCATACTTTTTTTTTGAGTATCGAAACGGTATCAATACCTCAGTTCCAATACCGTATCGATGCTAAGTGGCATCAATACTAAAGAAGTATCGGGAATCATCCCTACCGAGATCTCTGAAACCCCTGAATCAAGAGAATGCTTAAAAGTGGTGACAACCAATTTTCCCTGGCTACAAATATGTACAACCAGCCACCATCTCCTCCGGGAAACTTGTAGAACCAGCTTCTTGAAACTTGTAGAACAAGTTCTAATCAAATAAATTATTTATCATATTCCAGTTCCAGATGAGACAAATGTAGCTCCAAAGCTTACAGTAGGACTATATATACCTACGTATATTAAAATGTATCTAAGTAGCCTATTAATATGAATTGTAAGGCAAATTAAGATTTATTAAGCCGCGTTTACATCGAAATGTTAATAACATTTATATGAAAAGTTATATAATATATAAGTCTATATAATAATACGTTATTTAAAAAGTTATCAACAAATGTTATTAACATTCCGGTGAAAAACGTGGCACAGGTTTCCTATTGTATGATAAATGGTTATAACTTAAATATATTTTCGCCAATTGCATGAAATGGACTGTTTTACATGCTTTATGTTTGCGCTTTCAAACGCTCGTTTTCAGGCTTTAGGTCGCCAGCAACTCGCCGAAAATGCGTTTTTCGGGTCTTTAGGGCGGTAAAATAACCTTGAATGTCAGCTGACTGAAGGTTGTTGTCGATTTATATTAGTCGATCAATAGGTATACCTGGCTTGATTGTATTTAAATGTCAGTTGTTTTAGGAGCTAATACGATTTATTGGTATTTCGAAGTAAAGGTAGTCTCTCATCTGTTATTTTACTGTCAAGATCCTTGTCATGAGAATTGAACGTTGAAAGTTTTCAGTAAATTAATCAGTAGTTGAATAATAAAGGAAAACTGCTTCAATAACTAATATCGAATCCTACAAGATTAAAATGTTTGTATTGATTAACTGTTGAATAATGATGAACGTGAAATCCATGTTGAACAAAATTATTGTTGTCAGACTCTGTGTTACTTCGTTCAGCAAGGTGTTTATCGCGATCTAGTGCTGGCTGATAATGCAACTTAGACAATGCTTCTCTGTTAGCCAATATCTGTCGAAAATCAACAATCCTTTAGAATTGATATTGTACAATTTAGGATGATTGTACAAAAATTATCTTGGGCTTGGAAACGTTTCTGAACTAATAAAATCGAATACACTGATAGTTATAAGTAACATTCAGTCACTAAATCAATAAACCTTTGACGCCAAGTTCCAATAGCGTTAGATGGCACCTACTCCAAATTCAGCATAGGGGAAGATAGCATGGCTAAGGCTACTGGTCTAGCTGTTCATGGAAATGATTAACTGATAATTTTGTTTTGTTTTCATTGATGTTGTGTGCCGAAAAATAAAGTTCGACACCACGGGTCGAAAATGGGACATTCGCCCCCCTTTACCTTATTCTCGCCTACGGCCTCGGATCGAAAACTGATTTCGAGCCGGGAAACGCACATTTTCTTTGGCCCTAGTACGAAATATTTAACCGGTATTACCAGTATTAAAATATGTAACTTTATAAATTACAGCTTCTGTAGGTAGCCTACCTATTAGGTTAAAACTTCCTATTGGAAAGCAATGTAAGTATCCCTAATGGTTACAATTATATCAGCTGAGCCAAATTAGCTTGAATTTGAATTCACCTTAATTGATTCAACATTGGATGTTATTATAGTCACTGCTTGTATAATATTAGTCTTTTTTAAGAGAAGTTGTTATTATATAAGCCTGCGGATTCTAGGTTACGGTATGCTAAAGTTGTTATTTTTACCAATTACTGCAAAATACTGTATAAATAACATGAGCTTGGGATTAAAGTTTAAAGACCAAAGTTGAAAATCCTAATCAATCATGAATGGAAAACGTTTAGGTACGGTACTGTGTAGGCTACTCATTTTTCAAAAGTATCACTATTTTTTTATGTAGGTACCGGCAGACTATAACATTGTTTTGGAATATTCATTATTTTCTTCTATGTCACTTCCTACTATGTAAAACTGCTAAATTTTATAACTTAATAAACTTTGTAACCTACGGTACCTACTTAAAACATAATTTAAATCTACAATAATTTTACCTAACAATAATTCCCTAAACTAGGGCTGATAGAAAATATATAAAAATTAGACTGCTTCATTGGTGCAAAGAATATTTTTAAACAGGGTCATGATTATTTATCACTTCAATAACATTGAATAGAGTCAAATTCGAAAATACATCCATATGGATCAAACGTTCAGCATGAAATAACCTACTCAATCATTCCATTGTGATATCAACTTGATTTTAGAAATAAATTCTAAAAAATTAATTAACTTGAAACTTAGTACATACGTTAATAACTTTCAGTTTTACAACAGTACTCTCAATTTTATTGCTTGTCAAAGGCGTTTCGTGGCACTGACCCACATCTTCAGCGTTTAAAATTACTAGACACTCCAAGAGAGTGTCTCAGTGCCACGCAACGCGTTCGACAAGCAATGAAATCGTGAGTACAGTGTTATGAAAAATATTAACGTATTTACTAAGTTTCAAGTTAATTATCATCAACAGTTCAATTAGGATGAAGACAAGAGGAGAAATCTAAAACCTTTATAAAAGTTTTTGGTAATTATTTCTAAATAATGCATAAATCAAGTTACTAATAATTTGTTCAAACTGGAATACGATTATTTCAATAATATTATTACTACTAAAAACTATTATTATTATTAGAAAATATTATTATCTTTAATAATAATGATAAGTTCAGAACACATCACCCAACAGCCTGCGTGGAGGGACTTGTATTGCCAAGAAACAAGGGTGGACGTGGGCTCATTGATATCAGTTTGAATATTGTTATTACTTTTTATGTATAAAAATATTGAGAAAAACCACCTGTAGCTAAATTTGGAGGAATTCCATTCTTGGAAAAGTGATCTTAAAACTTCCAAAAATATGTCAAATATGAATATTGATATGTTATTTGGACTCTACTTCTCATGCTCGACAACTTTTAGGGTGAGGGGTAGTGGATGGATTTATTGTTATTTTATGAGTTGCATCAAATTTAAAAGCAGTTAAGACCATTTTGGGAGATTTTTTTAAATGGAAGTTTTGATCAAATGTAAAAAAATTTCTATTTGGCCGATTTTCGTTTTCTTTTTTTCAATCGACGCAGATTTTAGTCCTCTTTAATTTCTACTCAAAACACTTTTCTCTAGGATTAACCGTTTTCGGGTAATATGCGAAAAACTAAAAATTGCACCCTCTACCTTCTTCCAGCCCTATGCTCACCCACCAGGTCCGGGGACTTTTAGTATGTTAACCTCCCAACTAGTCTAAACAAATCCCCGAGGTCGAAAATTGGGGCATATTTCATGCACTCTATAATGCTTTATTGACTGGACTATCTGCATTTGTATGTGTTCCTGAATATGAATCAATAAAAATGTTATACAAAAGCTTCCAGAAATACTCCTGGTTATTTTTTCCACTCTAAAGTATGGGCTACTCCAAAATTTAAAAACAAGCCTTCAACTAATTTAAGAGACCTGATTGGATCAAAAATGTCTTTGAGGATGAATGTTGACTTATATAATTTATTATCAATGGTTGAATACTAAGTTCCCTTTTGGCTCAATTTAAATTGTTATAATAAATTATATCTCAGTTACTTCATAGTTAATGGGCTCAGATTCGACCAAACATGTTTCAACTGATCTATGAAAAAATGACTGTGATTATACAGTCTATTATAGGCCTACTGCATTCATGAAATTATAATACTCAATCAAATTTTCCTACAATAAGTTGATAATAATGAATCATACTGATGTATATAATGTTCCTCCTTTGGGAGATTGGCTGGCGTTAGTAAAGGTAGTCAGTCGCTTCCGTCTCTGGAGGAATACCTAGTAATTGTTGTATTACACTGTGACTGATTAACTGGATGTTATTCATGAGGTGTTCTGCGCCGCCACTTAGTTGCGGAGACTGGCAGAGACTTATGGTTAAGAGGATCAACGTGCTAACCACACGTTACCTCTATCCTGGTTGATGATTATTCGCGTGCTGTATGGTCTGTCCGGGCGGGGAATGTATTCTGGCGTGTATTGGGATGCATGGTGGTTTCGGCTCGGTCGGAGTCGGTTTGGGGCTGTGGGTTCTGTTTAAGGATTCATGGCTTTTGAGCTTGTATTGGCCTGGCTGGAGTCGTTTTCTCATCTGCATCTTTTGGCTTAGGCCTTGAAAGGCCTAGGCCCTTCATGGGCTGTTCAGTCATTGACAAACAAACAAACTGTATATAATGCCAAATACTTTAGTATTATTTTAAATGTTCATTTATTTTTTAAATACTTGTGTAAATCATTCCTCCTCTCACAGAAAGTTCTTCGACAAAGGTGAAAACAATTGGAGATGTTAAGATTTGCCGAGAAAATGATAGAGCTAAACAAGAATCCTTCAAACTATCTTACTATCCAGATAAAGCTGATACTTTGGATAAAGAAAAAATGCAGAAAGTTTGGAATAATATAGAATCAGAGTTTTTGGTACCAAGAGCAAGTGGTCACTGTGCAAGGCAAGAAAGAAAAATCAAAATGTTTTAAAAATGACGAAAAAAATGGAAAAGAAGTTATAGATTTAACAAGTGAGTAAAAATGTTCTACTTTGGAAATCTTGAACTACTGTACTAATCAAACTATTATTATAGGCTAAGTACTATTGTTAATGTATAAATAAAATAATAATGATAATAGTATTAATTGAACGAGCGTTAGTGATCTTTTGACGTTCCTTCTTTTGACTCAAGCCCGAAGTCGTTGTCCGTCTGTTCGTTTGTTTGTCTGTATGTTCGACAATAACTTTCGAACGCCTCAATTAATCAACTTCAAATTCATAACATATATTCTTCATACTTTTATACAAGTCAAGTTCGTTGGACAATGAAATCGACTGACTCCTTCATCCTTTTTCAGGCAAAAAAAGGATACGCTCTCAACAACAATATATCCATATATACTACGGCATCTATTATATATTTCAAAAAAATAATCATGGCTAGAAAAAATGTCATATGGAATTCGAATAAATTATTTTTTGGATAATCCATCTGATTTCAATAAAACAGCTGATTTATTAGCGGTAAATTTAAAAAAAAAACTATCATAAAAAATGTTCTCAAATGAAAAATACTTTCATGTTGAATTCAAGTCATATGTTGAATATTTATCTCAAAGTTTAGACATGTGATAGGAGTCTATTTACTTAAACAGCTGACAAGAGGCGGCAAATTTGAATTATTTTATCACAAGACATTTTTCCAGTATTTTTTGGTAGAGAAGGGCTTTTATTTGTCTTGGGCAGCCATCACAGTAAAACATGTGATGAGAAATCATGATTATGGATTTTTTAAATCATAATTATCCAGTTCAAATCTAGCAAGCAACTGATAGAAGACAAAAATTGAAAATAAAAATACAATAATTATCCAAGAAGCAAGAATCTGTTCAGAGCTAAAATTATTTTCAAAACAAATCTGAATGTTATTATCACACGATGTTTTCAATGTAACAGAAATTGCGGCTGGCGAATACTCAGCTTTCTCTCAGCACAGTCTGTAAGTTGTCTAAATGGGCAAAACGTTTTAGTTCCGCTTGCTCTTGACTCAATAATATGTTCTTGCAGTTCGCTTGCCGACTGTCTTTCCTAGTAAAGCTCCTTACCACTAACAGCTCTTCAATCGCCTTTTTCGTTGGCGCCTGCTATAATCTCGTGTAACACCATTATTTACTATATCACTCTTGAGGTAGGTTTCGGTTGATAGATCGTACCGCGGCGGGCAGTCGCGACTGTACAACAATGGTTGAGAGCATACATTTTATTCGTTTTGCTCGATGCGGCCGCAACTGGATTCGTTTGAGGAAGACAAATGCTTCAACAATGGAGCATTCAGCTATTGTTGACAACCGCGATCGACAGCAGCTGGCCGCAGTAACTTAAAAAATATCTCTTATAGCTATGATCAGCTGATTATACGGAGTTGTTTTAAATAAGAGGCATCTATTTATTAAAACAACTGACAAGAGGCGGCAATTCGAATTATTTTACCATTAGAAATTTACCTATCCCCAATCTTCAATCTTAAAATTTGTTTTTTAAAACAAATTTTCGTTCCATATAATTCCCATTACATGCTTTGATAGGTCAAACTGATAATAATGTCACCTGTGCTTCACTATGGGTTTGAGGAATGCTATATTGAATGGATCTTTGATTAATAATATATTTGATTTATCCGAATGAAAATACTAAAATATTGGAAACTCCCATTCTTGAACAAAGCTCTACAACGTTTGTCAATGGCTCAACTGTTTCCAATTTGTTACACTTCATAACTTACTAAGGCTATTGAATTCAATACAAAATGTGATCAATATAACTGTATACTCTAAGTTTAAATATAGTATGAATAAGTTTCCGCGAAAAAATATAATAAAATCTTATTACATCCATTTATACAAATTTGTTGGAATTGATCAGTTATTCTTTGTGATTTATTATGATCAAGTCGTCTTGAACAAGTACATTTTTATTGGTGCATTGGCTGCAGCGGATTTGCGGATAGTTGGAATAGGAACAAATGAAAACGGTAGCCTATATCAAAATATATCATACATAACTATATCCTCACAAAAGGTTTCATTCAGAATTGTATTAATATAGGTATTGGCAAGATTTGCGGTTCCTATTTTTGACAATTCACGGCATCAAAGCATCAGAGACTTGATCACGTGGACTCAACTGCAAAATTTATCATCAAGTTATTAAATCCATAAGTCAACTTCAAGATTTTGCACGCGAGTTCTTCAGCCCATGAGGCTTACTAGTAATAATTGAACGAGCGATAGCAAGTTCTTACTTTTGGCTCAAGGCAGAAGTCATTGTCCGTCTGTTCGTTTGTTTGTTTGTATGTTCGAATTACTTTACTTCGAATAACTTTCAAACGCCTCAATTAATCAAATTCAAATTCAGAACATATATTCTTCATACTTTTATACAGGTCAAGTTTGTTGGAAAATGAAATCGACCGACTCCTTCATCCTTTCTCAGGCGAAAAAAGGATAGGCTCTCAGCAACAATATATCTATATATACTCCGGCAACTATTAAAATAATTTCAACACAATAATCACAGCTTGAAAATGTCATAAGGAACTTGAATAATTTTTTTGGAGAATCCATCTGATTACAGTGGAACAGCTGATTGAATATTAGCGGCAAATTTGAAAATATTATCTTGAGAAATAATTAATGTTCTCAAATCAATAAATTTTTTCATGTGTTCAAGGTTTAGAACAAGGCCTTACGATAGTGTTGACTTGAAACTGGTGGTTGGCAGTTATTACTTCACTCTGACAGGGCAATCTAAAATCAGTCAACAAGAGCAAAACAATTAAACTGTTTATAAATCATCATAAGTTATATTGTCAATACTCGTCATTCGTTGCCACTATATACCTATCACCAAAATTTATAATTGCCGAATAATAATTCAGTTATAAAAAAATTCAAAAGATTTTCTGGATTGACAAAATAATTTATTTATTTTATTTATTAATCTATTGGAAAAACACACATCGGTTGAAAGAACAGGCATAGCCCTTGGTATTTCAAAACACAATTTTCATTAAAATATAGTCCAAAATTTGAGGTTACAAGAACAAATTTCTTCTTCAGCCGAAGTTTTCTCACTCAAAGAAATTATCTTAAAGTGATAATGGTTGAACTATAAATTATTCGTCCATTAAGGTGCCGGTGTATGGAAGAAGGTGGCTGGGTTATTGTGTGTATGTTGAGGGAGTCCAATCCCACTAGACGTCAAACCGATAGCAGAAACATTAAAAAATCAAACAATTACATAACTACTTTATGATGAAAAGGCTGTGATAATCATTTCTTATTACTGAAATAATGAAGTCCAGCCTAGAAAAGCATCATAAATAGTAACATGAGTAGGTAAATTACTTTCAAATAAATTATTCATAGCCCAGGCAAATTGAACTTTATTCTCCAAAAAAATAAGGTACGGCTGGAAATCGTCTTAATCGACTTTGGGCATCCTGAATAAGTTCGCGACGGATTCCGATAATACAGAGTGACTAGAAAACCACCAAATTTCGGTTTCAAGTTTCGCTTGGTTTTGGCGTAAATAGCGAAAAACTAACAACAAATCGAAATTTGGTGGTTTTCTAGTCACTCTGTATTTTGCACACCTCGGAATCCGTCGCAAACTCATAGTAAACTTACGAGTATTTAGGATGCTGAAAGTCTATTAAGACGATTTCCAGTCTCACCCAAGTTTTTTTGGAGGAACAGCCTTTTTTCGATCTAATTTGCCTGGGCTATCAATATTTTTGCTTTACTTTTGTTTTATTTTTCTTTTAGATGAAGAAAAACGAGGACTTGAAAGAGGTACGGATGATAGAACGAGATCTCCAGAAACATCACATATTGTAAATGCTATTGAGATATTAGATCGTTTTGAGAAAATTGCACATGATTGAAGACTGTGTAAGTAAAAATGGATGTGTAATTACCAATGGGTAATTAAAAATGAAAGTGTAATGAAAGTGTAATTACCAATGGATACTAGAATACTAGGTAAATTAGAAATATCGAAAGAAAATTGAAGAATATAAGTGAACCCAAAATGCTAAAACACCAGAATAAGTTAACGTTTCACAAACTACAAATTTCATAATATTTTTCACATACTGTACTATTTAAAAAAAATTTGTAATCATGAAATTCCTAGGTGCAGATTTTCTGACCGAAATATTATTTATCATCTCCAAAAATGCTTATTTTTCCAACTTACGATTATTCAATTAAATAATTAGGAAAAATATTATCGTTATTGACGTTTTTAAGCAATATTTTAATAAGGTATGTATATGGTTACACTGCATCAAAAATAGTTTTTGTGTGTATTTCATGCAATTTGCTTTGTTTATTTTCAGCTGGAATGGACGTCAGGATTTGTGAGACAATCTGATTGTTTGCACTGTCCACCAGCAGACTGTTTTGAAGCAAAGTTGGATAACATGGAAAGTCGAATAAAGTATTATAAAGAGAAAATAATCAAACAAGTGATTGGGAGCAAAAGATCCCAAAACATCAGTTCAGCTAAAAATGAAATATGATTTGTTTAAAATTTATAAAGTATCGTTGGATCATTGAAGCACTATTAATGGTTACCGTACTTAAAGATAATATCTCAGACCAATACCTCATTCACAATGATTCAAGACAAAATAGACAAACCACAAATCACAAAGAGCAAGTAGTACAAAGAGCAGGGCGGTTCTGTTGCGATTACAAATCATAGCAACGATACGACACAGTCCCGAAAGAGAAAATAGCGGATGTATACTCACACAAACGCGTTGTCAATGCTATGACTTTTACTGGCTATGTTTTGTCAAGGCTGAGGTAGCCACCCCATACTCACAGCACACACACATACATTCAAAAAGTTCGTTAATTTCGTCTCAAGTCATCGTGAATAGTTCTAATCTTCAATTGCCTTTGAATCTGGTGTTTTTAGCAGATAATATTTTTATTGAATGCTTCACTTACAAGCATATTTTTCAAAAACTCCCACCTACATTCTCCTATTATGCTACCTCTACTATGCTTTCAGTCTTACTACAGTAATTTTCACAAGCTGAGAAGACAGCCGTTACATTTTAAAGTGCTTTGTAACAGCGTGACTTCTCTGCCTGCGCAAACTATCACAATAATCATGAGAGGTTAACGATTTTTAAAAAAATCGGAATAATTCTATTATTCTAAGTCTTAACCAATACTTTTAAAAATAACTTACCTGATTGTAAATTTTTCCACTCTCTTGTCCAAACTTTAAACCCCTTCAAAAAGATTAGACGAGATTATTTGAAAAAAGATGAAAAATAGAAGGAATGAGAAAAATGAAAGACATATTTTCTCAAATAATTTAATCCCCACATTTTTCAAAAATAACACACCAATTTCCTTGATCATAATAAACCTTCTCGACTCGAATTTCGGAAACACTTGAGCACAATGCTTCCAATTCTCCTTCTTTGAAAACATGATAATACCTCAAGAAAGTTTCTTTTTTATTTGTCCATGGTACTAGGATATCATCATGCTTGAATTGTGTCCTATTATTATGAACAGGCAACGAGAATTCACTTGGTTTATCATTCTCCAGACTTTCTTTTGCATTCTCTATCCCTTCTCCTTCCCCCTTTATTCCTTTTCCCTCCTTTTCCACTCTTTCCTCCCTTCTTATTACTTCTTCTTTTCTATTACAAAGTTCTTCCTCCTTTTCCACTTCTCCTTCTCTTTCCTTTTTCATTTCTTCTACTTCCCTTCCAGCCCTCCTCCATCTTCATTCACCTCTGCATCCCTTTCAAACTCTTTTACTTCCACACCTTCCCCGTCTTTTCACTACTCCATTTTTATTTTCATCACCTCTCTTACCCCTTTTCTTACCCTCTCTTTTCAACCCTCCTCCATGCCTTGCTACTCCTTCCCTCTCTTTCCAACTGCTCCTACCCTCTTGCATTTCTTTTCTCCTTTTTCTTCTTGTCCCTCTTCTCCATCCTTTCCCACTTCTCCTTTCCTTTCCACTTTCTTCTCTCCTTGTCTGTCAACGCCTTCAAACTCTCTCTCCATTCCTTCTCCCTTTTTACTCCTTGTTTTCCCACTATCTCACAAACCTGTTTCAAATACTTGCTGGGCACATTGTCCCTCAGCTGATCTTTGGCCCAGACATAGACCAGTCCTCGTCCGCCTTGTCTCAACACCCTGGCCATTTCCCTGACAGCAGCCACGCGTCGACTGTGAGTCGACAAATGATGAATGACCGCAATGCAGATGAGGCCGTCCACCGAGCCGCTTCTCAACGGCAGCTGCAGGCAGTCACACTGCACCGCTTCGAGCCTCTGCGACAACATTCGCTCAGCAGACCGTCGCTTCTGTCTCCACCCACCTAAACAAAAATTAGGATCACAATTAATCAGAAGTATTCATAGAAATAAAGCATCACCTAAACCGAAATTAGAATCAGGAATCGGAAGTATTCATTGTCGAATAGAAATAAGAATCAGGGCCCTGGCTCATACACATTCACATACAGTACTTGTTTTTCTGAAGAAATACAATGAATGATGGAACTTAAGATTTACAAATCTTATGAAATTTTACAAGTTCCAAATCCTAAATGAAAACAAACATAACTTACGCAACGTTAGGTTGGCACATTTGACAATGCTGAAAAAAGAGTGGGTCGGGTTACATAACTATTGGCTCCCTGAAACGCAGTTTTTCCGTTATTTTTTATCAATTCAACTAAAAAAATACCTATAATGAATTTAAATGATTCCAAAAGTTCAATAATTTATGAATTTAATAAGAGATGTTTATGAAACTTTTTAACTATTCTCTCATTACGGTATTGAAAAAAGCAACTGCATTACTGGAGAAGTAAATATTGATTGTATTTTATTCAAGGTCTGATTTAAAAGCTAGATAAGTTAAAAGCTATAAGAGCTATATAAGTTATATAAGTTTTTATGAACTTGGAATAAAGCAGATCATTTACCTCGAAAATGTTGCGATTGAGTCCGAAGTACTTTCCATTGCCACAGCCCACATCAAACAGAACAGAGCCACAAGGCAATGATGATACAAACTCAGCAACATGGGGCCACGCTCTGTATCTTGTCTGACTAAAGTGCGAAGATATTTTGTTGTAGACCTTGAAAACAGAAAAATATATATTATTGGACACACTAGTGTATTATAACTTGTGCAAATATTATCAATCACAAATTATTATTTTGGTATTGAATTCATTAAACGAACCGTTATGAGAGTAAGAGTAAACTTACATTGTCGAGACCAAGACCAGTACAAGTGGGATGCAATAGACACGCATAGTTGTATAGAGCTACGTACACTCATTAGCTAATTATTTATTTCATTGCTCCATACAACTACGTGCTTCTATTGCCTGGTCTTGGTCACAACAATGTGCGTTCACACTGGGTAGCATTCCCAAGCGACAGCTCGAGCAGCCGGCATCACGACTCTTAATCACATAACTATATTATAAATGTTCACTTTGTTATTACGGCTACTAATGTATAATGAATCTCTAAATAATCAAAATACTCTTTCAAGTCATTTCCAAGTAGGCTAAATGACTTCCTTTAAAAAATCAAATTTCCTCTAAAAAGAATATTTTGATTATTTATTTATTTATTATACATTAGTAGCCAATTCACTTGAATATGACTTGAAAAAGGTATTTTGATTTAAGGTATTTATTGATTTATTAACTTAAACCTCATGTGCCCTAATAACAAGATGAAATTTTAATTGAGCGGAGCGAAGCTCTAATGGATTAGGAAAGTCACTCTTTGTATAACTACTCCTCCGGAACCGCTCGACCGATTAAATTCAAACTTGCCATGGTGATAGTAGACATGGACGTCCAGGTTATAGGCTATAGAGCATTTTGAAAATTTGCATATTAAGGACGAAAAAAGGAAAAAAGGATTGCTTACACACTATTACTATACACATTATTCATGCTATATTCATGCTCTCTGCACTGCAGGATTGCAACCTAACATCAGTTTTGAGAAACGTTCCTGGTCAGAAAAGTCTATTATGCTCTTGAAATCATGTTGGTATCACTGGCAGAATCGGCTCCTTATCGAAACCCTCATAGCCCAGTGGTTAGCGACGTGGACTAGTATTTCACTGCTTACCAATCAGGGGGTTCGAAACCTGAGCAGAACATTTATTTTGCTGATTATTCTCAACTTAGAACAATATCCAATATTATTTTACATAGAAATAAAAGAAATAAACGACCTTTTAAGATTTGTTTGGTTAAGAGAAAATTAAAAATTAAAAATTAAAAATTAAAAATTAAAAATTGAAAATTAAAAATTAAAAATTAAAAATTAAAAATTAAAAATTAAAAATTAAAAATTAAAAATTAAAAATTAAAAATTAAAAATTAAAAATTAAAAATTAAAAATTAAAAATTGAAAATTAAAAATTAAAAATTAAAAATTAAAAATTAAAAATTAAAAATTAAAAATTAAAAATTAAAAATTAAAAATTAAAAATTAAAAATTAAAAATTAAAAATTAAAATTAAAAATTAAAATTAAAAAATTAAAAATTAAAATTAAAAATTAAAAATTAAAAATTAAAATTAAAAATTAAAAATTAAAAATTAAAAATTAAAAATTAAAAATTAAAAATTAAAAATTAAAAATTAAAAATTAAAAATTAAAAATTAAAAATTAAAAATTAAAAATTAAAAATTAAAAATTAAAAATTAAAAATTAAAATTAAAAATTAAAAATTAAAATTAAAAATTAAAAATTAAAATTAAAATTAAAATTAAAAATTAAAAATTAAAATTAAAAATTAAAATTAAAAATTAAAAATTAAAATTAAAAATTTAAAATTAAAAATTAAAAATTAAAAATTAAAAATTAAAAATTAAAAATTAAAAATTAAAAATTAAAAATTAAAAATTAAAATTAAAAATTAAAAATTAAAAATTAAAAATTAAAATTAAAAATTAAAAATTAAAAAATTAAAAATTAAAAATTAAAAATAAATTAAAAATTAAAAATTGAAAATTGAAAATTGAAAATTGAAAATTAAAAATTAAAAATTAAAATTGAAAATTAAAAATTAAAAATTAAAATTAAAAATTAAAATTAAAATTAAAAATTAAAAATTAAAAATTAAAAATTAAAAATTAAAAATTAAAATTAAAAATTAAAAATTAAAATTAAAATTAAAAATTAAAATTAAAAATTAAAAATTAAAAATTAAAAATTAAAAATTAAAAATTAAAAATTAAAATTAAAAATTAAAATTAAAAATTAAAAATTAAAATTAAAAATTAAAAATTAAAAAATTAAA
This sequence comes from Sogatella furcifera, assembly GCA_017141385.1. Classification (NCBI taxonomy): domain Eukaryota; kingdom Metazoa; phylum Arthropoda; class Insecta; order Hemiptera; family Delphacidae; genus Sogatella; species Sogatella furcifera. Next base: position 38,387,574 of record CM029550.1, read on the forward strand.
AATTAAAAATTAAAAATTAAAAAAAATGGTAAAAAATGTTGATATTTGGTGGGCAGGTTCAGATGAGGTCTAGAAATGTCGTGTTAGAATATTTTTGAAATCTGTTCATGATCAAGCAAGTAATAATGAGCAAGTAATAAAAATTAAAAATTAAAAAAATCTGTGAAGAATGTTGATATTTTGTGGGCAGGTTCAGATGAGGTCTAGAAATGTTGTGTTAGAATATTTTTGAAATCCGTTGAAGATTAACTATTACTATTTTTCAGAATTTTCGGAGTTTTTCTTAGATTTTTTGAGAACAAATTGGCAGAAAATGTTGAAATTAAGTAAACAGGTCCAAATTAGGTCTAGAAATGCTGTGTTCAATAAATTTCTAATCCCTTCTGAACGGAATTTGCAGGCGAGCAAAGCGAGCCTGTTTGTCTCAGCTGACACTGACAGAGGTTTTGCAGGTGAGCGAAGCGAGCCTGTTTGTCTCAATTACACTGCCTATACTGTCGGGGTCCAGGAGCGGAGCCCCGGCTAGGCGGAGAAGGCGAGCGAAGCGAGCCTACCGGCTAGTTCTGAATAAAATGGTGCCTGATTTGTCAGGATTCAATGATAAATAACTGAGATATGACTATTTTAATTTTAATTTCAACCTTTCACATTCAATATGGTAGTTTGGAAAAACTTAATGTGTAATACGGCCTGCGGCTCGTGCGTAAGTGTTTCTCTTGATGCAGCAAAATCACTCTATGCGTACTGATACACAAATAACTATATTGTACTGTTGAAGGAGGCAAAATGGGTTTACCCGATGTCTTTATTAATAAAATTATTCATTTATTCGCATGCATTCAATATTTCTCAACATGCTAACAAACAATGGAAGCTTGTTGTGGAAATACACAAAAATTTTGCCCAAATTTCATCCAATAGGCTTATTTTTTCGCGATTTTTCAAGTTTATATTGATTTTCCTTTATAATTTGCTACTGAATAATTATTTCAAACAATCGGAGCACATTTGAGACCAAAAGGTACGTCAAATGCTGTATTTTCAAAGTTAAACCATTCATAGAGAAAATGACTCAGCTCGGTCAATATTGTTTGAAAATTATTGATTTTGTCTCAATCGTAGGAAACATTCTGACCTTCAATTTGAGCCCAATCAATATTTTTTTAACCAATATTGACCAAGCTGGAGTCATTTTCTCATCTTGCCTTATTCTATCAAAATAAACACTCACTTGAGAAAACATTCATTTAAAGGTTGTTGCTCCTATTTTATATTCTCATTTCATAACATTACATGGTAATGGGCCACTTTCACCATCAGCTAGGTTTAGCTAGGCTTAAAATACTGGATCAAATTTTCGAGTCTACGCTTCAAAAACTTTTGGAGAAAAAGAAAGCTCGCTCCGCTCAATTTGCGGCTGCCTCCGCATGCGCTTCCTAGTATAGTTATGTGAATAGAGTCGTGATGGCTAGAGCAGCGCAGCTAGAGCCAGGTAGCAGCTTGGGAATGCTCGCACACCAAAGCAATAAGAAACAAGCAACTACCAATACGAATAAGGCAACATAGCTATAATTTATTGTATCAGTATGCAAGATCAGCTAAAATAAGTTGGAAGAACACATTCATTTGACAATAATACTTTTTATTGCACTTTGCTGCTTATTGGTGTGTGAGTAGGTACTAACTCTTGCCAATCAAGCCTTTGAAAAATCTTGAAAGACAATAAATAGATAATTATTCATAGTAACATCATTAAACAAGGAGGTTCTTCCTTGTCATTAAATGATTCCATAACTGGCTAGACTCCTTGAATGGTAGAGATTCAGTTTGTGGCAATTTGCTGCTATGGTAAGTGCACTCTGAGATTCAATTTTCAGCATAGAGTAGCATCATAGTGCTATTACGGTACACAACACAAATTATTCATTTTCTTATTAAATTACATTATCATGCTCTACTGTCTGCATTCTGATTCTATTCTCAGCGAGCGCGGACTATGGTGACATATTGAATATTGGAACATTCGGCTGAAATATGAGATACAGTGTCAACAATATCATATAGTGTCAACGATATATTTAACAATGTCATACAGAATGGATGTGACATACTTTCACAAATAACATAGTACACTAATCAAATCGAATAAATCATTACCGTGCATTATTAATTAATTTATTCACACAATTAGAGAAAATATATTTGATATTTATTAAAACATCTTACGTTGCCAGGTCTGGTATGACCTATGGCAAACACTAGTTGATAAGAAACAAACATAAGAAAATTGCTTATTACATTGAAACTCAACAAATGACAAGAAAAATCAAGTATAGATTTAATATACAAATATTTTAATTATAATTAACAGAGGAAGGAACTGATATGCAAAGCCTGATACATATTACATAGACAATTGAGAATAAATTATGCATAACGGAGAATACAGATGAGTGAAGAAGAATAAGAAAGAAAAAAGGAAACGACAGAAGGAAGAAAAATGGAATAAGCATCAATATAAAGATGATGAAGATTTGAATGAAAGAATAATATGAAGACAATCAATCTGTCTAAAGGAATAAGTGTCAGCAAGTGAAGTTGAGAAAAAGAATAGTGAATAGTGATAGAAATTGTTATCATTATCATTGATGAACAATTTATGAACTGGGCCTGGCTTATAAACATTTTTCGCCACACTGGTATGAAATGGACTGTTTTACATGCTTTATACGGAGGCATTACTCATTATTCGTGAATGTTATTGGTGTTTCTGTCTCATAATTGTTTCCCATAATTCGGAAATTTTACAACTTCAGCTGGCTAGTTGCTATGAAATGAAATACCCAAAACTTTGCTTCCAATGCAATGATTTGATGAATAAATTCATATATTATCATGAATATAAATATCTATTATTATTTTTATTGTGAAATTTGAAAAGAAATATTTTTTCGCTAAAATAATATTATAACCTACAAATATAAAACCTTGAAGTCGGCCATTGATGTACTTTCAACGTCTGCAATATTAGGTCAACAGCTGTTTTTTCCAAAATTTGGAACATTGTAAATCGAACGTTTTATTGGTTAACGTTTAAGCCGCGTATCAACAGTCTGAGGCATGTGCCACGAATGCCTTGCAGTACAGTCTGGTGACGCAAAAAAAGTATAAACTCATGGCTGAGGCATATGTGCGAATATAATCTGCAATAATCAAAAATAATTATAATTATAGTATAGTATATAGTATATAATTGCGAGCGAGCACGCAAACAAATTGACTAGCGCCATCAAGCGGGAGACAAAGCAACTAAGCTCTGACAATTGATTATTTGGACTTTGGAGGTTAGTTTGTGCTCAATAAGTAGATAAAAATTCAAGGCAATGCTTATTATTGCCTATTAGAACCTTCTGCACCCAAATAGAATTCTTAATCACAAAAATGCATAGGAATGGGGTACAATTTTGAGGTTAGTTTGTAGAATTGTTCGATGTGCGTTGCGAGGCAACAGGCACTGCTCGCTGCGAATTGTGTGCAGCGTTTGCCTCGCTGCTAGCAAACCCGGTATCGACAGTCCGAGGCATGTGCCACACATTTTTGTGTCAACAGACTGTACAGCGAGGCATTCGTAGCACATGCCTCGGACTGTCGATACGCGGCTTTTAATCTACGATCCCGATCACTTGTTTTTCTTCAGAAAAACAAGCTGTAATGCCGTGTTCATAATGAACGCAATTATGAGTGAACGCAAGGGGATGGAATAAAATAGAAAGTAACGAACAGGATAATAATTTAGACCCTATCCTCAAGTAGATACGTGAACAAATTTATCTTGAAGCTTTCCAATGGATTGATAAGTATAAAATGATAGGGTAAGGAATTCCAAGCACGACAGGCCGACACAAGAAAAGATGAATTGAAGATAGCCGTCCGATGGAGAGGTATTTGGAGGAGCTCATGAGATCTGGTACCTCGATTTGGCTGGATGTCAGTTAGGAGCGTGAAGGAGTCCCGAAGATAGTTCTGTCCATCGCTTCTCACTATAAGCCTGTAGATTAGAACGAGAAGAAAATACTTTCGCCGCTCCACCAACTTGAGCCACCTCAGCTCCTCGAAGAAAGGAGTGATGTAGAATCATCACGCCTCAGGTCAAAAATGAACTGAACGGCATAATAAAGTGACCTATGTAACCTTGTATTCTGTTCCGCTGTGATATCGATGTAAGCCAAACAGCAATAATCCAGCAAGGGCTGTATCAATGACTTCACCAATAGAATTCTGATGCTCCTGGGCAGGACGTGTTTGAGCATTTTGAACTAATGTATTCCAGCAAATACTAGCTGGAATATTTCGCCTATGGTATTGCTCGAGATTGTTCAGAGCGTCATCACTTGAAGTTACACTGTTTGCGGGTTTACGTTTTAAAACATCAAGTTCATTTCTTAGATCACCCACTTCAGTCCTAAGAACATCAATTTCAGTCTGCATAGTTGAGAGTTTAGCAAGTTGTTGAGATCAATAATGGGAGCAAGTTTGTCAGCTAATTTCTGCAACAGATAGTCGTCGATTAGAGCTGTAGTTACAGCTACTTTTATCGCCTCAAATACAGCAGGAGAGATGTTGAAAGTATTATCAGCTGATAAGGAGCGCTTGATGGCGTTTGGAGTTGTAGGAGTGAGAGAGTCCACCCGCTTATCGCTAGCCTTACCTCGGTTGATGGCAGCTCTAGTTTTAGGCGAGGCGACATGTTGTTTACACACTATTCAGCACTGTAAGACTCACTACTAAAGAAATGATGAGATAAATGCAATGAACAGCACTACTTGGACACTTCCACCGAATTTCAATTAAATAGCTTCAGAAATACCCAGTCAAATAGCAAACTAACAGGAGCTTGAAAGTATTACGTCTACTCTGCGTTCATTATCGACTCGAAAGAAAGATCGGTATGAAAGCAAGATATACATTATTTTATTTGACTTGATAAACGGATTAAAACGGATCAAAAATTACGAAACCTCACAGTTCTAGAGGTGATATCGCAAGGATTATAGAGGTTTATAACTATCACAGTTGTTACATTCAACAAAAATGAAATCTAATCTTTATTAAACTTTTTTATATATTAATGCAAACAATTATTTGCATTTTTATTGAAGTATTCAATTTTTATTGAAGTATACTTCAATTTTTGATAAATCATGTTATTTCAACAACCTCAATATGTAATATCACCTATTTTTAACGGGGGTTTCCAATGATTTAAAAACAAACCTGATGTACATGTTGTGCTTCCAGGCGAGAAGCTTCCGAATCAAGATTTATTGATGATTCAGCAGTTTGCTGCGAGTCGCACTGATCTCTGTAACTGCATTTACAGCCTCCCTTGCGTAGCCAACGAAATGTGAACGATATTCTCAAGCCGCGCTCAATAACCTTGGGTCCACTGTCATAGATTATATCCATTTTCCTAGGTTTTATTGTGTGTGTCCAGTCATACCTGAAAAAATTAATGAAATATAAAATAAATTATTATTATTTATTAATTGTTACAATTGCGACTTGATAGCAAGTATTTTAAGCAAAGTTGATGATGAGTGAGTAAATGATGATGTTTACATGGTGAATGGAAAATGATGAAAGTTTACATTACAATTCTTACTTTGAAATTTATGAATTGAGAAATAAAATTGTGCAAAAAACACGTGTGTGAGCTATCATGTATACATTATTCGAGAGGAGAAATTACACAGGAATATAAAATAGGATTGATGGGAATGAACCTATTAAAGCATTAGAGCCCAGAGAATGTATTGTATTAGTAGGAGTAATTATTGAGTGAGAGTGCAATAATATTGGGTATTTTTGTAAAAAAACTATGAAAAAGCAAAAATAATTGAATTTTTTCTTCGAATTGAGTAGGTTTTACATATTGTTTGAAGCAGTTATAAACTCTTTTGGGATGCAGCAGTGCAGTAAGTCTCTATACCGAGCTCTACTGTGCACCACAATCGATCTTCATTCAAATTTGATTGCAAAATTGTTTCTTCCATGAAGCGGAAGTCACTGTGTTTGGGGAAGTTTTCTGATACATGATGTCAGGATACAGAGCCTATGCCAACAAAGCCTATGATTTTATTATCCAAGATTAAGATTATATTATGAAGGAGATAGAAAATAATATACTCACGTTTACAATTGGGTAGAACTCATTTATTTATTCTATTATCAAATGTTCTCAATATTTTCTCATTTTCCAGTCTAATTATTTGTCAGAGTCATTTGCCTACTATTGTTTACCTTATTCTTCAACAATTAGGTTATAGAAAAATTGCGCCAAAACGTTGACAAGTCTTATCTGTCAGCTGTTGATTCTGTTGTGCCGGCTACTACTGTGATATCTCTGTATTTTCTGTTTTTATTTCAAACTAAGTCAAGCTTGTTCATTTCTGCTAACCCTTGTTTATTTTTAGTTTATTTTGCACTAATTTAGAATTCTTCCAGATTAAAATAATTTTGCTCTGATTTTGTTTTTTGAATCTCTGTGCCTAATTTAAATATTACAACCGCGTGGAAAAATTCCTATTGGTGAATTTTTTCTCATTGGGCACAGGATTGGTCCTTTCCCAAATCACGTGATCCTTCTTCTTAGAAGAAGATCAGGTGATTTCCTATTTTTGAAGGAAGAGAAGACTTGCCTTTTGACTATTGTAAAAATAGGACCACGTTCAATGTCCTACTTAAAATTAATGTTTAATTGCCTCTCTTTATGTTAAATTAATGTATCCAGTGTTGAATGTAGAATTCCTCAGTAGTCATGTGCTCTTAAAATAAATTTGAGGCAAGTTAAAATTGATCATCTCAAGTATAAAATCGTGTAACAAAATCCTGGGACGTCGCCATTACATCATCACGATCATCAAGTGAAGTGTTGAAAATGATTACTGTGAATTGGGGTTCCACAACAATTTGGTGAGCGAAAATTATACAATATACGAAAATTTAGTGAATTCCGAGAAACATAAATTCATCAATTCTTATTAATGTAAAAGAGTGCAGGACTATATATCTCTCCTCATACACCGTGTACCCCTTATTAAAAATCTAATTGCACTTGAGTATTACCAAGAACTTTGAAATAACAAATTTGATGAAGATTAATACTTCAATTTATCGAACAAATACTCATTATTTGAATTCTTTGATTTTCAATGAATATAGTATTCAATTTAATATGTTAATAAATTCACATGATTGTTGAACCTGTATTTAATCTAATTTCTTTCCTGCTCAATTAGGTCAGTAATTATTATATTATTTTTCCTCTGGGAGGAATTAATTATTTCATCTATATAATTTACTCAATTATTTTGTCTGATTATTTCGACGTCATGGATTTTAATTAAATTTATTCTGGTTATTCAAGGAAATAAACAATATATGCTGTGCTTTGGTTTAGGCTGCTCTGAAACTGTTATTAGTAGGCCATCGCACTCTATTTTCAGACAATTTGGATCAAAGTATGGCAGAATGTTGTTTCTTGTCGAATTGCTTGAAATTCTGGACGAACGTTTGCAGCTCTACCGACTGATTTCTATCCAAATATTATCAAATTTACAGGTATTGAGCGTCCAGAAGATCTTGAACTTTGACAATGATCAGCCTTGGCCTCCGAAATTTTTCAAATAATTAGACATTATTGAATGTGATATAATGTAATTCTGAAATATTTTTTTCCAATTGGACACTATTAAACCTGATATGATCTAATTTTCAAATGGATTTTCTAATAATAAAACACAATTCAACCTGATATGATGTTATTTTCGAATAGCTGACTCCATAGTTACCTAGCTTCTCCATCCATAATAAGCATTGATCTTCGGGGAAGGTGGAGGGGGAAGTGCGATCCATCGGCGTGCCTGAATTCCATGACAGAATCAGACAACAGAGATAGTGACATGATTGGACTCTCAAACGCACTGTGTGTGTCAATGTGCGGCGGAATGCCTGAAATACAAATTATTCAAATCAAAACAGAAATAGAAATCGATTTATGTTATAAAATATTGTGTTATTTCTAAGAAAAAACATATTTTGTAAATACCACTTGTATTTGGAAACTTTTTACAAATAGTACTAATGTAAAAGCACCAGTATTGGCCATGTTAAAGAATTTTTCTGGGTTTATACCGAATTGTGGGCCTATTTCATTAGTTATCTCATCTAAAGCTCAATAAACATATAACCCAGATCCTTTCATTGACTTGTTCCTTGAAATGGCTGATATATAAATTTTCAAATTGAATATTAAATTCATTGTGAAACTGAATTTTGATTCTGAAGGCCATGTAATGATTCTATAGTGGCAACATGATGTTCTATGCTCATCAACAGTTCAATTTCTCAAGCTGATTGTTGCAATAATCTAAATAAGCTATTATAATTCTTATTATAATAATTATTCATTCCGGAACATGATTATAACGCCAGAAATAAAATAGGATAGGCCCTATATTAAAATAAGTTGAATTGGTGATACAGTTGTATTGGTTTCAAGCCACTAGAAATGTGAGGTTGAACCAGAAAATAGATATTTTACAGTTATGTTACCTCTATAAACTATTTTAAAGAGTCCTTGGGGGATATACATTCAAATTACATGATTTTTTACAACAATATCTAATGGGTGGCCACTACTGGATTATTCATAGTTTCTTGCTCTAGTAATTAAGCTATAAACCTTCTGAACATCATCTATACAGTATATTCTAGAAAATGATCATAACACCAGAAATAGCGAAATTCACAAACTTTCTAGTCATGATACAAAAATTTGTATACATACCTCCTTTCTGAACGCCTAAGGCCCATTCTAGACGAGCGTCGAAAACGCGTGCTCGACAGAAACCATTGTGTTAAATGGGCGCGCGATTATCACGCCCGTGTAGACAAGCCCCATTCAACACAATGGGTTCTGTCGAGCACGCGTTCCCGACTCGACGTAAACGCCGCGTTTTCGACGCTCGTCTAGAATGGGCCTAAGAGAAAACTGAACGTCTTACCAAAACCACGTGGTCGAGTAAAATAGCAACAATGAATTTCTCATGATGCTCTGCAAGCTCCTACATCGACTATTCAGCCTCTAAATTTGTTTATGAATTATAACTGCAATCTAGCACTTGGCTAATGAATAGTTCAGTTCTATCCTAAATAATTACGGGAATTTCACACTAAAGAAGATCTTCAAAGTCAATCCTCCTTTGCAACTCTATTGAGCAATGCTCTTAAATATTTTAAACACTTATCACACACTTTCAGTTTTATACATTCTGACTTCTGCAATCACACTATTCACATCGCACAAGATCCTTCTTCCTTTTCAGTCTCCTCAATATTTGTTGCTGCGGATGATGCCCACATAAGTATTCCAATTTACTTGTGCGTGGGTAATGGAGTGTGCGAGGGTGATTTATGAGGTGCATAAACGACCATGCCTCTGGTGGGATTCGAACCCACGACCGGGTAGCGCTAGCGGACTGAAGGTTGTAACGCCCCAGACCACTCGGCCACCCCGGCCGGCGAATTGACAAATATTGTAGAATTGTCAACGAGGTCTAGAGCTTGAATATTCTGGTGGTTGTGAAAGCATCTAAATAGCATGATGTAAGTTTATAGCAGGTTTATAACCCGTTTTAATGCATCAAATCCGCACTTGAACGGAAAATTAATTCAAGTGGCTACTATTTGTGCTTTTCCGATATGGTTTCAAAGTACAACCTGTTCATCCTCAGATAGACTGATGCTTGATCCCCCATATAGACTGAGGCTATAGCATAAATAATTTTACATAAAATGACTTGGTAATACGGTATTACAGTAACATGATGAGGAATCAACCTCCTTATACTATAAAGCCACAAACTGACTGACTAATCAATATTATTGACCACTTGCCGATATCTGGTAGATATGTATTATACATCTTTGGAAAGAGGAAGTCGAGCACATAACCAGAAAAATCTGAAAACCTGAAATATTCTCCCCCAGAGGGGGGTTTTGCCCCCCCCCCCCAAAATTTTTCAACTTTTTTTTTGACTGTTTATTACAACGCCATGCTGATTTTTGTAACCAGCGCGCGAAAGTAGCTCGATTTCAACAGGAATATTTCTACCGGGTTCGCAGGGGGGGGCCAGGGGGGCACTTTTTAATTTTTGGTCATTTTTGGGCCCGATACAGGAATAGAGGGCTCAATTTTGAGGGATTGTTGATAATTTAGTGCGGTTTTTGGCAGCGGGATCATGTGACTAGAGCCCACAGACTTGATTTCCATCATTACAACCTCTTTTTTTTTAATATGTAAGCGGATAACAGACAGAATGATGGTGGGACGTTGGAATTTGAGACCAATATTTGCTCAATCTCTGTTATTTGCGGATGACATAGTGCTGATTACGGACTCAGAAAGAAAATTAAATGATGCTGTGAATGAGTGGAATGAGGAGATAAAGAGGAAAGGTATGGAATTGAATGTCAAAAAGAGCAAAGTGATGGTGATGAACGGGAATGAGGAAGAAAGAGGGGTGCTGGAAGTGGAAGGTCGTCGAATGGAACAGGTGGAATCATATGAGTATCTGGGAACAGTCATAAATGAGGATGGCAAATTGGATAAAGAAATAAGAAATAGAATTTCCAAAGCTAGCCGGGCTTTCTATGGTACCAAGGACTGTATTTTTGGAAAGAAAGAAGTGAGTACCTCAGTGAAGAATAGAGCATATAAAAGTATAATAGAACCTATAGTCTTGTATGGTGTGGAAAGCTGGCCCTTGAAGGCACAGGATATGAGTAGAGTAAGGGCAGTAGCAATGAAGTGTCATAGAAGGACGGCTGGAAGAACATTGAGAGATAGAGTGAGAAGTGATCAGATCAGGGAGGAAATCGGAATGAAAGATATAAAAGAGGCTATAGATAAGAAACAATTAGGATGGTGGGGTCATATACAAAAGATGGAGAATGAAAGGAAAGTTAAACAATATGTAAATGTGGTGGTTGGCGGTAGGAGGAGAAGAGGACGTCCGAGGTACTCATATGATGATACATAAGAAGACTGGGAGAGGAGAAAGGAAAGACCCTAGGACAAATGAGGAGGCTGGCTGAGGATCGGGACGAGTGGAGAAGGTGGTCCGAGGCTACCCCGACGCTGCAAGGCATCCCGGGGCAGAGATGAAGAAGAGAAGAAGAAGACAACCTTTTTTGAATTCCAGGGGGGGGCCTGGGGGGAGGGTTTTTTTGCCAAACTTTGGGGGGCCCAAAATAGGGTTATTTTGACACACGCGTAGAATCGATACCCACACTATTGGATTCAGCGCAAAAAGTAGGTCTAGTAAAGTATTTATCTTTGATAGAGACTTTCAGGACTTACAAGCCCCTATCTTGCATTTTAACTGACTTATTGGACCTTACATTTTTATGCGTTTATTGGCTCTGGACGGCTCAGTTTTGGATCAAAGTATGTTATCATATATATCATTGTGACCAGCTCAACAAGCCTGAGACAATGATGTGTAACATGTTATGTTTTGAGCCCCCTCAGCTTTATTGAGTTCATAGGCCTACAACTTCATTGAATGCCGTTGAATGCCATTGAATTCATTTGAAATCGATTGATTATTGAATGCTACTAAGTCACTTGATTGGGAAAACTCATTGAGTAAACTCAATTGGAAAAAAGGAAACTCAATTTCCTAGAACTCTATTGGACTTTATTAAACGCCATAAAACTGCATTGAACTCTATCAAACCCTCAATTATTGCACTTCATTAATTTATCACTGAAATAAACATTAAGTCACATTATAAAGCGGTTCCCACATTTGGGAAGCGATTTGTCCCAGTGCTAGAGAGCGTTTAATCGGTGAGATTAGATAAGCGACGTGCCTCTACCACCACTGTTGTAATGGTGACCGGTTCCTCTGAATTCAATTTACGAGCCTCAAAAATCGCTTCCCGGTGGTTCAGAACCCACCTAAAGCAGTAGGTCCATTCATCTCTCATCATCATATTTCCAATTACTCACGCACAGGCCCAAGAGCCCATGTGGGCATCACCCTCACAAAAAAAATAGTTTTATAGGCGATGTAAGTGTGACGTCCAATAGCAATTAACCAAAAAACAACTAACTCACCCCAATTGGGGGTGCAGGGGGCATGGCCCCCTGCCGAGCAAAGTGCGAGTTCAATATAAAAGTAATATTTTAGCAATGCTTATCTCCAATTCAGATCAATACATAATTTCACACCCTCCAAAAAACAACCATCCTTTGGCTTTATGGTATATGAGCATCTATGTATATGATAATTTAGATTTTCCCCGCTATAAGACAATTTATCTCGTTAGTCCTAGCCTCTAGCTATTCGTAAGTTTTCTCAAACTAGGTGCACACAGAAGATAGAAAGAAAATGATAAGCTGAAATCAGTCCATTTAACTGAGTTCAGTCTTCTCTATTCATGAATAGTCCTTAGTGGCTGAACAAATAAAATATTTTCTTGTGAAGGAAACAAATTCAAAATAGTTCAAAATGTCCAAATTAATAGAATTTGAAAATTCATACAAACCTTGACCCGGTTGATACTCGTTCACGGTCAGCTGATCTGGCGGCCATTTTGGATTGGCCCAGCCATGGTTTCTCAATTTTTCTCCTAGAATATCGCACGCACTCGGCAAATCGTCGGGTAGCTTTCTGTTTCTATCCACATTGTTATTGGAATACTGAAACTCGTAGCCGTAATGTTTCACTCGTCTGTTTTTCAAAAGGGCTGGATTTCCTGTGAATGAAAAAATTATAAAACGTTTATAGAGGAAGTGTTAGCAGAACCTGCCACTATTACTAGACCAGTCATTCATGTAAAACATAACTGGCCGCTGACCCATGAATGTGTGTCAAATATGAAGAATTTGTCAGTTCTGAGCCAAAGTGTACTCAAAGTGTGACTGGTGTTTACTAAAGAATATAACCTCAAGTACAATTTTTTTATAATGTCACATACAGGTGACAAACAAAACTCAATTTTATATTTTTTTGCACAGCCTTACAGAATTTTGTTCCTCGAGTATAAGTGTATAATGATGACTTCTAATCAAATCAAAATCCATTAATTGCCAACGACATATTAGTTTACATATATAAACCACGTCATAAAAATCACATATCTTAACAAACTGCACATGAAATCACATATTACATCTTAAAAGTTATCCATATTAAAGCTAAAATATCCATTATTATTGTAAAAACAGTTGCTTATCAGAAAATCCTTGATTTTTAATTTTAAGTCTCTTACAGACAAATTTCTAACATGTAATGGTAACTGATTGTAATATCTAATTGCATAAGCCCTAAAACTTTCATGACTAGATTTGTAGCGACAATATCCATTTCTTAGATTCAATCTATTTCTTTTGATAATAAATAGCAGAATGAGTAGTAAAAGCGGCCAGATTGGTTTTTACAAATAATAAACACTGAAATATATAAATGCAGGGTGAGCACATAATTCCAAGTGTAACAAATAATGATTTGCAGTGAGTGAGGGGTGGAGCATTACACATGTTTCTTATTGCCCTTTTTTGTAATACAAACAGAGCATGAGCATCTTTACAATTTCCCCATAGTACAGCACCATATAGAAGACATGAGTGAACATAATGATGACTATAGTAGACATTAATTAATATTTCCTGAGATACTACTTCCTTTAGTCTTCTAAGCATAAAAGTACCTCTAGAGACTTTTGGAATAGTGTAGTCTATATGAGACTTCCACTTCATATTATTCTGAATATTCATGCCCAAGAATTTGACAGAATGTGCTGGATTTTGATTTTCATAAGTTACGGTACCGATAAATCTTACGTTTTGTTTAGGTTCAGAGCTAGTTTATTAGCTCTACACCAATGCGACATGGGATACACTTTCTCATTTGAAACTTTCTCAGGGTCAGGTTTGAGACTTACAACCTATATCGCACTTCATTTTACAGTATTGCCACTTGACTCGTTTAATGTTTCTTGATCCACAGGTTCCTTTTGATGACATAATTTTACATGATGATGATAATGATTGCATCTCCATGTAACTAAATAATGTAATACTACAAGGAAAATATAACATGATACTGTATTTACAAGAAATAATTAATGAAATGAAACTGAACCTGAGTAACATAATCTCACCTGAATGCGTTGTATCATTGAAGCTGATACAGTTCACAAGGTTTCTTTCTTCGTCTTCTGTGATGATGTTTTCTAATACAGAGAGTCCGTCTGGTCTTCTGCCGGTACATTCCATTTTTGAGATGGGAGCTTGAACAAAGTATTGATTTTTCAATGAAATTTTGAATCAACTTGTGGGTTGAATGAAATCAAATTTGTTCTTTTGTCATTTTCTACTTAAAAAGGGTGGGGCAGGGAAGTATCTGCTTATCAGATGCTATGAGATGAGATCTCTGCTTTGAGATGAATAGTGATGAACAGCTTTTTGACAAGGGATCCAATAACGAGTTTGCACTGCACGCTGCTCTGCAAGAACTGACTGATTTTTTAAAATAAATTATTTGGGAAAAATACACCTCGACGGCAAACGTGTGTTGCCATCAACTTAGCTATGTCTTCGACATTCAGTGCTACAAACTACAAGCTACAGCTATAGCGCCATCCGAGCCTATACTTCCAGCATGCCCCTACTATTTACAGTGCAATATCAAAACCAGGGATACTTCTCTGCTCCACCCGATACATAGGTTTCTAGTTGGAGTTCCTCAATTTTGTTCTAATAATTTGAACATCAAATACACAAATTTCCAATTCATTCCATCTGTTCTATATAAATTGAATACTATTAATTTTCATAGAAAAAAGTTGGTTCTATTGAACATTTTACCTTACATAATGAGAAAAAGCATTCTTGAAAAAAAACATTCCAAATTAGACAATTATTCCAATTGATATCAAGCATAGGCAATTGATTGGGTAAACTTAAACTATTCTACTTTTCTTAGGTAGGCTATCAACAAAAACTTAAAATTTTCTCAACTTGAATTATTACCTGATGTTGCATAGATCATGTAGATTGATCCAAGCATTTTTTCGAGTTTCCATCTGCCGTTCAAGTTTTCGAAGGCATTTTTGGCATCCATAGTCTCACTGAATGTGACAAAGCAGAAAGACTTGCTCGGTAACATTGATACTGACACAAGCCGTCCATATTTTGAGAATACTTCAACAGCTTGAGCCTCGTCAAATCCATTGACAAGGCCTGCATTGCATATCAACAAGAACTGGAAAAATACATATAAGTTATTGAAATGCGTTGAAATGACCCAGTAGACAGCAGCTAATTTCATTAACGTGTCAAACATGTATCTACGTATCATGATGAATAGATATGAGTATACTCTTCTATGTGGTAAGTTGGTAAATAAGAATTTTAATGAATGTATGATGTTTTTAGGGCTGTGGTCCTGTAATATCTGGGGAGCACATTTCTCTCCATACTATCATACAATATCTCATCTTTAAGGCATATAGTATTTGATTTTATATAGTGGTTTTGAATTCGTACAATTTCCCAGAAGAAAAAAGTGTAGAAGAATTATTAAAGTCGGCGCAATCTAAGTTGACGAAAACCCCCTCCACCCGAGAAATAGCTACGTTGTCATTTTGCGTGAAATTGAAACTTCTCCTAACGCAAACACATTCAACTGAATGTTAAAAGTGACAGCGTAGCTTCGGAAAAATCACGCGGTGTTGTGAAACTCACTATTTTTATGATAAACCAGCTGTTCGCAGCTCGAATATCCTAAGTCGATTAGCTTCAATAACTCCAATCTTTAACATACAATGATTCATGCATATACCGCTCTCCTTACTTTGAAACTCTTGAGAGGCCAAATTACGATCTTCCGACTATATTCAACATTTGGAAAAATAATTTCGATTGTTTTTGAACAACTTTCTCACTTTCACCACCCACTTATCTTCTCAAACAAAAAAGTTTCTAGATCATCGAAAATTTCATGTTTTCTGTTCGAGTAGACGCGACATTGACAAACACATTCATTAATTGAAACATAATTATTGATCGGATATAGAAAATTAAAAAACCATTAGAAAGCTCGAATTCTCCTTGTCATTTTGATATAAAAAACTTTATTTTTACTACAACCCATGATTGTGAGAGAAGTAATATACAAAAGAAAGTAATATTCTCGCGATTTTTAATTTTTCTCAAAAAAATCAAATTTTATTTGAATCCTTCTACCCAGGAACTTTTTTAATACTACTGGCATATCAAGGATAAAATTCTACGTCTAGATATGGGGTTTAATCGCGAATTTGAAGATGTTCCAATTTCACACAATCTGGCAACGCAGCTATTTCCCGGATGAAGAGAAAAACAGTCAACTTAGATTGCGCGGACTATAAATATTGCAGTACACCAACTGCTAGTTTTAGTTTGTCAGTCCTGGGGAGAGCTAGTTTGGCCTCTAAAACCGAGAGACATTATGTGTCCAGTCAGCAAGGATGTGCTTCAAGAGGAATTTCCAGGGTTCACTCATAAAACCTTTTGCGCAATTTATAATTTTAACCATAGAAAAATATTTCAATCATCTCCAATCTAATCACTAATACCAAAACCAACACCTAGCGTCTATTAGGACACAGAATATAAATAAAATAATGTCAGAAGTAATAACCAACTGCCAACGTACCAACTGCTGAAACATAATAATAATTATTAATTTATTCCAAAATATAATTAAATATTATATATTATATAATATTCAATTATTATTAATGAATCTCAAAATATGGCTATAAAAATAAAACAAATTGCTTTTCTACTGAAAATACTGGCCAATGTACCCAATAGAAGACGAGATTCGTTGATGAAACTGTTAAAAACCTGTGCCCAGACCGGGAATCAAACCCGGTACCACTCGGTTGCCGGCCAAGCGGCGAAGTGGTGAAACAGAAGTCATTTTTTTATTCATATAGCTATAATTTGTAGATTCGAATCAATTATTCTTATTAGATAGCTAATAATAGCAGTCTGTAGGGTGGTGTCGAAGGAAAATGGTGTTCTGCAGGGTCTCAACCTTGGACCACTGCTTTTCCTCATCTTCATCAATGACCTGCATTTGGAGGGATATGCTATAACTTACTATTTGAGAATGACACCACTTTAATAGTAAAGGGTGATGACCCCTACAGGGCTTTAGTGAGGTCCAACCAACTCCTTGAGGATGCATGCATGTGGTTTGCACGCTGGCAATGAACGAGGGAAAGACCCAGAACCTGTTTACACTCTGGGGCATGGTCCTCCTTCCTTTGGTAGAATGGAGGTCAGACCTCTCAAATTTGTTGTTGGATCTTTCTTTATCGTGGAAGGACCAGAAAGTTATGACTGTATACTGACAATACATCTACAGCTCACTGAGAGATCTTGAGAGCTTCTGAGAGGATTAATTTCCATATTCCAGGAGAGAGAACTGCATCAACATAACACAAGGAGGTTATTGATCTTCCCCACTCCTGACTTGCAAGATCTTAAAAAAGTTATGCATACTGCCTCATTATATGCGCCAATTTCAGTTGAATGGATATAACTGTGCTAATGTGATCGTTCAGTATTGAAGAAATGAACTTGTTCTCTGGGTTATTTTGACCTGGATATGTCTCAATAAGTGATAGAATTAGCTGACGTGATAAGTGATATCTCATAAGCTGACGAGACCCATCTAGTACTAGCACACCACTATCCTCCTTTGGGAGATTGGCTGTCGTAAGTAAAGACAGTCAGTCGTTTCCCATCTCTTGAGAAATAGTAATATTGTTGCATTACACTCTAACTGCATGTTATTCAGAGGTGTTCTGCTCCTGCAATTTGTTGTGAAGACTGACTTATGGTTGAGAGGACTAACGTGCTAACCACACGTTAAAATTGTAACAAGTTAAAAATTTTGTGCTCTAAATTTTTCGAAATTTCAAATTTTTCAAAAGTGATTTTAATAATATTTTTGTTTAATAATATTTTTTTGAATTCTTTCATATTGGAAAAACTTTCAAACATTCAAATCTCAGTGGAACATTTCAAGAAATACCTCAATTTCCCATCGAGGATAATTATTATTGAGGTTATTTTGCCGGTGGAACATCCTTTTAGGACTCCCCACCAAACGTGGCATACGATAATAATAACCACACGTTACCTCTATCCTGTTTGATTTGTAGTTGATGATTATTCACTTGCTGTATGGCCTGTCCTGGTGGTGGGGAGAGGGGGTATTCTGGCGGAGTGGGGGTGACTTCGGCTCGGTCAGTGTCGGTTCGGGGACAGTGAGTACTGTTTGGGAATTCATTGCTTCTGGGCCGGTATTGGCCAGCTGGAGTCGTTTTTCTGTCTTGCCGGGGTGTCTTCTTTGCTTGGAAGGACTTTATAGCCCCCTGTAGGCGAGGATTGTGATGTCGGCAAGTTGGGTATCTGTGGCCGGCCGCAGCTGTTAATTGTTTAACTCAATGACAGGGGCTGTGGGTGGCTGCAGGCTGCGGTCCCCGTGTGCAGGGTGCTAGTGGAAGTGAATTTGAAACTGGCAACCAGCTGGTAGGCCTAGGCCCTTAGTGGGCTGGTGAGCCGCGGACAAACAAACAAACTAGCACACCACTGGTCAGGGATCAATTGAATTGAATGGTAAGTTATTCGATAAATAGATGAAGTGCTCCCAAGACCGTAGCCTTAAAGTACGTTAGCAGGTAAAGTAGGCTAAAGTAGTCCGCCATTTATTGATACTGTATTAATAAAGGAAATAGATGACAATGCAGCATTTGCAAGACATCTGAAAAACTACATGTTGGCCAGACCCTACTACACAATATCTGAATATGTAGAGGAACACACCTTCCAACACATACGGCATATACACAGAGGAACTCACCCACTGTGAAGAAGACTGACTAATGACGACTCCTCAGCCATCCGACTGTCAGGAGGACAACTTCAAGTAATAAGTAAGTAAGTATTCTTAGTGAAAGAAAATTAATAATAAGCTGTCTAGCTCACCTTACCTTAGTAGGCTCAGAAGAATGTTGGATGCCCGGAAACTGTGATATAAGATGCTTATATTTGTTTTCTCTTTTATCCAATTTTCTTCGGAATTTCTTGCTCATTGCAATCTCTATATCATCACTCCCCATGACTTGAAATCAAGAAATCTAAACTATAAGTTAGAATAAAATTGTTCAAAAAGAACTGCCATCATTTGAACAAATCATTTTGTCATAAACTGCAATCTGAAAATACTCATGAAATATTGCAATTTCGCTGTGGTAAAACAAACAGCAGAGAACATAACCTAAAATGCATGAACGAGCTTGAAATGAAATCTGAACAAAACTGTCTGCTGTAAAACAGGTGATGATTCTATTGCCAACCGATGCCTGAATTGTCAATACTCCGTATCCATGATCAATAGCAAATATCGAGTTAAAAATGATAGAATCATCATCAAATACCATTATTCCTGTCAATTTAATAATTCTTGTGTTTGAACTATTGTTATTTTCATTCTTGGAAGATACATTATCAGTTTCAGGGGTTGGTTAGAATGGTTGTGGTAACAAACTGCGCTTGCGCAGAGCCTGCCTCAAGTTGTCAAGTGTCAACTTCTCAACTTCAGAAATCAGAATTTATTAGATGTAGATGTTAGATGTAGATCATTTTCTATACAGATCATTGTTCTGTACGGTACTGTTCTCGTTGCATTGCACATTTACAGAGATTCAGATAGAGATCACTGATAATTTCCTTCACGTTGATGAATTTGAAGAATATTCAAGTCTTTGTCTCTTATAATATTTTAATGGGAAAATGCTTAAACTTTTGGTATTGTTATGTGTGCTGTCTTTAACTCTCGCGAGACCAGAAACTGAACACAAACCAAGTAAAACAACTTGCGGCTATCAGGTAAATTTTCATCAACTAGGAAAAGTGTTATCAACTTACAATATCAATGACAAGGATGTCATGCTACGGCTAGCCTATTTTTAAATTATTTATTTGTACAATTTTAAAGATCAGTAAGCTAGGCTATTTCAATTACCGGTATTGTTAAAGTTGTAGGGCCTACTCAGTTGATGTTGATAAAGTTTACCGGAATAATAATAAATAAATAAATTTATTTCTTCACAGAATACAAATACAAAATAATAATAGATGAATAGAATAGAACAATTAAATTCAGAATCTGAAATTATACAATAACAAAAGAAAAAAAAATAAATCACTTCAATAATATAATACAATATAATACAAGCATAACTCATATAACTGAAATATTTAACGAATAATTGTTACAATATTCTGCAAAGAAATTAGGTAACTCCCGAGGCCCGCCTATCTGGGAGTACCAACACATGGAATATTACTAACAAAAAAGTGGTGTATGCAATGCAGTGTTGACGTTATTTGAAAGCAGTGTCCATATTGATTTCTTTAGCATGTTAAAAACCATGTTACAGTTTCTTCATTGGAATATTTAGTTATTATTTGGAGTATTTTTAATAAGGGTATAAAATAAACTGACTATAATTACAAAGAAAATAAGAAAATAGAAAGAGAAAATAATCACAAAACAAAATACAGAAGTTAAGTCAACTTTTTGAATAATTCCTCTATATCATCTATCTCAAAAAGCCATTTTTTCAATTCTTTTCTGAATTTGTAATGAGTCTCGAGCTGTTTAACCTCAGTCGGTATCATATTGAAAACTCTAGGGGCCACATAAAGATAGAATCTTCTATACATTTCTTTATTAGGTTTAGGTGGTACCCAATTTCCTGTTGAGCGCAAATTATAGGAGCTGTAAGTAGGCATTTTATCACTGCTTCTTACATAAAATGTGATTAATACCTTGTAGAAGTATAAGTATCTTAGCGGGAGAAACTCCCATTCTTTGAATAGAGGAAATGAGTTGGTCATTCTGTTTTTTCTGGCAATGGTCCTCATAACATACTTGTGCCCTATTAGAAGTGGTTTCAATATCGAGAAATATGCGCCACCCCATACTACAATGCCATATTGTAACCTGCTTTCTACAAGTGCGTAATACAGGGACCTGAGCATGTATTTAGGACAAAGATTTCGAATAAAATATAGCTTCCTACAAGTTGAGTACAGCCCTCTTTTTAGCTTGAGTATCTGCTGTGTCCAAGTAAGGTTTGAATCAATCATAATTCCCAAGTACTTCGTATTGTTTGTTTCCATTATACATCCGCAAACACAGCTTGTTTGGTTGGAGTCCATGCAAGCTGAAGAATGGAAAGGCATTTCAAGGGCTGGTTCGTTTTCATCTCTTGATGTCAGTCTGAAAACTATGATGTTGGACTTATCGGTATTTAATTCAAGAGAGTTGATTTGGAACCAAGCACTCAAAGAGTAGAGGTCGTCCCTGAGCATTTGCATAAGTTGTTCCCTCCCATTGGCACAATAGCTAAGCGCTGTATCATCAGCAAAAGCTGTAATGGAACCCTTGAGAGTGCCATCACATAAATCATTGATATAAATCAAGAATAGCTCCGCTGAGAGTCCAGACCCCTGAGGTACCCCACTAGTGACTGTCATTTTTTCACTCAAAGCTTCGCCTATTTTCACCTGCTGAGTCCTGTCCTGCAAGAAGCTTTTAAACCAACTTTTACATAAACCTCTAATGCCTGCATTGTCCAATTTGGTTAGTAGAACATCATGTTTGACCGCATCAAAAGCTTTTCGTATGTCGAGGAATAGGCTAGCGCATTTCTTATTGTCATTGATTCCATTATAAACCTAAGTCATCAATTTCAACATTGCATCTTCCGTATTTCGTCCCTTTTGGAACCCGAACTGATTTTGACTGTAAAAATTGGTTCTGGCTAAAAAACTAGCTAAACGTACTCTAACTAATTTTTCCAGTATTTTAGCAAAAACAGGTAAGAGCGCAATAGGTCTGTAATTATTTGGATTTTCTTTTTCACCAGCTTTATAAATAGGGACGATAATGGCATTTTTTTAGTTTTTTAGGATATTTTCCAGAGCTTAAGCTAAGATTGAAGAGGTAAACAAGAACGTTAGATAAATTTCCAATTACTTTTTTTATCAAATCTATTCGAATGTTATCAAAACCAGGAGATTTTCTTGATTTCATCGATTGTACTGTGTTTACAAGTTCCAAGTTCGACACTGGCACGAAAAACATCGATGATAGAGTGCATTTCTTAGGGAATTGATTCTTAGTGCTCGTATGTCTATGTTCAAGGGATGCAGGAGAGATAGAAGATTTATTAGTAGATATTTCGACAAAGTGAGCATTAAGTTCATTAGCAATTTTAATATTATCTTTAACAACTTCTCCATTTCTCAATTTTATTTGTTTCACTATCTCGTTTGCTTTTCCTTCACCAATCAAGGTATTCATTACTCTCCATCCCTCTCTAGCATTACCTCTTAAATTATTTAATGTTATTTTAAAGTACTCTTCTTTAGTAGTTTCTATTTCAGTTTTTATTTCATCACGTAATCCCTTATATCTTGCAATGAGACCTTCGTTATATGGTTGCTCCAATGTTTTTTTGTATAGTTTATTTTTTGTTTCAATTTTATTCAGAATATGAGTTGTTAGCCATGGTTTATTTATAGGCATGAAGGAAAACGTTCTGCGTGTAGTATGATTCTTATAGCTTGCGTAATTATTACACTTTTGTAAAAACTCATCAAAAGCAAAGTCTATTTTGTTACTCATATATACACTAGACCAATCAGCCTGTGCCAATTTATTATTTAATAATTCTGTATTTATCTTATTTCGTTCAATACTCAATGTGTTCTTGTTCTTAGTTTTGCCTGTTTCTATGTTTATATATAGTTCTATTGTGCAATGATCAGTTATACCATTATTTATTATTTTAATTTCGGGAAGGAAGTTGTTTTTTGGTATAGCATATCGGAAAAATATATGATCTATACACGTGAGGGAATTGTAAGTAATACGTGTAGGTTCATTAACGTGTGACTTGAAGCCAAAGCTTGCCATGATATATCTATACTCATCAGTTTTAGAGTCAGTGCTCAGCAAATCAATGTTCATATCGCCCGCTATTATAACAGTTTCCTCTTTTAGCGTTTCTAAAAGGGGTTTTAACTCTTCAAGGAAAATATCTATTGGTATTGAATGAAATCTGTAAAGTGCGATAAGAGTGATTTTAGTATTGTTATTAAATACCAGGTTTACTAACAATCCATCGGCTGAAACGAGCACTATCTTATCAGCTTCTGCTACAAAAATATCTCTTACGTTGACAGCTACGCCGCCCGATCTATAGCTGTCATTACAATTAGTCAGGCATTTATATCCTACAATTGAATACTGTCCTACTTCTTCACTATAAATCCACGTTTCAGTTAATACTATGCAAATTGGTTTTATAGGATATTTACCTATCTCAATTGTAAATAAGTCAAAATTTTCACGCATACTTCTAATATTCTGGACTAAACAAAATAAGGAGTTATCGCTATTCATGAGAAATTAATTACGAATGGAACATAATAAATGTAAGTGTGGATGCAAAACATGGGAAATATTGAAAACTATAAGCATTGTAGAATATGTTAGTACCAACAAAAGATAAAAAAGAGTAAATTATAGAGAAACCATAATAACATGTAGGTAGAGTCTATTAAGACAATAGTGCAATAAAAAAAATACAGTTTTAAATATATAAGTGCATACCTATATTTTTGAATGTTTGCTCATACTTATGATATAGTATTCTCGTCATTGTCCTTGCTTGTCTCCTCAGTTGGTCCTGTTTGTGATATTATATCTTTAATATCTTTGAATGAAGCCGCAGGTGGAGACAACTTCTGTAAGTCCTTCACATGTTCCAAAGTTATCACAGGTTTTCCGTCTGTTCTCCTCATAAGTATCTTGCCGTTCCGGATCCAAAGGTACTTGTAGGCGTGTTCCTCCTTCGCTGCTCTAGCTAGAGCTAACACCTTTCTTCTTTCGGGTGATAGGCTCTCATTCAAGTATAGTGGGATGTCGGTTGGGAGGTCCATGTGACGTGTGGAGAAGTCGCGTTTCACTCTTCGTCTGCGTAGTAACTCTTCTTTATCAAACCTTCTCGTGAGCTTAATAATGATTGGCGCTGGTTTGCCTGCTACACGGGTCGGTAGGCGATGACAATTATCTACTTGTAGGTCAGTTATAGTGTGTCCTAGAGCTTTACTAACCGATTTGACTACTTCTAGCACATTTTCGTTTTTCTCTTCAGGAAAGTTATGCAGTTCGAGACAGTTCGCTCTGGAATATTGTTGCAAATCTGAAACAGCGCGATGTAGATCATCGTTTTCCTTCCTCAAAGCTTTAATTTCCATAGCTTGAGAATCGATTTCATCGAGACACATAGACAGAGAGCCTTCTTGAATTTTCAGTTTTTTTAAAACGTCCTCAATATCGGTGTGGCACCTCTCTATAGAGTTTCCTAGATCCGTCTCCATCCGTCGGAAGTCTTTCCGCATTTCTTCAAGCGTGTGCATCACATGTGTGAGGGAGAGCTCGCCGGTCGCAGCTTCCAGGGAGATACTCTGCCGCTTTTCCCTTGTACACGTTTCACACCTCCAGACTTTTCCTCCATCGTTTAGGAATTTGATTTCCTCTGCTTTTAAATTGACGCAGCTACCGTGAAACTGACTGCAGCAATCGTTGCATTTAACTTCGACGTCTTTCCCAACTCTAACTGACTTATTGCACTTTTTGCACGACATATTCACTTCAAGTTTTGAAAAACTATCACTTAATTTCCAAATATAAAATGTATTTAATGAATGAGTTGTTCGAACAAAGATTAATAATTTTCTAAACACAGCTTTATCTTTAACTGATAAGAGAACACAACCGCTTTCTCTGACTGCTCGTCATCAACTCATGATAATCTTTTCTTTGTTCAAATATTCTGATTATGGCATTTTTTAGTCAGTATTTAATTTATTTCTTTATTATAAACCTATTCATTTAATTAATTTTTTGCCGCACATTGTAAGTTATGCGTAGGCTATGTGTTTGGTTTTGTGAACGTTAAGAATAAAATATTTTATAAGTTATTCAAATTAAAAAATTTGCTGCCCATATATCTGCTTATGACCTTAATCGTGGATCCAGTGAGGAGGGGAAAATGGGCGATCCACAGAATAAAATATACTTGAAAAGTATTTAGGCCTATCTTGATTATTAAAAAAATACAATATTTTTTAAATATTTCGCACGCTTTATTGTAATTCTGGTGGTTAGCTGGATTTCTTGAACCAATGGGGATGAGGTTCCTATGGCCAAGTTCTCCTGATTTACTTTTCATTGTTCCCTTTTAGTGTTTAAATTAGAGCTCTTGAACGTTAGCCTTCCGTAGCCTACTGTGGTCTCAAAATAAAAAAACGCACCCCCTAAACTGACCAAATGGTGTTAGAAATTTTTTAAAAGAAAATGTTAATTAGTAGACTTAAGGTTTAAATTCTCCTGGAGCCTAAAGCTGTAGGCTAATATATTCATCTTTGAAAACAATAGAGCTATAAAATCACACCCCCTCAAGTGGCCAAATAATGTTCGACATTTCTGGTTGCTGAGCCCTTGGGTTGGACATAAGGGTTAAGCTTGCAGCCGGAATGTGTATTTATCAATTGATTATCCTTAAGAATAGTGCTCTGAAACACTATTATTTTTGACACACAAAATATAGCTCTTGACCTCTATTTTTGTGGTAGCCTATTCAAAAAATGCTGATTACTGAGGACAAAGTGCTTTAAAAATCTTGAATCAATATAAATAAAAAATAACTTGAGATGCTCTAAAATGCTATTTTGGTCAAAAAGGTTAACTCCCCTCAACCAAACAATTAAGTTGAGGTAGAATTCAACAATTTTGTGGGTTGAATCACACGAAGTAAATTTGTAGGCCTATTATAAATTGATCTTCGAAAAAGCTCCCGAACCCCTCTTTTCATGAAGGCGATAAGAAGGATAATATAACTTATGATTTAATTAATCTTAATTACCTTACCTTATGATTTAATTAAATCAAATAATTTTTGCGTTCATTTCCAGTCATGTCACCCTACAAAGAAAGGAATGTTGAACGTTCATCTTGTGCCTCATACTCATGATGATGTTGGTTGGTTGAAGACCCTGGATGAATACTATTATGGATGTAAGTTCATAACTTATCAATAAATTTCCATTAACTCATCATTTTAGATGCATATAGTGATTGAGGGATTTGAATAGAATGTTTATTTCATCACAACTAGAATCTATGAAGATTAAAAGTTAGCCACTTTGGACAAGTCAGATCGACATAATTAAGCGTTAAAATTACTCATCACGATATCAATATTGTAAGGAATTTAATAAGGAATGTTATTTTTGTTATTAAATGCTAGTTTAATCAATATCAAATGTTAGTTTGATAACAGTTAATTGACAATATTTTGAATCTTTGCTCTCTAACCGTTGTTTGTTCTCCTATCTCACTTCTTAACATATCTCCAATTCTCATTTAATTCATTGTCTTCCTCTTCCTCCTACTTCTTCTTATATTTTTGATTTGAAATATTAAATGAATAGGCTATCAATCAGCATGTACTGTAAGGCATGTGACCAGAGATAACAGAATTATAAAAAGTAAACAATGCGAATGATCCTTTATAAAAATTCGACGAATAATCAACATTTTTAAGAGAATTGACATAAATTATTCATAAAATATTTGAAACGTAATGTTGAATCATAATTATTATTGTTTGTTGTTTATCTTTCACGTCATCCCTTATCAACAAATAATTCCACCCAATGTCCATTTTTATTTGAGTAACTTATATGAATGCAGCAGTTTGATTATACAGTTTATTGCTTTTTAAGATGCCAATGTAATTATTTACTATGTACGTTCCACTAAATAATGAGCTTGTTTTGGTCTTGGATTTAATGCCGACGTCAGACCGGAATGTAGATAGCTTTCTTGATAGATAATTTCTTCAACAAAATTCGAATCAGAATTAATTTTAATAATTGATAATTTTTTTTATTAATATGGAGTAGCAATGGACTGCATATTAATTTACATGGAAGTATACTCAGCTTAAATGATGGCTTGATTTCTCTCCACTGCTGTGGCCTGTTGGATGTAGTCTAGACATTAGGCTAATGTGAAAATCTGTTATGAACATTAATAACACGTTTAGATTGTGATGGCATGGCCCTCAGGGAAATATAAATTTCTCATTTACCAGACGAAATTTAGTATTCTTTCAAATATCTTCAAACCTGAAGTTATTTCTCAGCTATCTGTTTGATTTTTTCAGCAAAGTCAGGAATCCAAAGAGCTGGAGTTCAATATATTCTGGACTCTGTTGTTGAGGAACTTCTCCATGATCCCAATAAAAGGTATGCTATTTGATTTAAGAGTAGCGTTGAAGTGGAACGTTGCATAGAACATGCTCTGAATTTTATAAGAATTCCAATAAAATTACCAAACAAAATGTTTGAACACACATAATTTTTTTTGGTTTTGCCCGTGTTTACAATGTTAGAACTATTGTACAGTGTTGACAAAATCGAGATGTAAGTATCTTGCCTAAGTTAATATAAACATAACACATTTAAAATACAGTATAAATCTATCTATCAGAGGAGAAGATAACCCGTCGGTCCCACTACTTAAAAAGTAGTCATATATCATCCATCTCATTACCCAAGCATAAGCCTATGAGCTCATGTGGGCTTCACTCTCATATAACCAAACCAATCTGTGTTGAACTATTCTAGAAATGTGATGGTGCATACGGCACTGTATATTTTATCTTAATGTGGATAATATTTGAAATAAATTATATATATTAAATTAATTAATTCAAGCTTTAATGCATAGCCTTCACTCAGAATTTTCACTCAAAGCAGTTCTACTATTCTCTTCTGAAGTTTATTTATTCTCTTCTGTACTATTCTCTTATCAAAGTTTTTAATAAATGTAAATCTCAGTATACCCTCGCAGTACATTTATTGAAAACTATGACATACCTAATATGTTTTCCCTTGAATGTGGTTATAGGAAATATTTTTTGTCTTTCCAGATTCATCTATGTTGAAACAGCGTTTTTCTGGAAATGGTGGAATGAGCAAAACGACCACAAGAGGCATCAGGTGAAATCTCTGGTGAATGCCGGGCGGTTGGAGTTCATTGGTGGGGCGTGGGCAATGAATGACGAAGCCACCACCAATTATCAGTCCACCATTGATCAGTTCACTTGGGGATTCAGGTACATCACTAATCATTTCCACTTGATGATTATTCAATTCGAGGGCAATCGATTGATGAGAAATTCATTGCTATTCCTCAAATGTCAGCAAAAATGCTTTTCTTTTGATTATCATAACAGATCAATCGATGAGTGATTATTATCAATGTTAGAATAGTCAATGATGTCTCCAGTTTTAGTTGAAAAATTTTGAGTCTCAAATATTTCGAATCATTCATAACTTCCAGATATTTTATGTTGTTTGAATACTTAGGTTGCTTTTTATATTTCTGGCCTTTATAACATAGACTGGTTCTAAGACATCAACTTTTTCTGTCATCTTTACATTTTTTAAACATGGAATCAACCATTGATGTTGTCGTCAAAGATGATTAACTTGATGTTGTCTGAATATAATTAGAAATGGTGTCAAAAAAATTTAAATTGACTCGTGAACATGGTTTTGAATACTTTTTCATAACATAGACGTGAATTATCAAAACAAGAGTTTAAAAATGAACTTGTGTTATATAGTGATGAAGCCCAATTCTTGAACTCTTCAAAAGTCTAATAACATCGATTAAATCATTGATAATGATCAATTTAGGATGAACCCCGCGAAGGCAATCCAAAATCCATATCTAGTGTTTTGCCAAAACATGTGACATGCCGAGAGGTTGAGGCCCCCTTAGGCACTAGAATGAAAAGTAGTAATAACATTATACTATTCTTTCTTTGCAATTGCGACTTGGTTTCCAAGTATTTTAAGCAAAGGATGAATGAGTGATGATGAAGGTTTAAGATGTAGGTTATATGTCTATCCACAATGTCCACTTTCACTCAATATTATAATTTCTCACTTCCATAAATATTTTATCACAAACAATTTTGAATTTCGATAAAAGTCCACTTTTAAGTTCCAGAAATGAACAAGATAAACCATAGGATTTCAATATTATTGATTCACTTTTGAATTTTCCAGCAAATTTAAACAAACTCATGAGCCAGTAAAAAGTTATTCCGGTTGAATACTGTTTAGCTTGAACACTCCTCATAAAATACTGTATCCCACTGGTGTAATGTTTCATAATAAACAGCTCACGGCGCAACAAACGCTGTGCACAGTGTTCTTTCTTCATGTGCACAGATGACAAATGACAAATCATGGATTTACGCATATGACCTCATCCCTTTACAATAATAATCTGTGAGGGTGTTTTAAGATGTGGCAAAACCAATGGCTTGAGAAAGAAGTCTTTCAAAGCAAATGGTTGTCTGTTTTTTCGGCACTGATGGTCATATCTAGTCCGTCCAAGCAATCAAAATATTCTGGCAATATGAGAAAATGACTCCAGCGTAGTCAATATCGGTTGAAAAAAATTCGCTCCGGCAGCTGGCGGTCGGAAAGAGTGCATTTCAAATGCAATTCTATGATGGCTCAAATCATATGACTTATAATGAGCTATTCAGGGTATGAATTCAAAGGTGCTGTTTTCGAAAAACCCATTAAAAACACAATTTTTTTAATATTATTCGCCATTTTCTCCGCCATTTTTTATTGGATTTTCTTCGTTGATGGCTCAAATTGTAGGGCATAATAAGGGTATTATACACACCAATTTTCAAAACGATGAAGTTATTGGTCGATTTGTAGTGATTTTTCAAATTTTCATCCCCTAATTTCACCCCCTTCCCTTGGACCAATTTGGCTGGTTAACGAACTTGACCGAGATATTAACACAAGAATCTATATATATGTACATATATACAAGAATCTATATTTATGTACATATATATGTATAGAAAGAGAGAGAGATGAATTTGAACGGACATCAGATTCGTGTTCTAGGGACTCGGAAACGTGTGTAAAAATATATCACATCATAAATTTTCGATTGTCAGGGCAAGACCAATAGTGCATTTTTTCGAATGAAATGCACTAAAAGTATGAATTTGGTCTTAAATTGTACCTAGATCAGATAGTTTGAACCAATAATGACCGAGCTAGAGTTATTTTCCCATTTTGTCAGAATGTCTTCTTTGCTTGGACAACTATAGCAATATTGGTATAATAACAACGTTAAAAACTTATTTTTGAATGTTACAATTTTTGCAGTTGATCTGTAGAGAAATTCGTAAATTTCAAAGGAAGAAAAAAATCGACATTCATAATGGCAAAACAAAAGTATTGCTTCTCATCTCTCATGTAATATATTGAATCGCTGCTGCTATAATATGGCTTTTCCATGAACCTCCTTGGGCTTTTCAATCAGTAGAAAGTTGTAAATTGGCCGTCTACCTTACAGCCCATATGTTACAACCTTGTGGAAATGTTCTATAGGAATAGGAGTGAAACATTTACTCAAAAATTCATAATAAAATTAATTCTACCTTACAGCCGTCTACCTTCAGCCCTGATTCAGGCTTTTTTCACTTCTCAATCATGGAAAAGCTCCTTAGGAATGGAACATTGTTGCTAAACTTTATATAGAAATTAATTGTTGATTGACAGGAAACTAAACGACACATTTGGCAATTGTGGGAGACCAAAGATCGGCTGGCAGATTGACCCGTTTGGGCATTCCCGGGAGTTGGCGTCGATGATGGCTCAGTTCGGATTTGATGGATTGTTGTTTGGACGCCTCGACTATCAGGATAAGGCCACTAGGATACTCAAGAAGGAAATGGAAATGATCTGGCAAGGAAGTCCTACTAATCTAGGTGAGTTCTGAAGGACGTTTGAGTTTCATATGGAAAGTGAGAAAGAATTTATTATTTTCATTTCTACAAAAAGCACTATAATAATATCCAATCTAGAAATAAAAACAGTAAAATGAATCAATAACAATATACTAATAAACTACTTCCCCAAAAGAGTAAGCTCGAGCTTTGGAGAGGACGCTTTTTGTTTCAGATTGTAGAATACCTTTTATTACGAAAGTCATTCTTTCTAGTTATTTTCTTGGTGTATTCTATTTTCCATTTTTTGTGTGTAGTTGTGGTAGTTATCCATATTGAAATTACATGGTTATTAAGTATGTTATTACTCGTCTTGTCTTTCCATTTAATATTTTCGATTACTTCAGCTCCACTCCTCCACCTATAAAATCATAATTGTAACTGTTGGCTGTTGCCAAAGAGTTACGCGGTTTTGTCTGCTCCTTGTGCGCTGCAACAGCTAATGTCAATAATAAATTATAGTTGTCACTTAGCTATGCCCAGAAGACGTTTTTGAAACCAGAAATGACTATAGATGATTTAATCAGCTGTTAGTATGCTACATCACGTACAAGAGTCATCCAAAACCGTCCAACTTTTTGACATCATCATAGGAGGATAACATTGCTAATCAACCCGGTAATCATTTATCTTCAAACAAATGTCTGTGTTGTGTTTATGGATCAAATTTGGAGGTTAACTTGGCAGACGACCAAATGTTTATGTCAAAATAATATTTTTCCTAATAACTTATGTATTTATTTATTCACAAATGAAATATGTGGAGGCAAACAGGTAAAACCCCAAATATTGCCTCCTTAACACAAATTACAACATTTCAACTTATATTAAATTGAAAAAAGTAATACCATGCAAAACAAAAAACATAATTATAAGGTTTAATAAACTTAATAGCTTAATAATAGCACAAACTGAGAAATGTAATGTGAAAATATATACTGTAAATATGAATGTAGAATAGATAAGAGTGAAATGTGAATTGAAGATGAATGAAATAAGAATTAGATTAAAAAATTGTGAGTGATGTAGGCCTATTATGATTTGAGATACTCAGGAAAGATTCTATTACTTGAGCTCAAATTTTGATCCAAGTTCTCTATACAGATTTTGAAGAAAATGTAAGGGTGCGAAGGCTATGACATGGAAATCCCTTTCATCTCAATCAATTCAAAACGTTTTAATCTTATTCATTGAAGTTTACTTCAATGCTTGGCTTATGAATTTCGTAATCACAGGACCTTAGTGATTCTTTCCCACACTTTTTACTTTCTAGACAAAAAAAATTATGGCAGCTTTCTGAAAAACATTGTTGCAATAGGCCCAAACGTCTAATGAGCCAAATTTCAAAGAATACAATTCTTCTCATTGCTTTATAATTTGAAGAAATAACAACTTTCAAATAAATTTAAATAATTCAAATTTTGTTCAATTTCTTATTGTTCTGCACAGGATCTTCCGCTGATCTGTTCACGAGTGTACTGTTCAACACATACAGTCCTCCACCATCATTTTGCTTTGATATTCTTTGCGATGACGAGCCAATTGTCGATGATAAAAAAAGTCCAAAGTATAATGCTGAAGAAAGGGTAAGTTGTCGATTTTATAAACATTTACGGCCTGAAAATTTAATCCCATCTTTGAAAATATTCTCTGTTATTGCTTGAATTTTTCTTAGCTTTGTACAAAATATTTTTAATCTTTCCTATTTATGGGTTGCACCAAGCTACATACAATTTTAAATCTGGGATTAGCACAATTTCAAGGAGACAATTATTGATCAGCTAATTTGAAATGGTTGATCCTGGTTTGTGTAACCTAAACCTACGATGATAATGATTATCTTTCCAGTTGTTCTCAGAAAGATAATGAGAGAAGTCCCTATCACAACGTATAAAATGTTTGAAATCCTTGAAATAAGTATCTGGAAAAACTTTGATATAGAGATAAAGTTGAACTCCATAGAATAGATATTGAACTCTTCTCTCAAAATATATTCATTTCACAAATTACATGTTTCCTGATAAAGTAGCTATTTCATTACTCACCTCATAAAATTGTTTTATCAGCATTATCAATAGATTATTCATTTCATGAGTTTACATTTAATAATATAATTTTTAGCTCATCATTCCAATGGTGAGTGGGAAAGGAGGACACTTTATGTTTTTTCAAACTATCCATTAGCAGATTCCTAAAGACAATTATCTCCAAGTTGTAAAGAAATAATATAATATTCTTCATAATCATTGAACGGCAATCTATTTGCTCTACTTGTTGATTAATCAACCTATCTGATTGATTACAACACTGTAATAATTTAAAGACTATAATATCATTTGGAATTACATATTTGAAGTTGATTTGAAAATAAGCTTTGATGTATTTTCAAGTACAGTAAACCACTGTAAAATTCAAAATTTCACCTTCTCTCTTTTCATGCTATTATTGCAGGTTGAGAAATTCATGATATTGATGAGGGCCCAGAGCCTTGCTTATAAAAGCAATCATATCATTGTTACCATGGGTTCTGATTTTCATTATCAAGACGCTCATGTGTGGTTTAAAAATATGGATAAACTGCTAAGGTATCACTCGAATTACTATCTTTATGCTTCAAAAATTGTGGAATTTCGGTTTGCGGAATCTTTATTTTTTGGACTGTTTGTTTTCATCACTGATCACGAAATTATAACAGGTAGTTTGGTTTCTCCAAAAACTTCTCTGTGTGCAATGTGACTGTACAAACCGCTAAAACTGACAAATTTTTCCGGAGATATCCATCATATTTATCTTGTTAACAAAGCGATTCCGTAATTTTTATGAGTTTTTATCTTTTTTGGCATGTATCCTACAGCTCTTTGAAGTATTACAGAAGTATTTACAGCGCTAGGGGACATCCTAATGATAGTTTCCAAAAAATAAAACATATATTTCGAAATCATTCTTCAACACCTTGGGTGACTCGTTGGAGGAGTGATAAAGCACCGGTCTGATAACCAGGTGGAATGGTTCGAGTCTCAATCGAGGCAAAATTCATTGACCTCAGCACAATCACATAAATACGGCCACCTCGTCTTTCAGAGGAGACGTAAGCCGTCTGTCCCGACTACCTAAAAAAAGTCATCATCCATCTCATTACCCACGCACAAGCTTATGAGCTTATGTGGGGTTTACTCTCATGAAAGAAACAACCCTTTTTCATTGTACATTCTTTCTGAAATTTTCCTGTATTATTTCCCCTATTCTAGGTTGATACTTTCATAAAATATGCATTGAAACAAAAGGAAGCGTATGCTAGCAATAACATTCTCTTAACAATGGGAGAAGATTTCTTCTACCAGTCCGCTGGAAGTTGGTATAAAAACTTGGATAAACTTATAAGGTAAAAAAACAAGGCATCAGAGAATGGGATAAAAAACTTGGGGATCTCTTAACTCTTCCATCAACTAAACTAATACTCGAATGAGCAAATTAAATTGAAACTATCAATACACAATACTACAACCTGTACTAATACTATGCACACATGTATATACATTTCATATACGACTTTGATAGAATAATGCCTACTGGCATGGGTTCTCACTTCTCAGGTTGAGCGAGTTTAATGAAACAGTAATGTTAAATTTCTATCAAGCGCTTGAGAATTTCATTAAACAATTTCCATAATGAACACAGCATATAAAAATATCGTTTACGCTTATATCTGACCATAATAATATCTTACAAAGTCTAATTACAAATGCACTACTTCACCTACTTTTAAATTATTTCTCTCTTATTTGTTTGATTCTATATAGCAGCTTGTTTTTATATTAATAGATATTCTCTTATTTTAGGCACTCTGAATCTCTTTATGTGTGCTTTGCCAATGCGTACCGGTACATGATTTTCTCATTACCAGTATGTGAAGGAATTGGAATATTTAGAGGGATGAACTACTGAATAATTCTTTGCTTGAAATGGTATCTCACTCACTGTTTTTTTCTCTCGAGTATTATTTTCTCTCTTATAGATTTATAGTTTTAATCGAGAACTAGGTTTCTAGCTTATATATTTACAATTCTAGGTCCAGACTTTCTTGAAATATGTTGAACGACTGCATAAAGCGTATAAAAGCAATAATATACTGATTACTATGGGGGATGATTTCAATTTTCAATCTGCTAGAAGCTGGTATAAAAATTTGGATAAAATCATAAGGTAATGAAGAATCTGTATTCATCAATGAGATTAATATCACATTCAGTTGGAAATTATCTCAATAAATGATTATTATTTATTGTAAAGCATCCGTGAATAAATAATTATGTCGGGGAGTGTTCGTCCTGATAATTTTTTTCCGAACTTATTTTGCACAGAATACTCAGAGGTAGCATTCTTTAATTATTCATGTTAACTCTAATATATATGCATAATACCTTTGTTAATATTTGTTGAATTGAGAAATACATTTCTTCCGTCATTCTGTCTTTACTTGCATTGCTTGTTTACACTCAACTTCTTGATTCCAATAAACCATAATCATGATTTGTTTTCAACTTTTATGAGTATTGAGAATGACCATTCTAACGATTCAACGCCTCTATACAAATACTCATGTATTTTTTCATACATGCATTTTTTCAGCACTCGTGAATTTTTCATTTTATGTGTTAATCAATACAGCATGTCTGTGAACCTTTGGTGATATTAATTCGAAAATAGATATGAAATGAATGTCAATAACAAAATTATTAACAGCTTCATCAATGGATATAATCGAATATACCCTAGTATATTATAGCATGGACTAACCAAATAGAGAATGCCTTATTTGTGATAATATGTACATTTCAACTCAACTAACAAAATCCGGAGTTCACCATATCTAGGTTTGAATATCATCAAACTCATCATTCTCAAATTACTTTATTACTCAACTCAATAAGCATTTTAAAGATGGAAAGAATATCACATGAGTTGATCTCTTATTCCCATTAATGCCATTAAATCAGAGTAATGAAGCGTAATTTGTTTGTTGTTTGCTTGGAATTTTCACTGATATGAGATGAATACTATCAATCTTTGTATTAAATGTTTGATTTAAGATTATCAGTAGCTTTTATTATTTACTATTAAATACAATCATCAATATTCGTTTTAATGTTCTGTGAGACTATAGTCTCACAAAAATTCTTTCATTTCTAATTGTTTCAATTTCTTTATGAATACGGTTACAAAATAGTTTATCGCATATCTTTCATTCTGGGTAAAAACATTTTAAAAATTTGTTCAAAGAAAAATTTATCGTATATTACAAATAATAGTCTATTTAATTGACTATTTTTTATATTCCCAAAATGATCCAATATTAGTCTAACATGATTTTATATGTTCCAAAGTTATCAAATATCATTGCCATGGAAACATTTTCAAATTCTAATTCCAAAATCTTGCAGGCCTACTGTATAATTTTTAATGAACCTTTAATACTTATGATCCGTAGAATCTCAAAAAATGACAACACTTCGAATTGAAGGAAGTATTGAAGGACACGTTAGGACTTCGGTATCGGCTTGCCAGAAAACAGTGATTAAAATTGATTTCTCTTCGTCACTCCTTCATTAAAACCATGCACAAGTATATAGAACTCATGTGGGAATCATTCTCTAAGCAAAGAAGACAAAATTCAAGACATTGACAAAAGTCTTCTCTTGGCTTCTGTTTTTGTTTTTGCTACGAATTACTAACTTTTTCAACACATTGTTATTATTTCATGTTTATCTTGCAGACTTGTAAATGAGAAGCAGAGCAACGGCTCGAATATAAACCTCCTATACTCTACTCCGTCCTGTTACGTGAAATCTGTAAATGAGGATGATTTGAGTTTCACAACAAAGGATGATGACTTTTTCCCGTACGCCTCGGATCCTAACTCGTTCTGGACCGGCTATTTCACTTCCAGACCTACTATCAAGTATTACGAGAGGAAAGGGAACAATTTCCTGCAAGTAAGTTTAAAGTATGGAATAGAAATCATTGTTACTTAGCTGATCAAGTATGTTTTCCCTTCAATGTTGAATTGATTTTATTTATATCAAATTTCTCCATGTCAATGCTATGTTTCCATTGATCAATGCATGCTAAGAACTATAGTGATGATGTAGAATTATTACTTTGGAATAATTCAAAGTTGAAATCGCTTTTTACCGTAATTTGGGACAAGTTCATGAGAGAGGACATCATCTATGATTCTAGGCTCACATAAGTTTTTCATTGAACAATTTAATCCATTATTTATTTCGACGAGTATTTGCTTGATGTTTTATTATATGTATAATTTTTTCCTCTTTCATATATTATTTCCTTTGCCCATACTTCAGAAATCTTCTCTTGTTCTTCTTATCATCAATCTTCATTTCTCCCCCTACTCCTGAGGGAACCTTGAATTAAAAAATAAATAAATTTCATTCAAAATGTATTTTCCTTTCATGCATAAACCTTTTATCAACTTCTGTGCACCAACCTTCTTATTTTGATTATGAACGTTGGATTCAACAATTTCATTTTTAAATATTCACTTTTTGATTTTATCAACTATTAAATAAATTATTAAATATTAACTATTAAGCACTAATCAACTTATCAGTTGAAAAGTACAATTCTATTCACAGAGGAGTGATTCAAATAAATTTAATCGATTTGCAGGTATGCAAGCAATTGTATGCGTTGGCCGATCTTGGACCCGAAGACAGGGGCGACCTAAATGCTCTGAGAAGTGCAATGGGCGTGCTACAGCATCACGACGCTATTACTGGAACCGAAAAACAGCTGGTCGCATTTGACTATGCTAGGATTTTGAGTGAAGGGATCGCTGAGTGTGAAGTAGTTGTGGATGCAGCTTTGAGGTAATTGCAAAAAACAACTTATATGCTAAAAAATTGTACACGGCGCTCCTCAAATAGACCGACCAACTTCCAAGGCTTACTCCTTACTCAAAATAGTATAAAAATCACTTTGAGAAATGCTTTGTTACCGAGATAACAACGGCGGGTGAAAGTCTAAAGTTCATCAAGTCTAAAGGTAGCATTCCCAAGCAATAGCTCGAGCTGCCACGGTTATATTTGCGCTGCTCGAGCTGCCCGGCTCTGGCTGCGCTGTCTAGCCATCACAACTCTATCCACATAACTGTATTATTAATGTTCACATTGTTATTAGGGCTACTAATGTATAATAAATCAATGAATAGTGAAATTCACATGAAAATGACTTAGAAAGGGTGAATTTCACTATTTATTGATTCATTATACATTAGTAGCTCTAATAACACAGTAAACATTTATAATATAATTATGTGAATAGAGTTGTGACGGTTACACAGTGCAGTCAGAGCCAGGCAGCTCGAGCAGCCCATAGATAACCCAAGACAGCTCGAGCCGTGCGGCTTGGGAATGCTACCTTAATAGGCTTATTCGATATATTATATTTTTAGGAGCTGTTTCGTTTTAAAACTAATGACTAATAATAATATTATTATATTATTCCCTTGTTGTGTGTAACTTTTTATCTGTGTGTAATAATGCACTGCTTGGGTTTTGAACATTTTGAGATTTGAATATTTTAATTCACATTTTCAGAAAAATTATCGCCCCGAAAAAGTCAGAAGAACCAGAACTAAAATTGGATGATCAATTTAAAATGGTCACGTGTCCGCTTCTCAATACAAGTCAATGTGCAACCACAGAAGACAACAAAGCTTTCGTTATAACCGTCTACAATCCGCTAAGCAAGCCAGTCACACATTATGTACGTTTACCAGTGAAGGATAACGTCAACTATACCGTTCTTTGTCCGATGGGTAGGTAATTTATGCAAATCATGTCTCTATTTCTCGTCAAGTCAACGAGTGACTTGATGCTCAAAAAATGTTCTCAATGATATTCTATTGAATCTAACCAATGCTACAAGGTTTTTTCACTTTTCTCCACTCTTTGTGTTAATGTGGAAATGATATTATTGCAGCTTAATATATTGTTGATGAAATAAATAAAGTCTTGATAATATACTATTGTCCAAATTTGCTTTATATTGACTGTTTTGACTTTTTGTAATTATAAGGTTTCTTGCCCTCCATCTAGTGGCTAAAACTTCTGCCAATGATAATATGCTGTTTAGAATTTGTAGATTAATAGTTTTCTTTACATAGTTCTTCTGCAATTCGTCAATGATCATGATGAAACGTTTTAATATTCCGAATCTATAAGGAAGGGTCTCTTCTAAGAGTATTTCAATCTGATATCATTGTTCATCCAAAAATTTATAACATTACTTTTCTTTTTTCAGGTAAAAAACAAGACACCCAACTCATCCCCATCTCGGATGGAGTGAAACGTATTCCAGGGAGAGACTCAAAAGCTGGATATGAACTTGTGTTCAGGGCTAAAAACTTGCCTCCACTTGGCTTTCGGTCGTATTATGTGAGCCAGAATGCCAAGTTGAATACAGAAGACTCTGAAATCACTGTTAAAAACGTACTTGGAGAGAAAACTGTTCTTGGAAATCATGTAAGTTTGGGCTTTATTGTCTGTGTTTTCACCCTTCATTGTTATCAAATAAATGAAATGAACGAATTATTCTTCTCATATAAATAAATAAAATTCGTGAGAAATAATAATTTATTCAATTACATTTAAAGAATAAATTATCATAGCTACCGAAAAATTCCAATCATCCAGATTGTTTGAAACTGGATATGATTCGGATTGTGAATAATCTGCATTGTTTGTTGGACTCACTTGAAAATAGTAGAATTTTGATATTACAGTATTAATTTTCGGTTGATTGTCCGATTTGAGAGTATTGATAGCTGATTAGGCTATGATTAGGATAAATTTTCAAATTAAACATTACCAGTACATGTTTATTGTTTATTTAGAGTGAAAATTTGTGTGTTGAAGATATGTGAAAAGGTAATTTCGTCATTAATTCAATTATGTTTTTAGAATTCGGGTGGGAGAAATA
This sequence comes from Sogatella furcifera, assembly GCA_017141385.1. Classification (NCBI taxonomy): domain Eukaryota; kingdom Metazoa; phylum Arthropoda; class Insecta; order Hemiptera; family Delphacidae; genus Sogatella; species Sogatella furcifera. Next base: position 38,427,690 of record CM029550.1, read on the forward strand.
GTTTTGGGCCGCGTTCATTGTATCTTCCCCTATTCTTATACTGTGATTAGTAAGGCTGTGGTCACAACCGGCCCAACACAACACATTACAAATAAACAAGTCGTACACCCTTGATGTACTGCGCATGTTGGGTTGTGTTAGCTCTGTTGTGAATTGGTCCTACTCCAATGCTAAACCCTTCTTATTCGCTTAAAAGAACCAAAATTTGTAGTCGGTGTGAGGCTTTTGTAGTTTTGTAAGCCGGACAAAATTTGTAGTTTCGTGTAGGGCGAATAAGAAGGGCGACCACAACCACTTATGAATGATAACTGTTCCATACTTGAAAAACTTTCAAATTGTCAAAACAATGAAGATTGTGGTTATGTAGTACCATATCAAATCTATCAGTATGCTATGCAATGCTACACAATAAAATGAATACTCTGTTTTCTCTCTTATATAACACTTTCCTGATGATTCTCATTGTATTTAATGAATAATAAAGATATGTTTTCAATTTTCGCAGATGAGTTTGAGTTTGACACTGGATGAAAACGGAGCACTATCTGAAGCAACGTTTGGAGATAGATCTGTATCATTGAAGTCAAACATTTACTATTACACGGGTGCTACTGGAAATAACGAAGAATTTAAAAATAGATCTTCAGGTGCCTACATCTTCAGACCAACTAATGCCGAGCCAACGTTGTTAACTGATTATTCCAAAGGATCTGCTAAACTATATAAAGGTATATATTTATTTATGAGTTGTAAATATCGGAACTGAGTCAAGTTTAAGGAATAGTAAGGATAAGATTATTGTGAAACTTTGTAAATTAACAGTTGATAATCTATTAAGTTGATTACAAAGGTTTACATTCAACCATACTATGAGGGTAGATGTATTCTCCTGTTAAGAAATAGTTTCTTCAAATGATCAGTCACTCATCACCTCAAATCCATCGCTCTATTTAGTGTATTCACTTTTTTTGCTTATCCCACTCATAATCTAGTTCTCACATATTATGGAACCAACCGGTGTAAGAATCATTTTTAAAGAAGCTATTTCTTGAAACCTTCATAGTATAGTTGAATGTGAACCTTTATGTAATTGATAGACTGTCATTTGTAAATTTATGCTGAAAGTTCAACAATTATCTTATCTAAGAGTTTTGATTTGTTACAGACTTTGATTATTATTAATAGCTTTTCAATTGAGTGGAACTATAGAGACTGTATAATCAGTCTGTTTAGAGACTGTAAGTCTATAAGAGACTGTATAATCAGTCTCTATAAGTAGAACTATATTGTGTATGTGTATTATCAATTTCACGTGATTCTATCCTAAATGAAAAGACAAGATGTCATTAAACCACTGATTTATTTAAAAATCGAGATACCGGTATAAACTTTACCTTAGAGCTTAACAGAGATTGATAATGGTGTAATAACCGAAACCGATATCTCGATTTTTTAATAAATCAGTGGTTTGACAACATCTTGTCTTTTCATTCAGAATAGAATCACGTGAAATTTATAATACACATAAGCCATCACAATATAGTTGTGTACAACATCTTGTCTTTTCATTTAATATGGATAACTATCACAATATCACCTTCACAACTACTCAAAAAGTGATTCTATGCTCCTTGCATACCTTGCACTTATGTGCCCTTTGTTCAAGAAATTTATCTATTTATTTATCTATCTTTCAAAAATTCCATCAATGATGAATTCAACTAGAATATGAAATTTCAACCCGTCTACAGAAAATCCCATGTCTGAAATCGATCTATCTATGAAATCCAATGAATAAATCTATCCAAATGATATTCTGTGACTTCGATAATAATTCTTCTTCTTTTTCTTTTCCCCTTCTGCCGCTACAGCGTAGGGGTTCCAGCCTCGGCCCAACTCTTCCACGCCTCGCGGTCCTCAGCCATTCTTCTCATTTCCCTCATGGTACTTCCTCTCTCCCGACCCACACTTTCGAGGTAACTCTCCCAATTCAGTCGCGGTCTACCTTTTCTTCTTTTTCCTTCTCTTCTGGCCTCCACCACTTGCTTCACCCCTCTACATTCCTCCATCCTGGTGACATGTCCAAACCATTTGAGCTGCTTTTCTTTCACATCCTCACTTAGCGCCTTCCTCCCCACCTCCTGTCTTACCCTCTCATTTCTCCTGTCTTACTCCTCTCATTTTCTTGGAAACCTCATTTCAGTGGCAGTTATCTTGCTCCAATGGCTTTTAAGGGTAACCCACCTCTCACTTCCATACATTAGAGTAGGAGCAAATACGCAATTGAAAACTCTCTTCTTTGTCTCCATAGACAGCTCTCTTTTTCCTACCACTGTGTGGTTTAGTTGGAAGTATACATGCATGGCTTTCTTCACTCTGTTTCTTATTTCATTGTCCAGCTTGCCATCATTGCTGATTACTGTACCTAGGTATTCATATTGATCAACCACCTCTTCAAGGGCCTGTCCTTTGCATGTTATTGCCAGAGTGTTTCTTTGACCCGCTGCTATCTTCATGACCTTGCTCCTCCCTACATTGACCTCCATACCATACCTCCTCCATTTGGGGAAAATGAGGTCATCTGGCAAAGTTGAACAACCCTTGGGTTTCCCCACTATTAAAAGCCATACGCTAAATAATAAATAACCTCCATACCTCTTCTTGCCATAACCTTCTCCCAAACATATCCTCCATTAGCACGATGTCGTCCGCGAACACCAAGGCCTGTACATAAACTGGTCTGAGGTTTCTATATCTGACCTTCATTCTTGGAGCGTTTCTTTTACAATATTTGAGAATGCTATTCATAAATAATATGAAAAGCAGTGGGCTCAGGCTATCCCGTTGTTTCATTCCTTTCTTCATATCGAACTCTTGTGACAGTTCTCCATCTAGCCTTACCACTCCAACAGTCCTTTTATACAGTGCCTGTACAGCTCTCATCAGTCTATCACTCACTTCCATCTCTCTCATGGCACTCCATATTTCTTTCCTGGGCACTGAGTCAAATGCTGCCTTGAGATCTAAGAATGCCAAGTTTAATTCTTTTCCTTCTTCCAAATAAATTTCCATCACCCTTCTTACAGCACAAATGTGGTCCTGAGTCTGCCTATCCCTTCTGAATGCGCTTTGCTCCTCCTCCAGTCTCTCCTCTACTTCTCTTCTCTAAAATTCTGGAGTATAGTTTCAACACCACTGACGAAAGACATATTGCTCTAGTACTAGCTCATAATACTAGTATTATGTAATATTTTCAGGTCCAATTGTGGAAGAAATGCAAGCAATTTTCTCAAATTGGGTGAGTTTCTCAATCAGAAAGTATGAAGATGAACAGTATGCAGAACTCAACTGGATTATTGGACCAATTCCTATTGAGTGAGTTGATCAATTTTAATTTATCACATTGTGCTTACAACAGAGACTGTTCAATGAATACTGATTATATAGTCTTTCCAAGCAAAGAAGACCCTCTGGCAAGATGTGAAAATGACTCCAGCTTGGTCAGTATTTGTTCAAGAATTATAAATTTGGTCTTAATAGTAGAACAAATTGTTTCCTACAATTTGAGATCAAATTGATAATTTTTGAACCAATATTGACCGAGCTGAAGTCATTTCCTCATCTTGCCAGAGGGTCTTTTTTGCTTGGACAGGCTATACTATACAGTCTCTTATACAGTATCTGTTCAATAAGTATTGATTATACTAAACAGTCTTCTATTGAGACTGCCTAATAAATTATGATTATACAATCTTTGTAGTACATACCTGAATGCCTTTCTTTTTAGATGCCTTCCACATACCTTTTTTTTGTTTACACACATAATATATTGGAAATATAATTTTGGTTTTCGAATAAAGCCTCAACACATGAATTTACTATAGACTTATCGATAGAATGAAAGAAAGAAAATTTACCCCCCTGAGTACCTCTATCATTGTTATTGTTAGTTCTATGGCATAGTTTATATCTGAATCTTCTAGCAGTAGGTCATGCTGTAGGTGTAGTTTGTTAAAAATGAGCAGATACCCAATATTAGAAGTGGGGTATATTTTAAGGACGTGTCTTCAGCTTAAGCAAGTTTTTAGTCTTATGTCTCAAAACTGAGATATTCCAGGAAGGAGAAAATAATCTTAATGTGAGGAAATGTTCAAATTTCTCCTAAGCTTGCTAAATTCTATCGTTCGATACTAATTCTCTCTTATTTTCAATCCTATTTGGTTATACATATATCAATTCAATTTCAGCGACAATGTTGGTAAAGAGATTATAATACGTTATGATACCAATTATAAAATCTGACAAAGTCTTCTACACGGACTCCAACGGTAGAGAAATGTTGAAACATCTCAAGAGAGATTTCATTTCTACTTGGAAGTTGGATTTGAAGCTGAAAAAATCTCAGGAAACTATTATCTCTGTTACTAGCAAGATAACTATCAAAGACGACAAAACGCAGTTCTCAGTTCTCACCGATAGAGCGCAGGGTGGTAGCAGCTTAAAAGATGGACAGATTGAGCTGATGGTATGTTACAATTATACTAATAGCATTCATTCAATTATGTTTTTTTATTAATGAATTCTCAATAGAATTTTACTCCATGCAGTCAGTTTTTATAATAATCATAACAATTATTGTGAACACCTCTTATTGTTACTCATATGCCTGGAGCACCTCTCAGTTGCTAGAAATCATTGTCAATAGTAAATTTTACTGGGCAACCATTAGTGTTATCCTCACAGTTAATCTTGGATAAAGAAATTCACAACTTCAATTTTTTGTAATCTTGTTCCATACTCAGTATAAATACGAGTACCGGTATACATGTATTTCAATAAGTAACAAGACTGAGTTGATATTACAAGTAGGGCAGTAGGCTACATACATTACGTATATATTTCTTACGAAATATTATTGGAATATATTGTAAATAGAAGATATACATAGAAATAATAGTACTAACAAACATTAAGCAATGAAGCAATAGTAATAACAATATAATGTTTGTAAGTGAATGTTTTCTAACTTTGACAGCTGATTGTGGCCGTATTGTTGATGTTGCAAATCTAAAATTAATTGGCATTTATATTTTTTCGCCACACTGCACAGAAAGCAGCTGTTTTCTGTGCACTAAAGAGATTCGAAAGACGCCATTTACAGGCGGTTTTGCTACTAGCTCCGAAAGAAGGCTCTTTCAGAGCTAGTGCACAGAAAGAGACTGGTAGTTACCTATCCGGCCGCTAGATCGGGCGACAATGCACTGCTTTTCTGCTTTAGCCTACTTCAGTTCGAATCAGCGATCGCCGCAAACATTCTTATACAATATTTATGATTCTTATTCTCGCAGTGTGGCGAAAAGTATCGTACTCAACTCACACAGAAAGGTGTTTACGGTATTCGGATAACATATTCCCGGGCTCGGCAAGCCTCGCCCGGGAAACTATCCTCATACCGTAAACACCTACGTTCTGTGCTTGTAGTGTAATGTACTATTATAGGAGATTACAGACTTATAAGTCACACTGCGATTTTACAGGCCTGTAGCGTAGATATAGTAGACCATGTAGTACAGTATGTCTCCTTTATCTTAGGGCTACTTTATTACTGTGTTTTATTTTAAATGTTAATCTCAGTACCCTTTTCAATTATTTTTATTCATTCATAACATTAATTATAGAATCAATTTGTTTATTAGATCATTTGCATTTGAAAATGACTATTAATAGTCGAAACATGTTATGCATGATCAAAAATAATTGAAAAGGGTACGGAGATTAACATTTAAAATAAAAAACAGTAGTACAGTATATATATTTGGTCTATTTCTGTAGATTGTACGATTTGTTTTGAGACATAAACAGTCTACTTTTCAAAGTAGACTCTCATTTTTACTTTTAGGTATTATTGAATTTATACTGTTCGCTTTGTTGTATTTAGGCTATTATATTGTCAAATAAAAATTCACACTTGCCCTCAGGGCCACTTCAAATTTTTAAAAAATCGAGTACCCTTTTAAAAGGGCACTGATGTGATTTAATAATATTTTTTAAGCCTTTGAAAGGGTACTTGATTTTTTTACCTATTATTATATTGTATTTTTGTTTTGCCTTTTTTGAAATTGTTTTATTTCGACTTATTTTGTACCGTACTGTTTAAAAGGTCCACAGGAGACTGTTGCATGATGATGCGTTTGGAGTGGGAGAAGCCCTGAACGAGACAGCGTTCGGAGGCAAAGGCCTGGTGGCTGCCGGCACTCACTATCTGACCATGGGTCTGCCATCTGCTGAGAAATTCCTAGCCCAGAGAAAACTGATGGACTCCTGGATATTTCTCACTCCCACGCCCAACATCACTTTCCAACAGTGGCAGAAAAATTACAAAATGGAGGTGAGAAACCATAGGCAAAACTGTAGTAGCACCTCATTCATTCAAATTCATACTAATCGGGGCTTATAGCACAGAAAATGCACTACAGTATCTCCTCTTAGCTCCTATTTTTGTAACTGGTCCACAGAAAACCGGTCTTTTTTGAAGCGCTAATTAGTAGCGATGGGAGAATGTTTTTTTCATTCAAGTACAATAATACTTGTATTATTTTAAATCAGGGTGTCTAGCAGTCGGGAAAATCGGGAATTACTCTGGAAATGAAATAAGGTCGGGAAAAGACGGGAATTATCCTGGAATTTGAAGTTGAGTCGGGAAATCCATAGATTAAAAGTTGTTAATTTTTTTTTATTAGTTGAGTTACTTCAATATTGGGCGGGGCGGGCCTGAACAAGTATTAAGTAGGTTATAGAAAATCGATATTTTGCATATATTGATATTTTTGAACCGATATTTTTGACATTGATGGCCAGGCACTAGAGCGAGCTTAGTGGGGAGACGGTTCAGTGTTTCCACTTTGCTTCTTAAATATTTCCCTAGCTAGTGCTAAAGCATATTAATTAGTATGGTGGAATTAGTTGAAAAAAGAGGCCCAACCTCAACATCCAAAGAGAAAGGACGATTCCTACGCCAAATTGTTCTATACAACCCCTTTATTGTTTGGTAAATAGTTACACCCTTTTGAACTTCGGGATTTGAGGGGAGGGGGTTGAAAGGTGCAAAATTTCAGTTTTTCGTGAATTGGTGCTGAACCAAGCGTCGGGCGAAATAATTTCATGAATGTTTTTTTCTAGAGAATAAAATTTGGAAGTATTTGCAAAAATTGGAAAAATAAGTGAATTTATCACAAAAAGGATGATAAAAACCGGTTGTGAACCTTCTTATGTCAAAGTTCTCGCAATTCTTATAGTAACCATCTGAAAGAGGACGATTTTTCTACATTTCTTGATAATTTTTAGATTTCTCGATCATAACTTCCTGATTGGGAGCATTAAAATGTGAAAAATTGGAATTTCCAATTAGCAGGTATTATTATTCAAGAGTACCATTTAAATCTGAATTTTGGAGGTTTCTACCGAATTTGGATTATAATATATGAATTTATACCGCCATAATAAGTAGAAATTTATGAGCTATTGAACGATATAATCCGACGTACTGTTCATAAGTTATGAGGGAATATAAATGATTAAAAATGAAAGGATGCTTTTGACCAATCCCCATGAATTATATTATATTATTGGTAGTGCGAACAATATTTATGTCACTAGGGTTTCAAGAGAAGAAATTTAGAAGTATGAGCAAATCCTAATATTTTTAGTATGTTTTTCGTATGATAAAATGTAATAAAGTGTAAGGGTTTTCTAAAATCGTTGTAGCACATGAACCACCGAACAAAGAAGAGTGAATTTGGTCTCAAATTGAAGAGAAATGAGTTTCGCCGAGAGGGATTTCGCCTCTTTCAATCCCCCTTCTCCCAAAACCCGACGCTCAAAAGGCTGTAACTTTTTATCAAACCATAAAGGGGTTGTATAGAACAAGTTGGCGTATGAATCGTCCTTTCTCTCTGGATGTTAAGGTTCGGTCTTTTTTTAAATAATTGCACCGTAGTATACTAGTTGTAAAAATTGAATTACCTAAAGGTGCAAGTCTAATTGCACCGTACTTTATGTAAACATAAAATAATGTTAATAGTATGTTTTAAAATATACCCTATTTTAATACATAGGGTGGTATTTTTTAGACATAAAGTCATATCATTATCACGTTTATCTACGGGCGTATCAAAAAGTTCCTGTTTTAGTTTTACAATCTAAATCGAAATGGCTATCATTTCAAAACGGTATTTCAGGACTCTATCGTAAAACTCTCATTACGATACAGTTGTCACTTTATGACACTGTTCCAGAATTCATTCTGTGTTCCATTTGACCATTTCGCAATGGGCTGATAAATAAACAACCAACACAGCGGTCTAATCTTCTAACCTAAAAACTTCGACAAGTGATAATACTTCATCTTACCGGTATCTGTTCACCAATATTTCAGTTTACGTATTTGAATAGTCTAAAGTTTAGATAGTTTAATATATCTTGAAGTTTATAGTATCCTAACTTCTATTATAAATTGCTTAATAACTTGTCTCAAAGGATGACATTGAGAGTGAAATTCTTCCAACTCCAGAAGGCAAATTAGCTATATACGGTATATAGAACGTTTTATTGTTAACGGGCCTAAATTTTAAAGATAATTAGTCTATTTCGGATGTAAAAACAACTAAATTGTAACATGAGTTATGAATAGAGGCCTAAGGTAGGCTATAACTTACCAGGCTACTAGACTGTTTGTTTGAACTTACACTAAGTTCACACTAAGAGCGAATGTTTATTGAGAAAATTCTATGTTTCTTCACTAACTTCTTGTTTTAAATGATTAGTTACAAAAACAATGTTACTTGTCTAGTTATCATTATTATTATTATTACTTGTCTAGTTGAAAACATTTTCTGTAAAACGCAGACAAGTTTGTTGAGCTCCAGAAATAACGGGAATGATTTGAATAAGCTAAAAACTTCATTTAAGATTTAAGTTGAAAAACAAATGTAGCCTGTTTCATTCACCTCCTTGCCCAAATTTGAGTTAATTTTTAATTTTGCAGAATAATAATTCTATCTATTCATTGGTTTCAATATTCTCTTTTGAATACTGCATTTAGCCTTCTCATGTACTGTAGATTTGAATTGATAACTGGATGTGAGTTCAAAATTCAATTTTTATCGCTCTAAATCCAAGGAGAAGAGTTGGAGTAGCGGTAAAGCTGCAGACTTCCACCCGGTGGAACTCCGTTCGATCCCCAGTACAGACTATTTTTTTTTTTTTTTTTTTTTTTGACAAGTTTTACACCTCAATCAATAATCTTTGCTACACTTTGGAGCAATTGCTTTTCAAATTGTACATTTGGCAGTTGAATTTTGAAACAAAAATTTGTGAAATGAGTTGATTATTGAAAAGAAAATTTAAAAAAATTAATTTGCTTAATACTGTTACAAAATCTATGCATATATTATCTAAAAAAGTAATAATAGAAATTTAAACAATAACAGTAAAAAAAATCCTCAATAGTATCAGGATTGAGGTTCAACAACCATTTAAAGATTTGTTTATTAAAAGAATGTCTATTGTTTATTCGTTTTAAATTGTCAGGCAAATGATTGTAAAATTTTGGACCTAGAAATATAAAGGTTTTTTGGAAAAAAGTTGAATAAAATCTAGGGAGTCTTAAAACATTACTAGCTATACCTCTAGTGTAGTACAATTGATTCTCAAAGCTTTGTTGAGTATGGTCACCTGACATCAAATAGAAAACAGAAAGAACTTTAAAAATATAAATGTAGCAAAGTGGCAAGCAATTAAATGATTGAAAAATTGAAGTGCTTTTAAAAGATAATTATACATAATAAAATTAAAGCATTTCTTGTAACAATGAATTTTGAGAAAAATTAAAACACTTTACTTTTTTGAACATTCTGGATAATAGTAAGCATGTCACAGCAGGTGTTCCACTAACTACCAACTCCTATGCTATCTTGATATGCACATTTACTTCTGTGATAAGACCTGAGGTAGCCCTTTCACAAAAACAAATCTTGTAGATTGTTTCATTGAAAGTGTCTTATTTTCAGAACATCCTGTAGATAAAATAGTGTATGCAACGGTTGTATTCAGCCTTTAACTCACTCGATGAGATTTAGAGCACTCGCTTCGCTCGCTGCTCGTGCTCTAACTTACATCTCACTTGTGCGTTAAAGGCTCTCATTATACAACCGTTGCATAAACTACTATTAAAAACGTTGAAAAACGCTTAGAGAAACTCCAACTTTGTATTGTCGGAAAAAAGTCTTGAATTTCATTTATGCAAATTGCTAGACACCCTGTATATGAAAAGACAAGACGTTTTCAAACCACTGATTTAATAAAAAATCGAGATACCGGTTTCAGTTGTTACACCATTATCAATCTGTGGTAAACTTGAAGTACAGAGCAGCAGTACAATAAGTTCAAGGACTTAAATACTTTGTTCAAGTACAATAATACTTGTATTATTTAATCAAGTTCAATAATGCTTGTATTATTTATTCAAGTTGTACAATAATACTTGTAGTTGAAAACACTGACACAGACCATGTGCAAAACGTCTTCTATCCTAATTTTGATTTAATTTAGTTTCAGAAATATTTGTTTCAAAAAATGAATAAATTTGAAGATAAAATCGATTACTTGTAATCTCTACTATTTTGAATGTCCAACTACTGTAATTTTTTATATTCCATTTAATAATATTGATTGACTTCAAAATGCTGTCACAAAATACAGGGAAGAATCACGTATCAAGAACTTTAATTTGCTGTAAAACTTTACAAAAAACAATAAATAAGCATCCTCGAATATCACATCTATAAATGTAAATATCACATCATAATTACATTCTATGATTATTTCATTTTGTTGATCACACTATGTCTGATCAGTCAGGCACTATTATTGAGTGTTGGAAGCTTAAAACACCTTTTGTTCATTTTCGAGTATAACTTTGAAATAATTATTTTGTGAACATATCTAAACGTGAGTTTCCTCTAGAGTTGGACATCAAGGTGCCTGATCAAAAATACTTTTCTATGCTTCTTTGTAGTGTTGAGAAGTACATGATAAATTTATTATAAAAAATAAACCATCATATTATGTTCTCAGTTTCAACTTTGAACTCAGTTTGAAATAGAGGACTGAATGAGTATGTACAATATTTAGAAATTCTGGGGAAAGGGAAGGAAACTGTGACTATCATTCTTTTGAAGTTATGCTCGAAAATTAACAAAAAGTGCTTTCAGCTTTAAACACTCATACGTCAATAGTGCTGAAGAAGCAGAATGGCGTCTACCTTGTCTTTATAGAGCCCTAATGTTATCCAAACAATGAATAGTTTTGTCATATTGAAGTCACAGCTTACTTCCTACCTATAAGTTACTAAGAATATTATCACCGACGACTCTAACTACTAAAGTCGGCTGTAATCTTCCTCATGATTCCTACCGTGTTTTCAATCAAGTATCCGAGCCAGAATCAATGCGTGGATAAATTCTGCACGGAACTAGTGATCTCTATATCTATACAATGTCGAATAATCAATCAATATTTCGGTATTGAATTCTCATTTTTGTTCTCTGTTTCATTTCAGTATTCAGGCTTGAAAGGATCAGTGCCATCAAATGTCAAGATTCTGACTTTGGAGCCATGGAAGGGAAGAAGTCTTCTTCTCAGGCTAGAAAACATATTCGAAAATGGCGAAGATAACTTGTATTCAAAAGAAGCTAATGTCAATTTGCAGGTAGCGTATATTTTTCATCAATCCATCGTGAACTAATAATAAATGATTTTGGATCAGAATTATACTTTTACAGATTATGAATTCATACTTAGTCAAATCAAATAGAAAGAAAAAAACATTATGAGATTCTCAAATAACAACTTTATTACTCTAAGCTTTAATATTTGTTTTAAAGAATATAATATACCTAGTTGGACCAAAGCACAGACAATCAAGTTCAAAACGTCCTATATTGATAAGTTGAAGCTTGAATGGCAATGTTCTATTATCAACTATTCATTAATCAGGTTTAATAATTAGTTAATCTGAATTAACCATTAACGATATTTAGTGCACCTATAGAGAGAAACTTGCTCGATATTTATTTATTCATGCTAGGATTCGAACCCGGGTCTCTGGATTATAAAGTCAGTGTCTAACCCACTCGACTACAGCCACTCCTATCATTAATCATTTAATCATCATTTATAAATATTACAAATATTGATCAAGCTGGAGTCATTTTCCCACCTTGCCAGAGTCTTCTTTGCTTGGACAGGCTATAGTATAGTTGACCAATTTTTTTTTTTTTTTTTTTTTTTGTTCAAAGCATCTAGTTAACTCCTGTGACTGAAATGTAGTGATTTCACTAGTGATTTTTAATGTAGCTACAATTGAACCAAATTTACTGTTTTCAATGTAGTTTTTTGATTGATTGTGCTAGATCAGTGGTGAGATCAGTAACGGTTAGTATAATATAATAATAGTTTATATTAATGAATTCAGTTTCAGTATAGGCGAAAATGATAGACAATAAGTGAATGTAGACAATGATACAGTCTATACTGTCTATAGCGCATGCTGAGAAGATACGGCGCTACAATAGTGGTGCATTGAGCCGGAGTCTCTTCTCAGCGTGCGCGAACAATACACTATAGAATCCAGGTTATATCCCCCTTCGTGGCGCCACGAAAAAACGCACATCAAAACGCGTCGAAACGCGAGGTAAAAAAATGTAACATGACCCGCCGCGCGTCTGAAGTGGCGTAGTGTGACAGGACTCTTATTCAATAATTATAAATATAGGTGATTTCAACAAGCGAATGCCCAAAACTGTTCCTCTACCAAATTCACCACTTTAGTCCAAAACAAGATTATAATAGATCATGAAACTCAATACTAAAATTTTTCTTCCAAAACATAATATATTGTGAGCATTATCTGAAATTAATCAAGTGAAAGATCAATATCCAAGAATGGTATTCTCTAGTGGCTTTAAATGTTTTAGTTGTTTCATTATTCATCAAATTGATTGAGTAAATATTTTGAGTCAATGATCTTTCAAAACAATAAGTTGTCGAACTAATAGAATGGATGAAATTCTCTCTCACGTATCAGACAGCTCATATCACCTTGGATGACTTCAAAAAGTGAAAATTCAACAATTATTTATTTCTACTTTACAGGATTTGTTCTCAGCATTCAAAATCGTATCAGCTGAAGAAACGACTCTGGGCGCAAATCTGCTCCTGAAAGATCTAGAGCGGCTGAAGTGGAATTTCCCAGTCCAACTATATTGAAAAACATTCTGATCAACAACCTCTGACTGATTTCAATGTTACCCTCAAACCAATGCAAATTCGCACTTTTATTGTTGAAGTTGAACGTATTTGAAAGTCTATCTAGAAGATTTTTTAAAAAGTCGAACAGTGATTATCGTGTAATTTATCAAGCTCAATAAGGTTTATCTGGGCAAATTTCCAACTATCAATGTTTTTATCCAATGCTCAAAATTATTTTATTATTTAAGTAATATGTTTGTCACTGATAATTATATTTATTGGTTATCATTTTTCAAATAATTGTGATTTATTGCACAAATATTGAAACCAGTTTCTACCAATTGAAAAATAATTTGAACACATTTTTGGTCTTCTTTATTTTGCTTACTGATTATCAAAAATTGAGCGATTCGCTAAATTTATAAATTTCCTTTAAAATATTATTTTCTTTCAATTTTTGAATCTCTTCTGGATTATTATTGAATTCTCTCACACATCCATCACCTACTATTCAAACTAATTCACTCAAATAACTGGAAAATATTTTTTCAAATTCTATTGTTCTCAAGTAGGCTATTATATTAGCATTCTTCCAAGCAAAACAAAGGGGTATCTAATCATTTAAGTCAGAAAAAAGACAAGAACTCCAACTTCAAATAACTGCTCAGTTATCAGTCTATTATCGTAATTATTATAAAATATGATTTCCCCTTCCAATTATAATAAGTAAGGTGAGATAATCAGTGCCATCGTTAGACTATTCTTAGAACCAAGTTATGATCGTGGCCCGCTTCTTTACAATAATTGTAGGGATTAGGATTATTATGTGAAAATATCTTATCACATGAATGTTCATAATAATATCTCTATTTAAGGTTCGAAAAGATTTTTTAAATTTTAGCAAGTACGTTGATATGTGTTTGAAACTAACTATCCTGGAACTGCGTCCTAATCTCATAAACAAGTAAAGTGAATACTTTTAATGTCCTCGTTTTTACCTTTATGATGAACTACAAATTGAGCGGAGGAAGAAATTGTCTATAAATGAATATTCAGTTACAAAGCCGGCTGAGTGACTGGGGCGTTAGGCGTTTCAACCTTCAGTCCGCTAGCGCTACCCGGTCGTGGGTTCGAATCCCACCAGAGGCATGGTCGTTTTTCCACCTCTTAAATCAACCTTAGCACTTTCCATTACCCAAGCACAAGTTAAATTGAATACTTATTTGGACATCATCCGCAATAGAAAAAAATTAATACCGATACCTGTAGTTTATTGATTAACACGTTTCTTAAACCTTGAAAGTATTTGATCATGATTTATTAAAAAATACATATGGGTGATGGGTGTAACCATAGCCTTAACATATTAACTTTTTAAAGGAAAAAACATATTAACATTTAACATATTAAAGGAAGCTGTGGTGTGACATAGGCCATAGCTTCCTTTATGTTGAAGGAGGCTATGCACAGGCTCATGCCCCAAACCCTGAACTGCTCCTCTATCAATTTATATACTCAGTACAAAACCAGTTTAATATGTTGAATCATAGAAGAATTTCATGAAATTTCATAAAATAATCAAAATGATTAGTCAATTTCTACAGTATTGACAGACTATAACTCAATATTTTAAGGCAAATCAACGTACTCAGTAGACAAATCAACATCTTTCAGTAATAGGCCTACCGATATTGATTCACTTGAATTTAGTTGAAACTAGTTCAACAAAAATTATTTTACGTATCGCAAAGAGATGATTCTGGCTTTTATATGTAACCTATATATCTGTATGTTACTACTCTTATATACAACCACATGACGTCTCAAATATTATTCTTGTTTCAAACGGAATTATTCTGTCTTCTCCACTTGAAAACAAATTATTGTCTCGTCCGACAAGGAAACTTCAGTTTTTTGTCTGTACTCCTCCAACAAACTACTCACGTTTCAAATAGTTTGTTAACAACGGAATTATTTCGTCTCCCATGTGAACACCTCTATCCTACTCCACACGTTTCAAACATTGTAAAACCAGTTTGTGAACTTAGTGTTCTCTCACCTACAACAGTCCAAGGCCACGGCTCAACTGGTGTGGAAGGGTTAACTTTCTCCTAGCTGCCAGTTGATTTTCTCTCTCCGCAACCGGCTCTGCCAACAGTCTGTCTCCTGTCTACGGTTCCGGCCGGGTCTGTTCGTGATGTTTTGTTCGCTCTTCCTTCTTTTTGGCTTAACTACACTTGTATCAGGTAATTACAGTTATTACTCTACTTGCTATTACAGTGACTCTATAGTCCCTATACTTGTTATGGTCACGAGATTCTGATAATGCAATGGTTATTACCGTACTGTCATTGTTGAAAGTCCACTTAATTTACTTGGACTCCTATATTTCACCACATTGAAATATGTTTCAAATAAATATTGAGGATTTGTTTTTTTATTGAAAAGATTATTGTAACCTTTACATGCAGAATGGCATTCAACTCTGATAAATAAAAATACAGACTAATAGATTATTAGATATAGATAATACAGTATTTTTTCAAGGTGTAGATATAAGCCTATATCGTAAGAAACACGGTTTGTAGAAAACAATTATTTTCCGTGGTTAGAAATATATAGGTACTTCAACTACCGTATTGAATTTACAATACCGTCTATGGAATATTTTAAGGAGTTATAATTTTTCAGCTGTAATTGCAATATGAATTGTTCATAGGCTAATGCTCAATCAAATGTAGGCCTACTGTAAGTAGGCTATTATACAATATGTGAATTTATCATTGAAACTTGGTACCCTCCTAATTATGTAGCCTTATAGCCCATTGCTTTTCATATGAAATCTGAGCAATTCACCTATAGTAGCTGAAAAAAAAAAAAGTTGATTCAAGAAAAATCTGATTTTTGTTTTTGGAGCTTTTAGATTGAACATTACCCTTTGATATATATAATCAAATTTATAATATTAAGTTGAATGTAATACGTATCGTAATGAGACCTCACCTGCTCAGGACTTGAAGCTTTTCCCGTAAATTTTAACTTTACTAATAAATAAATTTATTAATTCCCGTAAATTCTCTACTTTCCTTAATAAATGAATTTATTAACTCCCGTAATAAATTTGAACAATTCCCGTAAATTCTACTTCTTTAGTAATAAATAAATTTATCGAAATCGGCTGTTATGAAAAACTTTTGTTGCCATAATTACTTAGATTATCAATTGGATTTATAATATAATAAAAATATAACAGAGTAGTAAACGTTTTCCGGGCTCCCAAAACAGTCATCAAGGAGAGCTAGGTATAGTCTGTCCAAGCAAAGAAGACCCTCTGGCAAGATGGAAAAATGACTCAAGCTCGGTCAATATTGGTTCAAAAAATATAAATTTGATCTCAAATTGTAGAAAACAAATTTTGATCTACTATTAAGACCACATTTATAATTCTTGAAAAATATTGACCAAGCTGGAGTCATTTTTCCATCTTGCCAGAGGGTCTCTTGGACAGACTATACCCTCAAACCATTCCCATCTCTATTTATTCATCAAAATCATAAAATGTTCTATTTCTATTCTAATTAAATATTTATATTTCTTCATAAAAATCTTTGTTCGTGCTGTACATGGTAGGCCTATATGACTTTTAGTCATACCACCATTTCAGGTATGGAGGACAAGCTCTTCTTGACTAGAAAAGTGTATCTCCTATACATAATATGCTTTATTAGTAATTCGTAACCAATCTTTTACGTAATGTACTTGAGATGAACCTGCAGCTTTTCTGCGTGTAGCGGCTAAAGTGAAAGTCATCAGTGGCGTAATCACACTTCAACTCGACGAAAAAACTTTAAGAAAATAATCAGCTCGGTATAGTACCGTAATATATACGTTTATATATTACCGTTTTTTATTCATTCTTGGAAATGAAACATTTCGACTTGGATATAATTATGATTATTCGAATGCAATTTTATTGCAATAGGATGCACTCGATAACAAACTGCACTCATCAGTGTAAGAATTAAAAATCTAAATAGGCAAATCCAAATACAGTAGGAAACATTCTGATTCACAATTTAAGATACAATTTATAATTTTTGAACCAATATTGACTGAGCATTCATTCCATTGACTGAGTCATTTCCCCATCTTGTCAGAGTGTCTTTTTTGTTTGGACAGACTAGCCAGTGTTCACCAATTGAGATTCATGAAGGTCAGTTTCAAAATATCTTGGTGAGCTTCCGCAATCCATTCAGGGGAAACCACTGGTGTGGGGAGGGGGTTTCTCCCAGAAACTTATTTGAAAAATTAATAGTTCAACTTCATTAATTTTAATTATTATTATTCAAATATTTGCGATACTTATTACTATGTAAGTATTTCGATATTAATGTTCTTTAAATATATTGAAGTTTGATATTATGCCATTGATCTGTTAAAATAAAAAAAGAGGCCATTATTTCAATGGGATTTGAAGTTAATTTATTGTTTATTCTATTTATATTAAAAATGTTTATACAAAAATGTCAAAACTATTCTCGAATTTAGTTTTGTTTGTTTGTCAATGGCGCAACAGCCCTATGAAAGGCCTAGGCCTACCAGCTGGTTGCCAATTTCATATTCACCAAACTATACAGTCCACCCAAGCGAAGAAGACACCCCGGCAAGACGGGAAAACGACTCCAGCTCGGCCAATACCGGCTCAAAAGCCATAAATTCTCGAAAGAACCCACAGCCCCCGAACCAACACCAACCGAGCCGAAGCCACCCCCACCCCGCCAGAATGCCCACCCAGCCCGGACAGAAAATAGGCTACAGCAGGCGAATAATCATCAACCAGGATAGAGGTAACGTGTGGTTAGCACGTCGATCTTCTCAAACATAAGCCAGTCTTCACAACCAAGTGAAGATACAAAACACATCTCTGAATAACATGCAGTTGATCAGTTAGAGTGTAATGCAACAATTACTATTCCTCCAGAAACGAAACGATTGACTGTCTTTATTAACGACAGCCAATCTCCCAAAGGAGGATTCGAATTTAGTCCTTGGCTATATCTTTTCAGCTACCGGTATTGAAGTACGGAGATAAATTAAGTTTTACTAGTTAGAATTAATAATTTGACAAAATGATGCAACAATATTAAATAAATAGCCAAATTTTTATTGAGAATTGTATAATAAGAGTGTTTTTTTATTGTTGTGGTTGTTTTTTAATAATTCAATTTCATCTAGACATTAGAGGATTTCTTATGGATTTTTATTTCAAGTTTTACTCGCTGAGACCGGTATGACATAACGGTCCGTACGAAACTAGCTGGCGGTCCGGATCTGGACCGCGGTCCTCCATTTGGTGACTACTGGACTAGGCCGTCTACGGCGCGTCTCGATATAGTTTGTGGTTTTGCTCACAGATGGCACTATATTTTGGTCTCGAATTGAAGATCGAAATGTGTCCTATAGCCTAATTGAGACCAGATCAATAATGTTTGAACCAATTTTGACCGAGCTGGAGACTGGAGTAGATAGTAGACTAGTAGTAGTGTAAAGACTCTTCTTTTGCGTGAACAGACTGTAACTTGAGGCATTTGCGGCACATGCCTCGGACTGTCGATTTGCGGATTTAGTCAACTGGGTCATTTTTGACCCAGCCATACCACAGTATCCAAATTAGTACCCACTAGAGTAGTTGAATATAGTGCCATCTGTGAGCAAAACAACAAACTATATCGAGACGCGCCGTAGACGGCCTACCAGTAGGCCGCGGTAGTCCAGTAGTCACCAAATGGCGGACCGCCATTTATTTAAACCATTTATTATTTAAATAATAAACTTTCTTATTTAGTGCAGGAATTTTCCTGTCGATCACGCTCTCCCTCCATGTATTCTCCTTCTTTCTTCTCCACTACAAAGAGCCAGTATGCTCTAACAGCTCGTGCGTGTCGTTTGCGATTTATGAGCATTTTGGGTCAGTTTTGACCCGGCCCTGTGAGTGGTGAATTCGGTTTTCAATTTCCGAGTTACCAACTAGATGAGTATTATTCCATATTATGATCATTTCTTCCATTAAGGTGAATGATTCTTGGGCCCTATTACAATTACACAGAAAGATTAGTTGAGAAACAGAAATAATCGTTGGGTGGGACATGTTTGACCCATCCATACCAGGGAAATCTATTAATTCCGTTCATCTATAAAAAATGTGTAAAAGACGTTTCTGAAAAAGTAAAAATTGATTTAAAACAAAAAGAGGACATCAGGGATATTCAATGAAGAAACTGGGATTCACACATTAAGTAGAGAGAACTTTTCCATGCAAACTACGAGATTTTTTGAAAATTTTCAGTACATAAATTTTACCGATGTCAGTTTTTTTGTGAACAGATAAAAACTATGTTATTACAGGGTTTTTTGGGGATGGACTTATACTCTACGACATGGGAACATGAAAGAGATTTTTGTTCAACATTATGTATTTTTTTATTTAAACAAAAATAGTATTGCACATTCATGACAAGCTTCACATTTTTTTAAACATAAATATTTTATAAACAGTAATTTCATATGGTAAATGGTATTAGAACAACACAAGTGACTATGTTCTTATTCGATTCAAAATAGAAAGACTTAATTATACGTAAATCTAAGTGTATTTTTCTATTTTTTAAAATTTGGGGTCACTTTTGACCCATCCATACCATGAGTGTACCCCTGAAACACCATACCAGCTAGAATACTAGAATCTAGTATTCTAGTGTACTAGAATACATCAATCTAGTATCCGTGGTATGAATATTGTATTATTATTAAAGGGTTTTTATATTGATATATTTGTCATATTAAACATGGTACTTATGTGGATGAATCTGAATATTGATGAAGTCTATATTGAAACTATTGTAAAACAGAAAAAATGACAATCATTGTGTTCATTATTATACCTACAGTGACTAGATATACTGTAATACTATATCTAGTATTAATACTGTAATAATTTATCTATATAGTAGGGGGTATATATATACTCACTGTAATTATACCTTATCGGACAATGAACCTCCTTTATTGGCTTGTACTGTAGTTGTCTGATTGCTGTGCTTGTGTTTTGTCAATATTGCTGTTATCATTTTGAAAAGCCAAGCTTTCATCAATCATTTCGTAGACTACCAGTCGAATATGGAGTTGCTGTAAGAATTGAGAAGAGTAAAGTATTCATTCATATCAGAGACTTCATTTAATGTTTTCCTCTTGTATAGAATGCCGTCATAGCTAGCTGACGCCAAAAAGTTAGTCGGTTTCGTCAGTTCCTTGTGCGCTCCAACAGCTGATGTTGTCAATTAGAGTTGTAATCCAGCTATGCTTATATATCCTTGTTTTTTGGAAAAAGTACAATAGATAATTAACCTCCTTGTAGATACTTTATTCATCAGCTGTTGATAGAGGTTACATCACCTATTAATAGGAAAACAACCTACTTTTTGCGACAGCTATATAAGAGTTCGCGTAGCTTGGAATTATCTATATAATAACCTTTATGAATAATCAGATACCAAGAAAGTGTGTGAAGTTTATCTCATGTAAATACAGTATAGCAAGATTCAATCTACAGGAAGATGGCAAGTAAGTGCTGGGTTGCAAATTCAATAATTCTGAAGTACCGTACCGTAATCAAATTTGTTTCATTATAATGATTGTAGGTAGGTATTTCAACAATTTTTCAGTGTCTTCTATCAATGTCAGCATACTGATGACAATATCAGCATAACAATAACATTTTATTGTTATAATCTGTCATATATAGTATCATTCTCCAATTTATCCGATAATATTCGTTAAATTTAAATTTTGGTTTATTGAATGAATACGGTACCTACCTATTGCATCATGGAAAATTTTGCGATTTTTACAAATTATTTCATAATTCTACAATTCAAATTTCTTTACAAGGTTTTGTAGCAGATTACTCTAATGTTCTGTTCCAATATCATTATGGAAAATTTTATTCGTCCTTCGCAAAAAATACAATGTGTTATATCTATACTACGTTAATCATATTGCCAGTTGAATCATAACATGCAATTTTTCAAGTTATGTAACGTCATGATATTTAATATGTTCGCCATTAAAATCAAGTTAATCTGGTCTTCATAATAAGACTACCATTCGCTGGGACCATTCATTTGAGAATTTGTGTTCAATAGAATCAGTTTTCAGAGTGTCATGATCGGTATGTCGCAAGCAGGCCTTATTTACTGTATGATAACGTTTGGTCTTCTCTTGTTTTCAGCTAAATCCCAAGAATCGCAGGCTTTCTATGATACATTCAAGATTGCGATTGAAGATATCACTGATAATTTAGATTCTAGTGCGTCTGTGGTAAGTATGACAAATAATAATGATATCCATATAAAAAACCTGAACTGTGCCATTATTATTTTACTCATTCAGAAAGAGTTTCTATAGTTTTTACACTCCACATTGGAATGTGATATAGAATAAAAATAAATTATATAGAATAGGTATTTTTCCTTTTTCTTGAAAGAATAACTTACTTATCAATGTTTTCTATTCAAAATATGAATCACACAGTACCCTTTTGAAATTTATTTAAAATCAGCATTAGCCTACATGTTTCAGCTATTTGAAAATGACGCGTATGAGCTGAAACATGTAATGCTAATAAAAATAATTTCAAAGGATACTGTGATTCATATTTTGAATAGAAAGATATAGAATATTTTAACTAGTTTGGAAAATATGTAATAAATCGAGAAATTTGAATGAATGTGGTAAATGATAGATGGACTGCTCTAGCTTTCAAGTAGAATGAGAGTGTTAAAATGTATAATGATTTTTTTTCTTCACAAAATTGGTTATTTTTTTTGTTCAAGAATTTCTTATGTTTTTATACTCGCAGGGCTTCATTTGAGGGGGAGCGCGTGGGAGCGGCGCTCCCATACCTTTTTCCCCAAGAAATTTTTTAGAAGTTTTTCGTGTTCGGTTTTTTAAAATTTTATTTTTGTCAGTCACTAATCCTAAAATGTTCAATAACTTTGTTTATAATTAGAACATAATATTGCTAGAAGTTTATTCAGAATTATAGGTGGACGCTAATGCATGAAGTACCGTCCGTAGGCCTCGGCTGGATTCTTATAGCGGCGTCAGCGCGAGGTGCTACTATCGTTGCCATTACCCATTGCCAAATGCCAATTTTATTCTGAATAACATCTCATCATGTTGTTAACCTTGAACCGGATGTTTTAAAACTCGAGGGAAATTTAGGCCTATTAGGCCTATATGCAGATTATACAGTGTTGTTGAAAGGTAAAAACCATGCCTGGTCCAAAAAAGCTCTGCATTTTTTATAGATTCTTTAAAATTGAATTATTAGTTTTATAAAAAACAGCTACAAAACATTGCCCAGCTTTGCCAAAAACGCTCTAATTCAAGTGTAATTTTCAAAAATTTCCTGAGGGAGGGCCTCCGACCCCCCGGTGAACCAGCTCACTCACCGCTCCCATACCTCTTTTTTACAAATCAAGTACTGTATATTCGCATTTCACACTTCACTTGAAATTACAAATACTTTTTTTTAATATTGCAAAACAATCGTCTAATATTTTTATTGAAATCTAGAGAGTGGTTTTTGGAATGTTTTGAAATAACAATTATAAACATTCGTCTGAATTTTGTAGGCAACAGTGAAGTATGCGAACGTTGAGGTAGAAGTGGGCAACGAACTCACTCCAAAAGATACCAAAGTTCAACCAACTGTAGAATGGAATGCCAAACCAGATAAATTCTACACGCTGCTCATGTCAGGTACCGTAGGCTACTATTGATATTGATGTACGGTGTTGATTTTTTCCCAGTATTTTAAAAATTATTGAAGGGAATAATATATATTATTTTGTATAATAATATACTACCGTTATTAATTTTATATAATAATACCGTTATTAATTCACGATGATCAAGAGTATTAATAACGGTATTAATAACGATCTTGCCAAGAAGTTTATATGCCTACCATCCAGTGACTTTTCCTCAAGGTTGTAAAAAAAGTTAAAATTATCTTGACCATTGATCAAGTAGTCTAATGTATTTTTTTGGATTCTCCAATAAATCTTACTGAAGTAGACCTACGTCTTTATCGATATAGAGGAACAACATTAACACTGGATGTAGTTACACTCACAATAATTATAATGAAGAACAATTGAACTTCTATTATTTTAATTTTATAATTTTCTATTTTCATCAATTAGCTTATTCTCTTGTATTTTATTTGTATTTTTATATTCGCTGAAATGCTTATGGAGCCCGCATAAGTTGAATGAAAATTTGATTCTAAAGTGATTTCAGCTCTTTATTAGTTATGCTTCTGAGTTTAGTGTTGTGGGGGGGAGAGGAATCAATAATATTCTTCTTCAGTACAAACGATGTACAAGCGTCTTTTACAAATTATCATAGTGTAAGTTATCTTCAAAGAAAGCTGGTTTTTACAAGCGCTTTTTTGAAGTAACTTACATTGAATCAGTGGTGGATAGATTTTACTGTTTCAAATGTATGCTTACAATAAGCTGAAGCTAGCACTTGAAACAAAAGTTTCTTGTTGTTATTTGCCCATTGCACCTTGTTATGATTGTTTGTTTGTTTGTTTATGAGGGTGAAGCCCACATGAGCTCTCAGGCTTGTGCGTGGGTAATGAAATGGATGATAGATGACGACTACTTTTTTTTTATGTAGTCGGGACCGACGGCTTATCGTCTCCTCCGAAAGACGGGGTGGCCGTATTTATGTGATTGTGCTGTGGTCAAAAATTGTTTCCCCGTTTGGGACTTGGGAACCAGGGTCCACCTGGTTATCAGACCGGCGCTTTACCACTCCTCCAACGAGCCACCCCATTAAACATATAAAACTATTATTACAATACGTGAAGTTATACTACTATACTAATACTACTTTTCTAAACTATCATGAAGCATCCCACTATAGAGTCTATGTGTCGGGATGCATTTTGTCTAATATACAATATAAATCAAATATTCTACTTTACTTAAATATTCTTCTAGTGTATATACATATGTATTTTTTAAATTTCGGTTATTTGATGAAAATAAGTATAATGTTAGTACCTTACAAATATATGATACATATATATATATTTTTTACTATTTCATGATTATTTGGAAATTAATAAAATAAAATTTTAATAAGCTGTATCGAAATATTTGTTGAACATTTTATGATAGTAAAAATTATTTAAGTTTATTTACAACTTTTTAAATTAACCAATACATAATAATTGCTCGCTATCATTATTCCCAATGCTAATTAACATGGATTTTGTACTTTTCTTGAACTTTAGGATGCCCATTCCAATTATTTCAGCAGGCAATAAATTGAAGATTTTGCATCCTATGTATAGGGCAGACTTTTGACCAAAAGTTGTGTTTCTTCTAACTATGTACAGGTCTCTATCCCTAGATCTTGTATTGTGTGCATGATCTACGTTGCGTGTTAAATGCGGATTTGTTTTGATGAAAATGAGAACTGTATATATGTATAGTTGTCGCACACTTAGAACTTTATACTCTTTAAATAACTGCTCGGTTGGGTAAAGTCTGGGTCTATAACAGATTATTTTTAATAAAAGCTTCTGAACTTTTATGAGCGGATCTACATGATTGTGGTATGTACCTCCCCATACAAGTATTCCATACCTAACAATTGATTCAACCAGTGCATAATAAATTGTTCTCAGTTTATGGGCAGGCAAGATCTGACGTAGTTTCACAAATATATAAACAAGTTTCCTTAGTTTAGTGACAATATATGATACATGTTTGTCCCATCGAAAAAGGTCATCAACTACTATTCCTAGATATTTAATTTGATCTACTCTATCAATGATAGGACAGTTGCAGGGCAATATAGTCTGTGTGCAATTGTGTAGTTTAAGAGTATCTTGCTGAGGTTTTTGTGCGCTTGTCAGTGAGAAAGCCAAAAATTTAGTTTTTTCAATGTTTAGTGTGAGTAGATTTTTATTCAACCAAGCATGACTTGACGCATCTGCGACTCTGCCAAATTAAACAAACTGTTCCAATCTTCTTCCTGAAACATTATGGCTGTATCATCAGCAAAGGCTACCATCTCTCCTTTTATATCTAGAGAGCACAATTCATTTGCAAATACTAAATATAGAATAGGTCCCAATACTGTTCCCTGTGGTACTCCATATTCAACAGTTGTTTCTTGGCTGATTTTATCACCAATCTTTACACTTTGTGCTCGTTCATGAAGGTAGGACTTGAACCATTCAAGTACTATACCCCTGATTCCAATACTCTCAAGCTTCTTACACAGCAACTCGTGTGAAACTGAGTCAAATGCTTTTGCTAGATCAAGAAAGACTGCTAGACACTTCTTATTACTGTCTAGACTATCGGTTACAAACTTTGACAGCCTGAAAATTGCATCCTCTGTACTTCTACCAACTCGAAACCCATACTGATTAGAAGATAAGAGCTCATTTCGTTCCAAAAATCAATTAATCGCTTTTTCATGAGTTTCTCCAGAATTTTTGAAATATTACTAACCAACGAAATAGGCCTATAATTACCAATAACTATCCTATCACCACTCTTGAACAGGGGCCTAACACATACTTTCTTCATCATACTTGGAAAAGTTCCTTGTTCAAAGCTCATATTGAATATAAACATTAGAGGTTTTGTAATGTAGTTCTTAATTATTTTAACTATTTTATTATCAATTCTATCAAGACCTGGTGAACTTGATGTACGGAGTGTGCCGATTATAGACAGGATTTCATGTTCATCAACTGGCGTCAGAAACATTGAAATGGCCGATCTATTAGCAGAAATGCAACTATTAACAATTTCTGGTAGAGTTTTATTCAAACTTTCCATTATAGACTCAGCCATCTTCCTCCCAACAGATGCAAAATGATTGTTTGTGAACTCTAGCACATCATTTGAGTTATCTCTCATTGAAATGATGTTCCCATGTATATCAATTCTATCAATTTCAGGTTTTTCTTTTGTATTGTATCAGTTGCTTCTCTAATTGTTGACCATGTTTTCTTAAGATCATTCCCTGCATCATCGATTTTCTGCTTGACGTATTCTATTTTAGTTTTTTAATCAATAAATTCAGGCAATTCCTATATCGACGATAATGCTCAGCTAATTCAAGATCATTATTGTTTATTTTTCTCCTTCTATTAAGTGAATCTCTTGTACGAATTGCTCTGATTAGACCCCTAGTTATCCATGGCTTTATTGGCGTTAATTTTCTTTTAAGGCGATAGATATTGGTATTTTTCATTATAAGATTTTGCAATATTTCAATAAAATTTTCATATGCAACATTGGTTTCATCACTATTGAATACAGATTCCCATTTCTCTACAGCAATATCATTTTTCAAACCTTCCATATATACTGATTTTCCTATTCTATTATTCATTCTAACTTGATCATTGAGCTCATAGTTATGCTTAATCGCAATAATAGTCATATAATGGTCGGTGATGGCTGTTTGAAACACAATAGTTGTTAAAGGATTCCCAAAATTACTGACAATTATATGATCAATGCATGTTATCGATTCCATGTTTTCTCTTGTTGCACTTTTTATGCCCATTCTCATTCCAAACTCACTCAACACATTGAGATAATCATCTAGCTGATGATGCATTGGGGGGATGCATTATATCATTGTATCTTTGATTATATCTCATGTATTGAAAAAATGTCCCCTGTTTATAGGAATGGACTATGGACTATAGAGTGACTTTTTGAATATTGATTCTACATTATACTCCATATATAAATGTATTTATATATGATTTATTCATAAAATTAAAAGTACTTTGAAAAATGTATTTATTTCTATTGATTTTTTCAGATCCTGATGCACCCAGCAGGAAAGACCCTCGCTTCCGAGAATGGCAACATTGGTTGATTGTTAATATTCCTGGCAATGATATCAGCAAGGGAGAATCACTTACCGATTACATAGGACCCGGGCCTCCTAAAGGAACAGGTGAGCTTTTAATTTTATAATATTTGTCGATTCAGTTATTGCTGTTAGATTCAAATCGAATGAAGAGTATGATGGTGAATGGAATTAATATGCAACACTAGTTTTAGAGTCGATATTCCAAGCAACATCTCTTTGGAAAATAATGAATTTGTCTCTTTCGACAAAATAAAGATTTATTTATTGCCTGGATTCTTACTTTTTCTATTTTGAATTAGGAAATGGTTAAATTTGTGAACTTTTTGACCTTCCAATATATAGCCTAGTATTTGAAAAAATGTAAGGTGGTTACACATGGTTATACATGATTACGTTTCTGAATTTCAAGACAAAATGAATGTCGGAAACCGCACATTGATGTAGTGACCAGTTTTGGAGCTGTTAACTGATTTTGTAGTGATATCCTTGATTAGCGATTGAAATAATACTGAAATGGTTTTTTCTATCTAATGAAATTATACTTTTCTTCTTGCTTTTGGGCCTGTAGATTTATTGAATTACTGGTACTTGTTAAGTTTGTTCTTAAATTCATCCCATTTTTTGTACATTTTTTCTATGCTTGTCTCTTAATGCATTCTATTCTCTTAATTTATTTCTTTAGAACCTGTAAATTTATCAATTTTCTCAAAGTCTGTCATTGAACTTATCATATTACCTATTTATATCTCTTTTACTTTATGCCTGTGAGTTCATTAACTGCTTAAAATTATAAAAAATTGTTTGTTATGTTTTCCTAGTCTGCCACTCTGTATTTGTATGGCTTGGCCGTGAAGAAATAGATTGATTATTTATTTAAAATACTGAAATGGTTTGAGATATCGATGTGTGGTTTCCAGCATTCAATTTCTTTTGAAAATCTGCATCAAAATCATGTAGGTCTATTACATGACCACCTTCCAATTTGAAAAAACTTGGATTCAATAATTATAATATGTTACGTGGATCCAAGATGGCGAAACAAATTTTTTATGTCACAGTTAAGTGGCCAAAACTACCTATTTTAGTACGATTCCATAAATGTCACCGACCGTCAAATCATCTTTATTTAAGAAATATTAAGCCGTTTCCAAACTTCACTGACCCTGTAAATTTTTAGACTATCTCTTTTCTGAGTTTGATAAAATTCTGATCAAAAGTATTAATTTTTGCAGGTCTCCATCGATATATTTTCCTGATCTTTGAACAGCCTGATAAAATCAAATTCGATGAACAATACAAGGGCATCTCGTAAGTATTTTGTCTGCATAATCCATTCAATTTGAATAATTCATATTTAATTGTAATATACCAAAGAATTGGAACGCACAAACTGTCGAGTTATTAAAAAACTAGAATAAAAATGTTACATTAAAAACAGGACAGTAGGTATAGGCTTCTTCATCGTTTAAGTGTGTTTTTTAGGAAAAGCACAGCCATTTCATTCCTTATAATAATTAATACCATGAGATTCAGTTGTGAAGACCCATAAAGGTATGTATGTCTGATGAAAATTTAGAAGATTTTTAGTATGCTATTGCATATACCAACACTATAAAATTACAGTGATATATTTCAATCAATA
Organism: Sogatella furcifera; assembly: GCA_017141385.1. Taxonomy (NCBI): domain Eukaryota; kingdom Metazoa; phylum Arthropoda; class Insecta; order Hemiptera; family Delphacidae; genus Sogatella; species Sogatella furcifera. The sequence goes on from CM029550.1 coordinate 38,456,629, forward strand.
ATTAGGCTATATGGTACCGGTAGCCAGAGAATAAATTTCCATAGCGTGTGTGCGAGGTGATTATCATTTGTGCAATGTGCATGTAAAGTGTGGGGAAAGATCAAGTTAGTCATCACTCCAAGCATGTGCTATAGGACTCTCACTTTCCAGAACAACAGGCATCGATCATTATCAATCAATCATTCACTGATCATCCCTAACAGATTCACAAATCTTCAGACAAAATAACTTTCACAAGGAGTAAGGGCATTATTCATCAATTTTGAACAATATCAAATTAAATCTAAACAATCATGTTTCAGGAGTATGGGAAGCAGGAAAAATTTCAAAACCAGGGATTTTGTTGAAAAGTATAGCTTAACACCAGCAAAATTCGGAAATTATTATGAAGCTCAGTGGGACACTAGTGTTGGATCATAGAGAAAGATGAATCTTCAAATGTAATCATGTAATGCGAATAATGCAAAATAATGAGCAAATGTAGATATTAGAAATAATTATGAATAATAAAGTGGAATTTTCAGCATTATCCAATATTGAAAAGTTTCATTTGAGACGAATAAAACTGATTAATATGAGATGGTCGTATTTAAACGAGCCGGTCGTATTTGAAAGTAAATAGGAACCTTTCCAATTTTCCAAATACTCTATCTCCTCCAAGCGTTTATATACTATCAATAATTCTTAAATCAATTAAATTCCATACAATGGATAAACTTGAGCAGCTCTATAATAGAGTATTACATTACTTTGACAAACGTGATTTATCGCACCTATGAGCATAAACCCCAAATGTAGGCTAGACCTAAACCAAGATTATTTTATTTAAAGGGATTTGATCATCAGAAATATAACTATAACGACTTCAGAAATATACCAACAAGAAATCGAAGATACCGGTAAGCTATAGGATGTTTGAAGAATATTTGTAGAAGCCATCTAAGTTACTGTAGGCTAGGCTATTCAGAAAAGTTATATGATTGGAAAATTACGTTTGAAAAAGTATAAAATTGGGTAGAAGATCATTGAAGAGGCCTGAAGACCATATTTTTCAAAGTACATGTTGTGTAAATATTCAATATAACGGATGTTTCAAAAAGCTTACACCTCAGAGTTACAGGGATTTCTGTATATGGATAATATTTCCATCAACATCAAGATGATTTGAATAAAAAAGGAATCTATAGGACGTCCTATAGTTCAAATCAAATCAAGTTTTTTCCCTAATTTTAAGACTATACAATTGAATTAGTAATAAACTAGTTGTTCTGTGAACAGTAGACCCCACGAAGCCACCCATGAATGTGGCATTACTCGTGAAGGAAATACTGTTGAGTTTCATTAATTGCATGCGTCATTGCATGCAATTAGTAATAAACTCGAAAGCTGGTTTATCATGAATAATTCTATTGTGTGAGTTCTCCTATGTTCAGAAGTATAAATGTATATAGTAATATTTTAGTATGGAGGTAATTCCTTTTCCTTTCATATTATCCTTAAAATGCAATATTTCAAGAAACCTTTCCATATACATCGACGTGCAATTTCAAGAGGAACATTCCTGTCAAATTTCATCCGAATCTATTGCCGCGTTTTGTCGTAAATGCGGAACAAACATACAAACATATAAAGAGAAATGCAAAATCGTCGTCTTGAATCAAGACCTCACTTACGTTCGGTCAATGAATATTATGCAAATAGCTATTATGATAGTACAAATACAGAAAACTCCCTACAGAGGCATTCGCCTGAGAGCAGGTAAATAAGAACACCAAAATCATAGATGTGGACATTGCTGGGATAAACCTTGATTTACCCATTATCGCTTTGATGAGATATTTTTGAACGATGTATTTACTCAAATGAGCGTTCAAAGTTCCACCCCAGGCTTTGATGCAATACTGCAAGACACTTTTTGCATACCTTGGCGTAATGAATAATTTTTGAAAGTTATAGGTTTTTCAGTTTACTGACATTATGAAACTTGTAAATTAGGAACTTGAGTATATGACATGAATTATTTATGTCTTCTTTCCATCTTATGCTCAAAAATTTACTTTTTTACACTATTTTTGGACAATAGTATATTTTTGGACAAACTATTATCACCTCTACTGCATGATTATGAGTGAATCCTTAAAATATTATTTATACCTGGTTGTCCCGCTAAGTTTTACATAATTATTATTTTAGTTTTTCCCGTATGAATCTATTCTTTATCTACTCATTAATAATGATCATTACGGTAATTTTCCTGTTACAGGAACAGAATCGAGAGGAAAAGCTTCAACACAAAGAAATTCATCGGAAAATACAAGCTCGGGCCCATTGTCTCCGGTAACTATTACCAGGCACAATGGGACTCGAGCGTTGGCTCCTAATTAAGCCCAAAATTGTTGAAAAATTCTAGTAAAATAGTTAACAAAAGCATAAAAAACTTGGTGAAAAATTGTGATAAAATAAACAGCAACTCCAATAACAATGATTATTTCAATAAGGACGAAAACAGTGAGAGTTATGATGGAGGATTGGAAAAATCTTATGATGGAAATTTTGAGGATGAAATAATTTCACCAATAGTTATTGATGGCAATGAAAAAAACAGAAAATACAAGAGAAGAAGAATTTCTGAAGAGGAGATTGATCATGTCAAAATTTTAAAGAGGATTAAACGGAGGAATTTTGAACAAAGTGAAAATAACAACAATAACAAAAAATACAATGATGAAAGTATTGTGGATGATGATAATTCCAAAACTAAAAGTGATAGCAATGATAACACTTCTTACAGTAGGGATGAAAATAACAGTGCAGATCGTGATGATGGGAACACTATTATAGAAGATGTCAAGAACCAAAACGAAGAGACAAATAAACAAGAAGATAAAAATGTCGAGAATAAACAAGACATTAATGACAATAAATTAGATAATGGAGATGAAAAAAATTATGGAGAGTATGTATTTCGTATATTTTGTATCTTAGCTTCTTTTGAGGCATTGAAGTACATGATCAATGTGTATTTTTCCTGAGGAATTAGTCCAATATAGTATTATAAATCAATCTCACGTTATATGTTCAAAAATGTTAATTAGCTTTTGAATTTCACAATTAGCTCACGCGTTAATAATTCTCCATTATGTTGCATCTCCTGAACATCCGATTCACTAAACAAACATTCAATTAATAAGTTATTCGGTTTGCATTTGATTGTTCATGTTCAATATACTTGATAATTTGTATTTTTCAAATTACTCCTTATCCATTTAAAAATACGAAATCAGTTTATGTAGGTTAACTTAGACCTGAATGTATATAATTTATACATTCTAGAACTCTCAATTCTTATATTTTTGATTTTTTTTTAGTAGTCTATCAATATTCAAGCAATATTTTGCTATCATATCGATAAGTATTTTCAGTTACAAATATAGAGAAATTACTATTGATAGTGCTTGTTTCAAGAAGATACGCTTATAGGTAATAGAAAAAACACTCAGCCGACTCAGCCTTTGTAATATTGTATGCGGGCGGGCATAATTATTAGAACACATTGATTATGGAATTATGCCATTGAATACCAAAATAGTTATACTATTTTGGGAGAAATATATAGGTTTATTATAGTTAATGATAATTCATGGAGTGAAGAAGAGGGAAGATTCGACAATCTATCAATATAGCCTACGTACGATGGTAATGTTCAAATCTAATGCAAAATATCATAGCATCCTTTAAATGTTAAAGGAGGCTATAAATATATACAATTACATTGATCTACAAACTTATCTAATTGCTTGATGAAGTTTAGTTCAAATATAGAACTATAGGTAGTACTGTAATTGAAAGAAAATCAACAACCTCCTGAATTATTTACATCATTTAATCCGCAACAAAAGCTTTAAAGTGATCAGGAAAATAAATAACATCTTTTCAAATAGTGCAATGTTTACAGCTTTGTGTTCTATCAAAGAGTGAATGGTTAATTATTCTCATAAATACAGAAGGAAAATCAGGATATCCGTTTTTATAATTTTCATAGTTTCAGTTGCTGAATTTTTCGCAGTCCACTATTTTTTGTGCTTCACTCTGGAACAAAAAGAAAAAAATATTAAAAAGAATTTAAGAAGAAATTGACATTTCAATTGTTATCAATCGAAATACATCGATCAGGCTTTTAGTAAACCTATAAGGCATAAGGTACCTATTTAGTAAGCCAATGCACTGTAGCCTACTCTTACCCAAGGGTAAGAACATGTCAAATACGTTGAGGCTTAATGTTAGGCTGCGGTTGCTATGTGGTATATACATAAGCTCTATTATCATATATGATTCGTATATCATGCTATAGTATAAACCTTAAGCCTCAACTTTTCGACATATTCTTACTCAGGTACAAAAAAAATTCTCTGATTCAAGTAAAAGCGCCTTTAAAAGGTGGACTACAAACTCAGATCTCTGAATAAAATCATTTCCTGTTTAGGTATTTTAACAACATAATCAAATTTTCAGGTCTCGAATTACTAAATTTTTCTCTGTAAAAGCTAAAAAACCTACATTCGAATTTATCGAATAATTTTCTTTACTGGAATGAATAGAGTACCGGTATCCTATTATCAACCTCTATTTGAAGAACAAATAGGTACCTAGGTAATTTATAACCTACTCATTTTATAACTTGACATCGTTATTAATTAAAAATATAAATGATTGTTATATTTAGGCCTCGATGAAAACGTAATCTTTCACCAAAATGTTCCATTGTGTGAATAGACATAGACTATGAGTTAGCTTTCAGATACTATTCTTCTGAACCACTTTCATCCAATCTCCAACAACCACTCTATGCATTCAATATTGAATTATGCATTGATAGATCATTTCCAGTGAGTGAATCCTAGCGATTGATATTTACCTGTATCAACTTGTAAAGGTACATGATGGAGTCCATGGATGCTTTGCAACCTTCGGAAGAGGCGGCTCTTTTGCCCCAGTTGGGTGAGAAGTTCACTTGCGCCGTGCACAGAACTGCCATCAGCAGGGCGCAAAATAAGACTGCAATTACACGAGCCATCTGTCAACAAAATGGAATATTTCAATAATAGAAAGCCAGAAGAGGCACGAGACATCTATTATAGGAATGCGTACATAGTGAGTTAGAAAGTGAAGATGAAAAGATGAAATCGAGGATATGATACGGAAGATGTTGAACTGTGACTTGAACATAATATTTCCCCCTACATAGATTGGGCATGAAATAATAGTACCTATAGAGAAAATAAGAGTATCCTAAAATCCTTTTGAATAGACCAGTAATTCTAAAATTAGAGATAAATAACCAAAGCCATTATCAATATTGCAAAAATATATTTCCTTTTTAATTTTCTCCATTATCAAAGTCAATAGCGGTATTATTTATTCACTATTTGATCGAAAGTTTCCAGATGACGATTAATTCGAGTTGAAAACATGGTTCGTGTCAAAGTGATTAGAAAAGAATTCTATTCTAATTACCTTGGTTCGTGTTACTAATATAATTCAGTCAACCACTTAAAATTTTAAAAGAAATGTATTTCCACAATATTTATAATCATTGTAGTTATTTTTCTCCAATTTTAGAATTACAAACTGGTCTAATCAATAGAATTATAGAGTATATTTATTTTCTCTAAATATAAAAGTTACGCAAAATCTATAGAGGGGGAACGCACCTCAGTTTGCATCACATCCTCAGTTTCATTTTCGTTTTCATGTTTATTTTTCCATCTCAAGATCCATTTTTTCATTTTCATTTTTCAACTCACTATGAACTTATAACAGCAGAGATAAAGAAACCCCTATTATGTTATTGTGTTGCCAGTTACGGATGTGTTGTGGGTTGCATCTTGCGCCTTGATAGTTCTCATAAAGAATTTAGAAAGTAAATAGTTGCTATATAATAATCAATTAATATCAATTTCCAGTACAATAAGTACTGGAAAATGGTATTTTCCAGATAAGATTCTACTATAAGACGTATATAGTAGTATATACGCCCCTATATAGTACGGTAGTAGTAGTTTCGCCCCTTCCAGCGGGCGAAACTCTGAAAGTTTCAATAATTAGAGTATGACAGTAACAAGAGCTACTGCATCCAAAATATCGCTACTCAGACTCCTTGAGAAGGAATATTGTGAGTTTCAAACTGAGTACCTTCTCTATTAGTCAATAGTGGGCGAGTATTATATATGTTATAGAAACCCATTCCTCTCCCTTGAGATACGTTTATTTTAGATCATTGCTGGAATATTGGAATAATGTAAAATAAAACGATTCAAACCAAAATTCTTGTGATATTTAATGCTCAGTTTTCATGAAATAATAAGGTAAAGTCCTCTAATTCCCCTTTCATTTTCATGAAATCAAATTCTGGATTTCTTTCATTCAATTTTAGAGCTCATAGCCTCTCAAATCATATCAAATGTTTTCCTCAATCTAATTATGGTCCCTTTTCCGTTGAGATATCTGCACTCATTCACAGAATAATCTTCATGTCCGTTTTTCAAAGCCTTTGTTTATACCCTCTTCTGTCTTTTCTTATTATTTTTTTATTTCTTCTCCTCCTCTTCCTCACTTCCTCCTCTTACTCCTCCTCCTCCTCCTCCTCGTTCTCCTTTATCCTCCCCCATGAATGTTTATTCATCGTTCTAATTCCTCTCCCATCCTCAACTTATTTTTACCTAAAAATGCTACATCAATAAGGTACTGAAATCAATTCTTCTACCTCGTTTTCATTTTCTTTTCCATTTTTTCTCATTCTTTTTTACTCATTTTCCAACTTTTATTTTTCATCACAATATTGCTTACTTTTTGTTAACTGACATGCTTTTATTATTCCTCAATGAATATCAATATTATTGTGTGTGAATTTTCTCATTCATTACCTTCGTTCAACAGTCTGATTCAATGATTATAATATAATCAATATAGTCCCCATAAGATATTTTAGGCCTACTACTCTCTTGTAGTCAAGATGAATCATGAATCGAACCTGGATATTATCATTGAACACTTTGAAAGCTTATTAGTTATATCATCTTCTCTGCGTTGAGAAGGTCATTGCATATAAAGATGTGTAATTGTGCAAGAACATACTAAATTGTGTAGTGCTCCTTTTAGCGAGTTATTATGTCAGGGATGAGACTGATTGGGATCTTAATTTCCAACTTGGTTACCTATACAACATTTTTAATTTCGTGGAGATCGTATATGTGCCATTTTCTAGAACTGTGGGTATTTACACATAGGCTATACGGTATGCGTAATTTGGGTGTTACATGGTACTTACACAATACACATATACTCAAATACATAATTACATAATATGCGGATGCAGTTTACTCCTCTAAGAACTGCTGAGAAAACTTTGCAATTCCGACGTTTGTTTGATTGTTTATTTTTATCAAAGCTTTGAAACTTGAAACTTCTTATGTCTGAACGCTGACAGAGCGAGCAGAGCGAGCATTAACAAAGAATAATTTGATTGTTGGATTTCTGCAATCATGGATTCAAGTAGTCTACCGTATAGAATTCCAAATTCGGTCCAAGATACCCGAAATTTCGTAGTCTGATGGTTTGAATTGTATGTTAATCAAGAGAATTGCAAACGACGTCAATATTCAACGTCACGCCTTGCATGTGAGCAACCAAACAGGAGGGATTGAGAAATGATTAGAATATTGATTTAATAGTTCTACATCACAGCAGGCCTATTGAAAGCAGACATTTCCTAGAAATTCTTGCTTTCTACTTTTATGCGCTGGGAATTAATTATAGTATTAAGCCTATCTATCACAGGAGTAAAGTTTAGTGGTATGAGAGTAAGGCAATCTGAATCTACAATAAATTACAGTCGAAATAAATGATTGGATAAGTTGAACAATAAGTAGAAAATTGGATAAGTGAACAATTGCGAGGATAAGTTAGATCATAGCTTTTTTACCATATTGAATGAAGCTATTAAATGGCCACTCTTGCTTTAGCATCAACTTAACTCTGTAAGATAATGCGTTTTCTTGTACTGTTAGGGCAGAAAAAATATCTACAGAGTGAACCAGAGGAACTTACTTATTTGAAAGGTCAATAAAAACAAAAGTACTTTGATTATTGTTTTAATTTTCATTTTATTTGAGAATTCAATATCCCAATTTTGTTTTCAAGCAGTGTTATTGAAAATGATATGGGATAAATGGCGACTCCCATTCCCATTGCACATACACTGATGGAGTCGATTTTTGGAATTCGTCTTCACTTTTTGCAGCACATAAATCGGTATATGTTAGCAATGGCGTCGCGAATGTTTTTTCTTAAGGTGTGCTATAGTCCGTGGTCGATCGACATAAACCAATGATTTCAAATAACCACATAAAAAGAAATCGCATCGAGCTAGAATCTGTAGAGTGTACTGGCCATTGGAGTTCGCCTCTGAGAGAGATAAGCCAGATGAATTTTGATGAACAATAAATCGCGTTTAGTTGATTCTTGTACAGCAGCAAATTTATAGGGATGGAATTGAAGGTCTTAATGGAGAATTCGTCGAACAGAGGTGTCAGAAATTCCCATAGCAGCTGTGTTTTTGTGACCCGAACGCCGGGGAGAACGCACTACTGACTGCTTAACTCTTTAGATATTTTCCAGAGTTCTGATGGTCCATTGAAGTCTATTTCTGGATTCAGAGACAGTTCTAAAATGAGTTAACCCATGACAGAATCGAATTACGGCCAGGAACGAGTCTGTGTGGAGGAATTTCAAAGCAAGCGCGGAAGGCATGTTGCGTAGTGGCCATTACAAAAGAAGCTATCGACTGCTAAGGCCCGCTGCTCTCTACACCAGAGCATGATGGCAACTGACTGGAAGGAGGAACTTGGTAACTTCCCTCTTCAGTTGCACCCTCTCACGCCACTCTGAGGCTGAGGCCGCACTGCCGGTGGGTAGAGCCTGGAGGGTGGAGGTAGTTGGTAAATCTATAGAACATACACACCATCCACAGTAATACATCGTATGAATGGTATGTGTTCAGCCGCCATCTTGAAATTCTTAAATATGGACAACATAACCTCAAAAAACAGAATGACTTCATACCATTCATAAGATGTATTACTGTGGATGGTGTGTATGTTCTATAGATTTACCAACTACCCTCCACCCTCCAGGCTCTACCAACCGGCAGTGCGGCCTCAGCCTAACAGTCCAACTCACCAAGTGGGAATTTTTTCAAATAAGTAAGTTTCTCTGGCTCACCTTGTATTTTAGTTGAGTTCCATCTCGAATTAGAAGAAACTTTTGTAATAAGATGAAAATTATAACTATCAGACCTCAATAGAGAAACAAAATTTTAATTGGTTATAGCCTTACACTTTTTAATTTAGCGACCAACAAAGGCTGTTGAGTTTAGATCACTTACTGAAAACTTCAACTTTATCTCCTCAAGCCAAGTTTATAGAAGGTTATTGTTCACCAAAGATTGCTCTTCGTTGGAAGGTGGTAATAGTTCACGCAGTACTGAGAAGACACACTGTTACAATGTAAAGTGTATTGTAACGGAGTGCTTCTCTGCTTGCGCGAGCTACTTTTCAAAAGAATCTCCAGATTTTAAATCTCGTTTTTATTGAAAAAGTGAAGAATGTTCTTCCAACAATCATTGAGAACAAATTCATCAGTTGATTTTGAAGACCATGATTACTCCCCTTTCCGTGGTTATCTCCCAGAAGTATTGAGGATTTCTGAGCTTCGATTTCATTCAAATTTAAATGAGTTCATTCACTATTCAAAACATGCAAATGACCTCTAATATCGAGGATGCTTGATTGAAAATAAACTCCAATATTGAATTTCGACCACGACTATTTTTTTAAGAATGTTTCGAATGTTCTTATAGAACCGGGGTATTCAAGTGTAAATTATTATTTTTTATTATCAGAGTACTATAAGAAAAAAAGTTGAAGTTGGATAGAGCGAAAGCTCAAATTTACACCAGTGAATATAAAGTATATTCAGTGAGTATAAAGTATCTCTCCATATTCTTTGTTTACACTTGGCTAAGAATTAGAACTTCCCTGAATAGGTCTAAAATAAAAGAGGATTCTATTATTTCTCTATTAGTAATAATAGAGAAGATCGATTATTAAATGATTATATCTACGCAATGGAATAGGCCCATTAAGGAGGGTAAAGGGGTTTCTATCCCTAATCAAAGGGGATATGGAAATTCTCTCCATACCTATCAAGAAATTTAATACTTCTAATGTTTAATTATACTTCAATGAATAAATAATAATTGTAATGTTAAAAAATATTATAATTGAATATTTCTAATGTTCTATGTCATAGTTTCCAGTTTAAATGATTCTAATAAATACGATTCTATTAAATCAATCAAAAATCGTATTGATAGACAAATAAGATACACATTATCTATATCTATAAAAGCGAAATGGCACTGACTGACTGATTCATTCATTTATCACCAGAACTAAAAATCCACTGAACCGAATGTGTTAAAATTTGGCAGGCATGTTGGACGTTTAGACGCGTGCTAAGATAGGAGTTTTGAAACTTCATAAGGATACACCAAATATTTGAGTTTTTCTATAGTTTTTCAGCGTTTTCTTATTTTTTTCGAGAACCAATGGGTAGAAAATGTTGATATTTGGTAGGCAAGTTCAGATAAGGTCTAGAAATGACATGTTGAAATATTATTAAAATCCGTTCAAGAGAACGCCAGTAATCACTTTTTCAAAATTGTAAATGTATTGCGGGTTGCATATCTTCGCCTTGATACGACCAATTCCTACTGTAATTCTACTGTAATTCAATGGTTCAGCGAGATTATAGATGAACTTATTAGAAGATATTGGATCAAGTTTCAAACTACCTATGTCCGATATACTTCCCAAGGTTACGCTCGATATTAGCGTTTTACTATTTTTCTTAATTTTCGGGGTTTTTCCTAGGTTTTTCAAGAAGAAATTAGCATGAAATGTTGAAATTTGGTAAACAGGTCCAGGTTAGGTCTAAAAATGTGTTCAGTGAATTCTGAACCTCTTCCATATGGAATTTGCAGACGAGCGAAGCGAGCCTGTTTGTCCCAATTGACACTGACAGAGGCTTTGCAGGCGAGCGAAGCGAGCCTGTTTGATTCACTTACACTGCCGATACTGTCCGGGGTCCAGGGGGCGGAGCCTCCTGGCTAAGCGGAGAAGGCGAGCGAAGCGAGGCTGCCGGCTATTCATGAATATTAGATCACAATATTATCACAGGCTTTAAATAACAGACAGTGCAGTGCGTTATTATTTAGCCAACTGAATAGCAATGTATTTTTAAGTATGACCTTATGAACCCAAACCCTTTCCACAATCACAATGCTTCCCTCTTCTCTACTTGTGCAACTAGAGTCTAGACTCAGACCCGCGGTTTGCATGTAATGCGATGTGGGCCCGGGCCCGATCTTCACCCCTCCCCCTTCAATCAACGGGGATTCACGGGCATAGCCGATGACACTCGAACTAACTACTCATTCATTCAGCTGCTGTCATTCGTCAATTTATTCTGAGTCACATGCAAAGACATGGACTAGTTTTAAAATTAAAATGGGTTTAGTATATGTATAAAACTTCAAATTCAATCAAATTTAGCTTCTATTTAATTCAAATATTATATGGTGCACTGTCTGCTCCATTGCCCCACAGTCGCATAGTGGGGGGGGGGGGTGGTGGTCTGTGAATCCCCATTGAAAAATGATGCATTGCCTCTTCCATGTTGGGTGCGACTTCTCTTAAGAGTCACTCAGATGTGGGATAAGCGTAGATGCGATTGGAAATCCATACTAGTTCTGATGATCATTTTGCAACCTAGACCTATGAATAAAGTCTAAATATAATATTATAATGTATGAATGTAGTCAAAGATTTTACTTTACTTAAATTGAGGCCTCTGAAAGCGGTTTAATTCGATTTATTACATTATACTTATCAACCTTTTCATGTATTATCCCATCTACAGATGTAGATATAGTAGACATATACTTTTAATTATATACACGTATATACGAAGTATATTCTTAGTCTATGGTATTAAAAGGTGGAAAATTATAGAATTTCCCAAAAGATCTCTTAAAAGATTTCTATACTATAGTGTACTATGGTATACGGTATTATTAAATATTATTGATATTTTTCCGTTATTTATAGACTCTCTACGATTTTGTGAGCTTCAAGAAATGAAATACTGGAAAATGTTTGTGTATTACATGAAATTTTCGTGTTGTTGTTATTAATGAGAAGATTTGTACGATTCTAGTATAAAACCCCTATTTAAACAAGGTGAACCCTCAAATCTGTGTAATTACAGACCTATCAGTCTTATTTATTTATTTATTCATTTTACAGAAACAAGTAAACTAATTGGTTAAAAACACAGACTATTGTCCAAAACGTCTTTATACCAAATTTTTTCAATAAGTTCAAAACTAGGTTCTATTTTTTTCGCAGCACTTTCAATCAAGAGTTTATAGTCCAGGAGAAATACTGTATCATAAAAATTCTGAATTTAAAGCAATAGAATATTCCAAATGGAGCAATTCACTAAATTTTTCACACAATTTCTTATAAAATATGAAAAAAAAACTTTTTTATAGTTGTGCACTGTCTGTTATAAGTAACTTGGCAAAAATAATGGAGAAACTAATAAAGGTAAGATTGGTATCTTTTTTTAATAAACACAAAATAATCAACTGCAATCAATTTGGTTTTCAGAATGGTAAAAGTACATCAGATGCTCTGATAAAATTTACTAATACTCTTTCCCATCACATAAATTCTAGCATGAAAACAATAGCTGTCTTTCTTGATATCCATAAAGCATTTGATACAATTTCCCATAATACTCTGTTTCGAAAGCTTGAGTCTTAAGGTTTTAGAGGAATTTCGCTCAATTTCTTCAAGAGCTATCTAACTGGTCGAACACAATATTTCACCATAAATGGTTAATGTAGTGTCACCAATCTGACTTCTTTTGGTCTCCCTCAAGGTACTGTGCTATCTCCAATGCTTTTTATAGCTTATGTAGAGACATTTTGAGTTTGAGACTGATAAATTCAACAATGATATCCTTCGTGGATGACACTGCAGCTATTTTCCACGGTAATTCATGGGAGGAAGTGCATACCATAGCCGAACAGAATATGTCTCATATAAAGAAATGGTTGGATAAGAACACTTTGAGCTTAAATGTCGATAAAACTAATTATATTACGTTTTCATTAAAGTAGGACAAAATACAATCACTCCCTGAAACTACACTCTGCAACAACCCTGAAACTGCAATATAAACTTAAATGCCTGTAATTGCCCCACCATAAAAAAAGTTTCTAGTATAAAATACCTGGGGATCGTAATCGATGACCATCTCAAATGGGACGTGCATATCAAATCAATTTCCAAAAGAATGAGATACTCATCTTTCAAACTCCATCAAGTAAATAAAATTCTCAATAAGCATCATTTTAACATGCTATATCATGCATGAGTTAAATCAATCCTTTAATACGGGATAATTGTTTGGGGAGGTTGTTTCAATAGCCATTTAAATGAATTATTTGTTACCCAAAAGTTGATGTTTAAAACCATCCAGACTTTATCCTACGGAAATGGTTTTAATGATTTTGAGGTGATGACTGTGAGGCAATTGTATGTGAAAAATTAAATCGATTATCTAATGAAATATAAGGCAAATTTCCCACCTAGCCCAAACTCTATTGCAAATAACTACCGTTTAAGAGCCTCTGCAAACAGATACGTTACTTACAACACAAATACAGAAGGTATAAGGAGAAAATTAATTTACATAAGTTCCAAAGTAATAAATCAAATTCCAAATTATTTTCTCACAAAATCGAGATGCAGCAAACAGACTAAACTAGATATAAAAAACTGGATTAGGAGTAACTATTTTTTTGACATGTAGGAACTAGAGTTTCGCTATTTGATTTTCTGCAACTAAATTCCTTTTTTTCTCTTTGTCTGCTTTAGTAATAAGTGAAACATTTGATTTTTTATTACTAAAAAAGTATTATTTTTTTCATGAAGTGGACTCGCTTACCTTTCCCTTTTCTTCATTTTTTTCAGTTTCATTTTTTTACCTTCTTCTACCTGCCTATTACATGCGGTAGGGCTCTATAAATACTAGGTACGCGCAGTCACTGCCATATTGGGTCCCATTGAAGGAGTCAAATTCAAATTATATTGAAAAGATAAGTTATATTAATCAGTCAGCTGTAGTGTTTCAACTCTGCCTCAATTCTATTGGTTCTCAATAGATGATATGACTCAAAATGGCGGTGACTGAGTGTACCCAGTCTTTATAGTTCCTTAACATGCGGGAAACCATAGTTGGCTAGGTATTTCCCCTCCATCTTTTTAAGCACACCCCACCACAGTAACTGTTGAATTTGTTAATAATGTATTATTCTGTTATTGTGTTTTACTAATTTTTGTATTATATTATTCATAGTGTCTTTATGTGTGTTTAAATTGAAATAAATTAAAATAATAAAAATAAATAATAATAGGCTTTTCAAAGCGGCTCATTGCTATGAGAGATATAGGTTTCACTGGGTTCAGCTGAGCTTTCTCCGTCAAGTTAATGAAGCCATTGTTTATGAAGCCAGCGAATATTCAAATCCTAGCAGTCGTATCGCGCATACCAAACAAATGAAATGGTACTTAGTTTGAGTGGATTTGTATGAAATTTTACTTTTGAGAAGGAATACCAGCTACTGAACTTGACACTTGACTTACTATAATAAATGAAAGTTATGTAATTAAAATCATATTAAAAAATGATAAAATGATATATTACAGTAATTCCATTAGGATATTTATAATATTTTTGCTATATTTTCCAAATCCAGCTCCATCATCCTACTTCAAGACACTATCACAACATTACAACATTCACTGCAACATATAAGTCCTGGAGAACCCTCATGTCAAATCCAGAGGATTTTTCCCAATATTTACAGTACGTATATTGTCAAAAGGCAGAAGTGTTTGAAAAGCGTTCCTCATCACAAACTTGTGTGTTTGTAGAAAAATGGACAAAAATATTGTTTATCTCTTTCAAATAATGTTCAGATTCTCTCACAGTTGTACTGTCTCTATCCCTTCAATGTCTCGAACAAAAACTTTCAATGTACAATCAAATGGGATTTGTCGATAAAGTAAATAAGTTTTATATTTAATAAATAAAAGTTTATCGTGTAGGCTACAATAAAAAACCTGTTTCTATCGAGGAGAATAATCAAAAAGCTATTGGTGATCAAGATTAGTGGATTCAACTTTCAAATACTGTACCTTGATTGGTACTGGCTTCAATGATCGACTCTAATTGGCCAGCTCCTTCAGTGTTGAAAATTGGATGTCTCATCCAATCATAGAGCTTCTTCGTTAGCTTATAGTAAACGCTGTTATCATTCTCCATTTTGTTCTCAATTGCAGAAATTGGGCCATCTCTTGATCTTAAAAAACAATAATTTCTTGGAATTTTGCAAATTTTTCTTCTCAAACTCTTTAAAACTGATAGATAAATACTGGATTAGGTTTAAGATTGAAAAGGAATTCTGTTTAGAAAGGATGCAAAATTAAGAGAATAATATTATTGTTGAGTTCTTCTCGTAATTAGGAATGCGGGAATGTTCAAATTATTCTATCATCTCAAATGTATCTGATGTGATCTTGACATTATTATCTAGTTGGTTTTCAAATTAAAATACTGTGCTTATATTACATTTTCAAAGTTATAACTATAAATTAGAATTCAACCTCAAGAACGAAGAATAGGTAGCCTACTTTGAAGTTATAATGCAATTTTTTTGACAATGGTTGAAAATTAGAAAAATTTTATCTCTCTTTCCTCCAAACTTATTCTTCGAATTCAATTTCCTCTTCTCTATTGGAACAGACCGTTTAAGCTGCAAATATTTTGAAATGTTTGATTGTGAGCCAATTATTTACATATCAATTTGAACGTTGAAACAGGGTAGGCAAGCAAGTGCCCTACTCCAGTTATAAGGATGCCAAGTTATGTTCACTCTCCATTGATTTTCAATTCATTACATTACAGTAGGCTGTTTACCATGCAACTCTAGAATTGCTCTTCATACTAAAGAAATTAAGCTCATGGTTATTTCGTCAATCTTCCCAATCAACTCTGCAGATGAAAAGAGCTAGCTCTACCTGCTCTTAAGACAGAGATTTACGCCAATTAACATTATTGTGATGATAATAATATTGATAATAATTAATATTATTGTAGATTGTGATAAATAAATGAAATCTAATATAAATTTTGGATGGATAATGATTATGCATTAAACAATAAGAAGCAATTAACCTCGAAACGATCATTTCCAAGTTTGATAAATCTTTGTAATTCCGATATTGAATTTCAAATTGATATGACTCCTTCGCAGTTCTGGTAAAAATGATAAAATGCTTCACTATCATTTTCAATCAGCACAAAAAATTAGTAGAATCTGAAAATATGTTTCTACGCTTCTATTATCTATGACTCCACCTACTCTCTTTCATCACCTTGGAGTAGGAGTCCTCTTCTTGTCAGAGATCATAGAATAGGACTTCAATTTAGTTCTATTCTTTCTGGTTTTTGCTTGCTGCATTGAAAAATATTCTTTTTTAATTTATCATTTTAATAGATTCTTTGAGATTTTTCAATCGAGAATTCCAAAACTACTCACTTTTGATTAATAAGAAAACTATCCAATTCCATCTTTCAGGTTTCATCCTACACAATTGGTATCAAAATAAATATAATGTAGAAATATACATAATTATGTTGAACAAGTAGTGCAATGTTATTTCACCGTATAGAATATCTCATTTTCTCGCAGCTCCAAGATTTGCCAATGTTACGGATTATTTTTCGGCAGCTTAATCCTTCTGAAAGCCTTGCCGTAAAGTGCTAGGAATAAAGTACCTAGCTGATCTTTGCACTTTTGGTTTCCTCTAACTCCTGAGATAATATTTTTATATCATTAATGTTGATAACTTTTACGTGTTGAGCAACGACATAGTTTTGAAAATATTCTCTCTGAAAGACTTTGCCAGGCAGGAAGAATCCATTGCAGTCGATCTCCCAGCCTCTTATAAAGCAAAAATTAAGCAAAAACCCATTACTGAACGTGAAAAATGTAATGACATTGGCTTTCTTTCAGATTCTTTTATTGATTGATTCATCCGCATTTTTCATTCTAGGATTTAAAATAATTTAATAGGCTCTTCGTACAACCTTTCGTAGAAGATTCCTGCAGCTGTGATTGGCCAATGAAGAACACACAACATAGGCTATTTACTAGAGATATGTACTATGTACTCATGATACATTATACATAGAATAATATTGTGGTACTCTTAGTTCAGGTACAATACAATTTTTTGATCTAGTATTTGAATTAGAGTTCAGTTTAGTTGATGTAGAATACACTGGCGGCTCGTGCCCACGAAAAAGGTAAAGTGCTGTTCAGTAAAAGATACGGGAACTTCACCAGTTTCGTGGGTACGAGCCGCCAGCGGTAGAATATAATAATAATAATAATAATTCGTTTATTTCACTGCATTTTTACATACATTGAATCTGTATACATACATTAAATATAATAATTGAACATAAAATAATAATAGAATCTCACATGTAACAAAAAAAATAAAACCACAGTGCATCCCTCTTTAGGTTGAACCTGTGATGAGGGATGAAATATAGAATAAAGTTGTGTAGAGTGAATATTATTCCAATTTGGATAACATAAAATATTGTTACAACATAAATAATTGTTACAGAAGTGATTAAATTAGTGTTTAAAGCTAACTCTCTTATTTGGTTCTAGCTGTAGATCTAGCTCTTTGTTTCTGGCTAATCTCTGTATCTTGTCACGAAAACCCCCATCTCACGTTACAAAATAAATCAATTCGGAAATGAAACTCAAGAGTTGTTCCAATAAACCTGATTTCGTCAAAAGCTAAAGAGTTTTAAATTTGATTCCCCCCTACTCACACGTTACATTAGGACATGAGAAAAAAGGATGAAAACTTTTTATCTCTGGTTAAATTGTTCACTCAATCTTTGAAGTTAGTCTATACGCGTGCCAAACGTCCCCTTCAACTTTTATAGCTGTAGTTTAAACCATTTTCAACTATAAAAAAGTTACCTTTTGATCAAATTCAACAAAGCCCTATCGAATTGATCTCGATTTTGGAGTCCTGTAACTTATTTTATTGGAGACATCACAATGCTCTGTGCATTACTGTGGACGTGGAAGAGTCGAAACTGAGTGATAGCAGCTTAGTGGAGTGTAGAAAACTTGTTTTGCAATCAAATTTAAGTTTCTTGTATTATTATTTAATATCAATCCTGTTACTAGCTGGAAGATGAAGATACATGGGTTGGGGATAACTGGATGAGTTGATGGTAGGCGGTTAGAAAAGGCTGAACAAAACAAGCTAAGGATTGAAAAAAGTGTTCATAATAGCCTACTCAGCTTGAACCTGTAATAAATTGCAGAGAAATATACAACTTACACTAGTGTTATGTAAACCAAAGATGATGAGAGGATGAAACCAAACAGGCTACAATAATAATTATAATGAGTATGTATGAGTAATGAGTAGGTATAGTAGGTATGAGCGTAGATATAATATTCTATAGTTAGTATAGTATAGTTAGTATATATAGTATAGTATAGTTAGTCTATGGTATGAGTAATGTAGTCATAGTAGGTATGAGTGATGAGTTATAATGAGTACCGTATGAGTAAGCCAAGCCTCAAAATTCGAAAAAAGTTCTAATTAGTTTGTGATTTCCATTCAATTTTATAATTTCAACAAATCATGAGCTCAAAATGACTGCTCAATCATATTGTTACTTTCAAATTTAAATACGATTCATGTTTCACTCCCACTCATTTCTGAAAATAATTTCAGCTATTTCTTACTTTTTCTATAATAACCTCCATTACATATTTGTGTAGTTTTTATCATGTATTTGCCAATGTGCTTTCCAACAATTCCAATAATTTACAGTTGGTGACAATAAAATTGGCGGTTGGCGACTGACGCCAGCACTGACAGTAACATAACGTATAATTAATACTGTTAAATTTCAGGACTGTTTAAAAAAGTTTGCAAAAGCGATACGGGTTATTGAGTTCGCTCTCAAATCGATATGTACTCGCAGACCGCTTATTGCCAACTGTCCTGACAGAGCTAGCATTAATTACAGTCATTCGACCGCCACTTTCGTTGACTCCACTTTTTATTCGTTGTACCGTAGTGATCGATGCAACTGATGAGAACAAAACACGCCTATATAAGGATGAAAATCAAACTGAAAATTTAAATCGCTAATGCAATTGAACTTCAAGTTAATTCAAACAATTCCATTCGAACAAGTGGGGGCGAAAAAATCGAGAAAAAATGTCGATTCATCCGGTTGGTGTTGTAATTGAAAATTAAGTTTTAATTACTAGTCAGCACCATCATCAATTGAACTCGTTGATGAAATTACTCTCGGCTGGTCTGAAATAATTTGAGTTGCGTGAAAAAATGTCGCTCAAACAAATTTAACTTACTGAGTTAGGAAGTGATTCGAACATTTATCGTAGATTATTTTCCTTGTTCGTCCCCCATAGATAGTGTTGTTAACTTGTTAAACTGTCAACAATATCTTACTTTACATCTCTGCAACCCCTTTTAAAATACATTTTCAGCTATTTGCTTTCTTGTAGATGCTTGCTTCGCTCATCTATACTGTCTAGTAAAGACGAAGACTGTCCCCGCCTTGTGAGTTGCAGGCTGAACCAATAAGGCAACCAGCAGGCTTACTCCACTTGCTAGTTTGCTAGTCTGTTCAATTTCTACTCAGCAATTTCAGTACAGCTCAGTAAATTTCTTGTGAAGTCAAGTAGCCTAACCTTTTTGGTTCAGCGAGCCCAGTTCCCGGCGAATTTGGGAGAATTTCAAATAACAATAATGTTACTATAAAACCTTCCACTAATTCTAAACAAAAAATATTATATTTTGCTGACCTCAGAAATCATGCATGTGCGTGAGTTAAGGAAAAATAATGAAGAAATATAATTATAGGATAAATTTGTATTGAATTCATTTCATTTTTTGGACACTTATTCATTAGACAGTTATTTGAAAAATGCAACAGAGCAAAAGTTATCAAGTATCAGAGCAAGTTATTTCAGTAGAATATGTGACATCTAATCCATGATATTTGTTGATAATATTATTGACATTTTATGTTGATTAAGCCTTTCTTGGAATAATCGGGATTACGAAAAAAGTTGGAGCCTAAATCTCAATAATTAATTCAGGGAAATTAATAATGTTTGAATTGTTTTTATCAGCATGTAAAGCTTGAATGAGCTAGAAAATTTGAATCAGCCTATGAAGGATAATTCAGGAGGAAAGTGCCAAACTTCTCAGGCTGATTCCTTTCACCAAGTAGTGAAGAACGTTTCATAGGGCGTAGGCCTACCCTCAGAAAGTACAACCTACCTACTCAGTATAGCCTATATTAATTTGAGATAACATTTAATTTTTTCCCCATGTAGAACATACTTTAATGAGCTATTCCCATACAAAATATTGATTTATATTCTACTTCCCTACATAATCACCATTTTTGTCCATGCATTTCAGTGGGAGCAAGATTAATTTTTCAGGACCTCTTAAAAACTTCCACCGCCAAATCGGTTTTCCTGATTGAAACAAATTTTTGTCTTTGACTTCTTTGCTAACTTACCAAGTGATGTTCAAAAAGTGCAGATTTTTTAGATGTTCAGGGTTGAACTGCATGAAGCCTGAATCTATAGTTTCAATTCATCTTTAAAAAAATAAAGCTCCACAATGCTATTTTATTATATTAAAATAAGCCTTCCTGAACTGATCAAGTTGTGTTGAAAAAGCTAATTGCTTGGGGTTGATGCGGTTAAACTGCATAAAGTGAATAATCTGAATAATACTATGAATAATCAATTATTTACTGGTAATCTTCAAAGACGAAGTTTCAAAACGCTACTTTGGACACAATAAATCGCCTACTCAACAGAGCTCTTAATGCTCAAGATCAACAGAAGCTCAAAAAATCCCCCCGAACCCCCACTTGTTTGACTTTGAACCACCCCCTCCCAAAATCGAATCCTAGCTACGCCACTGTCGATTACCTTATTTGATGCATGTATCACATTATTTACTGTGTATCATCTTACCAGTGGCGTAACGTTTTCAGACCGGGCTCCCCCGCAAAAACAAAAAATCCGGGCCCCTTTATTTGAAATCATTCCCCTTCCCCCCCTATTCTCAACCCTTCTCCGCCATTAATTTCAATATTTTAACTAAATAACTTTCTGAAAATGGAAAACATACATTTTTCATGTTTGAAAGACATAGCCAACCCATGTAAAAACAAATATTGAATTTTATTGAAGTATACAACATTATTTATAATTATGAAGAATCATGTTCTAAGAGAGTAAAATAGGATCAAGCCTTCAGTTAGGATAACTGAATAGAAACAACTGATAGGGAGTAGCAAGTATGACAAAGGCAGTAAATTCTTAGAATAGTAGCTTAATTTGAAGTTATTGCCATATCACTATATCACACTTGCTACTCACTAGTAGTAGTAAAAGTAGATAGTAGCTATTTTGTGAGCATGTAGTGAAAAAGCGACAAACTGGCAATAGCTCAAAATAATCCAATACCCATTAAAATATTTAGTGTACTTGGAGAGAAGAAATGTAGTAGAGCTCTGAATAATAAAAATCCAAAATGCCATTTGCATATTGGATGTTTTTGCCAAAATAGCAATCATACTTCTCTTGATGAGCCGTTACTTCAATTTTATCTCTTTAGAAATCACGTACGGTAAGATATACATCATTTTGGGCCCAAGTACTTCACTTCTCAGGAAACCTTTATTTTATATTCGGGCCCCAGCCCGGGCCCCCTAGAGCCCCGGGCCCCCCCCCCCGCACCGCGGGGGCTGCGGGGGTGTACGTTACGCCACTGCACCTTACAATTAAATTGAAAAATTCAGATAAATTAAAAAAATTACCGTTAAATTCAGATAGGTTGAAGTAAATTGAAGTGGGTATGTCTACTTGGAATAAGTGCTAAGAAACACGGATGCTAGAATGTGTTCTAGCACAGAGGAGGTAATCCTCCTCATCCTCTGTTGTTCTAGTATCCGTGCTTATGAAAAACGCATCATAATATTCCGATTGCATTACAATTTGATACAATCAATGCCATACATAACACGATTCAATAAAAATTAGTCTATAATAAGATAGAAAGCCTTAATATTGGTTCTTGAGGAAAATCAGCCATTGAAAAATCAATCTATACAATCTATTGTTGGAGGGGAGGTAGACTGCTTTGGAATCAATCTCGCAATGTGATTGGTCGTTTCTTATCAAGCCCAGCCCCCAATTGGCCACACCTCCAACCAATCATGAGCCAGCAATGGAGAAAATGCTCTCCTTTTAAGTTTTGAAATTGTATTAAATTATTTTTCTCAATTCTCATCCAGATTTGTAATAGAAAGTGTAGGTAACTCTGCAAAATAGATCACATAAAAGATAAAAAACAATTATGTCATGATGAAAGTTTGACCAATCATTACTATTTTGAGGAGTAAAATATTTCTGGAAGATATACGAACCATATCAATTTTCCATTTCTTGAACTTTTTGAAAAAAAGAATCGGCGAAGTTTGTTTTGCTTTGATTGTAAATTGAATGTTCAGAGTTTTCACACATGCAACTTAACAACTATTTCCAAGAATGTCATTCCTCTTTATGTTAATGACATTTCTATTTTGTGACTCTTATCTCTCAGAGGATTTCTATCTTTTTCTGAATAAACCTCAATATTATTCTTAAAAACATACAAGTTTGTCCTTCAAGATGCACTTGAGAATCAGATCAACTTGAAGAATCAAAGATTCTTGGTAAAGAACATACAATAATATGAGCTTTGATTTCTCTCTTTTCTTGAAGATGGAAAACAATCTATTGCTAACATTTTTCTAGGTGACCGAGGTCCTGAACGCGGTTCTCAATCCTTCAATTGAACTTGCAAACACGCGGCTCTCAGCCGCGGCAATTGATTTGTTGAGGTTATTCATTTTCTAGTAAAATATTCGTCTCTGAATAAATGTTTGCCTACTGATTCTGATATTATTTATCAACCTATAGCCTACATTTAAAAGTAGACTTTATTTAGGTTTACTTGGTGAGAGTATAAGACGCAGTGAGAATAGCTGACACACAGTTAGAATGTAAATACTGAATAAATTTTGTAATTCCGTGTCTCCTCAGTTTGCAGGAATTATAACTTTTCCTTGGAGAGATGGGAGCGTGCCACGTCTGTGAAGTTGGCCCGGATGATGTTAGCCCTGACGACGAAAATGTTATGAATCGTTAGTTTAGCGTTAGTTTAGGTTTGTTTTGATAAATTTGACGTTTGTTTAGAATTCTAAATACCAAATTTAGAAGTTTCAAATTTTCCGGGCCAACTTCACGCCAGCCCGGAAGTTTCCACAGAATTGGTTGAAAATAGTCTAGATCGTTAGTTTAGCGTTAGTTTAGGTTTGTTTTGATAAATTTGACGTTTGTTTAGAATTCTGAATACAAAATTTGGAAGCTTCAAATTTCCCGGGCCAACTTCACGCCAGCCCGGAAGTTTTAGCAAATTTGGTTGAAAATAGTCTAGAACGTTAGTTTAGCGTTAGTTTAGGTTTGTTTTGACAAATTTGACGTTTGTTTAGGTCTCTGAATACCATATTTGGAAGTTTCAAATTTTTGTCTGGGCCAACTTCACACCCCAGTTCCAGACCACAATTCTCAATGGAATGTGTTGAAAGTAATCTAGATCGTTAGTTTAGCGTTAGTTTAGGTTTGTTTTGACAAATTTGACGTTTGTTTAGGATTATGAAAACCAAATTTGGAAGATTCAAATTTTCTGGGCCAGCTTCACACCAGCCCGGAAGTTCTCACAAAATTGGTTAAAAATAGTCCAAATCGTTAGTTTAGCGTTAGTTTAGGTTTGTTTTGACAAATTTGACGTTTGTTTAGGTCTCTGAATACAAATTTTGATTTTTTTATTGAAGTTAAAATAGTTACTTATGGATCTGGGGCGGAAAGTGCACCTTTTCCTCCTTGAGAATGGAAAAGTACAGGCCAGTTAGTTCCAGGCCACAATTCGCATTGGAATGGGTTGAAAATAGTTTAGATCGTTAGTTTAGCGTTAGTTTAGGTTTGTTTTGACAAATTTGACGTTTGTTTAGGTCTCTGAATACCATATTTGGAAGTTTCAAATTTTTGTCTGGGCCAACTTCACACCCCAGTTCCAGACCACAATTCTCAATGGAATGTGTTGAAAGTAGTCTAGATCGTTAGTTTAGCGTTAGTTTAGGTTTGTTTTGACAAATTTGACGTTTGTTTAGGATTATTAATACCAAATTTGGAAGATTCAAATTTTCTGGGCCAGCTTCACACCAGCCCGGAAGTTTTTACAAAATAGGTTTAAAATAGTCCAAATCGTTAGTTTAGCGTTAGTTTAGGTTTGTTTTGACAAATTTGACGTTTGTTTAGGATTATTAATACCAAATTTGGAAGATTCAAATTTTCTGGGCCAGCTTCACACCAGCCCGGAAGTTCTCACAAAATTGGTTAAAAATAGTCCAAATCGTTAGTTTAGCGTTAGTTTAGGTTTGTTTTGACAAATTTGACGTTTGTTTAGGTCTCTGACTACCAAATTTGGAAGATTCAAATTTTCTGGGCCAGCTTCACACCAGCCCGGAAGTTCTCACAAAATTGGTTAAAAATAGTCCAAATCGTTAGTTTAGCGTTAGTTTAGGTTTGTTTTGACAAATTTGACGTTTGTTTAGGTCTCTGAATACAAATTTTGATTTTTTTATTGAAGTTAAAATAGTTACTTATGGATCTGGGGCGGAAAGCGCACCTTTTCCTCCTTGAGAATGGAAAAGTACAGGCCAGTTAGTTCCAGGCCACAATTCGCATTGGAATGGGTTGAAAATAGTTTAGATCGTTAGTTTAGCGTTAGTTTAGGTTTGTTTTGACAAATTTGACGTTTGTTTAGGTCTCTGAATACCATATTTGGAAGTTTCAAATTTTTGTCTGGGCCAACTTCACACCCCAGTTCCAGACCACAATTCTCAATGGAATGTGTTGAAAGTAGTCTAGATCGTTAGTTTAGCGTTAGTTTAGGTTTGTTTTGACAAATTTGACGTTTGTTTAGGATTATTAATACCAAATTTGGAAGATTCAAATTTTCTGGGCCAGCTTCACACCAGCCTGGAAGTTCTCACAAAATTGGTTAAAAATAGTCCAAATCGTTAGTTTAGCGTTAGTTTAGGTTTGTTTTGACAAATTTGACGTTTGTTTAGGATTATTAATACCAAATTTGGAAGATTCAAATTTTCTGGGCCAGCTTCACACCAGCCCGGAAGTTCTCACAAAATTGGTTAAAAATAGTCCAAATCGTTAGTTTAGCGTTAGTTTAGGTTTGTTTTGACAAATTTGACGTTTGTTTAGGTCTCTGAATACAAATTTTGATTTTTTTATTGAAGTTAAAATAGTTACTTATGGATCTGGGGCGGAAAGTGCACCTTTTCCTCCTTGAGAATGGAAAAGTACAGGCCAGTTAGTTCCAGGCCACAATTCGCATTGGAATGGGTTGAAAATAGTTTAGATCGTTAGTTTAGCGTTAGTTTAGGTTTGTTTTGACAAATTTGACGTTTGTTTAGGTCTCTGAATACCATATTTGGAAGTTTCAAATTTTTGTCTGGGCCAACTTCACACCCCAGTTCCAGACCACAATTCTCAATGGAATGTGTTGAAAGTAGTCTAGATCGTTAGTTTAGCGTTAGTTTAGGTTTGTTTTGACAAATTTGACGTTTGTTTAGGATTATGAATACCAAATTTGGAAGATTCAAATTTTCTGGGCCAGCTTCACACCAGCCCGGAAGTTTTTACAAAATAGGTTTAAAATAGTCCAAATCGTTAGTTTAGCGTTAGTTTAGGTTTGTTTTGACAAATTTGACGTTTGTTTAGGATTATTAATACCAAATTTGGAAGATTCAAATTTTCTGGGCCAGCTTCACACCAGCCCGGAAGTTCTCACAAAATTGGTTAAAAATAGTCCAAATCGTTAGTTTAGCGTTAGTTTAGGTTTGTTTTGACAAATTTGACGTTTGTTTAGGTCTCTGACTACCAAATTTGGAAGATTCAAATTTTCTGGGCCAGCTTCACACCAGCCCGGAAGTTCTCACAAAATTGGTTAAAAATAGTCCAAATCGTTAGTTTAGCGTTAGTTTAGGTTTGTTTTGACAAATTTGACGTTTGTTTAGGTCTCTGAATACAAATTTTGATTTTTTTATTGAAGTTAAAATAGTTACTTATGGATCTGGGGCGGAAAGTGCACCTTTTCCTCCTTGAGAATGGAAAAGTACAGGCCAGTTAGTTCCAGGCCACAATTCGCATTGGAATGGGTTGAAAATAGTTTAGATCGTTAGTTTAGCGTTAGTTTAGGTTTGTTTTGACAAATTTGACGTTTGTTTAGGTCTCTGAATACCATATTTGGAAGTTTCAAATTTTTGTCTGGGCCAACTTCACACCCCAGTTCCAGACCACAATTCTCAATGGAATGTGTTGAAAGTAGTCTAGATCGTTAGTTTAGCGTTAGTTTAGGTTTGTTTTGACAAATTTGACGTTTGTTTAGGATTATTAATACCAAATTTGGAAGATTCAAATTTTCTGGGCCAGCTTCACACCAGCCCGGAAGTTTTTACAAAATAGGTTTAAAATAGTCCAAATCGTTAGTTTAGCGTTAGTTTAGGTTTGTTTTGACAAATTTGACGTTTGTTTAGGATTATTAATACCAAATTTGGAAGATTCAAATTTTCTGGGCCAGCTTCACACCAGCCCGGAAGTTCTCACAAAATTGGTTAAAAATAGTCCAAATCGTTAGTTTAGCGTTAGTTTAGGTTTGTTTTGACAAATTTGACGTTTGTTTAGGTCTCTGACTACCAAATTTGGAAGATTCAAATTTTCTGGGCCAGCTTCACACCAGCCCAGAAGTTCTCACAAAATTGGTTAAAAATAGTCCAAATCGTTAGTTTAGCGTTAGTTTAGGTTTGTTTTGACAAATTTGACGTTTGTTTAGGTCTCTGAATACAAATTTTGATTTTTTTATTGAAGTTAAAAAAGTTACTTATGGATCTGTGGAGCGCAACTTTTCCTCCTTGAGAATGGAAAAGTACAGGCCAGTTAGTTCCAGGCCACAATTCGCATTGGAATGGGTTGAAAATAGTTTAGATCGTTAGTTTAGCGTTAGTTTAGGTTTGTTTTGACAAATTTGACGTTTCTTTAGGTCTCTGAATACCATATTTGGAAGTTTCAAATTTTTGTCTGGGCCAACTTCACATCCCAGTTCCAGACCACAATTCTCAATGGAATGTGTTGAAAGTAGTCTAGATCGTTAGTTTAGCGTTAGTTTAGGTTTGTTTTGACAAATTTGACGTTTGTTTAGGATTATTAATACCAAATTTGGAAGATTCAAATTTTCTGGGCCAGCTTCACACCAGCCCGGAAGTTTTTACAAAATAGGTTTAAAATAGTCCAAATCGTTAGTTTAGCGTTAGTTTAGGTTTGTTTTGACAAATTTGACGTTTGTTTAGGTCTCTGAATACAAATTTTGATTTTTTTTATTGAAGTTAAAATAGTTACTTATGGATCTGGAATGTTTGTTGACACAATTCGCATTTGTCACAACACACCTAAAATAACACTGAACTAACGTTCTAGACTATTTTGAACCAATTTTATGAGAATTTCAGGGCTTGTGTGAAGCTGGCCCGGAAAATTTGAAACTTCCAAATATGGTATTCAGAGACCTAAACAAACGTCAAATTTGTCAGAACAAACCTAAACTAACGCTAAACTAACAATCAAAACTATTTTCAACCCATTACAATGCGAATTGTAGCCTGGAACTAACTGGCCTGTACTTTTACATTCTCAAGGAGGAAAAGGTGCACTTTCCGCCCCAGATCCATAAGTAACTATTTTAACTTCAATAAAAAAATCAAAATTTGTATTCAGAGACCTAAACAAACGTCAAATTCGTCAAAACAAACCTAAACTAACGCTAAACTAACGATCTAGTCTATTTTCAAATCATTCTATGAGAACTTCTGGGCTGGTGTGAAGTTGGCCCGGAAAATTTGAAACTTCCAAATTTGGTAGTCAGAGACCTAAACAAACGTCAAATTTGTCAAAACAAACCTAAACTAACGCTAAACTAACGATTTGGACTATTTTCAACCAATTTTGTAAAAACTTCCGGGCTGGTGTGAAGCTGGCCCAGAAAATTTGAATCTTCCAAATTTGGTATTCATAATCCTAAACAAACGTCAAATTTGTCAAAACAAACCTAAACTAACGCTAAACTAACAATCTAGACTACTTTCAACACATTCCATTGAGAATTGTGGTCTGGAACTGGGGTGTGAAGTTGGCCCAGACAAAAATTTGAAACTTCCAAATATGGTATTCAGAGACCTAAACAAACGTCAAATTTGTCAAAACAAACCTAAACTAACGCTAAACTAACGATCTAGACTACTTTCAACACATTCCATTGAGAATTGTGGTCTGGAACTGGGGTGTGAAGTTGGCCCAGACAAAAATTTGAAACTCCCAAATATGGTATTCAGAGACCTAAACAAACGTCAAATTTGTCAAAACAAACCTAAACTAACGCTAAACTAACAATATAAACTATTTTTAACCTATTCCAATGCGAATTGTGGCCTGGAACTAACTGGCCTGTACTTTTCCATTCTCAAGGAGGAAAAAGTGCACTTTCCGCCCTAGATCCATAAGTAACTATTTTAACTTCAATAAAAAAATCAAAATTTGTATTCAGAGACCTAAACAAACGTCAAATTTGTCAAAACAAACCTAAACTAACGCTAAACTAACGATCTAGACTATTTTCAAATCATTCTATGAGAACTTCCGGGCTGGTGTGAAGCTGGCCCGGGAAATTTGAATCTTTCAAATTTGGTATTCATAATCCTAAACAAACGTCAAATTCGTCAAAACAAACCTAAACTAACGCTAAACTAACGATTTGGACTATTTTCAACCATTTTTGTAAAAACTTCAGGGCTGGCGTGAAGTTGGCCCGGAAAATTTGAAACTTCCAAATTCGGTATTCAGAATCCTAAACAAACGTCAAATTTGTCAAAACAAACCTAAACTAACGCTAAACTAACGATTTGGACTATTTTCAACCATTTTTGTTAAAACTTCCGGGCTGGCGTGAAGTTGGCCCGGAAAATTTGAAACTTCCAAATTCGGTATTCAGAATCCTAAACAAACGTCAAATTTGTCAAAACAAACCTAAACTAACGCTAAACTAACGTTCTAGACTATTTTCAACCAAATTTGCTAAAACTTCCGGGCTGGCGTGAATTTGGCCCGGAAAATTTGAAGCTTCCAAATTTGGTATTCAGATTTCTAAACAAACGTCAAATTTATCAAAACAAACCTAAACTAACGCTAAACTAACGATCTAGACTATTATCAACCAAATCTGTGGAAACTTCCGGGCTGGCGTGAAGTTGGCCCGGAAAATTTTAAACTTCTATTTTTGGTACTCAGAATTCTAAACAAACGTCAAATTTATCAAAACAAACCTAAACTAACGCTAAACTAACGATTCATAACATTTTCGTCGTCAGGGCTAACATCATCCGGGCCAACTTCACAGACGTGAGCGTGCCTGGTCCTTATCTGAATTTTTTTCATGTTTGGACGCTCGTTATACTCTCTTGTCATGTTCTATGGTTATTTCGTCATTTCCATAATTTTGTAACACCATCTCTATGATTTAGATATAGATTAAATTTTTCTGAAAGATAGTGAAAGATAGATTGCATTTTTCTCTTATGCAAACATAGAAGTCTGAATCAACGGGTATAAGAGAGAGGAAATACTATTTGTCATTCTCATTATAAATTATAATGATATCATGTAATGGTTGAAATTCTAAGAGATCAAATGGAATTATTGAGAATTCCAGTATATATGTAGCCTAAACTAGTTTTTTTATTACCAATATAGCTTGAATTTCTTTTTTCTGTTTAGAGTAGCCTATACTGAGCATACAGTCAATGTACCTGCTAACTACAATAATTAAAAACTACTACCAAAGTCTATCACTAGCTCAACTGTTGTCACTAATAAATTCAGTATTATCACTCACCTTAACAGCTGTGAGTATATAGCTGCGATCTAGCTAAATTTGATAACAATTGCAGTGATGCTTGATGCAGCTGAACAGCGCTTATTCTGGGCTTTTTGAATTCGGGGCTCGGGTTTTGTAGCGCTTGTTTCTGGCCTTGCGCATGCGCAAACACAAAGCCATACAACATTATTTCAACCCCCTCACACACCAACCCCCACAAAGGGGGTGCCTTGGGGCACATCTTGAACTTCGCACTAGTGCCCGTGCAACAAAGAGACCACAAATTATCACTTTTGAGTATTTTTTCTTTCTATTCAGTCCCATCATCCAGCTATGACGTTCGTCACTGTTTCTACATGTGATGAAAATTTGTTCCTGTTCTATTTCTCTCCTTTTGATTGAGAGAAATTGATTACTTTCTGTATTCTGTAAATACAAATATTGATGATTTAGCCTACTTTTAGTTGGCAAAAATGGATTGAAAGCTATAGTTTATGTTTGAGATGTACCACACATAATGCCTAATTGAAATAAACTCAATTTTAATAATAGGCTATTTATTTATTTAGCATGTGGCTTTTAATAGTGGGGAGTCCCAAGGGTTGTTCCACTTCGCCAGATAATCTCATTTTCCACAAAAGGAGACATGAGTTTTATAGTTCTTTTAAAAAGTTCATTTGATAACATAATTTTTTATTTCAAAACATTGTTGACTATTAAAACTATGATTTATAATAATATGATTATTGTGCCTATATCATATCCAATCCAATAGAATAATACTAGAGTCCTTACTTATTTATACGCATATGATTCGAAAATTATTCATTTGACTTGGAAATAGTCAAGAAACTTCAACTAAAAACTTGCCACTTAATTTCTAAAATCATTAATTTTCAAGGGAAACAACTTATACGAGAGAAAGAACTTATAACACAGGAAATAGAACGTATAAATACATCTACTTAATAATAATAGTCCATGGAACAAAGTCTTACGTGGTTGTAAGAAACCGAGAAAACATCACAAACACTATTGAAAATACAATGAGATGATGCTCAAATTCGAATGATAATTTCACACAAAAGTAAGTTATATCAAGAAACAAATATTCTTGACTGAAACTTTGTCAATCTGGATCTGATTAATAAATAAGAATTCTTTGATGATACCGTGCTTATCTTTATCTGAATCTGAAAACTTTATGAACGGATACTGGTCTGCCATTATTTGAAGGAATACCATTATTGAATCACCTTTTTCAATACAATGCCATTTATGCATTTCAGTTTTTCGAATACTCATTCTCATCAATTATCTTGAATCCACGTGATCAGAATCGGAAAATATAGAGGAGTGTTGAAATTTATAAATAAATAATTCCAAAACATTTCAGCGTAAGGTCGAGAAGCCCGGTATAAGATGGAATCTCATGAAACTACGCAGTACGATCTGAAAATTGCTTATACACTGCTAAATTGGGTGTGAGAAGAATGTGAAAAACATTTCGAAAATGAGAAATTTGCTTGTGATTCATTTCGTTTAGCTATCGCTCGACTTTGTACGAATGTAGGAGTCTATTGTTGACAGCTGAAGAATAAAAGAAGCCCCTCATGTGACATTTGACGATGACAATCAGCAGTTTTTGTAGAGAATTGACAATGTAATTACAATTTGATCGAGTAAAGTTCAGTATTGATATAAACAAATTATTGAGGCGACCTTTATTTCGTAAAAAGCGAGATAGTTAACTTGATGCAAATCAAATCGTGGCGATTCAATCTTTATCAATCAGAATCAATAATCATTTCATCATCCAGCAATCAAAAACATAATTTTAGCATTGGAGTTGAAATTATTTTTCATGAATTGAATTTAAATAATTTTTCAGTTCAATTGTCTGAAGCGTTACACATTCATTCAATACGTCAAACCTATGCACTGGTTCAGGGTTCGATTTCCACTTCGTCCTGGATTTTTGTCACCATATCATTTTTCACCTTATTTCCCACGTAGAAGTAAATTCGTAAGGGTTTCATCCTCATTCGCAGCAAAATCAATCAATCAATGCTGAACTGAGTGATATGGAAATCATTAATGAAAGCAAAAATCTAGTGAATGAATAGGTTCTATTCTGAGAATATTGGCTCAATATTAGCGTTTTACTATTTTCGGAGTTTTCCTTAAACTAGATTAGATTTCTTGAGAACCTATTGGCAGAAAATGTTGAAATTTGGTAAACGGGTCAAGATTAGGTCTAGAATACTGTGTTCAATACATTTCGAAACCCTTTCGAGGTTACGCCTGTTACAAGGTTTTCCAATGTTTGGAATCTGCACTATTGTTTATTTCACGGGAACTACTGAACTAAATACGTTCAAATCATATACTCAGGT
Source organism: Sogatella furcifera (assembly GCA_017141385.1). NCBI lineage: Eukaryota > Metazoa > Arthropoda > Insecta > Hemiptera > Delphacidae > Sogatella > Sogatella furcifera. The sequence continues at coordinate 38,489,426 of CM029550.1, forward strand.
TGAGCTGAGGTAATAGAAGAAATTCAGAACTATTACCCAATAGTACCCTGTTGAGTGATATGATGATCAAAGCAAATCCATTCGAATGGAATTTGCAGGTGAGCGGAGCAAGCCTGTTTGTCTCAGGTGACACTGACAGACATTTTGCAGGCGAGCGAAGCGAGTCTGTTTCACTCACTGACACTGCTGATACTGTCGGAAGTACAGGCTCCGCCCCTGGCTTGGCGGAGAATGCAAGCGAAGCGAGCCTGCCGGCTAGTAATTTATAGACTCATTATAATTCCAAATAAGAGATGTTTTACTAATCATTTAAAGATCATGTTCCCGCAATGTAAGATGTGAAAATCAGATCCATTCATTATTTATTGATAAGCCTTGTCAGATCTGACGATTGCTAATTATTGCTAGGTTGTAACAGCTGCTTGCTGTTTTTCAGGAACTTGAAGTTAAGTTATTAGCAAGCCTTATTCAGGCAACCTTATTAAGGCAACCCTCCTACCGGAGGAGGCAAGAGAACTGGACTTCAAGGCCCTGAGTAGATTCTGCTCTGGCCTTGGATTATGGAACATGGCATAAGCCAAAGAGGGGATGCCACAAAAGATTAGATTAGATTAGATTAGATTACTTTATTCAAATAGATAACAAAATTCGGCTTAGATTATACATTGTAATATGAATGAGTAAAACAAAATTATCCTATAAATTTCACAAAATAGAGACTTCTAGTAAAAATACGGAAACGGTGATGTAATGAATGCAAAATTTATACAAATTTTAAATTGGAGGTTCTGCGAAATGAATAAGGAGTAAGTTATCTAATTGAAAAGGCGAAGTTTAGACATATATGTCCATTCTTGGGAAAGGATAATAAGGATATCCTTTCCAATAATACTTGGCCTTGGGTTGAAAATCAATAACGAGCTATTAAGATTACTAAAGATAGTAAGAAAAATTATTATACAATTTAAACTAGATTTAAATGGATCAATACTTAATCGTATTCGAATTATATTATAAGATGAGTAACAATAAAAATGATAATGATAAATGGTACTATGGATTGACTCAAAGTAAAATAATTTAAAGTAAAATTATTTACAAGTATATGGTAGTGAATGAAAATTTGCGATGAATGACAAGAGTGGGTTAATATTATAATAACAGTTTGGATAATGAATGTGTGATGATAGTGTAAAATGGAAGTTCAAATTATAATTAAGAGTATGAAGAGAAAGTGATGATGGTAAGTGATGATAGTGGATTTATTCAAGTATGTAAGTAATAATAAGGGGAATAGTGGAATTTGTCATGTTGCTCTAGGTTTGGACATATTCGATCATTTTGTCAACAAGATGTTTTCTAAACTTCAAGATGAAGCTCGCTCGGCTCTCAATAGACCTAATCGATTCAGGGATGGCATTCCATTCACGGCAGCCTGAGACTAGAAAGGACTTAGTATAGATTGTAGTTCGGTGAATTGGAATCCTCATAGTATTTTCTCCAGTTCTCGTGCGTGAAACTTCTATTCTCCTACCCTCAGAAACAAATTTTAAATAGTTTTCAAAATAATTAGGTTTACCATATTTTAAAATATCCCTGACAAGCTTGACAATTCGAAGCATCAGCTAAGATAAGATGAGAGCCTCTTTTCCTTCCTATTCACTTGCATGTATGGCATGTATATCGGGTAACTTTAAGGTTGAGCTTAAAATATGTGCTTGGGTGATTCTTTCATGACGTTGGAGAGAGTAAACAAATCTTAGGCAATAGTTTTGACAGCGCTGTAGTTTATCATTGAGTGTTACTGTCATGTCATTGAGTACAGAGTTACAGTACATAAAGTGTGGGAAGATAAGTGATTTAACCAGCAGCAAGATCGAATAGCGGTCGCGGTGGCTAAGGGTTACAAAGCCCAACCCATTAGAAAAAAGCTTATTCACCTTGCTGGCCTGGTTGGCGCAGTGGGCTAGGGCGTCACCACCTTCAGTGCGCTAGCACTGCCAGGTCTGGGTTCGAATCCCAGTGGCATGGCTGTTTTTACCTCATCAATCACCTCCGCACTCAATATCCATTACCCACGCACAAGCTCAAATGCTTTTGTGGGCATCATCTGCAATGAAAAATTTTACTTTGAAAAGAAAAACAGCTGCTTGCTGTCTGCTTTTCAGGAATAGTTTAGTTATTAGCAAGCCCTATTCACCAGGTTTGCATGAGCCTTTTGTAGGCTGCTTGTAGAAACGAAGTGTTTTTTTAAGGAGCTGAAGAAAATAATGATAATCTTCGCTGGAATAATCGTACCGTAGCTTAAGTACAGTGCGCACGGCTTTAGAAGTTCTGATCCAGGGGCGAACCCAGAAATAAAATTTCGGGGGATATGACGGAATGAACCCAGAAAAACTCCTGTTCCCAGAAGAGGGAGGGGGGTAGGAGATGTTGTTTCTTGCATGGGATATCTATAGCCAATGCATTTGCTTCCTCTCATAATCATATATTTTTACTGTGTAGAACTTTGGAATTTTGTTGTCATGGTAAAATTTTAACAAGCTAAAATTTGTCGTGCTCTAAATTTTTTCGAAATTTGATATTTTTTGGTAGTGAATGGTGATTTTAGTGATATTCCTCATGTTTTGGACTCTCTTGATTCGGAAGAACTTTTGAAAATTCAAATCTCAGTGTATAACATCAAGAAATACCATGATTTCCCATTGACGGAAATCAAGGTTATGGTGCCGGTGGAACTTCCTTTTGGAACTCCCCACCGAATACGGCATAAGAATGAATGAATGAACTGTGTAGAAAAATTTATTCACCAATTATTGTAGAACAAGAAAATAATTGATTTGAACAAGAGCTATTGTTTTCTTGTAGTTGTATATTGTATTCAACAATATTATTGTTGAGTTGAATGTTGAAGTTCTCTAAGCTGTGCTGAAAGATTTTTTCTGTCATTTTGAATTTAAACTGAAGAATACATGTATTCTGGATACTGAGTATTGCGATGTGATTGGATAATATTATGTGCAGTATATTTGATGATTGTACCTTAGTTCCAAATGTTTATTGATAATTATTGTCTTGGAAACAATAGTTTATGGACCTGATTGTTTGAGTCTTCATTACATAAGTATATTGTATTTTATTGAATAAATGAAATGAAATTGTTGAAATTATATAGATTAACATAGAAAATCTTATCACAAAATGAAATCTACAAGACGCAGAGATTTATTTTGAGACATTTTATTCAATTATATGAACAGGGTTAACGGGAAAATATCTGTGAATGAATAGTTCAAATGATTCCGATCTATAGCACTTCTCATGTATGATTTTACTTTCTGAAGAGTTCAAAAGGAGCTCTTGAGTTAAGAAAACGTTGTTGTTGTAACAGAAATCGTTGCGCTAATATTCAACATTCTATGGGACATTTCATAAGGGAAAATATTCTTGTTCCATTCATTCAAGCGAGAAATGGAATATTTGGGCTTGTGATGCTTAGTTCCATTCTGTCTCCAGATTTCCCCGCGAGGAATTTTTACAAAAAAGTACCTAAAACTATATTTTTTAGAAGTTTTAAGCCTTATTAGTCAAACATTTGGCAACTCCAACGAAGTGCATTCTATCTAGTGTAAGATGAGCCCCAATTTCGGGGGGGGGATATATCCCCTATATCCCCCCCCTGGGTTCGCCCCTGTTCTGATCTTAATAACTACGTCAAATTCTAATCTTCCCCACTCGTTTTTATTTTGATATTACAGTAGTATTATATAGGCCTACATTACATTCTATTATTATTGCCCAATACAGTATTTGTATAGACAGTTATGGAGCAATCTCCTTTTAACAACTCACAATTTAATCACCCAACAATTTTGCTATCTTTTGACGCTAAAGTTATCGCAACTCGCACTTTAGTTTTAGGCAATTCCAAGATTATGATACTTCTTACAATGCAACTTTATCAGTATCAGTTGAGAAGTTTCACGTCTCAAATTCTTTTGTCACTGTCACAATTTATTTTTCGGTGATATGACATGATTCACTCCTGTAGTTTTTTCGATGTGAAGCAGTGAATTCTGAAGTGTATTCTAACAGTTGACGTTTTCATAGGATCGAAAAGTTATTTTTATAGTGTTATTAAAAGTCTAAAGACTATGAGTACATTATATTTTATGATTAGTGATCATAGTTATCATTAAAAGGTAAGTTCTCGTTGTATATTTGATGATTAAAAAATGCACAATAATTTCCATATTCTCGAACAAGAAAGAGAATCTCAACAGACGTCTGAGCCACGTATAGTAAAATAATAAGGTACCTACCGAAACTTACATGAAGTGAAATTCTCCTGATTGAAAATTGATGAAAACATAAGAGGAAAAAATTCGCTCCGGCAGCTGGCGGTCGGAAAGAGTGCATTTCAAATGCAATTCTATGATGGCTCAAATCATATGACTTATAATGAGCTATTCAGGGTATGAATTCAAAGGCGCCGTTTTCGAAAAACACAATTTTTGGCATTGTGTTATTCGCCATTTAGATTGGATTTAGATTGATTTCTCTGCCATTTTTGATTGGATTTTTTTTCGTTGATGGCTCAAATTGTAGGGAATAATAAGGGTATTATACCCACCAATTTTCAAAACGATCACGTTATTGGTCGATTTGTAGTGATTTTTCAAAATTTTCATCCCCTAATTTCACCCCCTACCCTTGGACCAATTTGGCTGGTTAACGAACTTGACCAAGATATTAACACTAATGATTTTTGTGCAAAATTTGGTCGCTCTCCGACAAGCCCTTCGGGAGTTATCGTGTTAACAAGAAACTGTACATATATATATATATATATATATATATATATATATATATATAGAGATATATGAATTTGAACGGACATCAGATTCGTGTTCTAGGGGCTCGGAAACGTGTAAAAAATATATCACATCATAAATTTTCGATTGTCAGGGCAAGACCAATAGTGCATTTTTTCAAATGAAATGCACTAAAAAACATATTAATATTGTAGGATGGTTATATCAGTTGATCAATCATTACATATGGATTGATAATAACATGTGTAATAAACAACTTTCAAATAATAAATAAATAACAAGTTAGTTTTTAGAATAAACTCAATGTGAAAGGTTGAAATAAACAGTAAGTTGTGATATAAAATGTCATTTTATTTATAGTGAGAAATAGAAATCTCCTATAATATGCTTTGCTGACAGCGTAAACATATTTCCACTAATTTTCACACTAAAATCTAAATTTTGAATTTTGAAATAGATTCACAAAAAAGCTTTAATCAAAACACATTCAAAACTTCGAAAGTTTGAATTCTCCCTCCCTCGTCTTTCTTATTGATGCTTCCTCTTTTACCAATTTGTACATTTCTTTTCCAAATATTCAGTCAATTTTTCTGTTTTTGAATCAGCTGATAACAAAATACTTTTTTTTTCAGAAGAAACCCCCAATCACGAGTACCGGGTACCAATCAAAAGCATGACTTACTAGATCTTCTTACCACTGAAAAAAATGGTTTCAACCACTTCTCAAAGGAAAATATATGATTCGTATGAGAAAATCTTGAGGAAACTAATAAAAATCTTATATTAGGTATCCTTATCATAGGCCTTCCGAGAAAGAAGAATGTTTTTCGAGACATTTTTCCTGTTCTGGCCAGAAAATGGAGCTCAATCAACTTTTCGAAAGTAACGATGAATGCGATGAGGAGTTCTTCAAGAAAAGATTTGAACGTTTATGTGATAGTGACTGCCAGTTTATAGTAAGCTGTGATAGAGTAGTAATAAAAGGACATAAGTTAATTTTTTCTTTGGCCAGTAAGATGTTTTATGCGTTATTCTACGAGAATTCAGAAGAGGATTCAGCAGTTTCAGTTAGTGACTTGGAGCCCGAAGGATTCGAAAAAATGAAGAAATACATTTATACAGGTGAAGTCATTTTCAATAATTATGATGAAGTGTATTTAACAATGGAAGCAAGTAGAGAGTGCTTCATTCCGCAACTTTTTAAGATTTGTGTGGAAATATTGAAGGATGCAATTGATATTGATACTATACCCGTATTGTACTACTGCTATGTGAAAGAAATGGAAGAATTGGACATTACTATCACAGGGATGAATGAAGTAATTCACAATGTTATTGAAGAGAGAACTCACGAATTACTCGATGATGTCAACTTTATACTAGCTAAACCCGAGATTATCAGTTGGGTACTAAGTTTTGAATCAATGGCATTGAATTCAGAACTTGATCTTTACAAATTTATAGAAAAATGGGGTCTTGCGAAAATTGAGCATAATAATGATGCATCTGAAGAGTTGGGCTTATGGTTCAATAATTTCGTTGGGCAAATCCGTTTCATGACAATGGATGCAAAAGAATTTGCTGAAGTTGTCAAATCTACATTGTCCCTATTGACGGTTGCGGAGAAATTGGCCATTGCTCTTAATATGGCGGAGTTTGGTTCAACGCCATACCCTCATAATTTGTCAGCAAATAGGAAGAAACGAAATTTCACGCGGCGATAAAGCAACGCCCACCGGGAAAACCTGGTACCGTACCGAAATAGGGACAGTTTCTAATCCACTGAATTGAAATCACATCCCTTGGAAAGATTCAACATTCCACATCAATTGTTTATACAATTCAACTAATTTGTTTGTTAAATAATTAATAAAAATAAAATAATTAAGTGTCAATCATTGAGAACGTACTCCACAAAGGATACGCGACCGCAATAGATGTTCCTAGGGCTCTATAAAAAGGGCTTTTATACTGATAAGGGTTTTTAACCGATACTTATAAGGTCCAATTTTGACTGAGCTAGAGTAATTTTCCCATCTTGCCAGGATGTCTTTTTTGCTTGGACAGACTATACTAGCAGTGAATTCAAATAATAGAATACCGTGCTTAGCCTGTGCAATTTATTGTAACTTGTGATTACGGTAACTGTTCCAAAAAACAGTAACTTACCCAATTGAGTATTGTAACTTTGAATTCATTAATACAGGCGACGTCTCGTTTATCCTGGTGAGAGAGGGACCTTAATCTAAGGAACAATATTTTTGATTGAATGAGATATTAATTTCATTAATTGATGTATTGTATTTGCAATATAAAACTCAATAAAAATAATAATTTAACTTTTTAACCTTTTATTGGTTCAAACGTCTCCATAATTATCATCAATGTATTGTAAAAATGGTTTCAACTCACAAACTTTTTCTAAATTCAACAGAATTATAACTTTTTCTAACTAAATTTAACAGAATAATATTTTTTAAATGAACTCAAGTTAGGGGTCGCTACAACGCTTATCATGCCTTTTATCCATATAATAAGAACATACAATTAAGTAACAAATTTATTATACCATTTTCATTGTAGCTTAGCAATGCAATGTACCTACAATGCGCTTGTTCTCTGTTCTTCAAAGTATTGGCTTCAGGCAGTAGGATTGGTACAAGTACAATACACGGTACTAATGAAACTGCTAAAACTGCTCCCTACTCATATAGCTTGTTAAACACTACTGGATTGAGATAATGAGGTCATCATTTTAGACACTGTACGATTATATAGAATCTTGTGGAAGAGGTTTCTTCCAATTTATAATGGCCAATTCCATTAAAGTTTGTCAAGCTGACAATGAATTGTAGGATCGTTCTTTATCACCTTAAACGCTTTATTATCATACGCACTGAAACAGAATAATAATTCTCTTTACAAAATGTATAAATGTAAGGGTGTGTTCATGTCTGAGTGTTGAGCATCGATCCTAGCTTTGACACTAATAGATATAACTTATTAGATAAACTATTTATATATAGATAAAAGATGAGCAATAGATAGGTTTCTTGCGTTTTTAGAATAGAATAAGATAATAGTGTATCAATACGTCCTGATAAAATAAAACCTGAAACTGATTCATCGATCATCCTAGAAGCATAACCATCTATCAATTCTCTATCGATTCTAAAGCATTCTCTATCAATTCTAGAGAATTGATAGATGGTTATGCTAGAAGAGAATCGCTTTGCCTATATCAGCTGTAAATGCGTTATACAGCAATACTATACAGTTATACTATACAGCAATATAGCTGATAGAAGCAAAGCGTTATCTCGATAACGTACGGTACTCTCTTCTAGGATCGATGCGCTATGATCGTTCATCTAGTGTCAAAGCTGAGATCGATGCTCGAAGCTCCGACATGAACGCACACTCAAACTAATGCTAACTTATATTATTTTATATGATCACTTTGATAGGTAACTTATTATAATAATTGATTGTCAGGTATACCAGATTGAGAGACTGCCATTTGTCATACTAAAATGCATTTATTTAATTGCATACAAAATGCACTTACATATTCTAATCTGATTTGAAAAGAGATTGTTCAAATGTATTTTATATCCTACGATATTTTACGTTTACCTGCTTCTCATTCAAAGCCATTTTAAATAAAATTATTGACAAGTTTGAGATTCTGATTCTATGATACATCAAGGTAAGTTGAGCTCTTTAAATAAAGTTAATCTTGCAGGACAAACTTCTAAACCGCTTGTTCAACTTAAGGTGGATCACAGGTTACCATTATATGCCACTGGCTGCTCGTGCCCACAAAACAGGTGAAGTGCTGTACAGTGAAAAGATACGGCTCTTCACCAGTTTCGTGGGCACGAGCCACCATTGCTTCATTCTTATGAATCTGTTGATAATATTATTAATTCAGTAGGTTCTTAGAGAATTAATGAATTTCATAATAATTATAATACAAAAAACGGGTCTGCTGCATTACCAGCAGTAGCATGCATTCAAGCATAGCTTCCTTTATATTAAAGGAAGCTATATGCAATTACGGTACTGCCAGCTTTGTTATAACCAATGTACAGTAATAATAAACTTATAATCATCATTAAGGCTATTATCATAAGGCTATAATCATCATAAGGCTATTTATAACAATGTTAACGATGGGTTTAATGTAAATGCTTTATTTTTAGATGTAAGAAAAGCATTAATACGGTTCAGCATGATCTTCTATTGAATAAGTTTGGAATCAACAGGGGTAAGGGGCGTGGCCCTTAAGGGGTTCGCAAAGTCCTATACCTACAATGTTAAAATTTCCAATATTTGGGTACATTTTTCTCAACAACCAGTAAAGATAGAGCTATGAATTTTTTTGTTTTGTTCCCCTTTTATTTCTCTATAATTAGACGAAGGCATTTTCCTTTATTACATAAAATAATTTTTTTTAATATTTTTCCAAAATATAAAAAAATTCAAATAATTTTTGATCGAAAAACTTGTTTAATAATTTTCAGCATCAATATTTCTCAATAATCCCATGTTAAAATATAGATATCTCCAGTATGCATCAAACCGCGTTGAGTTTGTTGGAATATCTTCAATGGTTGCTGAAAAATGTACCTTAGTGTGAAAAAATAAGATTTTGAGAAAACGCATTTAAACTCACATGACTTGGATCAATGCATTCCAGCAGCATGAAGAGTTGTCTGCATCCTCGGTGGCAGCATACTCATCTTCTAGTAATTTCCTGGCATTACTGATGTTCTTCCTGCACTTCTGTTGTATCTCCTCAATTTTTTGTCAGCAAACTTTATTCTTGCCATATCCTGTTCCCGTAGTCCATGTATGCAATAGTACCCAGGCTTCAATCCAAGTTTTTTAAAAACTCTACATTTGGATAGGTTTCCAATATTATATGCACTGACAGCATCGTACACTCCTAGTTTGAGAGTCTGCAGTGAAACAAAGATATTTTTTGGAATCCTCTGCCATATAACACTGTTGAGTGACTCACTGACATTTTGAGTTCCTCCATGTGAGCACTTAGCAAGCAAAATCGGATTTGATAAGTCTTGAAATATCGGTTTCACAGCTTTCATAATGTCTGAGGGTAGATGTGTGTGCTTATCATGGTCATATGGTTTTCCTTCTATTATTGACTTCCTATATTTGCACCAGGTACCGGCTTCACTTGGGCAAAGTTCATGTGTTGGGTTTTCATTAGAAGATGACAGATGAAAATATGAAGCCCATATGGCTGTCTTCATGTCTTGTACACTTGTCAGATTTCTTCTTATGGATAGACCATAATATGTTTGAATCTCATTGATTCTTGAATCAGTCAACCTTCTGTGTCCACCTATTGTTTTTCCATCAGATAATTTTCTTTACCCAGTTTTGATTTCAATGTTGGAGACGAGAACCCATTCGTTTTTGGACATGGTTGATGCACTCTAATTTTTCTATTTGTATGTCTGGACCATAAGGATTACTATTTGCTACAGTCATGTAGGCCTTACTGTCCCCATCCCCTAAATAATACTTGTAACAAACATTGTTTCAAATTTACTGACCGTTCAAACATTTGTCTTACACCTTCAACCTCCATCCCACCACTTGTGCCTGAGTAGTTGGCAAAACACTTATCATCATCATGAATATTCTTCAATTTATCTTTACATCTGCAATATTTGGATAGTATGCTCACATCCATAACCTTCCCAGTCCCAACACTTATTGCAGAAACTACTCATTCATTGATGCATACCCTGCTTTGCCAGGTACCATCAAAAACAACAATATTATTATCACCATCATTATGCACTACTGCCTCTTCTCTGCCTCTTTCATTGTTTCAGAACAAACATCTTTGACCACAGAGCCCAGAATATTATTATAAAAATTAAATCTGGCTGGTTTGGGAAGATTCATAACATTGCAGAAAGTGACAGCTGCACTTTCACCTCTCCCCAATATAGCGCATGGCATACACAAAACGAACATTGATGTCATCAATATTTCTATCATTATAACTACCAATATCAGTATTTTTTGTTGTTGAAGATTTCTTACAATTATCACATTCTAATATAATATCACAAGCAAGTCCCTTTTTCCTGTCTATATACAAATTCAATTGACCATGACAATTTGAGCACACACCAACTGCACCAATGAGTTCATTCACTAAATTAAAATTCACAATATCATAAACAAATGAGTCACTATAATTATTATATTCTTCTAAAGTATCACCTAATGGTCAGAAGACCTACTACTTTTATCATCCCTACTTGTTGAAGATGTAGGCCTACTAGTACTGGTGTTGATAAAAGTTCAATGCTTTCAGAGTGATACTAATTATTTTAGGTTTCCCAACGTTTTTTCGTTTTTTTAAATACTTTACAAACTCTCGGCATCACGAAATATCATACTTCTCACAGAATAATACTTCACAAAATAATAATTCACACAAAAATAATACTTCACGAAATAATAAAACTTTGTCAATCACCAATACTTGGTTAGATGGTTAGAAGCAAACATAACCTTTATGACAGATATCAATAAAAACACATGTTCACAAACTCACAATCTTGAACAGTTTGTGCCAATAAACTAGCCAACCTAACAAAAACTAATACAGCATTGGCATTATAATGTGGAAAAGCATTATAAAAATTTCCGAAAATGTCGACGAAAAATTATCAGGGGTACACATATTTTTCAGTGTATGTTTGGAAAATTAATTTTTTATTCATCAAACAAAGCTCAAACAGCTACTTATTATATATCATTGTCATCAGAAAGACCGGGAGAATTCAAAAATGTAAAAAAACGAAAATCGAATTTTTGACCAAAATCGACTTTGCGAACCCCGCTTAAATGGTTTAAATCTTTCCTGAGCGATAGAGTTCAATGTCGTACAAAAATTAATGATACTTGCAGTTCTTTCTCAACAGTAACTTCAGGACTCCGCAAAAGAATCAGTACTTTCTGCGATTCTCTTTTATAATCTTTGTGAAATGACCTATGTGATGCTAATCTTAATGGGAAAAATATTTTGTTATGCTGACGACTACGGTATTAGGTTAGTTCAGGAAAATCATGGGAAGAACTTCTCAACAGAATAAACAATGACACGATGTAGTTTCTTCAACATTGGTATCTCAAAAATAGACTAATAATCAATGTTGAAAAAACTAAATTCATTAATTTCTCTTTGCGTGCACCAAAAATTTACCATCCAGCCTATAATTTTCCATCTAAATAGCTGCACATATGATTTATTATGCCAATGTCCTCCCTATAGAGCAAGTTGAAGAGGAAATTTAAATACCTTGGTAAGATTAATGATCCAAACTTTGAATTGGAAAACGCATACAGCTAATCTGAAGAAAAATATCAATAAATATCTTTGTAAATTCTATCACTTGAGAAATCTATGTGACACAAATACACTTCGCACAGTATACTTTGCTCTAATCAATTCAAAATTAGAATACGGTATTGTATGTTGGGAGGAGCTGCAAATGTGTACTTTAGTCCCCTTCATAAATTACAGAAACATTTTTTTTATTAGGTCTCATACTATTCAAAAGTTCGTAGAGAGATTTCGTTCCCTTTGTTTCAAATATTACGTATTCTCCTCTTCGTCATCTTTTTGTTTTTAAAGTCTTGAGAATCTTCTTTTTGCGAAGTGGAAACGATGGGTTTTTCAGACCCAGCTTTTCAGAAAGAAGAAGATTAGAACTAGTATCAAGATCTACCTAGAATAAATTTTAGCTTTTTTTCAAAATCTTTCTTATACCTTGGTCCTAAACTTTTCAACACTATACCAAATGCTGGTAGAAGAAGTAGAAATTTAAAAGAATTTTTATCAATAATAAAAAAAGACTGGCTATTTCATCATCAAGAAATTGAAAATTTTTTCGCTTATTCTATCCTAAGAATTAATTCATCTACATTGGTACCTCAGCTATAATGGTTTTTAGTTTTTCAGTCAATTTCCAAATTTTGCGTGCTACTACTTATACTTTTTCCTCAGCTCAAATGTAATTAACTTAGTTAGATTATTGTTTCAATATTCAAAATTTAGTAACACTTCACTTGTATATTTGTATTTCTGATTAATTTTTCATTTTTGTATATATGAAAGACTTTGTACCGCAATAGCCGCAGTATACTATGCTTAAGTTCAAAATAGCAACTATATAATATTCAAATCATGTACTTATAATTCATGACACTGGCAGCGCCTATGTAAATTTGCTGCCAGTATAATTCTAAGAAAATTTATTGTGTAAAAGATTTTTGTATTGCCGATGGAGCCGAACCAATCACAGAGCTCCGTTGCCGCAAATGACGTGCAATGTTGCTAGCCTCGCGCACACCAGAGCAATAAGCGCAACATACAAATACAAGCAACTAGAAGCCAACAAAGCAGCCAAAATCATCGTGCCAATGTTTTTGTATTTTCTTGTTGTTCATTGCTCTGGTTTTCGAGCAATAGATAGGTTTCTTGCGTTTTTAGAATAGAATGAAAAAAATGTATCAATAAGTCCTGATAAAATAGTTTATAATTTTATCATAATTTCGTTGTTGATTTGTTCATTGAATTTCAATGGAAATTGTCAGTATCAGTATAGACAGTAATCGTAACACCAAGCACATTTTGATGCTAATATTACGTGAAGATGATTTTTCCGTCGCTAGAAGGCTTTTCTTCTGTTGTGATGCAGCTTAGAATGAAAATTTGAAAAGGCGTCAGCTCAACGAATACAAATCACAGAGTTGAACAAAAGAGTTGTTCTACTTTTTTGTCAAGCTATTTTTGAAATGCCTCTTCTTATCAGAAACGATAATGGCGTATCGTAATCATGATGAATGGAAGTGGGTGTTTCATTTATTCTTTTCCTATTATATTGAATTGCGAAATCTATTGTATTTTTGTTCAATATGAGTTCTCTCAATCCTTCGATCGCTAATTAGATGATATCCCTTGTATGTGTTATGGACTCTATTAAATTATGCTCTATGAATTCTGTATAATTCTTAATATAATGAATAAAAAAGTAGCCTATTAAAAATATTTCAAGTCCACAGATTTATTATTTTTATTCGAGCCTTATTAATGAATGAATCTCGAAACTTCGATAAATATAATGAATAAGAATAATTAATACATCTCAACTTTTATAAATCTGGGGTATGAAAACATCTATTCCATTATTCAACAAGAATAACAACCACAATATCACTTTGATACCTTCTCAACTACTGAAAAAAATATTCAGGTCTATAGTATATTATTAGTGTGTGATGTGGAGCAGGTGAACAAATTACAAATGTACGAGTAGGTACGATGGAATGAAAAGGCATAGCTTATTATCATAAAGATATAGGATGAGTTAACAGTAGGCCTCCCTAATAGAACAAGCAACAGCCCACTTGAACTGCAATACGGTACCGTAGACTGCTTTTTTGAATGGAATAGAGCATTTTCACATGAAAATCTTCAAATTAAGCATGTAATTAATTGTTGAAAGAACCAATCGATGAAGCATAACCTGAAAATATTTGCTTGAGAGCACTTAAAACCACATCTAGGATAAATGGGCTACGGTACGGTATAGGAAAGGAGTTTCTTTCATTTCAAAGGATCGCATTGCTTTGCTGAAGCCTTAAATATTCTGAATCAATTATATTGTGAGTCTCGTTCCAAAATATGGCATTCAATGCAGATCTCTTGATACATTTTGGCCTAGATTAGAAAAAGGAACACGTGGGGGAAGGAATAATAGGCTGAGAAATTCAATAAAATCAATGTTTATTCTGTAGAAAAAAGTACCTGATATACTATAGTACGGTAGCCTACCAAATAGTAGGCCTACCTGATACACAATTCAATGGTTGTAGTCATACAGATAACAGAGAATGTTTTGAAGTAGGTAGACTTAAAAGTTTTTTCAATTTTCTAATTTAAAGTAGGCTAACCTTTTTATAGTTCAATATACATATAAATTAGGCCTACCCATTCTATAATACATGCAGAAAGCAATGTACCTACCAGTAAACAAAAATTAGTAGTAGGGGAGAGTGGTGTACCTTTGACCGTAATGTACCTTTAACCACTGAGCTTACCGATGCATCCAGTGGCCCTTTCATAAATCTAATAGTCATAGTTCATAGAGTTCCCACTAGGGAATACTACCATCCTAGCTTTGAGACTGCTGTTTGATTCGTTCGAGTGAAAAAAATCTAAAACTAAAATCGCCAGTGAAAAGTAAGTAATTTTTCCACTTGTATATTTTTTGTATTTTTACAGAGTCAGTTTCATTGAATTTGTCTGAATCTACACCACTACACTATTTAAACTATCTTACGCTGCATCACTTGAATCCACAAACATAACCTCAATGCAGGAATAGGAAAGGAGCACTGAGTTGTACCTTTGACCAGATAGCTATGTTGTTCCTTTGACCAGGTTAAACAAGTTTGAGTTGGAAGATGATGCAGCTGTCTATGAAAAAGATGTTGAAGATATTGTAACCAAGCTTCCTCATCCAGATTCTATGGGGTCAACGTAAAATATTATCTTTTGGTGTAAATTTAAAAAAAAATCATCTTTGAAAAATATTGTCTATTTTTTAGTTGAGATTAATTTCAATTAATATACTATTGTGTGCATTTTACTTTATTTATTTCAATCTACCATACAAGTAAGCTTAACTTAGCCTAAACCGACATTCCAATCCAATTTAACCACTGGTCAAAGGTACAACATGCACTGGTCAAAAGTACAACACCATGTTGTTCCTTTGACCACTTTTGGTAGGTAGTGATTTTTAAAATAATGAAAAAGGTACTTTGGATGAAGTTAGAAAAATGATATTTTAGTAGAAATTAGTTAACTGACTGAAGTTCACATTCATACAAACACATGTTACTTTAGAGCCAATATAACGTTTTAAAGAATCTTAGAAGCAATAAAACTGGTCAAAGGTACACTCTCACCTACCGTAGTAGGTAGTAGGTGATGAATAAATGGTTATTATTTTGGCAATTCATACGGTAAGTACGGTATTCAATAAATATGACAATGGATTCATAAATACATGTTGCACACATGCAATAGATAGATGATCTATTAATTTACTATACATTGCTAATAAATGAAAAGACAAGATGTTGTCAAACCACTGATGTATTAGAAAATCGAGATACCGGTTTTGGTTGTTACACCATAATCAATCTCTGGTAAACTAAAACTCAACGTACAGAGA
Source organism: Sogatella furcifera (assembly GCA_017141385.1). NCBI lineage: Eukaryota > Metazoa > Arthropoda > Insecta > Hemiptera > Delphacidae > Sogatella > Sogatella furcifera. The sequence goes on from CM029550.1 coordinate 38,505,558, forward strand.
TTGACTCTTTACCAGAGAGCCATCTAAACTCTTTACCAGAGATTAATAATGGTGTAACAACTGAAACCGGTATCTCGATTTTCTAATAAATCAGTGGTTTGACAACATCTTGTCTTTTCATTTATTATGGATAACTACCACAATATCAATTTCACAGCTACTCAAAGAAGGATACATTGTTAACTTCTATGATAATGAATAAGAGAGCAAATAAATTACTATATAGCATAGGTAGGTACTGTAGGTACTTTGAAAAATTTGATAAATAATAAATATAATAATAATAATATTAATTTAGAAGTGGAAATCTTTCTTCATCATCTAATAGATAGAATGACTCCACAATTTGACTTTGAATTTGAAATTTGGAAAACCTACATAATTTTTGTCGTGATAAATTTTAATAATCTTCAACTTTTGAAAGTGATTTCTAAACGGTAATCTGTAGTAGTTATAGCAATCATGAATAAATAATAAGTGGTATAGCATTAAACTGAATAAGCGTGAGAGTATGAAACAAGTATTTTGAATCAATTTAAATAGAACAAAGTGAATTGGCAATTTTGAAAAATTTCATAAATTATCTTTTTTGATAGGTTTGAATATAAGTTATACTGTCAATGAATTTTAGTTTAAGTCAATGAATTTAAAAAATGTGGTTTCAATAATTTCAAGTGGTTTAGTTTGCTATGGTCTATGGTGAACTGCTTTCATGATTCAACAGCTTTAATACAATTTTTCATGTAAAATTACGTTTTTTCCTATTTGCAGAAAGATTATTTGGATAAGGCATTGAACCAAACTCCACCATATTTAGAGCGATGGCCAATTTTTCTTCTTCTGTCAGCAATTTTGATTTGGCAGCCAAAGCGAATTCTTTTGCACTAATGGTCAAAAAACGAATGTGCTTTTTCAAATCGTTGAAATACGTTCCTAATTTATCAGATGTAATTCTTTTTCTAGTAGTCTCAGCAGCAGCCCACTTTTCAAAGAAGTAGAACAGTTGATACTCTGAGTCCAGTGCCAGTGAATCAAAACTCAGAATCCAACTGACTGTGTCAGGTTTAACTGATAAAAAACTTACACTACTTAAAATTTTGAATGTTTTTTCTTGAAGTATTTTGTTACACATTTGGTCAAATTCTTTAATATTGATATTTCTTTCTTTGTAACATTCATACTCACTGAATAATTGCAAGCAATAAGAATCGGCTCCTACTTTATCTAAGAAATCCATGCACTTTTTCGTAAGTTGAGGGATGATATACCTCTTAGCAGCTACAAGTGTGTGAATCACTTGGAAAGCTGTATCAAAACTCACATCACCTGTGTAAATAAATTGTTTCATTTTCTTGAAGCCTTCAGAGTCCACGTCACTCACAACTATAACAGGGTTTTCTTTGAGGTTCCCAAAGAACATAGCATAGAACACTTGGCTAGCTGTCGAAAAAATTAACTTATGTCCTTTGATTGAAACTTGATCACAACCAACCAAAAATTCGCAGTCACTGATGATATCGCTGTCACATAAACGTTTAAATCTATTTTTGAAGAACTCCTCATCAGATTTACAAGTCTTTTCACGCATGAAAAGTGGGTTGGAATCCATATTATTGGGTTGACGATGTTAATCTGGCCAATATAAAATGGGTTCCACACACGTCCGTGATACTATTATTCACATCAACGCTGTAGGCTACCTGAAACAGAAAAAAATAAAATTTTATTATTAGAAGTCACCATAATATGTAGGCATCAATATCGTCATACTTTTTAAATGAAACCAGTTTACCAGAGATTGATAATGCATGCTGGTGTAACAACCGAAACCGGTATCTCGATTTTTTTATAAATCACTCGTGAAACAACGTCTTGTCTTTTCTTTCAATATGGATAACTACCAAAATATCACCTCCACAACTACCGTATACTCAAAAAGTGAAAGAAGCTAGTCAACGCTGAACAAGTGATAGCTATATATATTTCAAGCTAGTTGTCATACTTGAGTAATTACATTGCAAACAAAATTCCAAACGATTTCATAGACATAGAAAATTACTTAAAGAGTAACTTACACATTAATATAGAAAACTATATTCTATAATTATTCTGAACATTTTGGATCAACCAAAATGTATTTTTTAAGCTAAGAATATGAAAATGTACAAACTTATTTTCACCAGATAATAAAAAGTATCAAGCTATATCATAATTATTTTCAAGTTGAATAACTATACCCTATTCACGATCACTTGAGACGAAATGAACAAATTTTTTGCGCGTATGTGTGCGGATAAAGGAAGGTATTACTTCATACAACGGTTGGCCGCAGTCGAACAGCTGTACCTTAGTCAATCACAGTTCTTGGCTTATCCTCAAGCTCAAACAAAAATAGCTACCTGTACATGCAAAAAGTTTCTTTATTTCGTCTCAAGTGATCGTGAATAGGGTATAGGTACTGTAAATACATGAACTATAACTCACTGCCAAAACACAAGGTTCCCTCATGTCGGCAGTGCCAGAAAATGCATCAGCAGTGATACTGTTAAATCCCTAATTATTATTTCTATTTTTTTCAAGGGTTTGGTACATTTTTATCTACAATTTATTCTATTCAAATTAAAAGTTTTCTTATTAACAATAAACTTATTCATTAAAGTTATATTGAGCATAATTTTATAGGGATGAGTAATGGATGAGATTAAGAGCAAATAAATTATTAGAGAGAATAATTATCCTATGATGATATTTCATATACAGAGTAGTGATGAATTTTTATTGGACAGTAGCGTCTAGTATAATTAGGCTAATTGCCAGTAATGGTATCTCGATTTTCTAATAAATCTGTGGTTTGACAATTATACATGTAACATGTATTTGACAAATAAGTAACATGATTTAGTGTTGTTGAATAATATAATTATATCCTTATAGGCTTATTTCAAATCACGGACAATAACGTTTTAAAAAACTCACTAGCTACATTGGTATTCAAGTAAATATTTAAGTATCGAAAATATTACATCAACTATCAGTACCGGATTTAAGGGTAGGCCAACTAGGCGCGCGCCTAGATTGATTGATTATAATCTCCTTTGCCGGGTCTGAGGAGACCTATGGCAACATCAGAAACATGATACAGAATTTAATAATATAAAAAATCAATTAATAATAGTTATAAACAGCATAAATGTGAAATATAATAAAAGTTTCCTTTTTTTGAGTGAGATGAAATCAGAAAATATTAGACTTGAAAAGCAACTAAATAGAGCGTAATGAATAAGCCTAAGCTTTTCGGCTCTAATAAAATACATTAAAATAAAATTCTTATCCTGTTAATTACGTTATAATTGAGCTAACATGAAAAAAATGTATTGAAAGAAATTCAACATATCGCTGGAAAACTATGAATTCTTTAGAAAGATAATTAAAGAATAATTTACATTACATGAACGACGAATTAACACTTGATATCATCAAATTGCAATTATAAAGAGAATAATAAAATTTTAATGAAAATGAATACAGTATACAGAATTACTATTCAATAAATTTACAGTTCCACATTAACGTATCAGATAAGTTAGTGAAGGATCATCGAAGTTACAACAGAACAACATTTGAGAAAAAAGAAAAAATTACGACATCACTTTGTCACCTTCTCTCCACTTCACAGTTCCATCAACTGTCCAAACATTAGCATGGCTTACACGCGCACATAATTCACGATATAAGATGATCCGTTTCCGCTTGAGGTCGTCGCGGATGGCAATTGAGGAGCCCTTCAGCTGCCGCCGCACAGAGATTACGGAACGTTTTGTCTGATAGCTGCTGAATTTGACAAGGATGGCTCGCGGCCTAGGCTGTGGCTCGCCGGGTTGCAAAGCAACAACTCGGCCGACGCGATGAAATCAGCACTGGTTCGATATTCAGCTGGAGTCTATCACGACATAAGCACGTAACAGTGGCTGTAACATCTTCACCATCGACCTCCTCCACACCTAATATTAGTAATATTCGGACACTGTTCTGCCGCTGGCCGCTGGATCGTCGATTTTCTTCTCGAGCAGCTCCTGACGGGCCGCAACGTCCTCACGCACAGCGACAATCTGAGACTCGAGTGACTCCGCCCTCGCCTCCAACGCCGTCAATCGCGGCTCAAACTCCTTGATGAAGCGAGCGGCGATGATGTCAGCAAGCCGATCAAAAAGATTATCGGCAACTCGATCCGCCAACTTGACGAGGAAATCGTCATCAGAGAGGCACGCCGAGAACATCTCTCGAGCTTTTCCTCCCCCCACCGCCTTACCACCCACTCCTTTAGATGGGGAGCCCGCCTTTCGCCGTTGACTCTTATCCGGCGAAGCCGGACGCTTATCTCCCATGGCCTTATCTTTTGTGGCCTGGCCTTTTGAACTGCTACGAAGATTCGGTGGTGAATTCGACATGTTCGAAAAATTTAATTTCTCTGATCACACTAATAATATAGAACTGATTCCAACGAAATTTCAAAAATTAACACTGTTACACTTAAGCAATTGTGATGACAAAAAATCGTACTGATAGAATAAGAAAAACCAAGAAAATAGGGTATAGTTTGAGGAGCCGAAAAGAGAAACGTCATGCTGCTTCCAACACTCTAGAGGCCTAGAGGCCCGCACCATAAAAATGCTACGTAGTTGAACGTATTCAAAACCTCTTGAATAAAATTATTGTCTTTGGCGATAGAGCTGCGATTAGCTGTTTACCTGCCTGGTTGAAAAATTGGATTGAATTCAATTTGTTTCAAATTCGTACATAGGCTTACAATATACATAAATATGTTTACAAGTAATTGATCTAATAATAAGGCTTATATTAAAAATATATTTTAAGTAGCCTACTTTTTCTGGAAAAATTTCCTTATAGTCCACAATTATTGTAATAAGTTACATGATTTGGCAGTTTGGTACTTCCAAACTACCAACATTGGCACTTTGGCACTCATTAATTTAATGAAATATATATTCTACTTTTAAAGGATAGAATAAAAATTCAATTTACTCCAATAAAAAAACAAGGAATTCTTTTCATTGTGATTTAAAAAACACACAAATAAGAGCCTTAATGGGAAAACTCTTTTTTAATTGGATTAAATCTTTTTTTTTAATCCCAATTTCAAATGGATCTTTTAAAATAAAAACTGCTTGTCATTTTTAAGATGTGATGGAGGTATACCTAAATCAATAAATTTTCAGCTTCAAAATCGAAACAGTGGTTCTATATAGGAATCAAGTTTGCAAAGTCAACAAGTAAAGATTATCTAGTAAAGACTGCAACATTGAAAGACTGAGCTCTAATTTTTTTTTAATTTCATCCAAATCTCAAAGTGGACAAATCAATCCAAAATTCAATAAACCATCATAAATCTTTCTTGAGATAAGCAACGTTTTTCAATCCTAAACTCAGTATCACATTAGTTTTATTATCATTATCAATATTCTCTGCTCAAATATAAGGACTTCCTTATTTTATATAGCCCATGAAAAAGACCTTCCAAAACGTAATTTTGAAGTAATTTTTTACCAAATTTCCCGGGGGAGGGCCATGACCGGAGTCCCCACGACCTCCCCCCCAGGGAGACCGCACCACAAGCTGAGCCTAGGGGCTCACCAGATTATAAATCCGGCCCTGTCAATATATTCAACTCGATATAATCAATATTCATTCAAACTGTTCAGAAAATATCAACATTGGAAACAGCGATAACTGTTATCTCTCCTCTCACTTCCGGCACTTGTACTGTACATCAGAACATGATAATAGAGTTTGCTTCGTCAATCTCGAAATTCAGCAACTGAGTTATTTTTATATGTGTATAAATTAGGCTACAGAAAATTCCGTTACAGCACGTTTTAATTCTACCTTGTTTATTGATCACTAAATATCATTTAATGAGTCATACTCTTAATTCAAATTATTTTGATCTATCACCTAAAAGTAGTTTAACTTGAGATTATTATAAGATGGAAAATTATAAACAATAATTTAGCTACTAATTTTATACTCACTAATATAGAACAGGATGTGTGATACAGTACGTAAAAATATAAAAGGTTGCCATATTCAGGAAAAAAACTATTAAGATAAACCAAGTTACCATAACTTATTATTTAGAGATCAAAAAGAGTATAGGAGAATAAGAAGTAACGGAGGAAATAATATAACTACTAAGTTATTCTATCATTTGATAATAATTGAAAAATATAATCAAGTTCGAATTGAGATTATCAAGATATCAATGTAAGGTCATGTGTACAAGTTATAGAGTGGAAAAATACTAAAAAATATCAGTATAACAACAAAGCAGATATATGATACCTTTATAATGTAGGCTAGTAGACAGACACACACTCACTGCACACAATATTCATTCATGTTATGAATGCCAAGCGTTGGAGAACTGAGGAGAGGTTCTCTCTCCCAGATCCGTCGCGTGGGTGGGACGACCGAGAGGAGGTTGCCTTGGGTGCCACGATCCACGAGGGCGCCACAATGAGTGAACACTGTGGTTTTTTTCCATTTATAACGGCTGCGAAGTCTACGTCTCTGTGATAGTATAGACATAGACTATATAATCTGTATAATCAGTCCAGAATAATGAACTTTAAAACTTAGGGCTGTTTAAAATAATTGAAAAATAAATAAAAATCAAACACCCTTTTTTTGAAAACTTTAAAATTATAAAAACACATACATGTTTCGGTATTAGCCCATTCTCAATGTGGATAAAAATAGTAATCTATTTTTCTATGATTAAAGTAAGCTCATTCACATTGAGAATGGGCTAATGTGCCGAAACATGTATGTGTTTTTATAATTTTAAAGTTTTCAAAAAAAGGGTGTTTGATTTTTATTTATTTTTCAATCAGTCCAGAGTATACAGTATACGTTACTGTATAAGTTATGCTATATGAAATATACGGAATACAATGCAATAATGAAGTATATACACTATACAGTCTCTGTAGTATAGGCTACAAGACAATTTAAAATCGTGCCTACCCAGAAAAGGTTCTGGAGCCGCCTATCTGTTCTATCTTTTAGTAGGCCTACAGTAGAACGCCGATCAACCGAATCTCCAATTATCTGAATCGGTCTTAAGCGTATAGTAATAAATTAATAACCAGCGTTTATACGGCGTGATCGTAGCTATTCTTACTTGTTTCGAATTGTACTCACTGTACTGTACTTTAGTACATTATTTAATTTGTTTTGCTTTCCATATTGATTAAACATCACTACACTGTACTTTTCAAATGTAATAAAATTTATTGCAAGTTTAACGCATTATTTTCCTTTAATACATATATCCGAATTTTTGTTTATCCGAATTGATCCCGGTCCCAATTAGTTCGGATAATCTGCGTTCTACTGTAAGTTAACTTACATTATTGAATACAGTACCGTATTCAACTATTTTCGTATTAATGAATTGAGTAGTGTTTTGAAGGAATAGAACAAAAGTAAACATGAATAATATTTACAAACGAATATTTTAATATTCCAAATCCAAAACGAAACCGACAAAAACCGGGAGCCTAACTTAAAAATGTCAGCCTTCAGTCAAAACTTATCTCGCACAATTGAACTTATTCAATTTTCTTGACTCGATGATAATAATGTTAAGTGCAGGTTACTATTCTATTGAATAGGTAGTATGATTATTTCAACAGAAATTGATGATTTCTAGATGATACATTCAACAATAATATTATTATATTTTACATAAATACAAGAAAAAGGTAAATCGAATATTGTAAATAGTTTTGATGCGAAGTATTTATTGAAAAAAATATTTATACCATTCATTTTGTCGAATTTTATGCACCGTAGGCTAATAGGTAAGTTACCGGTGATATTATACTGTGCAGACTATTATAATAATTAGAAAAGCTAATTCTCAACTAGAAATGTATTTCATTATTTAAGATATTGTTTTGCTCCAACAAGACTTCAAAACAATAAAGTTTTCTATATAATATTATCAAAAAGACTGTTTAAATTTACTTAGATAAGCTGATTCGATTTTCATAATTGGATCAATGAACCAAAAAGAATATGGGCACCGTCACTCTTGTAGCCTACTTCTCTAAAAGATTATAAGAATTCCAATTGCTGGTCTAACGAAAAGACTGTATATGAAATCAAACAAAATAAGAAAGTAGGGAAACACTCTCGAAGCACATTATCTACCTATAATTATTGTGGCCGACTGAGAATTCATCTGTGAAAATTGGAAATGATATTGTTGCTTATCTCAATTTTTCAAGTAAATTTGAGACTTGACGATAATTAAGGTAGAATTTAGAGATAAGTATATTATCAACTCGAAATAACCAACGTGTGAAAATTGCAAAGTTGAAGTGAGCAGAATCGTTTTATCAACAATAATGTCTTTATTCTTATTTTTTGAGAGCGAGAGGTATCAATAAACCTCTAGGTTTCTGAGCTCTGGGCACTGGTTTATAGAAATAAATCCAAAGATGTACCGATACCAGGGTGTCTAGCAATTTGCTTAAGAGTGGGTGGTAGTGGACGGCAAACTGCCGAACGGCAAAATCAAGCACCATAAGAACAATGTAATTTTTATCAATCTCTTGGAGCAGATATTGCCTCTATTTATGGACAGAATTTCGCGTTCTTTATGTCATTGGAAAGAGAATTTAATTCTCCAGGGGCGTTACTTTTTACTTTTTCGATTTTTAGTTCATTTCAATAATTACAGTTCAATACTTTTGTAGTTAATTAATTATGTGATAATTATTAAAATAAAGTAAAAATCGAAAAAGTAAAAAGTAACGCCCCTGGAGAATTAAATTCTCTTTCCAATGACATAAAGAACGCGAAATTCTGTCCATAAATAGAGGCAATATCTGCTCCAAGAGATTGATAAAAATTACATTGTTCTTATGGTGCTTGATTTTGCCGTTCGGCAGTTTGCCGTCCACTACCACCCACTCTTAAATGATATTCAAGACTTTTCCCCGACTTTTTTTAATACAAAGTTGGAGTTTCTCTATGCGTTTTTCAACGTTTTTAAACGTGATAATGATATGACTTTATGTCTAGAAAATACCACCCTATGTATTAAAATACGTTATATTTTAAAACATACTATTAACATTATTTTATGTTTACATAAAGTACGGTGCAATTAGACTCGCACCTTTATGTAATTAAATTTTTACAACTAGTATACTACGGTGCAATTAGTTAAAAAAAAAGACCGAACCTCAACATCCAAAGAGAAAGGACGATTCATACGCCAACTTGTTCTATACAACCCCTTTATAGTTTGATAAGAAGTTACAGCCTTTTGAGCGTCGGGTTTTGGGAGAAGGGGGATTGAAAGGTGCGAAATTTCAGTTTTTTGTCAGTTGATGTCGAACCAAGCGTTGGACGAAAAAAATTCATAAACGTTTTTTCTAGAGAATAAAATTTGGAAGAGATTGAGACCAATTACAACTCTGTATCATCAACCGTTTTCAAATACCGGTAACTATTTCTTGAGAACTCCATAATTTTTTCACAAGAATTATTCCATTTCTTTAAAAGTTTGTAACTTTGATTTGATAACACTTGCATCAGTATTTCAAAATCCCTCTCGGCGAGATTCATTTCTCTTCAATTTGAGACCAAATTCACTCTTCTTTGTTCGGTGGTTCATTTGCTACTGTAGCACTGCTACAGCGATTTTAGAAAACCCTTACACCCCCCAAAACCAATAAAATTACATTTTATCATACGAAAAACATACTAAAAATATTAGGATTTGCTCATACTTCTAAATTTCTTCTCTTGAAACCCTAGTGACATAATTTTGTTCGCACTACCAATAATATCATATAATTCATGGGGATTGGTCAAAAGCATCCTTTCATTTTTAATCATTTATATTCCCTCATAACTTTTGAACAGTACGTCGGATTATATGGTTCAATAGCTCATAAATTTCTACTTATTACGGCGGTATAAATTCATATATTATAATCCAAATTCGGTAAAAACCTCCAAAATTCAGATTTAAATGGTACTCTTGAATAATAATACCTGCTAATTGGAAATTCCAATTTTTCACATTTTAATGCTCCCAATCCGGAAGTTATGATCGAGAAATCTGAAAATTATCAAGAAATGTGGAAAAATCGTCCTCTTCCAGATGGTTACTATAAGAATTGCGAGAACTTTGACATAAAAAGGTTCACAACCGGGTTTTATCATTCTTTTTGTGATAAATTTACTTATTTTTCCAATTTTTGCAAATACTTCCAAATTTTATTCTCTAGAAAAAACATTCATAAATTATTTTGCCCGACGCTTGGTTCAGCACCAATTCACGAAAAACTGAAATTTTGCACCTTTCAACCCCCTCCCCTCAAAACCCGAAGTTCAAAAGGGTGTAACTATTTACCAAACAATAAAGGGGTTGTATAGAACAATTTGGCGTAGGAATCGTCCTTTCTCTTTGGATGTTGAGGTTGGGCCTCTTTTTTTCAACTAATTCCACCGTACTAATTAATATGCTTTAGCACTAGCTAGGGAAATATTGAAGAAGCAAAGTGGAAACACTGAACCGTCTCCCCACTAAGCTCGCTCTAGTGCCTGGCCATCAATGTCAAAAATATCGGTTCAAAAATATCAATATTTCCAAAATATCGATTTTCTATAACCTACTTAATACTTGTTCAGGCCCGCCCTGCCCAATATTAAAGTAACTCAACTAATAAAAAAATTAACAACTTTTAATCTATGGATTTCCCGACTCAACTTCAAATTCCAGGATAATTCCCGACTTTTCCCGACCTTATTTCATTTCCAGACTAATTCCCGACTTTCCCGATTTTCCTGACTGCTAGACAGCCTGGATACAGTGATTTTGAAATAAATATTTTTCCCACTTATGAGACATGATAAAGCATATCCAATTTAATTTTGTCTACTAAAATTAAGAAAGAGAAATGCAACAACAATGATGCATCGTTATATCAGTGAAAAAATTGTTTTAGCCTACATTACAGGATTTAGCTTACCTTACATTTTCACAAACTATAAGTTATCGTAGCCTACTGTGTTACAGATAATGAAATGTGACAGAATGTATTGATTGTAGTATTTATTCATTTATCTATTAATCTATTGTCAAAAACACATTGGTAAGAAAGAACAGGCATAGCCCTTGATATTCCCAACACAATTTTCTTGTTACGGGTTTCCACTATAATAAAAGACTTGAGGCAATTTATACTGATTAACTTTATTAATTACACTACTATAACACACTAGAAAAAAAATAAACTATAACAGATCAGAAGATAGCACAAGAGTTTATCACGTTTCACAATACAACTTTCACTCTTAGATTAACACTGCACTGAATAAGAAATGAGAACAGTCTTTAAGCTACACTAAGAAGAAATATGAATATAACTATAGAGTGTCTATACAACGGCTGGTCTGTCACACAGTATAGCTGACACAATTAAATTCACTGCTCAAGTCAGACTGATTTGTAAACCCAAACATTCCGAATATATAGGCTTCTGAGAATAAACAAGAGAATGCTAGAAGGTTCTGGCATTATCACTTTGAGAAGGCTCTCGATGAGTCTTTTGTTTACACAACAATGTGCTTGTTTGTTGACACAAAGCCTCCCCATCCCCGCCTTGTCCATCCTTGTCATCCTACTATCTCAAGGCCATCAGACACTGTTGAATTCCATAACACTGCCCCCTCCTTAAAACTGTTCTGTCCCAGAACAGTCCAGATCCATCCTGGAAGTGCAAACAGTAGGAGCTGGCACCAATGGATCAACTTGTGTAACCACCCATGGGTTGAAGACACAACAGGTGACGTTGATTCCAGTGTCCTTGAAAATTCTTCCAATCATTGGTCTCACAATCTTCCAGTCCAATCCGTCATAGCCACAGCCCAGCCTTGGGATTCCAAGCTGCTTCACTCCCAGGAATTGAAGGTGAGTTCGTAGATGCATCAGACTTTGCCACAAAGCCTGATATGTTGACTCCTGCTGGGGTTGGTCTTTTGTCACCAAATAGAACTGATGTTGGTTCTGATCCTGAAGATGAAGTGCTTTCCCCACAGCCGGATTCTGGAGATTCAATTCATCCAATCTTCCAAACTTTGTCCTGAATACTGTAGCAATTCCTCTTGAAGCTCCCACATTCCTAGCAATGCAATGTGCTAAGGCATAGCTCTTTGGTAGGGTGAATAAGTCCTGGTGACTGATGGTGACATTTCCTTCTTCCAGTGACACCCCTAGGTTGGCCATGAATCCTTCAAAATCAGAGATGGCAGGATGAAGAGCCTTGACTTCTTGAACTCCCCTTGCAGCATTGTCTCCAAGATAAGGTGCCAGTTGGTTGAAATGAACAATGCGTGGAGTACCTCTTGGTTTCTTGATCCTGTAGACCACATTGTTGATCCTTGTGACCACCTCATAAGGTCCATCCCAGGAGGTTTGCAACTTGGGAGAGTATCCACAACGTTGTTGAGGATTGTACAACCATACCATGTCACCAGCCTGGTATCCTCCATGGTTGGCCTTGATGTCATAGCACTGCTTCATTGTGTCACTGGTTCCCTGGATGTTGGTGCGGATGGTGGCATGAATCTCATCCATCTGCTTCTGGAGCTTGCTGGAGTAGTCTTCTTGTTCCAAGTCCTCCACAGGTTTGCCTGTAGATACAGTTATCCTGTTAGCAACTGCTTCCTTCCCTTCCTGCTTCTTGTCAGACATTGACTTCTTTGGGCATTTGTTTCGTAGATTACCCCTCTTTCCACAGCCCCAACACCTTATCTCCTTCTTTGCAGTCATGAGTTTTTCCAAAATCCTCTTTGTTATTTCCTCCACCAGCTCCTCATGGCTATCTTCCCCTGATACTGAGTGAACACGTGCATGGCTCCTCACAGATTTTGTCACAGCTTCAAATTCCAGGGCCTGAGTTAATGCCTCACTGAGGGTTTGAGGACAAGCCAGTTTAACAGCTTGTTGGGTTTCTGGCTCACGTAGACCATCCAGGAATCTATCAACTGCCATACTCTCCTTCATTTCATCATCCCCTGATGCTGGGTAGGCAATCCTCACCAAGTGAGCTATGTCAGCTTCAAATTCCTGAAGTGACTCATTTGGCTTCTGGATTCTGTTCCTCAATTCTGAACGGTGTAGTTGATACATGTGTCGGTGGCCAAATCTCATTTCCATATGCTTCAACAGTTCACGAATGTTTCCTCTGTCAGACTTTGGAATTGTCTGGAGTACTGACAGTGCATCTCCCCGAAGTGATAGGCACAAATTATCAGCCTTTGCTGCAGGTGTCCATCCATATATATCGGCATACACATCTAACAAGGTATGGTAATCTTCCCATGGAGTCTTTCCATCAAACGTTGGTAGTCCACCATGATAATTTGGCATTGTAATAGGCACATTGCAGTTATTTACTGAAGTATCCTTTTCAATTAGATAAGCATTATCATCCACCTCCAAGGTTGCCCTTGCTCCACTAGTGTTATTATTTTGCAGCTCTTTAATCTTTTTATCAAATTTATCTTCCATGATTCTCAGTTTTGTTTCAAATTTATCTTCCAAAATTTTACTATTTTCTTGTAGTTTTCTTTCAAATGTTTCTTTCAAAGATTCAAATTTACTCTCCAAGGATGTTTTATTTTCTTCTATTTTACTCTCCAAATTTGTCAAAGCTGACTTATTTTCTTCCATTTTACTTTCAACCAATTGAAATTTACTCTCCAAAGATGTTTTATTTTCTTCCATTTTACTCTCCAATGTACTCACCAGAGCTCCCAAATCTGTTTCAAACAAAAAGGTATCTGGGTCCTGACCCTCGGCCAGCAGTGCTTCCCGGAGTCTATCTTGTAGGATAGATTTTACCCCATTTGTTTCCAGTTCTCGCTCCTCAAGCTCTTGCTTCAGTTGGTTTACTTTTAAACTAGTGAGCTTCACACCTTTCCCTGCCATTTCAGTTCACTTTCCACAAATATTACACAGTTCACAAATATGCACAGAAGAGTAACATTCACTCTTAGAGAATAGAGTTCACACTTGAAGATCACAGTTCACTCACTTGAAGATAAAGTTCACACACGAAAATAAAGTTCACACACAAAGATAACGGTTTAATCAATTGAAAATAATAGTTCACTTCACAACGGTACAAGTTTATAGAATTGCCTCAATCAAATGCTACATCCGAACTTCTGACACCAATTGTTACGGGTTTCCACTATAATTCCACTATATATTTCCAAAATATCGATTTTCTATAACCTACTTAATACTTGTTCAGGCCCGCCCCGCCCAATATTAAAGTAACTCAACTAATAAAAAAATTAACAACTTTTAATCTATGGATTTCCCGACTCAACTTCAAATTCCAGGATAATTCCCGACTTTTCCCGACCTTATTTCATTTCCAGACTAATTCCCGACTTTCCCGATTTTCCCGACTGCTAGACAGCCAGGATACAGTGATTTTGAAATAAATATTTTTCCCACTTATGAGACATGATAAAGCATATCCAATTTAATTTTGTCTACTAAACTTAAGAAAGAGAAATGCAACAACAATGATGCATCGTTATATCAGTGAAAAAATTGTTTTAGCCTACATTACAGGATTTAGCTTACCTTACATTTTCACAAACTATAAGTTATCGTAGCCTACTGTGTTACAGATAATGAAATGTGACAGAATGTATTGATTGTAGTATTTATTCATTTATCTATTAATCTATTGTCAAAAACACATTGGTAAGAAAGAACAGGCATAGCCCTTAGTTCAAAATTTTAGTATGTGAGAGTTATTTATAATAGGAGCTGGAATATAAATATGTTTATAAAAAATTCCAATTTATTATTCCATTACACGATTTTATTTATTTCTATAAGGTCTACATAGATTCTAGTGGAATGACAGTTTTAGAAATGTTAGTTGGCCTATTATCTCTTTCTAATAGTCTTTAATGCCACGTTTACACCAGAATGTTAATAACATTTGTTAATAACTTTTTTGAATAACGTATTATTATATATCATATAACTTATTATACAGAAGTTATTAACAAATGTTATTCACATTCCGGTGTAAACGTGGATTAAGAGAACGAAAATTGATAGAACTACAGAGACTTTCAGTATACAGTCTCTGTAGCTAGTAGCCTACTAAGACCAGCACAGACTGATTACAATAGAGAGTATTTCCATTAATATAGTCTAGAGATATGGAATATCTCTGGTAATAGCCTATATCAGATCAATCTTATTTGATCAATAATTTAGTTCTGAAATTCTTAACAATATCTTCTTTCCAAATTATTATGAAAATGGCAGTAATTTTCATTTGGAAAATTATAAACTATTTGTGTAAATAACATACAATCTGAGGAGCTCTATAAATCCATCAACTAGATCTTTACAACTAGGTTACAACATCATAAGTTCTAACATTGATAATACTGTTTACACGTTATCTTCATCGATTGGTTATTGTTTATGAACTATGGAATGATTTATTTACATAGCCTACAAATTTAATATAGTGATGTTGTAGGAAGTAAATATTGAAATATGTATGTTTTGAATTAATAAATAAAGAAATTATTATTATTTACAAAAATTTTGAGATTATAAGTTCATGTAGTTGAGTCACACTATTCAAAATCAACAATCAATCTTATTGTTTAACCAAAATCTTTGTACTAGTTAACTTGATTTTTTTTGTCGAGTTGTTGTTGATGTAAAACACCATTATAAAAACAATGAAAAATATTTTATATTCCATTTGTGCGGTCCAGTCTATTCCAAAACCGGCCCAATCACAGCCAACTCAAGTCTAGACTATAGAGACTGTATAATTATTATGTATATTAGTGTGGGAATTGCATGACTGCATTAAAAAATGATATTTCTATCAAGAGAGGTTGGAAAAACGAGTGAAATGGTTTAAGTTTGCCTGTAACCCACACTATAATTAGAAAACATGGCAATAGAATTGTGGCTGGCGGGAATAATAATGTAATCTAAGCAAACTATTAAGGAGCGCTTCACACCAATGGCCACCATCATTATACACTGTGCAGTCTCTATAAACTAGACCAAATTTGTGATTAAACAAGGGGAATAGGAAATATTTTATTGTGCCTACGTGCAATTTTTGTCTATTTAGATTTCGTGTAGGTCGACCCCAGTGAGGATTTAACCGTTCTTATTTCTTCCCTAGGACCACTCTCAACTACCGCCGGGATGTCAATGACCTCTTCGGAGAACCTCACCACATTCCTTCTTTTAGCTGACGATTCGTAGGCTGCAGTACTGTGTCTAGTAGAATCGGGCGTCACGATATTGTTCGACCTGAAACTTTGGCACCTAGATGGCGCTCTGCTAGTGTCGAACTGGGAAAAATCGCACGGTTCACACAGTATAGTTTTTTCCACGTCGGTGAAATTTTCGCTTCCTAGAACCGAAGATTTTCCGGTACTCACTACTGTACGAAGGAATAAACCTTTTGTGGTTGCAAAGAGTACAGGAATTTCTGGGTTTATCTTTCCAACACCATTTCCACTCCGTCGTTTTCTGGAACTAATACCAAATTGTTTACTACGCCCGTCATTTGAACACTCATGCACTGAGTTACTTTTTCGCATCCAAAACATCAACAACGAAGACTTCCCCTCTTTTCTTACATCTTTATAACACGTCAACACAATAATCGGAAGTATACTGTTGTAAAGATATCGTAACCATGTCAGGAATGTTTCGAAAACAAACTTTTCACCACGATTTCGATAATTGGTGTATGAAAAACTTGTAACGATGTTAAGGACACTGTAGGGCATGACTAGTAATACAAAAAGAGCAGACAATGTTTTCAAAACGGTATTGTCGGTATTGTAGCGAGGGTTTGATGGTGAAGCTTGCTGATTATGTTGTCCAAGTAAGCCATAAATGGTGACGAGAGTGCTGGCAGAGAGAATTGCGGAGGCTAGAACTGTGTGAGGTTGCCAGACAGTAGATGGCGAATCGTTGACAAATCCACAACCGTACCTGGAAATAGGAAATCAATATGTTTTATAAGAGAAGTTCCAAATAGTTTAGGGATATAAAAGTTGTGAGAAATTTAAATTTTTGAACATGAAGCTAGATTACATAAAGTACAGCCATAAACTAATCCATATAGGTACTATTATCTACGGCACATGTACAGCCGATGGGCTTACTTTACAAACAAATACACGGTTAAGGTGTAGAACAAGGTTTTGAGTAAAAGACAGATACATTGGGACCATCTTAGAAAAGAGAAACATTCGATTCATTAAAAAATCTATTCATTCGTCTGTTTCTAATATTTCCATGAACAGTGTATACTTTTGTACTAAAATAAATGAATACTCAATTCAATTAACGTCAACCGTCAACATTTAGAGCTTTTCTATTATTATAGAGGATAGTTCATAACTAGAACTACTATTCAGTGAATGAATCCATCGCAAGACAACGATAAAGGTAATTACTAGGTTACCAAATGGTTCAATATTCTCATTCTGAATGACCTCAAAAGTGAATAATTCCGATAAGAATAGAACGCCTATACTTCAGAATTCAGAGACAAAACTTTATTCGTAGTCCAAATGAGAGTTGATATCATTGGCCGAGTTTCATTCAAACGAGGTAATTGATTCTACGATTTTATTACATGGTGAAGAGGAGTGGAACTTCTTCTTAGAAGCTTAGCGTTCTGCTTGATTAATTCTATGTTTTCTCCAGCATATGACAATGAAAACACTTGGAAAAGAACTAGAAAATTGAGAGGGAAGAGACGAAGAATAAATAGTATTTGTATCACCTAATTTTAAATTTTTAATTCAATAGTTTTTTATATATAGTTGAAAAATTGATTAATAATATCAACGTACAGTTGAAAAATTGATTAATAATATCAACGTATAGTTGATATTTGTGAGTTAAGTGGAAGAGGGGGGTCTTTACGAAGCTTAGGGTTGGTTGCAGAGCCATCAGGGCTTCTAGTTTTTTAATTTTCATGTTTTTTTTCACTAAAATTTAATTTTAAAAAACATTATGCAGTTGGCACCGTGACAAAGTGGAAAACGTACAACGGTACAAATGATATTATTTTGAAAATAAAGAGTTGTAGTTTCGTAGTAGTAGAGAACAATTTAATAGCAGGTATGTAAAATAATAGATAGACTAGTAAAATCAATAGCTATTCTATTTAATTCTATCGCATGATGATAATGCGGGCCTATAGATCTTTGGATTTTTTAAAAGTTGATTTACTTGATTAAAGTTTCATTGAAACATTTTTGTATTACTCACCTGTGAGGAAAATAGTTGACAGGCGCCAAGAAGAACCCCTCTACAGCAATCGCCACACAGACCAGCAGAGGTAGCACCGCACAGCATGCTCTCCAGAAAGTGGCGCGTGGTTGGGTTTTCACCTGAAGAGAGAGCGCTGCCATGTAGCCAGCCTGCGCCAATAGGAGCGAGAGAGACAGTGCAGCCGACATGGAGCACCAAAGATGTCGGCTCTCAGACGATAAATCAGCTGATGATGTGTCCGATGGTTGTTTGGTGAGAAAAGCGGCTCCAAAAAGATGTCCTTGAATGGTGTCCAATAATGTGGCCAAAGTAAGCCATTGCAGGCACGAAGGTCGCTGCGTACGAGATGTGAAGAGAAGACCGAGCAGTGCGGACAGACACAAAACGGAGCCGACGAGAAACCCGATGCAGAGCAGAATGATGGACAGCCAGCGGGGTCCAGCGCTTGTTTGATCTGCGCCGCGAGATGGCAAAATTTCCACGCTGCCATTATCGCCCACCAGTACAGTGAGACGGCGCTCAATCATGACCGAATTGTTATGCTGGTCATTGTCCTGGAAAAATAAAATATTTAAATTCAAAAATGTTGAGGTGGGAGACCAAGAGACCACTAACAACTAGTTAGCTGGTCGCATGAAATCCCTTATTGTGTTTTTGACTGACGTAAAATCAAGACTAAGTAAAAATGACCAGTCATCCTGAAGTAAAAATGTTTAAATTTATGGATTATATCATTATAGGCTACTCTGGGTGGATAGATAATATAGTACAATGACGAAATTTGATGGGTAGTTTAACTCAATTTATTTTAAGCAGAGATAATGTAAATTTTCTCTAGAAGGTAAAGATTTATACCTAAGTGGTATAAGTCAGCAACATCCACTTTCTAAACTCTACGGTGAATAACAAACATGATTGTAAGAATGTCAATATGCAGAGATAATTCTGCATAGATCATTCTTTCAACAGTATTCAGGAATATTAATTGAGACGTGACAAATTTATAGGTATACTATGAGATAAAATACTACATTACTAAGTACTCCTAACTCACGTAAAATTTTAACATCAATGAATGTCGAACATTTCTTTCACAACTACTTATAACAAATAGTTATTAATCGAACATTATACATAAGTATACATCCTTATACATATGTAAAAGAATAATAATTAAACTTTAGATTATTTTATAAATGAAATTTGTACTCACCTATCAATCAAATTGCAGTGGACATCATAAAATGATCTGCTCAAATATAGAGAATTGTTTTTTCGAATAGATAGTTCAATATTCCATTCAACAAATTATGGAGACGAAACACGATATCACTCATACTATTTCTGTCACAAAGAACTTATAATTGCTCAATAATAATATTTATTTTGGAACTAAAACTCAATATATTTTTATTACGATTCACTCCTTGTAATCAGAAATAAGTTAGTAATGTTTCCTTTATCTTAGGGCTATTTTCTGTTTTTTATTAGTTAGTGATTATTATTTGAATAAAGCAGTCAGTAAATAATAATCAGCATGATATTTTTAAATGATTCAACATTTTTATCTTGGATATAATCAAGCCTCCACTCATTCATGGTTTTTCAACAAACTGAAATTTGTCAAAGTAATATCAATTATTGTTACCGTATTCAAGTATTATCTGTCGAAAAATTTGTTCCAAGTTAATTGGAAATATTGCAATAAGTTAGTTTCATATTTTTGAAAGGCTAAGTACTGTCAGTAAGTTGATGATTAAATTGCAATTTATTTTCACATTATTGAAAGACTAAATATTTGTAATTGTAGCACAAAGTATTTGTCACTAAGTTGATGATTGAATTGCAATAAGTAATTTTAACTTTTTTGAAAGGCAGGACACCACCTCACACGTGTCAAACTTGTTCAACCCCCGGTCGCTGACTGCATGAAGACTCTCTCTTCTCTCTCTCTATTCAGCAGCAGTCACTGTTTTGAAACTTGTTTCTATAGAAACTAGCCGGATCGATACAGACCTCTATAGTATTCAATTGTTGGGACCCGGAAGCAACAGGTTGGTAGATAATCATTACTATCGTCATCATCATTGTCAAGATCATCATCAATCAAGAGTATGCCCTGGGGGAGAGGGAGAAGTCTTGCTCCAATGAGGATTTGAAAATTTTATTTTTTTTGCGATTGGTTATATTTTTGTGGAGGAACTATTTATTAGTACGATAGTGAAGATTCTGTGATTTTCTAATCAAACAAATACATTTAGAAGAATGTATATTTTAGAATGTTAATATTACTCAAAAAATAGTTCTCGTTTGTTCTTTGATTTTATTTGAATTTTTATTTCTAAAATAGTTTCATTTCATTATACCTAATTATTATTTGTATTAAAAATAATCACAGATTATGGATTTTGATGGTAACTCCTGTACAGGATTTTATCACTTCTCTCCTCAATAAATTCAACTATTTTAATTTCTAGCTGCTGAGTATTGTTTGTAATGTTTTGATTATTAAGAAATGGAAATTATTGTTTTCATTATTTCACTCAGGGATTTTTTCTAGAAAATGAGGTTCCGGAAACGGGGTCTGTTTCTTGGATAACAAAATAATTAGGATGTGTATGTTTGTATAATTTATGCCATGCAGAGGCAAGGCATTGCCTTGAAGGGCAACGCCGTTCAATTTAAGGATGAAACGAATAATTGTTCCGGCTGAAACCCCTCTAATTTTATAATTATATCATTTAAATGATAATGTAATATGTGCGAATTGAATCGGCGAATCTCTTTTACTGGAATATTTAGCATGAAACAGGCTCTGATGATAAACGAGAGAAAGGGAAATAGAAGCCTACAGGAGATTGAGAGCGGATTGGAAATAGATTTCTTACCTTAAACTATGACGATTTCCTGTATGGAATTAACCGAGATCCATCACTAAGGAAGTATTATTTTCAACTATATTCGGATACGACTAAATTAAGATCAATAAAAATAAATATACGTAGCCTATAGTGAATATAATTTCTTTTTTGAAAATTTCCTAAAAAATGTTTGAAAATTGTTTTTACAGTATTGTTTAAATTCCCGTTTTCACGATATCATCAGGATCTCATTTATCAAATAGGATTCCTCTATCTTTTTTAGAATTAGTTCATTTCTTATCTACTTTATCACATATGTGTCTCTCAACACTATCAAGGAATAAATATTGAATACAACCAGTACCTACTTGTAAAAAACCTGTATAATTGAACATTAACACTTAAAAACTGCTAATCAATTTATTTACAAATTTATTAAATATTAGTTAATGGGTCATAAGCGTTCAGCTGCGAAGGATTCGATCACTAATGACATCTAGTCTATAATTATAATTTAAATGTGCTGTTTTTAATGAGAAGTGATGCAGGACTTAGTTAATTTTAAAGTTATTGTAGTTGAAAACGTAGATTACTTAGAACGCCTTCTTGCTACGTTGAGGTAAGATAGATTGCTTTGCATACGTGAACAGACTGAGCAGGCCATACTTTTTGCTCTTTCTTGAGAAATAGTTGCTAACTAGATCGTTGTCGCCACCTGAAACATGGAATACAAAAAGCGAATTTATTTACAGGGCAAAAATAAAGCGATATCTGTTTCTAAAACTAGAGTATATTTGATAAACAATCAGCTTGGAAGTCTTGAAAATATATAGTGCTTTCCTTGCAGGGCCCTTCTTCGAAGAAATTAAGAAGTCCTTCATTACAGGAAAGTTATGACATAACTTATTGTCTAACCCACGCTTGGGGTAGGGTATACAAAACGCTTTAGGGGGTACCCAAATGATTAAAAAAATCCGTAATATTCAATCCTTTAATCCTTTATAGACCAATAATTACTACAAATCTTCATATTATTCCGGCGGTGTTGAACTTCAAGTCAGCTGTAATCACAGCGAGTGAACCAGTGTTTTTATTGCGTCTTATACTTCAAAAGTTAAAATTATATTTTTGAATTAATGTGGTGCACTGGTTTACTTTACTACTCTAGTTAAAAATTTTTATCTGCAGTATTTTTCTTGAACCAACATTTTTTGTGTGAATTGCTGCAAAACTGAAATTGTTTTGGTCTTCATTATTTGGCAATCCTTTAACTCCGCCTAATAAATAATATTTTCTTTTCATTTCATTATTCGAAAAATTCAGGGAAGTAATAGGACAGGCTCTGCCTAGTTTTTCAATCCTAGTTCATAATATCAGCTATGATTTGTGAAATTAGGTAAATGAATGAATAAATTCGAGCACCATTACAATTTTTTTTTCTTATTGCAGGTATAAAAATATCAGATGACCAGAGGAAAATTTGAAAATTTAGATTTACTCAGTGCAGGTATCAGAGAGAAGTTTTCATGCGTGAGAATGTCTTATACCTAAAAACTAGTAAAGGCATGGTTACACCATAATGAAAAGAAGTGAACAGAGCATGAAAACTTCGCATTCAATTTCAAATAAGGAATTTGCTTTCGTTACTGCTCGATAGCTCTAGTGTAACCGTACTCTTATGCCCGGTTTTTCCAAGCTTCCTCAGTTTTTTCCTCAACTTTGAGTGTGCTTGGAAAAACCCTGCATTAGTGTCTCAAATAAGTTTTGACATCCAGCAGTCTTAAGTGTCCACTTTTCTTCTATCATTTTTAAAACTTTGCAAAACAAGCTATCTATCAGGCAAACTATCATTGGTCTGTAATTATTGGCATGGTCCAAGTCCACATGGATCATTCAATTATGAAAACCAATAACTATTGAACTGGATAATATAGTTTAAACTGATAAGAAGGAACTCTTCAGTGATCTTAAATTTAAATTGGATTCAAGTTAACATACCTAGAAGGGGTCTTGTCTCAGCAACTGTTGGTAACACATTCTCGTTGGCTGATAGTGAAACGAATAGTGCAAAAGGTACTAGCCATAAGCAGAGGGTGAAATACGCCATCACCTGTAAATAAAACCAATTACGTTGAGATTACACTTATTTAATGACTAAAAAATATGAACAATATAGCCAGACTAGTCAATGAAGATGCAAATAATAAGAAAACGCACGTCATATAGGCCTAAAAGAATATATTATTACCATACAAAGCTCAAACTGGCCGGGAACGATAGATCAAACTAAAAAAACCCGAGGGAGATAACAAACTTTCTTGAATCATTGATCAAAGTTATACATTTCGCCAGAAAAATGGACATTTCATCAAAACTGGCCATGAATACTACAAATAAGAATATTTTTTCACTTTATGAGGTAGAAAACGACTTGTATTTCAATGTAAATTTAGTAAATCACTTACTTTTGGCATAGTGAAATGTATCCCACTTTCTCTTCAGGAGTGGATGCTCCTCTTCAGGAGTGAAATGCATCCCACTTCACTATGCCAAAAGGTAGTGATTTATTAAATTTGCATTGAAATACAAGTCGTTCCTACCATATAAAATGTTAATAAGTATTTTGTCATGGAAAGCAATATCAAGAATATTTTATTAAAGGTAAATCCTCTATAGTTCTCATATTTTAAAATGATCTTTCTCAATTTCGGTCAATTCAAAGAGAGACATTTTTGAAATAAAATAATAAGTTGTAATTGTAATAGCTTCAAATTATAAAATTTCAATCAATGCCAGATGATAAGCATATAACTTAGTTGAAAAATAGAGCTAACACAGATTTTCATCAATTTCATTGGTATTTTCAATTGAAGTAACTCAAGTAGTTTCAAATTCTAGTTCCATCAAAGTGGCGCTCCTCGATTTTTTGATGAACCTCTGACAAACAGTATTTAAATCGACTAAGTTAGTTTCACTTAAGTTTGTGAAACAGGCCATATTCAACAAATGATGTTATACATACAACATACTCAGCGTTCCATTCTATCAAGATTAAGAGGCGTAATTTGGTCAATATGTTTTCACACTGTTTGTAACAGTGAACACATTGAATTATCAAATTCAATCAGATCTTCTTCTGTTATGGTAATAAAGAGCTGTTTCGTTTTTGTCTCTGAAAGCTATAGTTCATTGACGATAGCTTGAGACGAGATAAACAAAAGCTCTGCATGTGTTTGTGTGCGACTGGAGTGGCTTCGTTTTAGCCACGACATAAACAAGTCACAGCAATGCCGAAATCACGAATTTTGTTGTAGGTAATTAAGAATAAGTATCTTTAAGTAAACGTTTCTAAAGATACACATTGGGAAATTGCTTGTTTCGGTTGTCTCTCGACTGCATGAACCTAAAATGAACAAACAATTATAGTAAAATTTTTTGTGTCAATGTTTTGGTTATGGTCCTGACAACAAAATTAGGGAATTTGGCATTGCTGTGACTAGTTTATGTCGTGGCTAAAACAAAGCCACTCCAGTCGCACACAAACACATTCAGAGGTTTTGTTTATTTCGTCTCAAGCCATCGTGAATGGACTATAGTTGTATGCTATTAATGTATGTTAGTAAATTTATTATTTAGCGTATGCTTTCAATAGTGGGAAGACCCAAAGGGTTGTTCCACTCCACAATATTATAATCTCATTTTTCACAAATGAAAACATGGAGAACCATGTAGGCTATAATTCTTTTAAAATAGTCATTTTAGACCAATTTTTTCCATTTCAAAACATCATTAACAACTAAAACTAAAGTTGGTAAAAAAATTTAATATTAGTGGGCCTACCCTCTTTGGAAGTTTTTTTCGACTATTAAAAAACTTCTAAGAAGGGTGGGCCTACTGTGGTTTCAATTTTTTACTAACATAAAAAAATATGATAACTACTACCTTCAATACAATAGAAAATAGGCTACTCATCAAGTTTCTGACCTCTGAAAACGAATAGTAAACACTGCTAAAGTACTGGAATGCAAAGTAATGGTTGACGAATATTAGTACAATGGCCGATATGAAGGCTGGAGAGAGAACAGCTACAAATGGAAACGTTTGCAGGATGTAGAGATGGGCGACTTGACTGATTATGCCACAAACCACCATTCTCAGCGGCAGATCCTCGAAGATCAAGAAACATACGTAGCAGAAAAGTGTCCACTGCGGAGAAAAATATTAATTATTAATTCCTATCAATTTATTCAAATAATTTTCTTATTGTTAACGTATATTTAATACTAATTTGAAGGGAATCTACTGATTATTATTAATTGAAAATAATCAAACTCATACTTTTGTGACAGACTGAAATGACTGAGTAACTTATTAATAATTAAGGGACTAAAAATACCTAACCTAACCTATGTATTAAGTATATGGCACACAACACATATAAGTCTCATTCTCATATAATATAAATATCGTACAGTACATAAAAAACATACATAACTTAAAACGAATAACCATTTTAGTCATTATTAAATATTAATTTTATGATCTTTTCCCCGGAATCAGAGGGATACATCCAAATAGGTTATTGATGCTGGCGTAGCCATCATAAAATCATCCCGCGCACCCAGATAGGCTGTTCTAGGGCACTCTTCCACGATGTGCGGAGCAGTCCACACTCACAGAAACATGATTCAGCCCTCCCCCATTTGTGCACAGAATAGACACATCTACCTTGCTGCGTCCGAACTCTATTTAGTGCTGACCATGTTTTGTATGGTAAATCAAAACCTAGTGGCTCTTGGGCTATACATGGAAGACTATTGTGCAGCTTTGCTGACTACTCTTGCTGCCAAGCCATGGTCAAGCAAAAATCTGCAACGGAGTAACTTTTTCAAGTAGTTTTTTCAAGTTTTTTCGGTTTTCAAGTAAGCTGTTCAAAGGACAACTTAGAAACTTGGTAATCGATTTTAATAAGACCTTTAAGCTTATAGGCTACCACTATTTATTAGATTATTAAGTACATTTAATCTATGCAGCTAAAAGATAACATTGCGACTGATATTGTCTCAATAATATTACGACTTTGCACCAGTTGCAACAAAAAATTATTAATTAGCCTAAATGTTAACTAATATATTTTGTTCAGTAACAGTTGTAAATGAATCTGATAAGAACTATTTGTGTTGTGATAAGAATATTTCAAAGGGTGGGCTAACCTACTTTTATATATTATTTCATTTATCAGGCCTATACATAAAAATGAATAATATTATTAGAGTATCGTATGAGAGCTGATTTTAACATCTCAGCAATCATATCAAACCAACCTGCACTCTCGCTCCCACAAAATTGGCAGCTTTGTATGCCTACATAATAATAAGACAATCCTACACTCTCAATTGGAAGAAAAGTAATTTATTTAGTTTTAGTTTTGATCCAAGTTAATACTATATAGATTTTATGTTTGCAGATATATTAAAATTATCAAGGTAGGCTAATTTATGACAGTGATTGAATTTTTTGACATTTTAAACTTATTAAGAGGCTAGTAAGCTTAAAGAAATAACTGAACTCAAGGTCAAATACTAATTAAGTAGAAACGAAAGTAGAATATTACAATGACAATTACATGAGTATAAACTTATAATTGATAGGAAAAGGGAATACACTTACAAAAGTCATCCATAGAATTATTTTCTTAGAGAGAACTGTGTATTCTTCGACTAGCTCTGCTAAGTAGTACAATCCAGCAGCTGAAAAAAAGAATTCTCAACTTAGAAGGTGTGCATAAATAAACATTTTTCTCGATTCAACAAATTCAATGAAAAACTATAGTATTAACTTGGACTATCAATGAAAACCTAAATTGCTCATTAAAGTTTTTCCTCTTCTTCTTTCATCTTGGAATGAAAAAATCTGATTTTCTTTTACAAAAATGATATCTTTAGAAAATAGATCAAACGTAAAATCAGATTATCTCTGTTGGACTTCAGCAGGTTATCGTCTGTTAAAATTGCATTCAAGAGATTTCAATCTTTTACCAGAGAATGGTGTGATTATTATCATATCAAACGTCACAAAAACTCTACATTCAAGGAATACTACATCAGCTATTCATGCTATTAATAGTACTATCCAATTTTGTGTAATAGTCTTCAAGTTCAAACAACTGAGTAAGTTGATAGAATTATTTTGAAGGGTGAATTTCACATAACCTAACTTACCGATTGCAACAGTTATAAAGAAGATTTGGACTACTAAAGCAATCCAACTTAGTAGATAAAGGAACCACATATTGAAGGTTTAAATAATGAATTAGACTACTTGGTTACATTTAGTTAGTTACATTTTAAAATGTACAAATCATTAAAAGTCCGCGCTTTGCACTTCAAGTTCTGAGAATAATATGATTCATACTTGAAATATCAAAACTGTAACGTAATTTTGAAGCTCACTTGATTTATAAAATGGAATTAAACATTATTATTTTCAATTGTTGAAAAACGCTTTCCCAAATATTGTTAACTAAACAAACTGACAAAATAGACTGATCGTGATGGAAATCTAATCAAAATACAACACATCAGCCGGTTCAGCCATTTTGTTTTTATCTCATCTCGTTATCGTATAGACTAGTAGTTTAGATAGAGAGCTCAACTATAATTTGAATGAAAAGTCTTGATGAAGTTGAAAGTTATAAATTGATTGTAGGGTTGATTTTATCAAGAAATTATGATAACTAGTAATTGATTGAACCGGATATTATTGGGAAAGCTGATCAAAAGTATTCATTTTGATCGGGGTAAAGATGATTCTCAAAGGAGGCAGTCCAGAGAGACTATCTCATCGAAGCCAAGCGAAACAGAAATCATAGCAGATAATGCGGTGATTGAAAGGGGAGTGCCTCATTAGCTCCAAGGATCACAAACTCCACAATGTTAATTTGGGTTGTCGATGAAATTGGACTTGAGAGGTTTCAAAAACTCCAAAAAAACTCCAAAATCCCGTTGCAGGCTGATACACAGTTAGCTACACCGTTGCACATCAGTTCTCGATCTAGATACAGCATGTTTTGGAGACGTTTACTACGTTGCATTATAAATACAGAATGATACAGAGCTGTTTTATTGCTAGAGGCTGTATCAGATCAAAGATATCAGATACCATAACAAAATAGGTTATGTTATGTTATGTTTAGTAGTTGAATCTCATTGATTATTTACTGTTTAATATCCAGTTAACTTAGGACCACATTATACTTGGTACTTGACTACGATGAGTAGGCTACTAGATTTACCTAACTTAGCAATAATTTTAAGATTATTATTACTGTAATTTTCTTCCTTGGTGAAGAGCTTAAAATATAAACTGTTAAATTGGGTTCTGGCAATAGATTATCTTCAAATGCAAGAGTTGCTGCACGGTGCCTTTGTCTTTTGAAAAACTTGAAGTTTTATTCCAAGTGGATTTTGACATTTACTTGGTGGATTCATAACCATCTATCAATTCTCAGACCTTAATGTACAAAGCAAGATGGCGGCAATATGGGCTAGCCAAGCGTAATAGTTCAAGTTGCTATTCTTTAGAAGTAATAAGACAGAAATAGCATATTTTTTATTGTTAATCATTATGATATTACAATATAATCAATATCCAATACAAAAATAATACTCATTACAATATGATGAACTTCAAACTAGAATCTGATTTATTATTCTATGTGAAAAATAGAAATTCAAGACACTCAAATTCCAATCAGTTTTGTCAACATGTTTGTAGCCTACTTCACTTGCTGCTCATTTCAACTTTCTTCCGTCTCTGAACCTTCCCCCCAATATTTTCAGTTTTTTTCCTTTGGCTTGCAAGTTTGAGACATCTTATTGTCTTCTTCACACTTCAGTATCTATCCAAAAAATGTAAATTCAACTTCTCAAAACTTGTTTTTAGAGTGTTATTTAAGTTTTTAGTTGTGTATTTTTACCATTGCTTTACATATCTCAGATTTAAACTTTAAGAAAAAATATAATTAGTCCGGCGTTGTAGGCCTACCGTATTGTAGGCTATAGTCACGAATTAAGCACTGTTTGTAACCTAATCATTTGATATTTTGAAGCTAACTGGTACACAAGGCAGATCACTGATTCCATTAATTATTGTCTTTCACTTTTACAAAAAGCACATAGGAGCCTAGTTTGTTGGAATTGAAGGAAATGCATCACTTCTCTTGGCACTCCAATTAGTTAATCGTCTATGACAAGAAAAACGTCTTTCTTGATAATAAAACGGTCTTCAAAATGATTAATTCAAACTATAGAACTGTCTTTCACTTCAAAATTTTGATGAAAACTTTTCTAACCAATATGTCCATTGAGAGTTTGTTTTCAGGAAACGTGAAAATATAAATATTAATTGAATTACCATACATGGATATTCACAATCATAAACACAACACAGACGACCCATTCGTAATAAATTATCATATTCTCAATAAAATATGCAATATTTTTTAACATAAAACAAGACGAATCGTAAGTGTAATCCATTGTCAACTTAGTAAACATTCAGTAGGCCTGCTTATGAAATGTTGCAAAATTATTTTATAATAAAACATATGATTTTTTGTCAACATAACCAAAACGCTATGAAATCTTGAATTTGGAGTAGGGCAATTACGTCCGCCATTTTCCATACAATCGATAGCTACATTAAGGTCTGAGAATTGATAGATGGTTATGGTGGATTCTAGCATTAGGCCTACAGGTGGAATAATTTTGTCAAAATTCATGCAACTCGTACAGCAGATACTTGCTCAATATTCAATGATTGAAATTTAATTCTCAAGCCACAATAAGTAAATGTACGTTTATGAATTATTATTTCTAATGAATAGACTAAGTGTAATTAATTTCATCATTATTTTTACAGGCAGTTCATTCTCACTTGGAGATTTGAAATTTGCAACTGGATTAAACTTCAAATATTTTCTCCACAAAGATACTGGATTCCTAACCAGTCAACATCATACTGCATTAAGTAAGTAGAGTGATTTTTTTTTTTTTTTAACTGTGTTTCAATAAAAATCATTGATGATTGTGATTGAGTCTGATCGCATGATTCACCTGAGAAAATCATGTGTGATTATTGACGCAGTAGAAAGGTATGGTACGTAGTGCCATCTGAAAAAAATAATTTTCATTGAAACTTTTCTTGATAAAAAATTATAGGTAATTATTTTTGGTCTAGGACGATCTAATTGAATAATGTACGGAGAAAAATCATGTGAAAAGTGATACATGACGATTTTATAGCTGGCTTTTCGATGAATTTCCCAAAGTGCTTTACTCCTCATCTGAAAAAATTATAATCATTGAAACTTTTCTTGATAAAAAATTATAGGTGTTCATTTCTGGCCTAGGACGATTCAATTGGATAATGTACGGAGAAAAGTCATGTGAAAAGTGATACATGACGATTTTATAGTTGTCAATTTTTAGGCCATGACCTTCTATTCATGACCTTGATCATTATTTCTTTTTTTCAGTGAACAGAGTGAGATGGAAGTAGATTGCTCAAGTAAAGCTGTCACTAACATAATCTTACCTGATATCAAACATCTGATGGCGTCTGGATTATACTTGGGTATATGGTCAATATTCCTTTTTTCTTTCTAATATGTTTATGGTATTTCCAATTGCTTCTATTTTTCTTATAGTTCAAAATATTATCATGCACAAAAATATTATTATGAGATATTATGTTCAATCAACTATAATTCTATCAAGTGATATTGATAATGATCAATCTCATGTTAGAAGGATGTAAATTTTGTCGAACAACCAAAAAACATCAATATTTCTAAGGCCACTCAAAAATTCGATATTAATGTTCCAATATCGATTAGAAGTTTCCACGTTTCTGGCAATTACGACCACTTGTGAGCTGGTCGGATCATGACATCAAAACCTTGGGGGAGGAGCTTGGGTCCAAACACTCAGTGGATGGAGTATAGTTCTATCACAATTTGCTGCGTTACGTTGATAATTCCTTGCTCTTCACACATTAACACCAGATGAGTGTTATACACAGAATGGATACACTGTTGCGTTCAAGGTACTTAGATTAGATTACTATAATCTAATTACCTTCGTTGTGTTAACAGTGTGAGAATGCTGGGTTATTGAGAGGTGTGTAAGACCCTTCACTACCTAGACCCTATTCACAACAATCACCACTTACTTGGTTTGGCATTAGAATCAAAAGATCTTGCATCATTTTCGAAACATCATGTACTCATGTATAAAATTTGATGGACAATCTTTTTGAAAGAAAATTTATCTATTATTTGATATAATTTTTTTACAATTTATTGTGTTATACAAATGTCTATCAAGTCTCATATGTAAGTTATTCAAGCCTCTTATAATATGTAATAGAATAGAATTATGTAGCCAATGCATAGATATTAACTGTTGTGATCATTTTGAGCTTGATAAGAAGGGATTTGGCATCTTCAATATTATTACTATTACCGTCTTTAATAATAATTATTTTTTTTATACAAGAAACACACGTTGCATCAAACGTTTGATCAAACTAATATCAGCTCCACAAATTCCATAAAAGGTACTATGTAGGCCTATTGCAATGATACTAGTGAATATTGATCAACATTTATTAATTATGAAAGTTTTTATGTCTTTTACGTTGTACCAATTCATTTTTGTTTTCTTGCAGAATCATTCAGCAGCAGCTACCACCACCACCGTAGTTGACGTTTCTCTTTTCGGCTCCTCAAACTATACCCAATTTTCTTGGTTTTTCTTATTCTATTGGAACAATTTTCTGCTATCACATTTGCTGAAGTGTAACAGTGTTAAATTCAAAATTTGGTTGGAATCAATTCTATATTTTTAGTGTGATCAAAGAAATTAAATTTTTTAAACATGTCCAATTCACCACCGAAACTTCGTCAGTTCAAAAGGCCAGGCCACAAAAGATAAGGCCACGGGAGATAAGCGTTCGGCTTCGCCAGATAAGCGTCAACGGCCAAGGGCGGGTCCCTCTTCTAAAGGAGTGGGCGGTAAGGCGGTGGGGGGAGGAACAGCTCGAGAGGTGTTCTCGGCGTGCCTTTCTGATGAAGATTTCTTCGTAAAGCTGGCGGATCGAGTTGCCGATAAGCTTTTTGAACGGGTCGCTGCGCGTGAGGACGTTGCGGCTCGTCAGGAGCTGCTCGAGAAGAAAATTGACGATCAAGAACAGTGCCAACGGCAGAATAGTGTCCGAATATTTGGTGTGGAGGAGGTCGATGGTGAAGATGTTACAGCCACTGTTACGCGCTTATGTCGTGATAGACTCCAGCTCAATATCGAACCAGTGCTGATTGACCGATGTCATCGCGTTGGCCAAGTTGTTGCTTTGCAGCCCGGCGAGCCGCAGCCCAGGCCGCGAGCCATCCTTGTCAAATTCATCAGCTATCAGACAAAACGTTCCGTAATCTCTGTGCGGCGGCAGCTGAAGAACTCCTCTACGACGACCTCACGCGGAGACGGATCAGCTTATATCGCGAATTATGTGCGCGTGTAGGCCATGCTAATGTTTGGATAGTTGAGTGAACTGTGAAGTGGAGAGAAGGTGACAATGTAATGTCATAGGCCTAATTTGTTTCTTCCTCAAATGAATTTTCTGTTGTAACTTCGATGATACTTTACTAACTTACCTGATACATGAAAGTGGAACTGTAAATTTATCGAATAGTAATAATTTTATATATTAATTTTCATTTAAATATCATTATTTTTCTTTATAATTGCAATTCGATGATATCACGTGTTCATATAATGTAAATAATTATTCTTCATCTTTCTATTGGCACGATTTTTACATTGGTCAAGAATTCATAGTTTTCTAGCAATTAAATTTCTATCAATCTTTTTTCCTCTCATGTTAGCTCTATTATAACTTGATTAACAGGATAAGATTTTTATTTTTATGTATTTTATTAGAGCCGAAAAGCTTAGGCTTATTGATTACGCTCTATTAAGTTGCTTTTCAAGTATAATATTTTCTGATTTTATCTCACTCAAAAAAAAGGAAACTTGTATTATCTTATCGATATTAATGCTGTTTATAATTTTTATTTCTGCATTTTTTTTTATATTATTTAATTCTGTATCATGTTTCTGATGTTGCCATAGGTCTCCTCAGACCTGGCAAAGGAGATTATAATCAATCAATCAATCAAAAACCACCACCACCACAGTATTCGAAATGGACAAGCAAAATTAGCCTATCCATTGCCTCTGAGTGGGTAAGATATGTAATTTTCATATTTTGTTTGATGAATAAATGTTACTGTTAGTTATTTCACTTTCATACTGAGAAGGATCAAATGAACTATACTTTTTATCCAAGTTTTCAAGTCAAATAGCATCTTTCATTATTGTTGCCAAGTATTCATTTAATTGTATTTCAATTTTTGTTAAAGTGAATATGAATAAGAATAAGAATGCTTTTATTCCTTCAATGCTTACATGCAATGCTATAGGAAATGTCAGTCAACAATATAATACGAACCTTCATGTTTTAAATTATACTGTAAAATGTACGTACATGGTACAATACAGACTAAGTAATTCAATAAAGTTCAAGCTGGTCTTGTTTATTGTTTGGATGTGACATAGAAAAAAGAGTATATTTACAAGTCATTGATTATTTCACTCTTCAAATTAGAATATATTGCACATAGTTGGAAGTAATATGTCCTTAAGTTCAATTCTTACCTTGTATTTTCAATAGTTTTATGACGAATTGTATTCAGAGTAGAGTTTTTTATTGTGCCCCAAAATCTAAGGGCGGAGAATATAGAGCTGTCTTTACCAGAACTTTGAATTTTCATTCCAAACCCTAAAGACCCCTCCCAATAGTTGTCTCACATATTCAATAATTGAATACCAAAAATTGTTTGCTTCCATTCATTTAACATTTTTAGATTTTACAATCACAAAAATCCTTCATCAAAATAGTTTTTTCAGCTACTTTCACGTAATATTTGAATACCAGTTTTTCGGAACCATCATCCTACTGTTACATGTAACTACATTGTAAAGAAAGTTTACTATGTGAAATTGAAGCTCATATCAAAACATTATCAAATACGAACATCAAAACAGGAAAATTTAAATTTTGAAAATCTACCAGAGATATAATCTAATTTTCTCTCTCTCTCTCGTAGAGGGGATCTGGAGCTCTAAATTCGCCCTGAAAAGGGTATTCAATCAATCAATTATTTTCTAATATTACTCTAATTTTTAATTATTTTTCAAGTTTTGAGGCAGTGTCTCATACTCTTGAGGATATCATGAAGTATCATGTCTGTGTTGTGTCCGCCAGAACATATTTTGATAGCTAAAAAACACTTGTGACTCTTCTTAACTTTTATTACGATTATTATATCTAATTGAGATTCAAACCGTTTTAAATTGTGTTGTTGTCCTTTACACGTAATTAGGCTATGTAGGCTTCTTCCATTCCTATCAAGATATAGGTGGGTAGTATCAAGATAGAGGTGAGTAGTTTGAAAACCAATACCATAGTCTAACTATACAGTATACAGCTTAGTATATCTACGCCAATATTAAGGTGGAAAAGATGAGAAAATAATTTAGAAAGAGAGAAATTGATCAAGAAGAAAGAAGATGATGAGTAGAGCATTATAAAACCAGTGATTCATTTACTCCTAGGTTATGATGTTCAAGAAACATTTAATAAGAGAGAGTCTTGTATCAATTAGATTCTTCCTGAATCATTTTTATGTAAGACAGATCAATATCAGCGTTTTCTTATGTGGAAAAATGTAGAAGAGATACTTGAGAGAAAAAGGTGATGACAGTCATTATCATCAGTTTCAATATTATTCAACAAGTGCTTCCTCAATATAGTATAAGTCCAAGTATAAGCATTTTATTCTTCTGAATAAGCATTCTCATGAAAAAATTGTGCAATCAAACTATAATAGTTACGTACCATGGAAAATATCACCAACAAAATAAAATTTATGAATTGGAGAATCATTCTAAAAAAGTTTAATAAGTTTGAAGACACTGAATTAATTTAATCAAGTTAATGTGTTTCAACAAAAATGAAAAGCATTGTGACCATCAACACCCAATCAATGTCTATAATGTACTATGTGAATGGAAGTTCAAAAGAAAATTTGTTATAACTTTGTTAGTCTATAGGGAAATCATTCAAATTGAAGTCTATACTATAGTGAATAGTAACTGACGCCAATTACTTGGGCGGTTGGCGAATGACAGTTATTAATTCTCAGCTTTCTCAGGACAGTTGGCGAGCTGTCTGCGAGAATACAAAAACGTAAGTAACCACAGCTATACTAATTCGTTATCGAAGACAGATTCGGACTGTCCTAACTCCAGCTAAGCATAATAAAATTTTCGAAATGCCCAACTAATAGGCATCAGCTAGGCCTATATGATTTTTTTTTTAATTCGTTGGTATTGTTATCAATATACGTCTGAAAAACCGTCACGCACCCAAATTTTTATTCAAACCTTCCACTTCGACTGGCTTTGGCGCGCCGCTTTGCCATTGGCCAATCATTGCGCCAAGGCATATGATTCGCAGGAAACGGCGGGCTTTTGAATTTGAAGGCGGCCTTCAATTTATACAGAGTGTTTCAGGAGGAATGTGCAATACTTCTCAGGCTGATTCCTCACCAAGTAGACAAGAAAGTTCCATGGGACCATCCCCAAAAACGCTTTGTTACCGAGACATCAATGGCGGAAAATTGCGATTTTTCAAAATATATTATTTTTTCTAATTTTTTAGAGGATTTAGTGAGGTTCTAAAATAATCAATTCCTATGTAAAATTAGCTGAGGAATTCAATGAAACCAGTTCCAATTATCTCAATAACCGTTGAAGATACAAACTTGGAACTGGTTTCATTGAATTCCTCAGCTAAGTTTACATGTTTACATAGGAATTGAGCATTTTGAAACCTCACTAGAGCCTCTAAAAAATAAGAAAAATTAATATATTTTGAAAAATCTCAATTTTCTGTCATTGTTATCTCGGTAACAAAGCGTTTTTGGGGGATGGTCCCATGGAACTTTTTTGTCTACTTGGTGTAAGGAATCAGTCTGAGAAGTATTGCACATTCCTCCTGAAACACTCTGTATATCAGATAGACTGAAAACAGCCATTTGCTCTTCATAGTGAATGCAATCATTAGATAATTACAATATCATCATTTTTTTAATTTACGCAAAAATTTGTTTGTCCAAAAATCAATAGTGATAATTTTTGGATCAAGTTAATTTATGTTACTAGTTGGATTATATGACAATATGTTATCAACAACTGATTCACAACAATGAATGTTGTAAAAGTCTGACACTTGCTCTCTTTGTGTTCCTATCTTTTCTTTATTGGAATGTTTGCTAGAATGCTTTTCTAATAATTCGAATGTTTACAATATTTTGTAGTTAGCTAGGTTCAATCAATCGGGATATTTCCCTTTGAACTTCAACATAAGTAACTATTTTACACATTATCAAAAAACCACTAGATGGGTTAAAATTCGTTAACTAATGCTATAAGATTTGGTAATAATTTTGGATACAGTACAATAATATTGGGTATCAAAAATAAAAATATAGGCTTCCTGAATCAGGAATTCACTGCAAGTGCCTATTGATTCCACTGAAAATATTGCAATGTAAATATGTACGAAAAAACTAATTTTAAAAATAACTGTGATATTTGTTTTAAGTTGCTTGTACATTTTCACTGGTGAAAAATCTTTGGTACTGTTTGACCAGTAAACGTTTAAAACTATTTTCCATTTCATTTTCCTTGAACCATTTTTTATATTAATATTAGATAGTTTTTAGCACTGGAAACTCTTCTATATGATTTGCATTTGATCGATAGTCTTAATTCAGGCTACGTATTATTCAATTAAATCATTGCCACTAAACAGAAATCAAACATAAAATTAAGATTTCATTATTAACATAACAAAAATTACTACCGTATATATTCAGTTATTGACACAAAACATGTATGTACAAGGAATTTGTAGCAGGTTGCAAAATTAACTGTGGCTCAAATAAATTAATTTTCATCCACTTCCACACGAGCTAGAGCATAGCCACCTTTAAAAAAGACTATGTTCTTGAAACTGACAACCAGAGTAGCAGTCGGACCATTTGAAAGAATTGAAATCATTTCTCAATCAACTGTTTTATCGGAGAGTTTCTCATGTGCGTTCTCACATTTGATTAGCTACAAATCATAGCTACATTGTTAAGTCACGAACACTGTGGACTACTCTTGGATGGGTAACCGGTATTTGGCTAAGTACACATTGGCGAGGTGGAACTACCCGTAAGGGTCTCCCCACCATTAAAAGTAATGAGAATATTTTTATTATCTTTTGACATAATTGTCTATTTTCAATCTTATCTGCTAATCTCTATCACAAACCATTACAGAAAACACGTAGGCTACAAGGAATTCTAAACCAATAAGGTTTCATAAAAATATTTATAATTCAATAACTTACATAAAGAGATTCAAAGTTAACCAGAAATTTATTTTCTTTTAGTCGGATTTAAAAACGTCGGTTTATGAGAGTTTTTCAAATATATTCATTATAGAATAAACAAAAATTTTTCAAGTAAGTATTTGGTGATGTAATAAGAAATTGATAACTCAAAAAAATCCTTTATGAATTCATTCTTGGTTAGATTTGAATTGTGAACAATAAATGCGTGATGAAATGACAATAAGCAACAAATTATTGATTAAAATTAAAATTCAACAATAGGAGAATATAATGTAGCTATTATTTAAATGAATAAATTAATTTCAAATATAATAAATTGAAACTCATAATAGTTTCAAAAACAAAATAAATAAAAGTATCCTTCATGGAGTTGAAAGTATTTTATAAATGGACAGAAATTTTTTGGCTCTCAGAACATTTTAAATGAGTCACATTGATTATATTTTTTGCGTTGGAGCATCCATAACTTAGTCATATATGAAAAATTGTTGAGAGTTGAGTCATCATAAGCCTAATTTTTAAATAAAACTGAGATAGATGTAGGTTATGTGAAATTATTCATGAAGAAATAAGTTTCCTTTCCAAAAATAAATAAATTTGAAATTCTTTAAGGGACATAGGCCTATGGTATAATAGCCTAATTAAAATTTACAAACCAAAAGTTATCTTTTCTTAAAGTTCATCACTCCAGACAGCCCGCCAACTGTCCTGAGAGAGCTGAGAATTAATAACAGTTATTCTCTAACCGCCTAACTGACGTCAGCTATTCATTATTAATTATTTTATGACTCAATAATATTAACGAGAATACTTTGGGAAAATCACTGAAATACTGAATTGTATCATTGTAGAAGGCTGTATCATTTAAATTGATGGTACAGTATCATTTCAGTACTTGATACACTATCAAACGAGTATATGATACTGTATCCTTCTTGTTTGTGCCCCGATCTCGTTTTGGAGTTTGTGAACTTGGAGTTTTTGAAACTGTGTGGCGGTTTGGTTTTGGAGCTAATGATTCTTGGAGTTTCTGGCGTACACCCGATTGAAAGATTGATGTTTTTTGTTTACTTTATCAATCTTCATCTTTTACTCATTGTGATTTTTAGGAATATTTGTCTTTTTATTTGTATATTCATCATTATTTATCAAAGTTCTATCAATTGGAATTTGTGGAGTATAAAAGTATAGTGTAAACGGATGGAAGAATAAGCCTATCAGTTGATATAGCCCTCTCAAAAAAGTGAAACATGTATGACAGGTCAGTTGTGCAATAGAATTTAATAGCAATTATTATTATCAGCGTGTATCCATTTATTCTAAAATGAGTCCAAAAACATGATCAAACACTTTTTTTGTTTGTAAATGTACTAATCCCTCTGGTCTACGTTTTCCATGGTTCTAAATTAACATCTATAACTCTTACATCTAACTCTATACATCTTATAACTCTTATAAAGCTTACACTTACAGCTCGATCTCAAATTTGGTGCTAATCAAAACACTGTTTGATAATTGCCTAATTTGATCATCAGAATTAAACGCTGAGACTGTATGCACACGTCTTAAATATTGAGGAATAAGTTACACTAATTATTGTAAATTGAAGCCTTTTTTAAACTTTGTTATAAGAATACAGTCACCCATATTGCATGCTCTGCTCTAAGAGTTTAAAACAGACTGTCTCAATATGTGCGTGATCTACAAACGAATGAATTAAGAAGCTCGAAGCTCCTGCAGGATAAACTGGTTGCTGTGCCATTGTATTCGCTTGGTAATGAAGAATTGAGCAATGTTTTTTTTTAGTTATTTTGAGACCGCACACACCACCCGGCGATATCTCTATAAGTGTTGAAATGAACTAACGAAATCCGTCTAGTATGATTATTGGTCACAGATTAAAAAAATTGAAATAGCGATCTTAAACAATTCCAATTTTCCAATTGAAGATTTGTCTCCAAAATTTTAATAGAGTAAAATTTAATCCTTTTTTTAGAAGAAGAAACAATAAAGGACTCGACATAATTCAAAGTGAGGAAAAAAGTTTAAAAGAAAGGCTTAGAATCTTTTATAAAATAACATTGTAAAAATTACTATTTTAAATCACTAACCCACATAAGTTAAATAGGTATTCATCAAATACTTGATTGGGGGATGGGGGTACTGGACAGACAGTGTCATCACTCAACAGTTCGAAATAGCTGCTCCTCACCCAGCTCAGTCCATAAACTGTTTTTTTTTCAATTATGTTTGTCTAATGAGAGGGCAGAATCTTGTGCGAGGTTCGTTTTCACTTCTATTGAGAGCTTTGACACGTATTTTAATAGCCAACAGCTTTTTATTGCACATTCTTCAAATGATAGTATCAAAGTTTCATAAATTATACAAAAGTTGATTGTGAAAATTCATCAATTGTAAATCTCTACATTGTGTTGATATTGAAAAAACTGATCTGCAGAGCATGGCTTCCGGGAACAACTAGGGCTGCGATAAGTTACTGATTAATCAGTTTCTGAATCTGTTGAAAAATGGCCGAATCTGAGCAGCAGTCGGCGTGTAGTGAGGACAACAGTTCAGTTTGCGACGAGGAGAGGGCGCGAAAACTATTCCAAGCCTGCGATGGAGACGGGGATGGATTCATCGACAGGTGGGTAAAAATTTTGAAATCATTCAGTTAATTATTATATAAGGCCATTTGATGGAGAGACCCGAAAGTGTTCCAATATGCCAATATAACCATAATGATGGAAAACGTGCTAGTTCTTTATTATCATAATCCTTTAATGCATTTAACCATTATTATTAATGATAAGAGGGAGCCAGTCATTCTTTTTCAATTGTCCCAGTAATTGATGAAATGAATCTCTATTTTTAAGTATCCATCATATCCAACAAACCGAGTGTAGGCCCTACATTTGAAAAAATAAGAAATGTAATACCACAAGTTAAAAATCCTAGATCAAATTAATAAGAAACCTTTCGATCTCCAAAATTAAGGCTGAATGTGACGAAGAGATAACTTGAGGTTATTTCATTAACTTGGATGAAAGTGAATTTTGCGTCCACTATCATCACGTGAAACTCTAGTGCCGGGTTTTTCCAAGCAAACTCAAAGTTGAGGGACCCTCAAATTTTTATGAACAGCTGACATTTTCTATGATAAGTATAGGAAATGTAGTAAACTGCAGTAAATTTGAGGGTACCTCAAATTCGAGTGTGCTTCAAAAAACCGAGCATAGGTGTAGCAACTATTGAATCCATTCAAAATTGTGTCCAGTAACTCGAATCCAATTGCATTTTGATTCATTTGTGTAATCCAGAAAACTAGAATTGAGAAAAACTTTTCAAATGATGATTTTTTTACACATCCCTCCTTTCTCTTTGTATTCCACTGTATTTTGAAAAAAATGGCCAAAGACCATTCTTAATTATTGTTTCGTTCAATTTTTTTCGTCGTAATTGCTCTCATGTGTTCGCTGTGAGCTTATTACGATTCATTTTATTAATTATATTTTCGCACCTGCGCACAGGACTCTCTCTTACGTGTAAGCCTAATTGGGTTTTGTATTCCAGTTGAACGTTTCAATTGTTTGCCTGTTTTGTTTTTTGAAAACCTCAATGAGGTTTTTACTTTGTTTGAAAAGAGTTCTCATGAAAATGTTCCATTGTTTGTTGCAGCCATGACTTACTGTACATCTGTAGAGAGCTGAACTTGGAAGGCTCGGTTGAAGAGCTAATGAAAGAGCTGGGAGCCGACTCCGACGGGCGAATATCGTACAATGCGTTCTCACGCTGCCGACTCGCGCTGCGCTCCGAAATCGAAGCGCTGCGCAGTGCAACGCCGCGTGAGTCGTATCTGCCCACCAGTAGCGATAACAGTCTTGGTATGTTGCCTAATCTGCAATCTCTCTTTCAGTCCTAAGCTTATATTCTAGTTTTCTCATCCATTTATATACTTCAAATTTTTGAGAGATTAGTTATTGTTGCTGTTTTATGACGATTCTGTACGGAGAGACCTAGTTACGTCTCCCTGGCTGATTCAGACTAATTTCTACAAAGTTGTATTTCTTGATATCACAAGCTACAACAGTCCGGGTAGCTCAACTCTGTGTATCAAGGAACAACTGGAAAGAATAGTTCGTATTTCTTATCAGTCGGGTATTTGTTCTTCTAATATTAAAATTAACGTCGCGAAAAGTGTTTATCAAGGGGTCATTTATGGGGTAATGTGAGCCATTGTAATTCTTTATCCACAAAATGTTCCTATGCAAGCCAAGCGTATTACCCCATAATAATATAATAATTTCTTACTATAAGCGAGTCCCTTAAATAATATAATAATCAATATAAATTTAAATGTCCCTATTTTAATGAAATATAATAAAATTGTACTCACAAATATTAAATAATGGTCTTGTAAGCCACTAAATAAATTGTATATTCAACCATGTACATGAATTATTTTACCACCGAATAAAATATTAGTCTACTTATCAATCCTCCCTTATAGATTTAATTTTTTCCTGTTAAAGGTGGTAAACCGGATACATGGGAATTCGATAGTGGAGCACGAGATCTGAGTCCAGAGCCTCATACTTTGCAAAGACTGGTGGAGGCAGCCGCAGGAGTCAATGCTTTATCCACTACCAGCACTGCCAACTTATTGCAACTGGCTAATAAGGTGAGCCTACTGATATTGGAAATTTTTTTAATAGTATTAAAACATAATCTGCTTTCAGTAATATATTATCACATTACTGTGATACCCATTCAATTATTTTTTCCGAAAAAAATGGAAGTAAAGGAAAAGTTATTATTACTTCACAGGTAATTCAGGGTATGCCGTGTTATGAAATGTGTAAAGAAGAATGAACACTCTCTCCAATTTTTCAATCTTACAATCACTTGCCACTTCGCTACATAAATGTATTTCAAGTTATTTCTGGTTCATTTGTTATATCATTTGAGCATAGTCAACAATGCTTTGAGAATCAATTTTACTGCACTAGAGATTTAGCTGTAGCTAACTTGATAATTTTCTAAGATTCCTCTAGGTGTTATTCAACTTATTCATGAAAAAACAAAACATTTAGGCTATATTATTTATTACAATATATTATATATTCAATTCATATATTACAATTCATTCAATTTATTACAATATTTTAATGGAACTTTGGAATTGTATTGTGTTATTTGGCTTCTACCAATATTAAATTCAAAATTGATTATTACTTCTGGATTATCTTTCTTTGCTTGGAATTCTTCGGCTGAAAATGAAATTTTTACATAACCTGAAAATTTTGGACTATATTTTTATTCAACTAAATTTAGGAATTTAAGAAGTTTTGGGCAATGACCTGTTTCTTATTTTCACAAAAATTGTATCATTTTCTGCTGAAATAAATATGAATAGACATATTTTTGTGTCTAAAAGTTCTCAATTATTATCATTTATTGGACTTTATCCGATATAGTCCGCGCAAGCTGAGAAGAGACGCAGTCACAATACACTTGACATTGCCACAGCATTTCTTCTCAGTATGTACAAGTTTACTCATGTTTTTTATTGTAAATGTTAATCTCAGTACCCTTTTTCAATTATTTTTATCCATGCATATTGAAAATCATTGAAAAAGGGTACTGAGATTAACATTTAAAATAAAATACAGTAGTCTTATAAAGAAGTCCTAAGGTAGTGGAAACATTAAGTTTACTCATCTTACCTCAAAGCTGGCCATTCATTCATTATCAAATAATCCAATATTTTATACCAGCTATTATTTGCTTGCCGTTGTCAGCATTTACTAAATTTCAGAAATTTACCCTATGTGGAACTTGGTTTGTAGATATTTCATAATATTTACGAGAGTAATACTGATAAATTCGTAATTGTCTGTCTTACAGTTACATTTAGCGGCACTAGCTTCTCTGAGAGGAGAAATATTAGATCTTTCCACTCGTCTTCATACCGTCACTGAAGAACGAGATTTATTGGAAAAGACACTAGCTGAAACGCAGGTGATTAAATAGTATCCTAACTTATTTATAATATAATTTACAGTAAGAAAAATGAATGTCGATTCGGGGATGGATGGATTTTGAGGCACGTTTATCAAAATATTATTCTGCATGAAATGTTTGTAATGTCATTAGCCTATTTAGTTGAAATAAATCGATGTGATGAGAGAGATCACCAGCTTCTCATATAATT
Source organism: Sogatella furcifera (assembly GCA_017141385.1). Lineage (NCBI taxonomy): Eukaryota > Metazoa > Arthropoda > Insecta > Hemiptera > Delphacidae > Sogatella > Sogatella furcifera. The sequence continues at coordinate 38,549,632 of CM029550.1, forward strand.
TAAACCAAGTGATAGGTTTTTCACAGATGAGTTATTTAGTAATTCCTTCAATTTAACTTAGTTGTTTATCTTGATTTCTCTACTACCGTATTTATAGTGATGTATACGTTGTTATTTATATCTCTAAATGTATTAAGTTTTGATTATATAGGCTATATAGCGCTGCAGGCAGTATTTTTTACTTTGTAATGACTAGGCTTGACTCAAAATTGTTTTATTTTAGTTGAACACTGGCGACATTTACTGGATGTCGTGACCAGTTAATCTCATAGTTTTTAAAGTGTAAATATCCTAGATATAGGATTGTCCTTCCATATTATCAAAAGTAGTATGGATGTTATTGAAAAAGCGCTGCATGAATTCTGTATATATTTTTACTTTAATTTTCTCCAGGCAAGTATAGAAGCCTCATCCGTCCAGCACTATGAGGAAAGAATAACTGAACTTCACTCTGTGATAGCAGAACTGACAAGGAAAATCGAGAGACAGAGAACCCTAGTGATTGCTGAAGAAGACAATGAACAATCTGGTAATAAGACACCTATTCCTGATTCCCAACAACCTTTCTCGAATACTGTTGAGATTGCAAGTGAAGTAAACTTCACAGTTTCCATGTTATCAAGCTCGGCCATAGGTGCTGTATTTTTTGTGCTTCTCGGGGGTCGAATTATACTCGAGTCAGATCTCAAGTTGACGCATCGACTGCTAGAAATAGCATTCGATTCAATAGTAGATATTGTCCACACGTTGACAAGTCAACTTGATGGTTTTGACCTGCTCAAAAAATGACTAAAATGCATCTACTTGATCAAGTTGACTAGATCGTGTTTCTGAATCCGAGCCCTCATTCTTAATGCAATGTTCGTTTCAATTATAGTTTATCTTTCTTTTGAAAATAATTAATTTCGATTTTATGAAGAATAAAACTTGTGATCTCAAGGTTTCGAAACGAAGTCGGCATGTTTAAAACAACTTATTTTATTTTATTTTTAGAAACCGAAGTTATTAGTGTTGGAAGCTGTCAAAACTTTGCGGACAAGGAGAATAATGAATCCAATCTCGAAAGGTGTGAAGCAGACGAAGTAAGTGGTTGTGAAGAGGAGGGGATAGAGGAGGAGGATAAAGGTGATGAAGAAGAAGAGGAGGAAGAGGAAGATTTAGTGGCAACCACTACCTGCGCTGGGGATTCACCTTCATCATCGTGGGTTCATCAGAAGAATTGTGTAAGTCATTAATTATTATCATAATTATGCTTTTAGTGATAAGTTCTATACTATTTATAGAATAGGTCCCCTCAAAGCACTTGGAAAGCCTAGCTTTCACCAATTTATTACAAGTACATCAAGTTCAAATTTATTACAAGTACATCAAGTAAAAATACACCAATAACAAGTGACGTGTTTGAAAAAGAAAAGAAACGAGTGCACAGCTAAATTGATGTGATGTTTCAGGCCATTTTCAACATATTTGGTAATAGATATAACTTTAACGATGTAATAAGTAAAGTAGCATCTTTAATTAACTTGTAAATCGAGATACCAGATCGATTGCTGCACTATTATCAATCTCTGGTTCAACAGATATTGATAATGGTGTAGCAACTGAAGCTGGTATCTCGATTTTCAATAGATCTGTTGTTTGACAATATCTTTTAGTTCTATTTAATATAGATAACTATCACAATATCACCTTCACAACTACCAGTTTACTAAACCGGTATCATGATTTTTAATAAATCTGTTGTTTGGTGGTATCTTGTCTTTTCATTAACTTAAATATGGATAACCACCACAATATCACCTACACAACTACTCAATAAATTGATTTTTATTTTAAATTTCTAGTAATTGATCTAACTTATCCCCATATTCAAGTGCACAGTGTATTTGAGAACAAGTTTTAGTAGATTGTTTTCGTTCATTCCAGGAAGATATCAGTTCACCTGCAACTCTCACCCCGAAGTCAGTGGCGAATGAGGTAGGCATGAGCCGCAAATCACAAGCAGCAAACAGTAATAGTCCAGCAGAAGCAACAGACAGCAAACTTGTCAGATTGGCTGAGACAGTTAGCGAACTGGAAACGAGGAATGTCGATTTGCAACAGGTTGTGAGCAACAAAGATGACGAAATCAAGCGATTGCAGCGTATGCTGTGTATGGCGGAGGGAGAGCAGCTGAGGAAGAAACGCACTTCTAACGGGGGTCGCAGTCGGGAGAGGACTAGTAGTAAGGTAATGCATTTCTAGCTTGAACAGTCAATTGTTTGAAACAAATATTCCATAAAGAAAGACTCGAAGGTGTCATAAACACCAATTCATCGTAGTACATTATTATCTCCTTTTGGAGATTGGCTGTAGTTAGTAAATAAGGTCAGTCTTTCCTGTCTCTGGAGGAATAGTAATTGTTTCATTACACTCCAACTGATTAACTGGATGTTATTTAGAGGGGTTCTGCGCCGCCACTTGGTTGCGAAGACTGGTTGAGAGGATCAACGTGCTAGCCACACGTTACCTCTATCCTGGTTGATGATTATTTGCTTGCTGTATGGTCTGTCCAGGCGGGGTCGACCAGTGTTGGTTCGGGGACTGTGGGTTCTGTTTGAGAATTTGTGATTTTTGGGCCGGGGTCGGCAAGACGGAAAAATGACTCCAGCCAGCCAATACCGGCCCAAAAATAATAAATTCTCAAACAGAACCAACAGTCCCCAAACCGTCTTCTTTGCTTGGCTGGCTGTATAATGAAGTGAATATGAAACTGGCAACCAGCTGGTAGGCCTAGGCCCTTCATGGGCTGTTGAGCCATTGACAAACAAACAAACAGTACATTATTGAGAGTATATACAATATCAATGTAGGTTCCCATAGTCAGAATATACTCAAGTTGTCACAACCATTAATTCCAATAACCATTGATGAACTCAGTACATTATTGAAATATACAGAGTGTTTCAGGAGGAATGTGCAATACTTCTCAGGCTGATTCCTTACACCAAGTAGACAAAAAAGTTCCATGGGACCAACCCCCAAAAACGCTTTGTTACTGACATAAAAATTGCGGAAAATTGAGATTTTTCAAAACATATTATTTTTTCTAATTTTTAGAGGCTTCACTCAGGGTCTAAAATAACCAATTCCTATGTAATTCAATGAGAGGAATTCAATGAAACTAATTTCAAGTTTGTAACTTTAACGATTATTTAGATGATTGAAAAAATATGCCAGAAAACGCCATTTTTTCAACCATAAGGGTTATTACTGGATAAGGGATCATAAAATTGTATTTTTTATCAATGGAAGTTGAAGAGAGTCAGATTCTGAAGAAAAAGTTGAATGGCGGCGATTGTGTAAATCTTACCCAAATCTCAGAAATGGCGATCAAAAATCGCAAAATTGACAAAACATAGCACAAGTGATGAATTTGTGTTTAGTAGCGATTTTGCGATTTTTGATCACTATTTCTGAGATTTGGGTAAGATTTACACAATCGCCGCCATTCAACTTTTTCTTTAGAATCCGACTCTCTTCAACTTCCATTAATAAAAAATACAATTTTATGATTCCTTATCCAGTAATAACCCTTATTGTTGAAAAAATGGCGTTTTCTAGCATATTTTTCCAATTATCTCAATAACCGTTAAAGTTGCAAACTTGGAATTGTATCATTGAATTCCTCAGCTAATTTTACATAGGAATTGATTATTTTAGACCCTGAGTGAAGCCTCTAAAAAATTAGAAAAATTAATATGTTTTGAAAAATCTCAATTTTCCGCCATTATTATCTCAGTAACAAAACGTTTTTGGGGGTTGGTCCCATGGAACTTTTTTGTCTACTTGGTGTAAGGAATCAGCCTGAGAAGTATTGCACATTCCTCCTGAAACACCCTGTGTTAAGTATTAAAGTAGCTTTCCATTACTACAAGTCGCAAGCACATGTCGGACATAAAATGGCAAGATGCAATAGAAACACTCAGTTATATTATAAAGCAACATAAATAAAAAATCAGATGATGTTATGATTGTTAGAAAAAAGTATGGAGAAAGTTTTATACATTTTTGATGATTCGCTGTTCTTCCCAATGTAGAGTAGTTGAAGTTATGAAAAGAAATGCAGTATCTTTGGATTTATTCTTAATTTTCTCTATACAGAGTGTTTTAAAAGGAATATACAATACTTCTCAGGCTGATTTCTCACAGCAAAAAACCATAGGACATACCCCAGAAATTGTCACCGTACTGATATAACAATGGCGGAAAATTGACATTATTAAAAATCGGCATAGTTAGAAAATTTAATAAATTCTGAAAAATGTTAATTTTCCACCATTGTTATCTCCATAACGAAGTATCAATAGAGGTAGCGTATGTCTTATGGAATTTTTAGAATACGATTCTAAAAATGGAGTATACGATTCTTGTACCCCTGTACGGTACCTCAGCTCAAATAAGTTGAGGAAAAGAAGACTAGGTCCACTGTACCTAATAATATTATCACCATTTGATCAATGAGATGAATTGAATTTTTCCTTCAAGTTCATTATTCCTGAGATGTCAGGCTCCATACTTGACACATTCACTCTAAAATCTGACCTCATGTCAAGTCGATTTCTAAACTTCTTTTTATTTTGATTTTTCTCAAACTTTTAAATTTCTTAAATGTTTTTCATAAAACACATTGATGAAAATGCTTGTTCACAACGGTAAATAGTTGCAAAGGGAACCAAAAGTCTAACTAAATCGGGTTACTATCAAATTGGTTTTTATCTCACCACAAGGGATTTTTAACCCAATTATCATCTTGGTCAGATTCAGGAAAATATTCCCTAAAACTGATTGCTAAGCTGCGTAAATGTTATTCTATTTTGCTCTCTATTTGATCAGGTAAATTTTTCTCAGAAGCCTCAACGAATTGCGTCAAAGTAGAGAAATTCGTGAATGATTTCTTCTCTGCCCGCGTTGCCCACATTCGATTTATATGTCCGGACCCCCACAACATGCCCCGCGGACCACCAGTTGGGAACCGCTGGTGTAAGGAATCAGCCTGAGAAGTATTGTACATTCCTTCTGAAACGCCCTGTACAATCGTATAACAGTTGTCCAAAAATAAGATTAACATTTGCCAATTTTAGTGATTTTTTAGAGTGAAAATTATTCTGTAAATGTATCAGTAAATCACCTTACTCGGGACTTTTTCAACTTAATTGGAATAAAAGTTTGAAAATATTGATTTACAATAAATTTTAAAATAAATAAATTATAAAATGTAAATATGGAAGGAAAATTTACACTTTTGACTTATTTTTATTATTTTATATTTATATTTTATTTTATTTGCAGGCTAGAGAAAGCCGACGCACGCGCAGTGCCAGGGACCACGCGTTGACCACTTCGCTGGCGGGAGGCACTAGTTTCGGCCATCCGCCACCTGGTGGCAGCAGTCCTAGTCCACCAGTTCCCAAAGTGGCCGAGAGAGTGCGACTCAGGCGCATGGACCCCCAAGTCACCGGGTCGGACATTGCGTCGTTTGGGGTAGGTTCAAATTCATGTAGAGCTGTGCCAAAAATTGAAGAGGTTTTAAAGTCGTAGATGGTGGTTATTTGTATCTTGAGAATCTATTCTCCCTTTTCTCACGATCTGTATGATCATAGGTTCCTTTAATAGAAGGCCTTGCCCTAATAAAATAGCAACGTCATACCGTAGGTTCAGTATATAGAGACTGTATAATCATAGTGTGGCCATTGAAGCGCTTCATAACATTTTGTTGAAATCAATTTTTTTCCACCAGCAACCATATTTCGGTCCCGACTATCTAAAAAGTAGTCATCTATCATCCATACCATTACCCACGCACAAGCCTATGAGCTCATGTGGGCTTCACCCTTCATCCTCACCCCCCTCTATAGTTCTGACGATATTAACGAGAAAATATTGAGTACAGTTACAAATTATGCATGTTGACTTAGTTTCCTCTCTTTTGAGCATAATTTTCATGAAACAGGTTCATGAAACTTCTCGTATAGAATTCCTTTCGTGTCTCCTATACTGGTTGTGATAGGGATTAGCAAAAAAGATGGAAAACAGACAATTATGTCTTAAGATGGGTAGCTATGATTTGTAGCAAGACAACTGTGAGAACGTACACTAGAAACGCACCCGTTAAAACAGCTGATTAAAAAATGATTTCAAATGGACCCACTTTCCTACTCTACTTAGTCGTCACTTCTAAGGCCATGGCCTTATATTAAAGGAAGCTATGGTAATATTCACGAAAAGACTGAGGTTAATCTTCCTGAAAGTAGTATTCTTGTGTACCTAGTTTTCTGTTCCATGTCGGTATGATCTTTAGCCAGTAGGAGTAAATATCCGCATTATATATTTATTCAAACTACATCCAAAATTCCTCACCTTTTTTCATTTGTTTATTATTTAATAATTTTAGGTGTCGCATACGGAAGTGGCTGAACATTTGGTGTCCGGTGTACAGGAGCAGTGCGATTTGTTGGAAATGGGAACCGACTTGCGGAAATTTGAAATTGAAACTGAGAAACTGACTAGCAGGCTGGAGCATACTCGCGCTTTGAACACTCTACTGCAAATAACGCTCGAGGAAACAAAATCGCATTGTGAGAGGTAAGCATATCCAAATAGATTACGAATTATGGTCTATTACTATTATAACCTCATAAATTATAATTTATTTACGAGATTGAACAATAGGATTGAAACGCAGACAAAGTCCAAACCTTTCTTCTTGATTAATGATTGCTATTGTTATATTATTTGATTTCAAAAAGCTTATTAAGTTCAATGCAATTAAAATGAGTTAATTATAAGAACAATCATTATAATAAACACAAGAAGAATAATTGAAATAAAGTACGAAAAAATACTTTCAATAAAATAATAAAAATACGTAAAATAATAAAATACGTTGATATTGTCTAGGTTATTTAAATTTTTCATTTATGAAGATGGAAACATACAACAATGTTTCAAAATTAAAATAATGGACAGATGACCTATTTGCATGAAGCGATCCATTATAAAAACTGCTTGTTGGATGTAAACATAATTATATTTCAACCATTCCCCAAAAAAGAATAATAATGTTGTAGAAAATTGACGGGCTAGAATCAAGATTTGGAAAGATATGAAATCAATTACTAAATCCTCTTAACTGACATGTACTGTTAAGTCATTTATTTCAATTGCAAAAAGATTGTACAAGATTAGTGATGTGGATCGGGAATATTCCTAGTGGGAAGGAACTTATGATTTGGGAATATTTCCCTGGCCAAGAAATTTTGGGAATTTAAAATTGCTTTAAAATGATTGAAATTGATTAATCTGAGTCACTTTTCACGTTTTCAAGTGCCTCAATATGATTGAAATCTATCAATCTCAGTAACTTTTCACACTATAAGCTATAAATCATCCTTGTAATGTCAATTTTGCTCACTTTGTTGCACTGACATCACTTTGTCATTTTTTGATGAATAGTGTAGTGCTCTTGTCTTTCTCCTTTTCAAATCCAGCTATACAGGGTGTTTCAGGAGGAATGTGCAATACTTCTCAGGCTGATTCCTTACACCAAGTAGACAAAAAAGTTTCATGGGACAAACCCCCAAAAACGCTTTGTTACCGAGATAACAATGGCGGAAAATTAAGATTTTTCAAAAAATATCAATTTTTCAGAGGTTTTACTCAGGTTCTAAAATTAACAATTCCTATGTAAAATTAGCTGAGAAATTCAATGAAACCAGTTTGAAGTTAATAACTTCAACGGTTATTGAAATAATGGGGAAAATATTACAAAACCGCAATTTTTCAACAATCAAGGGTCATAACTGGATAAGGAATAATAAATTTGTATTTTTTTAAATAAAAGTTGAAGAGAGTCGGATACTAAAAAAGTTGAACGGTGGCGATTGTGTAAATCTTACCTGAATCTCAGAAATAATGTGACCAAAAATCACAAAATAGACAAAACATAGAACAAGTGAAAATTTTGTGTTTAGTATAGTTTCCTTATGGAAATGATATTATGAGAAACTCAATATTCAATAAATCTTGGGATTAGGTTTCAACAATCATGAGGAAGTTAGCTTCTTGAATGGCTATTTACCCCCCCCCCCTCTATTATCTAATGCAAAATGGAAAACTTCTGTGGCCATAGATATTGTATTATTACTTTGTATTACCGGTATTACAAAGACTCTTTATTACAAGTCAAGTAAGCCTTAATGATTCTTGAAAATTTCTGGTTTTCTATTTTATTATTTGTTTAGGGGGCTAATTATTTTTGTGCAAAGAAATAGAATAAACTTACTTCTCAGTTCTCATGCAATGGAAGTCGAGGTACACCTAACAATTTTTGACTTATGTTTATAGTTTACCTGACTTACAGGTACAGGCATTTATTAGTGAAGAAAAACAAATTCAACTTGTAAGACTAGATGACAGTAGTAAAGTATTAGATTGATAGTAAGATAATAGTGGTTAACAATTAAATTATTGAAACAATTTAATAGAGTGTTCAATCCTCCTTACACGTTCCATGAAAATAATCAGTATATGAACTTTAATTGCTGTTTTATTTCAACTTATTACAGTTTTTAAGTTATCCATTCTCATATATTTTACTTAAATATATAGTATAACAGGTGTTTAAGACTTAGTGTACCAAAAAACGTATTTTTTAGTCATTTTAGATGGAAAAATAATAAATTCCCAAAAATTCCCGGGAATTTATGATTTTTGGGAATATTTCCCTTAAATTCCCTGGGAATATTTCCCCGATCTTAAATTCCCGGGAATTCTACATCACTATACAAGATGCATATCATCTTCTACCTCGGCATTATATATTGGGCAAACATTTCTCTCGTAGCGTATCATCAGTTTTTCAACTTTTTTTTTTAGTTTCTTATTCAATTTTATTCATTATCTATTTCATGTTCCATTATTCCACTTGTTGAGGAGATGTGAACTACTCCATCCTATTTCATAACTGTGATATATTCCGTAGTGAACTTATTCGTGTCAACTATTTCATGTCTACTACTGTAATCATCCAAAATTATTGAGCTGTAAAATATTTCGTTATTATGTATTATTGAACTTTATTTTTGTTCTGATTTTGCAGGTTAACGCAGCTAGTTGGGAAGTACGAGACCAACTTGGTGGCTCTGCAATTGGCCCTGGGCTGTTGTGATAAAATGCTAGACGCCTATGAAGAGCTGCTACAAAGCCTGTCCAAAGAACCAAATCAAAAGTGAGTAGGCTTCGAAAATATCAATAAACACTTGTCTTGAAGATAGAGATATTCCAACCAAATTAGATCAAAACCCAATTTTTTTATTCACAAATATCATAAGATCAATAAATTTTGAAATAATCAAGCCTCCAAAGCTAGATCCATTGTGGAAGCACTAGTTAAAACTGCTGTATATAAATTTTATTGCAAGCTATCTTGTGAGTTTGCAAGAAATGCACTATAGGTAGAAAGAAAATTAGTTTGGTACAGGCTGTTTGGCCCTATAGGCCTATTACAAATTAAATATTCAATCGTAGCATTATTTGCATTCTCAATTCATTCATTTCCACCTTCAACTTAATATACAACGCATATGCAGTAGAAAAACAAATGGCTCAAGAAATCGACCCCTCATACTATAAAGAGTGTTCCGAAAAGAACTGATTCAAGTACCATGTTCTTTGAGCTATAACAAACAGAAAATGTCGTTTGCAAAATGCTGAATTCTCCTTAGGTTTCCTGTAATCCACCATTTTATTCTTTTATAATTTTCCATAATATCTCGATAATGGATGGACAATACCCTATAAAATTTGACAGGCTTAAGTATAAGTATGAATTCTTCTAACTAGGCTAGTAATGTCACAAATATTCAATATTTGAAATTTTCAAAATGGCGGCCGACTGAAATTCTAATTTTGAATTTATCTACTGTTGAAAATTCATTAACTGTTGAAAATGACGGTTTTATAAAAAAATTCACGACCGGGTAGCGCTAGCGGACTGAAGGTACAGTAACAGTTGTAACGCCCCAGACCTCTCAGCCAACCCGGCCGGCACTGATCAAGAGCAGTCCACTCCACAGTATTCGTGACATAACTTCACAATCACTAAGCATCTTACCGCGTGGCGAATACCTTATGCATCATCATCTTGCATAATAATTATTTATTTATTAGATATATTACAATGACACTTATGGGTGAGAACACAGACACATGTCCAAATCGTTTTCTTGTCCAGTTTTGATGAGAATATAAAAAAAGTTATGTTCAAACTCACTCTTTCAAAATCATACATTTCCACTCATTAATATTAAAATATTAAAAAAACAATGAATTATTAATATGCATCAATGCATGTATTATCTATTGAGCAGGACTGAAAAGGAAAGAGAAGAGCTGAGATTGTTGATTGAAGAGATGAGACGTGAAAGGGCGACCATCGAAGGCGCCGTGGTGCAGCTGGAGAGCTACTACGAGCAGCCTCCACCCCTCCTCTCCTGCTCCCCGGCCAGAGCTCGCAAGTTGGACCTCGAGACGGCCGTTCTTATGCAGGTCGGTGCCAACAGAAAAGATTATTAAAATAGTCGCCATTGAAAATTTATAATCATTTAAATAGTCATCATTGATATAGTCCAAGCAAAGAATACCTTCTGGCAAGATGGGAAAATGACTCGGTCAATATTAGTTCAGAAGTTATAAATTTGGTCTCAAATTGTAGATCAGAATGTTTTCTACAATTTGAGGCCACATTTAATTTTTGAACCAATATTGACCGAGCTCGCGAGATGGAGTCATTCTACCATCTTGCCAGAATGTCTTCTTTGCTTGGACAGACTATACAGAGTGTGCAATTGAAAAGAAGCGCCGTTTCTTAGCAGCTTATATTGAATAGATATTTTTGTTGGAAAATCATGAGTGGATAATCTATTACACTCACTGATTATTTTAAATATTGCTTATATGTTATGCTTACATGTGCTTCATATATAATGCAGGCTGAATGAAAAGTTTGTAACTTAAACGGTTTAATATTTATTGTACGAAAGTTATTTGATGGTAGGTGACTTATGGGATTATACTATAATTGAAAGTTCTACTCAATTGTCATATTAACAATTTGGTCCTCAATATTGAAAGCAACTTTGTTTTTTTAAATGGGAAGGGTGTCATATCATACACGTTTTCGATGCAGATTTCTAAAAGAAATCGAATGTGGCAAACTGCACATCGATATTTCAAACAGTTTAGAAGTTATTTTCATTTTTAATCAGAAACATTCACTACAAATCAGTCAATAGCTCCAAAAGTGTTTATCAAATCGATGTGCAGTTTTCGAAATTTATTTTGTATTAAAGTCATGACAAAATCAGTTATTTTTAAAATTCAGTCCGTCATCTTGGATTTGCCATGATTTTCGAAATGTAAGATCGTCTATATAATATCGATTGAATTCACAAAATATGTGTTCTGTTCCCTGTTCTCTTGCAGGAGGTAATGTCGATGCGAGAAGAGAAGGCCGACCTGAACGCAAGTGTCTACCAATTGGAGAAGGAGAAGGAGGCTCTGCAACTGAAGCTGGCTGCCGTTTACGAGAACCAACTGGCAGGTCAGGCTACAGTGCAGCAGCTTCGGACGCTAAAGGAAGCTACTGCTTTCGAGGTGAGCTAACATCTTCAAAAATTACAGCTAATTAAGTTATAGCAATCGGCTGCTAATAGTGTCGAAAATTAAGGCTGTTGCCGCTGTTGGTGAAAAGCTTTATTGATGCTCAGCTCTGTCAGGACAGTCTGAAGGGGGTTTCGAGGGCAAATTAGTATAGCTGGGGTCACTCCCGTTTCGATGTATTCTCGCAAATAGCTAGTGGTGTTATTCGTAATTTTTCTTGAGAAATAAATTTGAGATTATTCAGGTAATAGTCTTGTCGAGCAAAGATCTTGTCTTCAAAATTGTCGGGCTAGAATCAAGATTTATTATAATGTTAAATTAATTTCTTGACACAGCTGATATTCCTAGAAAGTATCCACTTCTTCTTCTAAGTGAGAGTTCAACTCCACATGCGCAGATCTGAAAAGTTCAGTGTGAAATAACGTTTGCCAACATACTGGTGATATGTGATGAGAGACAGATGAGGGTGGGACTATTCTCATTTCAACTGCTGGCAGCATTGAACAGCTGCCATTTTGAAGGAATGTCTTCTTTGCTCGACAAGACTATAGTTATAAGAGCTGGTGCCAAAAATTATGGTGGTTTCATCTTTTGCTTGTACGTTCCAATTACTGGCCAGTTACTAGTCTGTCTATACCAGCTGGCTAGAGTGTATTCGTAACTATTCTCTAGTCAGCTGATCCGGTACAGCTATGCAGACTATTTTTAGGCATCAGCTGTTAGAGCGCACAAGGAACAGATTAAATTTAAGACTCACTTTTGGATTGATTGATTTATTTATCCACTATTGCTGTGACTGAACAAGATGATAACATCCATAGCCTATAAACATAGGCTAATCTATAGACTGAGTTGTGATTAATTTCTTACTTCTTTTTCACTTTCAGAAGAAATTTGTCGACAGAGAAAGTAGATCACATGCCAGAAGCCGTTCAAAGCATTCTGTTGAAAGATCAGCTGATCGTGCCCTTCTTCTTAACCCAGATCCTCGACAAAGATATCATGTCGAATCTGAGCTACAAGCTTCCAATAGGTAAGTAGGCCCAGAGATGATACAATGGTTGATTAATAATATATTACACCACTAGTTTTGAAAACGTCGTTTTGCGACGTCAAGAATACGGAGCTTCACAGCCAAAGCGATCAGCTGAGGCTGGAAAGGTGGAGTATTTGCGACGTCGCGAACGTTTTTGAAACGTGTTGTATATTTGTGTTTTTGGTATACTTTATAGAAAGGCTTCTCAGAATAAGATGAAAATACAACTTTTATAAATACAACAAACGAATTCAACTTGCTGAATTCCATATTGGTAATTTCCGTTTTTTGTTAAAAAAGAAACAAATAAATTACAGGATTAATAAATAAACAGCATGTGAAATAAGCAAAAATCAATTGCTCATAACTCCTGAACGGGAGCGAATTTTTCGAAAAACACTGCATATTCTTGTTTCACTCTTCAACTTCTACAAGTATGCCAAATTTTAGTGAAATCTTTTTTTTTGAAAAATTTAGCTAAAAACCATGGACTATACATCGTGCTTCTTTTTGGAGAAAAAATAATAAAAATCGTCCAAACTTGACTTAATAAAATATTTAAATATTAATCTATTGTAATAAATAAACAAATAAATTCAGGATTCTAATTTCAACGAAGGTTATCGATAAAATCAATTCCCAATCAAAACAAAAGGTTAGGTGTGGAATTATAAGGAACAAAAATTATTGCTTGGAGAAAATCATCTGCTAAATCGTCTGCTGCAATCAGTTGGACAATGTTCGAAATAGTCGACTTACCTGTTCAGTCGACCAATTTGCATGGAATGCGCTGCTAAGTCAACGGAAAATTTTGTTGACAGCTGATTTTTCCTATCTTGCACGGCTATAAGGCCCAAATATCAGCCGTTTATTCCGCACTAGTGTGGAAAATGAATGCTTTCAAAGCCTGTCAAGAAGATCGAAACTGGCTACTTTCTATCATGTGTACCAAGAAATTAATTTTGAATAGTTGGTAGCACGAGTAAAGCTAGTTTACAGCGCTTGGTACGTTCGATTACAGAGTAGAAAAGAGACTACTTCCTCTGTGGTCCTACTAAGAACTTGTATACTTGAATCAAGGTACGGTATCATGCTTACTGGTCATTCTTATCGTATAATGCCAAACTGATTCAATTTAATCGATTATAGGACAACTCTTCACTAAAATCAATTTTCTTTGCAGAATGAATGAAGAGCGTTTAAAGCAAAGACAGTGGAGCTTTGTTATAGGTTTAATCTGTTTTGATTAAGAAAAGAATTTCTTCGTTCTTGGAAGATTTATTTCTAATTCCTTGAAACGTTTCTCCTCTTACAAACTTTTTAGACAAGTGATATCTACTTGAGTAACATTGAAATGTAACAATGAAAATGTGATTTGAATAGCCGATTATTGTATAAAATGCAACCCAAACGATATCAGTTGAAAAATATTTATTGTTTTGATTAAGAGCAGTAAATTTATCAAAAGTTTTCTCTCTTATAAATTTTTTGAGTAAATTCATCACTTCTCTCAATTATTATTCAGCATATGGGGCTACGACACAAATCTTTTTGTTATTTAACATAAGTAATAAGTCACACATATAAACAATGAAGTCATCTTAGTCAAAAGTATTAAAAAGTGGAACACAAATAGATTTTTTTTAATCATATCCTTGGCTGGGAGCTGTCTGAAAGCCTGCTTCGGTCCATTTACTGGCATTAGAGTGATCTAAATTTAATTTTATGCTTCTTGGTTTGTTATTTTTCTTTTCCATTTTTTTTTAATATCAAGTCACCTTTTCCTGAATTCCTTTTTCCCCTGAGGATTCAATAGTCCCGGTTCTGCTTTTGTCATATACAAAACTGTATATTGATATTTTTTCATTAAATATTTTCTTTATTTTATATTATTAGAATAATTATTATTCTACTTTATTATTGTATATATCACGATTGTTTAAATTATTTTATTTATATTTAATAATTCATTAATATTCAAGAGGTAATATATATTTTACTACATGTACTTAACTGCTCAGTAGACCTATTACAGTCTACGAAGAACTCACCCCTACACACAGACGAATAGTCTTGTAGGGGTATTCCGGTAACCGTATATAGTGTATTTTTTATTATCTTGTAATGCAATTTTTCGGAATAATTAAGATTATTTGATTTGATACATACGTCTCATCTATTTAAATGTGCCACTGCATCTGGCGCAGCTTCCAGGAAATCATCCAATCTGCCCTCATAAGCTGTTCTTGAGCACTGTTCTTCAATGTGACTTATGGTTTGAAAAGCACCCCACTCACAAAAAGGCGTTGGGGCCTTTCCCTACTTATGCAAAGCATAGGCACATATTCCAATTCTCTTAATGATTTATTGTCCTATTCACTTCAATAACAATTATTATTGTCTTATTGTAATAGTTAATATCTCCGGAAATTCTTCTCTAGGAAGATGAATTATTATCATTAAATTTCCTAAAATAATCTCCGAATCATAAAATAAAATTGATAGTCTGGGCGCCAATGGGGGTAACCTTTTTTGTGGTCGTTGATTTTTTGATCGATTATGATATATTTTGATGAGTAGATTCCGAATCCGAGTGATGCCAAGCTGAAAAGTTGAGCATTTTTTGTAATTCAAGATGGCGGCCAAAATCTAGGTTCCATTTCTAGTCTACCACGATTTCCGTCAAAACGAAGCGTCAGACGAAAAAAATTATTCGTATCTTTTTTTTAGTAGGTTGAATTTCCAAGAGAATGGAATTAGACTCATGTCTCTATCCTTATTAGGAACGGAGTTATGATTTTTCAAAAAAGAGGCTAATTTTCAAGAAAAATGAGAATTGAGTATTTTTAGTTTTTGCTTGCCTAGATCTTCTGTAGTATTTATTTGAATCGTGTAAATCAAAATCCCTCTGAGGATAATTTTGTCCTCTACAATTTGAGACCAAGTAGACCTCTCTATATTGTATAGTTTTTGAACCATAGTCCATTCACGATGGCTTGAGACGAGATTAACAAAAGCTCTGCATGTGTGTGTGCGCGACTGGAGTGGCTTTGTTTTAGCCACGACATAAACAAGTCACGGCAATGCCGAAATCCGGAATTTTTTTGTAGGCAATTCAGAATAAGTATCTTTAAGTAATCTTTTTAATAAATACACATTGGGAAATTGCTTGTTTCGGTTGTCTTTTGACTGCATAAACCTAAAATGAAAAAACAATTATAGTAAAAGTTTTTGTGTCAATGCTTCGGTTACAGTCCCGACAACAAAATTCGGGATTTTGGCATTGTAGGAGATTGCTTATGTCGTGGCTAAGACGAAGCCACTCCAGTCGCACACAAACACATGCAGAGCTTATGTTTATCCCGTCTCAAGCCATCAAGAATGGACTATAGGGCAGTTTTTTTCCTTTTTTTTTTTCTTCTGTTTTTCTAATGAATGTCATTGAAACTTGTCTTAGAGACAAACCATCAATTTTCAGTTCACTTTTTTTTAACTATAACAAGACAAAAAACTTCTGTTCATCCAACGTCGACTAAAGCAGTTCTGAGAGCAGCACTGAAACTGTATGCACACATTATCACCAGTAGGTTTTAAACTAATTCAAAAGGCTTCGTTCTCTTAAGCCTCCTGATAATATCTTGATTTTGGAGTAGTAGGCCTGCCTCGGGGTTGACATGATGATGGAGTCTGGACTCATGGCGCATAGCAAATCGTCTTATCTCACTTGACACAAACGGTATACGTAGATCTCTGTGCAAATCACTGTTTCTAATGTACCAAGGAGCGTTGACCATATTCCTCAATACTTTATTTTGAAATTTCTGTATCAAATTGACATTACTCTTACAGGCACAACCCCAGAGCTGAATCCCATACACCAAAATTGGTTTTCATATCTGGTTGTATAGAATTATCTTGTTCTTTAGAGATAAGCTGGATTGACGACCAAGCAACCAATACATTTGTCCATATTTAATATCAAGCTGTTTCCTTTTTATTTTTATATGTTCCTTCCACTTCAATTTGACATCTAATGTCATTCCTAGATATTTAGCAGTATTTTCACATAGAATTCTATGGCCATTCAGGCTGATATCAATTGTTTCTATTACTTTTTTGTTGGTGAAGTTTATTATTGATGATTTCGATTCATTCAGCTTTATCTTCCATTTCTTAGTCCATTGGCATAGTCGATCTGCAGCTACTTGGAGAGTGGTGGATGTTTCTTGTATAGTGGCGCCTGTAGTCAGAAGCACAGTGTTGTCGGCAAATGTTGCAACAGTGATGCCATCACAATGTGGAATATCGCATGTGTACAAAAGGTACAAAATTGGCCCCATTACACTACCTTGAGGTACACCTGCCCCAATATCTTTCAAGTTTGAGTAGTCATCATTCTGCTTTACTCTGAATGTTCTATTTGTTATGTAAGACGAAATCAGTTCTACATATTTTTTTGGCAAAAGTGAATCAAGTTTTTTTATCAGTCCTTCATGCCAAACTTTATCAAAGGCTTGGGCTACATCAAGGAAAATAGCAGAGCAAATTTTCTTCTCCTCCAAACACTTCTCTATAATATTGGTTATTCTGTGAAGCTGTTCGATTGTAGAATGCTTCCTCCTGAATCCAAACTGATGTGATGGTATGAGGTCTCTCTCCTCAATTATTGGAAGTAATCGTTTGAGAAAGAGTTTTTCAAACAACTTTGAAATGACAGGTAGTAATGATATTGGCCTATAGGATTTGAGTTCATGTGGTGATTTTCCTGGTTTTTGTAACATTATTATTTCAGCAACTTTCCATGAATCAGGGACATGCTTTAATCTAAATGCTGCATTGAATGAATAAGTGAGCAGAGTTATTGCTTTTCTTGGCAATTTCTTCATAATATTCCCTGAAATTAGATCAAAACCAGGTGCTTTCCTTGTACTTAGATTGGTAAGGATTTCTTTTTATACTTCATTTACACTGACAGGCTGTATATCAGAAATATCTGTATTCAACAAAATTTGGGATTTTGGCATTGTAGGAGATTGCTTATGTCGTGGCTAAGATGAAGCCACTCCAGTCGCACACAAACACATGCAGAGCTTATGTTTATCCCGTCTCAAGCCATCGAGAATGGACTATAGGGCAGTAAGAAGATATCCTTGTATCTCAAAAACCCCTATTTATTGGGAAAATGGTCTCCAAAAAATTTATACGTGCTTGTATTGAGATTTTATTTGGTAATAATGTATTCTAGATCAATTTTTAGCAGATAAGCCACTAACCGACCTGAATTTTTGTTATGTTCAATAGTAGGGACCCTTCAAGGATCTCAATCTAAGGATACCTCTAGCTATTGTTAAAGTCATCGGATCTCAACAATATTCATAGCTCATTCTTCTCAGCTCATCAAGGCGGTCTGAATTCATATATCATATGTTGAATTCAATCAAAATTGACAAAAATCATTGCTGAGGCAAAATTGACTTTTTCATCATATACCAAAAAATGTCAATTTTTGCTTACAAATGAGTATATCTACTAAGTCCTTTGAGGTAAAAAATTGAAATTATTATGAAAATGTAGGGAAATTCTTCCTCTTCAATCTCCTATAAATAACTTTCATGGCATCACTCATATAAGATTGTTACATCAACTTGAATGAATACAAGAATTCCATACATTCATTTTTTTAATGTCTTGTCAGGCAATCAATAAATTGTAAATAAATTTTGGAATAAGATATTAACACGTTTTTGGGCTCAAATTGTAAGCAATGATTAGTTCTAAACTATGGGAAAACCTTTTTCCTGACCTTTTCGGCGACTCAACATGGACTGCCAACAGGAGATAAGATAATAAGAACCAACGGAATAACACTTCATACATAGTTAACAAGAGACAGTCACAGAAATACCTGGGACTATAATGGACTCTTTTCTGCGCTGGGATCACCATCTCAATGAATTATGCGGGAGACTGAGGAAGACCATCTACAGATTCAGGATACTGAGGATACTGGTCGACAAGGCATGTCTAAGAGTAATCTACTTTTCTTTAGCACAGTCCCTCATGCTGTATGGGATCGAGGATGGGGAGGAACAAGCTTCCTGCACATTGGACTGCTCCTCAGGGTACAGAAGCTGATAATGAGAGTCATCAAACAGAAGCCACCACGCTATTCATTGGACCAGCTATTCAATGAGTTTAACGTGATGGATCCAAGACAGCTTTACTCCAAGGAGATACTATGCAGATTACACAAGAATCCAACAATATTTCAAACCAGAAACCAGAAACCACAACCACAACACCAGGTACAGGAATCTTCTCATCACCAATGTTGCAAGGAAGGCACTATACCAAAGACATTTCAATCATTTAGCACCAAAATTATACACTTTACTTCCTGAAAATTTCAAACAGATTAACCATCCTAGAAAGTTCAAAACAATAGTACACAATTGGTTGATGAGCAAAGGAAGACATGGATAACCTCTACCGGCCGACCCACCCAGAGCCCTCTGTACCTGTGTTAGCATACCAGAGCAGTGCTCCAGGTGGAGCTAGCGCCACAGTTACAGAGGTGTGCCATTGGGACTCGCCTTGATTCCCCCTAGGGACGGAGGCAGAACATGTAGGACCCACCTTGATCCCCCTGAAACTAAGCCAGTTATGGAGGCAGGCCCTGAACTCGCCTTGATTCCCAACCTAGTTACGGAGGCGGACCATAGGACATTGCCTTGATTCCCTCTGTGGTTGACCGCTGCCACCTCGCCCGGCCAGCGTCAACGGAAGATTCGCCTGGGGCCGGGGTCACCCTGGCTAGGCCAGGTTCCCAGCACCCAGTTCCGGCGGTACTTGGGCCATTCCAGGGGTGCGTGTCCGAATCAGCGTCACCCCCTTCACAAGCCTGGACGTTCCCCCTCAGCTGTCAAGAGGCTTGAAAAAAACGTCTTATCTCTTCTGACCCGAACTCCAGCCAGGCGCAGGACAGTCATTCCTAGTGTCCACCCTCCCCAAGGAAAAAGGGCAGGAGGAATTGTAGAGTTTCTAATATTCTGTAATTGATGTAGTAGATTTAGTTTTTTCTGGGAAATAAACTCTTATCTTTTTTATTATTTATTTATTTCAATACTGTCAGGAACCTTTTCAACATGAACAAAACTTGATTTGGAGACCATTTTTTACCAGACAAACCATTGAAAAATGAATATATTAATTCTAGTATTCATTTAAGTTGATTTAACAATCTTATATGAATGATGCCATGAAAGTTATTTATAGGAGATTGAAGAGGAAGAATTTCCCTACATTTTCATAATAATTTCAACTTTTTACCTCAAAGGACTTGGTAGATATACTCATTTTTAAGCAAAAATTGACATTTTTTTGGTATAATATACAATATAATATACCAAAAAAAATGTCAATTGAGTGAGTGAGAGCAACTCACTGACAAAAATTCACAGCCAAAATGGCTGATTTGAGGGCAAATTTAAGGTTACCAATCAATAAGGGGCACTGAGTAGGCACAGGGAAAACCTCCAAACTTTGAAATTTTTGTCTTATTCATGGGGTACGGACCCCCTGAATATACTTTTTCATCATATTATGATGAAAAAGTCGATTTTGCCTCAGCAATGAATTTCGTCAATTTTGACCTAATTCAACATATGCTATATGAATTTAAACCGCCTTGATGAGCTGACAAGAATAAGCTGTGAATTGTTGAGATCCGATGACTTTAACAATAGTTAGAGGTATCCTTAGATTGAGATCCTTGAAGGGTTTTTACTATTGAACATAACAAAAATTCAGGTCGGTTAGTGGCTTATCTGCTAAAAATTGATCTAGAATACATTATTACCAAATAAAATCTCAATACAAGCACGTATAAATTTTTTGGAGACCATTTTCCCCATAAATAGGGGTTTTTGAGATACAAGGATATCTTCTTACTGCCCTATAGTCCATTCTCGATGGCTTGAGACGGGATAAACATAAGCTCTGCATGTGTTTGTGTGCGACTGGAGTGGCTTCGTCTTAGCCACGACATAAGCAATCTCCTACAATGCCAAAATCCCGAATTTTGCTGTCGGGACTGTAACCGAAGCATTGACACAAAAACTTTTACTATAATTGTTTTTTCATTTTAGGTTTATGCAGTCAAAAGACAACCGAAACAAGCAATTTCCCAATGTGTATTTATTAAAAAGATTACTTAAAGATACTTATTCTGAATTGCCTACAAAAAAATTCCGGATTTCGGCATTGCCGTGACTTGTTTATGTCGTGGCTAAAACAAAGCCACTCCAGTCGCGCACACACACATGCAGAGCTTTTGTTCATCTCGTCTCAAGCCATCGTGAATGGACTATGGTTCAAAAACTATACAATATAGAGAGGTCTACTTGGTCTCAAATTGTAGAGGACAAAATTATCCTTAGAGGGATTTTGATTTACACAATTCAAATAAATACTACAGAAGATCTAGGCAAGCAAAAACTAAAAATACTCAATTCTCTTGAAAATTAGTCTCTTTTTTGAAAAATCATAACTCCGTTCCTAATAAGGATAGAGACATGAGTCTAATCCCATTTTCTTGGAAATTTAATCTACTAAATAAAAGATAAGATAATATTTTTCGTCTGACGCTTCGTTTTGACGAAAATCGTGGTAGACTAGAAATGGAACCTAGATTTTGGCCGCCATCTTGAATTACAAAAAATGCTCAACTTTTACAGCTTGGCATCACTCGGATTCAAACCATAAGTCACATTGAAGAATAGTGCTCAAGAACAGCTTATGAGGGCAGATTGGGTGATTTCCTGGAAGCTGGAAACCCTTTTCTCGCATTTGGCACCCAGACTATGATACTTTTCAATAATTATTGTTTCTCTGATTCTAGTATGCAAGCATCTAACCAAGAAAGGAGCAACCCAAAGCCAGAGCCGAAACCTCAAAGACTGGAAGCTCATGTGTTGGATAGGGTTGGACAACATTCACAGGTAATATAATTTATTTCATTCCAATAAAATTCTATTGCTGAAGTGATTAGAGTAACAATACTCATTTACTCTCATAATCAATCAAGTATTATGAGAATCTTCAAGATGGGCTGCATTTATCTAAATAAATGCAGTTTGAACAAAGTATCACTGATTCTCTTGAAATCAAGCCCACAGCCAGTTTCCGGAAAACATTCAACTTGATTCTGTGTAAGCTGTTTTTGATTTCTCATGGCTCAATATTGTATGATTACTGTATTTATCTTGAATGCAATGTCTATTCGTCCATTTGACTTTTCAAAAATACATTCGTCCATTGAACATTTCAATTGTTAAATGGCCCACTTAACATTTCAAATGTCCATTGGGTTCATTCTGAAATGCCTAGAAAACCCAATGGGCATCTAATGTGGACCAGCTTTACATTTAAAGTTTCCATTGGACGAATAGACATTTGAAATGTCCAGTCAACCCAATGGAAGATATTCAACAAATTCAATTTAATATGGATAACTACCGCAATACCTTCACTACTACTCAACAAGTGAACCCAATGGACAGAAACAGGTATTTTATTCAGCTTCACAATATATCTACAGCTTATTGGAGGACTTTTTTTTTGAAAATTAATCCACTTGAAACATAAAGAGCTTTTCATCTCTTATTTAGTGGGCATCTGTTTCAAAGCACTTAGCACGGGTTACCTACTAGCATAGCTTCCTTTAATAGAGAGCCCTGTCCTTATAATATGGCAATGTCGAACCGTAGGTTCAGTCTTTCCATATGAAAGCATTGAGTACAGACACAAATCATGCATGTTGACTCAGTTTTTCTGTCTTTTGAGCATAATTTCCATGAAATGAGTTAATGAAACTTTTTGTATTGAAATACTTTTGTGTTTTCGGTACTCGGTTGTGATAGAGATGAGCAAAAAAGATTGAAAATAGATAATTATGTCTCAAGATAGCTATGATCTGTATCAAGTCAAATGTGAGAACGCACACAAGAAACGCATCCGTTAAAACAGCCGATTAAAAAATGATTTCAAAGATTAGATGTAACATGACACTTTTAATCCAGGAAAGAACTATGTGTTCTTGATTGAGAATAAAATTCAATGTATGATGTTTCAGGTACAGGCTTTCAGGCAAAGGCTTGCACAGATGCTGGACTCAAGTCGAAATTCATCTAGTCATGGTTCCAGCTAGTCTGATTTAAAATTAGTTCATTGACATATGTTCAGTACATCTCTATTTAGCTTTTTAATTCCTGGCATCACTTTGTTGAATGACTTCATTTCTCTTGAACTTTATTGGAACGAACTGCTTTTGTTATTCAATTGCAATCAATTATTGATGAAAAATATTCAAACTCTTTCTAATTCATGATAATAATCTCGTTAATTGAATTATTTTGAGTAGTGAAACAACATTATCGTCTAGGAGTGCACGATTTGTTTCGTTCCTTGAGTTTGTAATTATTGTTTAATAACTCATAGCATATCTTTAAAGCATTATAAAACGTCACTTTCAACATTAATATTTTGAAGCAACATATTGACTATTATTGTTGCTCTGTTGAACATTCAAGTTTCCTAGTATTGATAAATTTCTAAAATAGTTTTGTCAATATGGCATTTTGTATTTCTCTATTATATCCTTTATTTTCAATTATTATTTAAGCTTTACGTGTTAGTTTCTCAGTTACATTCTAATTATGTGTTGTCATCATTGTACGTATTCAAGGGTTTCAATTACTATCATAGAATGTACTTTTGTACAGTGGTTTTAACCTTCATAGGTGTCTCGTGCCAATTAGGACTACTTAGTAGAATAAATAATTTATTAATTCAATTTTTAAGTATGGTTTAGTATTATGTAGGCTATATGATGGATCATTGTCATTAATAGGAATCTGGTATATCAATTTTAATTACATGAATAGGCTATTAGTTACTCCTCTCCCCTCCACATCACTACGTCGTTTTTCTGGGTGAGGAGTCGATGGAACCCACCCTCACTCCTCAGAGTAGATTCTTCATTATTATAGAGGGAATAAGTAGGGCTTATTAAGGCATGATACTGCAGCCGTGAAGAATAAAAATAAGTTTCGTATTATATCGTTTATAAGGCCAAATGCTACTATACATGCCAAAATAAGAATTTATATTATAATTTGCTGTCAAAATCTGTATTCAGAAATTATCTCAGATATCAAATTATTGCCTTCCAATACTAAGTATTATATTATTAGAATGATTCAAACCTGTGATAAGCGTCTGCAATAAATACCTACACACTTTTGTTGAAATGTCTTTGTAATCTTTATTATCCCCTATGAAAATCAATATTATACTCAACGATTGTTAAGAGTATATCAAATGTTTTGGTTGTTTTAGTGACACGATCGGAAGCCCCGATCACGATATTGGATATTTGGATATCTGTTCGTAGCTGATCTACTAAATCGATGAAAATTCTTTTGAGTATTGCCTGAAGAGTTGGTGTTTGTCGCTGCTTTGTGTGATTTCTGGGTGAATGAACAATGAACTATACCTATATATTATCAAAAACAACACGTGTATTTTTACCAATTCGTTAATTTTTGATATCGGTAGGCCTGGATCTGTTCAAAAACATTTGCTACAAGAATAACCGTATATTTTATCAATCGATTGGAACTAGTTCCACCTCATATCCAACCGGTCTGATATGAAGGCAATTGACCAGTGACCACCTCTCTTGAAATAACAATTGCAAATGTCTCGTCACTATAGTCAGAACAGTGAAACACAGTCGTATCAAATTATGTCGAGTAATACTGTAAAATGAAAATTATTACTAAACTCAGTCAGTCACCATCATTTTACAATTTCATCAAACATTAATATTATGATATCTTGTAATGAACGGTCGTCACCATGTCTTTTCGATTCATTCATCAGAACACATACAAAACTTGAGGTTCAAATCCTGTTCAATATTATAACAGACTCTCAAAGTGAAATAAACTAATTCCGGCTGAATTTGTTGAGCAGTTTTATTAGTTTTTCAAAAAAATTTTAACATTTTACCTCAACTATTATTATTTTTAAACAGTGTACAATAAAAAACGAAATAATAATTTTCAACTATACAATTTCAACGATTCCTTGTTTACAATATTTACAAATTGTTCAATAATAACAATGTGAGAGAGGGTGCATTAATGATTTGAAAAACTTGGTTCAATAAAAATGTTTCCAAAGAATTTGGAGAGAACCAAGAGTATGAATCGATAATAATTAAGAAAAACAAGTTGCTTTCTGTGTTACATGCATCAATAATAATTGATACACTAATAAATACTATTATTCAAATCTGTTTGAAAGCTTAAATTTTTTTATTGAAAGTTTGAAACCAATTTTTTGGAAATCCTCATTACAAACTAAAAGATAGGAAACTAATAGAAAGATTTTCATGAACTGAAACCAAAATTTTTTAATATATACCCTTCTCTCAGATTGTTCTTGGTTTTATCCCAATTCCATATTTATAGCCTACAGTATTCTTATTTCAATTTGGAAAATACTCAGCACACTTTATAGACACAGTTTTATTATTGATCTAGAATAAACTTGAAACCTTCACCTTCTTCTATAATCAATAATGTTGAACTGGCATAACATTACAAAATTAATAAACACCCTTAACTTATTGAAAGTAATCTGTACAAAAGTTCTCTTTACATTGCATATTATGTAACATATTTCAAAATTCTAAGAGTTCAATTTTTTTCCGATATTGAATAACAGTACCGTATTTCTACTGAATGTTATTTTATACGATAATTGAGTATTTAATATTGTTCTCGGTTTTTAATACCCCAATCTATTTACAGGAATGTTTCTTAATCATCTTAATATAAAACTGAGTAGGTATTATATGAAATGTTTTGATTGAAATGGATGAATTGAATTGATCGATTCAATAGTTTTTTATACAGGATAGTATTATTTCAATACAACTCAATCAAACTTCAATTCCAATTCCTTCATACAAAGTTTTAAAATGAAATGTATTATAATCAACCTTCAGATTAAAGAGTGGCACAGGGAAATGAAAATTTCGAAATGCAAAAGGATCACAATTACTAGCAGTTGAGTGTTCCAACAAAGAAATTTCAATTTTTCAATACAATATTTCCTCCAGATGACAACCATTACAAAGCACGCGCTCCTTCAAATTCAATAAATTGAGAGACAATATTTCATGTACTGAGAAAACACACCAAATTTCAGATTGTGAATTTTGGATCTTCATGACTTTGTTCTACTTGGTTGTTCTATGATATTCAGTAAGTTATCTATATCTAGTGAAATTATATGACTGCATGTCGTTAAAAATCTTCAATATTTTCAGTTCCAAGTTCTATAAGTTATATTGTTCTTTCACTGACTGAATAAACATTCGAAAAGATAGAGACCATATTACTTCACATGTAGAATCTTTCTTTGTTAGCTTCCAAAAATGGATATTTTCATTTGAATGGTTATGAAGAACGGAATTATTGTCTTCACAAATTGAAATCTTATCTGTTGAATCTATTAATTGATGGAGAGTAATCGCCTACTCGTTTTCATAATCGAATTTAACCATTAATGGTTGTTTCAAAAATTATTGAACTTTTTTTCTATCCTTATGAGTGTCATTCAAAACTCTCCCGTTTCTGCGGCACTCTGAATTCGACTTAAAGAAAATTAAACCGGTGCATTCAGTTTATTTCAAACCATATAAATTTGAGTTTTAGATTGGATATTCTTGTTTTGAATAATTATTATATAAATTAAAAATTTATGATGGATGAATGTATGTTGAGCAGAATAAAATTGTCAATTAGTCACCTGACCAAGTAACAATATTACCAAAAATGTTTTAATTACCTATTTAGAAATAATTATTTTCAAGTTATTTATAGTTCTTGCTTCTTCCTCTCTATTCCAGTTCAAAGTTTATTCACTATTTGTAACACTGGTCCATCATGAACATTAATTTGTGTATTTCAGGCTGCAACTTTACTATATTAGTAGTGTTCCATTATTTTTCCAATAATGTTCAGTAATGTTCCATTTTCGAACAATAATCACATGTTACACGGTTGTCTATATTTGCTTCATCTACAATCTACATTGTCTTTTCACCAATCTGATTCGAAGAAATGTTCACCAAATCTATAAATAAAGGCTATTCTGCCTTGAATATCTTCTGTTGCATCATTTTATAGGATATCAGTGGTCATCCAGGGCCGGTCCGATTGTCAGAAGCGGGTAGCTGTTACTGGTAAAACTTGCGGCTGTGTGTCACCAATCGCCTGAAAACGAACAAAACAAAATTAGAAATGACAAACAAACAAATCCACACAAAAAATGTATCAATCCACTAAGCAGTGGAAAACTCTTTAGCATCAAATAAAGTATCAAATTCTTAAGCATAGTATAAAAGGCTTGCAATAAATGTTTAAATTTTTAACACAAAGGATGAAGAAGAACTCTGCTGTTCTAGCCTATGTTCGAGCATAGCAAGATATTTAGGGCTATTTTTAGGTTTAGAAACGTGTTAATTGTTAATTAGGAATACTAAGGGAAAAGCGCCAGTAGTGGCCACTGTTTGAGTAGTGGCCACTTGAATGATTTTTTCTCTATAATTCGGGTTTGATACTTTCAAATGGGTTCTAAACCTGCTAGAGGCTTAGCTTATAAAGTTACTATTTAACAGCTTAATAGTTCAAGTAGAAGCTCGCAGAGCATCATCAAGATTTTTGAGAGAAATTCATTGTCGCTGTTATAGTCTGCCCAAGAAAAGAAGAGCCTCTGGCTAGATGAGAAAATGACTCCAGCTCGGTCAATATCCGTTCAAAAATCATCAATTTCATCTCAAATTGTAGGAAACAATTTGATCTACTATGGAGACCAAATTTATAATTGTTGAACGAATATTGACCAAGCTGGAGTCAATTTCTCATCTTGCCAGAGGGTCTTCTTTGCTTGGACAGACTATACACTCGAATACGTGGTTTCAGTAAGACGTTTAGTTTTCTCTTAGACGTTTCAGTAAGAAGGCATGTATACAAATTGTATTATTATGACTAGGAAATTTGTAAATTTCGCTATTTCTGGTGTTAGAATCATCCCCTAGAATGTCTAGATGATATTCAGAAGGTTTCTAGCCAAATACAACTGATATTTTGGCGTAAAAGCAGACTGGCCACTACTAGAGCAAGAAACTGTGGATAATCTAGTAGTGGCCACCTATTGGATATTGTTGTAGAAATTAATGTAAAAGTTTATGTAATTTGAATCTATAATACTCTCATAAGACTGTTTTGAATAGGTTACAGAGGTAAAACAACTTTACAACATCTATTTTCATGTTTAACCTAACTTTCCTAGTGGCTTGTAACCAACAACAATGCATTACCATTTCAACTCATTTTACTCATTCTAATACAACATATTATCATTTCTGGCGTTATAATCATGTTCTGGAATGTGTAATTAACTTACTCAAATGATTTCAACAATTAGCTTGAGAAATTGAATTTCGAATGAGTATAAAACATCATGTGGCCACTATAGAATCAGTACCTGGCCACTACTGAATCATAGTGGCCACTTTAGAATCAAAATTGAGTTTCACGAAAAATTTAATTACTTATTTTGTAATTGACATATTCGCTATTTCAAGGAATAGGTCAATCAAAAAGGATCTGGGCTACATCTTTATTGATTTTTGGATGAGATAACTGATAATATGGACCCACAATTCGTCATGAACTATGAAAATTCCTTAAACATGGCCACTACTGGTGCTTTTACCTTATTTCAAGTTTTATGAGTTTCATGGTATGCTATCATGGATAAATGACATTCCTACTTCCAATTCCCCACATTTGTTGGTTTCCAGATCAGTTGACTTGGAAACTTTCCATTCACCAGTTGATTGATTTTCAAGAATTATAGTATTTGATATGGGAATGAATTATTATCAAGAGTAGATAGCGTACCTATAGTAGGCTATTAATAGTTTTCATTAATTTTTTAATGTGAAATGAAAATAATTTAATCTGCGTTCTATGGTAGGCCTACAACAATAGGTAAGTTAACAACTTATTTACAATAATAATAAACTCAATGATTATTATTTACTATGTAGTATTCCAATTAAATATTCACACTCACAGTTGATTCTCTTCTAGGCGAGATGAGCAAAGTTTCTACAGCTACTTTCAGCAAATTTTCCCTGATGAGGGAAAGTTTAATTGTCTCAACCTATCAAATTATTCTCATTAATTCCCTCGAAAATTATTATTCTTAATTGGAATTTTTATCAATAATTGATAAAACTCTGATAATTATTTGCACTCACAGCCGATTCCCGTGTATGCGAGATAAGCGGAGTTTCTACAGTTAGAGAGGACGGATCTATTTGCGAGTAGACCACAGTTGGGGCAAGAGCAACAGGTGGGTTGCCTCCGTTGTTCAGCATGTCTTGGCATGGTGGCTGCTGAATATGCTGCTGCTGTTGCTTCTGTCTAATCAGTGTCGAGTAGACGGAGCTCGGCAATGACAGTTCGGCATAGGTTACTTCACCCTGAAAAAATAATTATAATAAAACTTACTTAACATAGGCTATGATGAAAATTTTATAGAATAAAACATTGATTTGATGAAACTTCACCCTGATTTAAATCATTATCATTCGATTTGATGATGAATTATGCTCAGAAACACTTATAATTTTCATAACATTATTTTGAACATTGAGATGTTTTTCTTCCAAATACAGTAATTTCATTACAAAATCTTATTGGACTAGAGAAACTTCCATTCGAAGTCTTTAAAAATAATGCGATGGTTTATGATACATAATTATAATTTACAATTTACTACGGTGGTACTACAGGCATCTTGAAAACAAGTTTGGGTTTTCCCTGATAAGGTCGTTCATTACTCCTATATTTTGAAGGAAAACACAAACAAAAAACTATGAATAACATTTAAATTTATGTGAAATATTTAGGTCATTCACTCGATTAGATGTCATAAATGATTCAATGAAATTATAAGATTTGAAAATAGTGTAGGATTAATTTGATCGATATGGATGGAATAATATGTGTGAAAAATTTTGTATTGTGTAATATTTCAACAGTTTTATATATGATTTACTAATTACTACCTACCCTTGGTTTGTCGGCGCTAATATGGGCTACGTATGGCCTACTGTTGAGCTTTTCAAATGCTCTCTCATCGGCGTCTTGGTAATCTGAAACATAAAAAAATCCTTGAATTAATTTTTTATAATTAATATGATCCGTTAGTGCCAACCTATGTCTGAAATACAGATACAGCTTTGGAAAATATAGTTGGAACGTTTTTGACTTGACAAAATTGGTCCGCATGTCGTTAAGTAGCCTACACATCATTTACACTAAACATTTCATATCAATACAATACACTTCAACATTCAATAAAATTGACTTCAACTGGCATTTTTTATCAAATTGACTTATAAGCATGTATGGCCAAACCCTCAACCCCTTCTTGTAGCAGAGAATTATTTTTCAGTATGATGTAATCACATTATTAAAATAATGTTAATTAAGTAGAGGTCAATAATTTTTACTAGGTACTGAAAAGCTTTGGTTTTGATGATCCATTGTTCCATTCTCTCTCAAGAATGTACAAAATTCCATCAGATTTGACATTGACCTATTACATAAGGTAGTCAAGATAACGTTACAAGATAATACGATGTTAGACAGTTCAATAAAAATTAAAGACCATTCAATTCAATAGATGTGGTAACTTTCATACTAGTATCTTATTGAAAAAATGTTCTTGTAAATTTAAACGAAAGACACAGCTCCATGGATTTCAAAGAATATTTTCTAGTTTCTCACCATCATTTTGCGGTATAATATCAGGATTCTTATCCAAACTATCAGCACTCTCGCTGGAGCCCTTGACTGCTTCGTTGGTTTTGTCCTCAAAATGTGATTTGCCCCTCAACCTGAGAGCAAGAAGGACGGCCAACAGGACCAGAACCAGTGAGACTACCACTCCTATCAGAGCTCCCAGTAACGGAGTGAGGTGTGGGATGATTGGTGTCTCAGCTGAAACATTCAGGAAAACGGTATCATTCCATTTTTAAATAGAATTTAGAAAAAATCTTGGAGTCAATAGCCTAACAGGCAATAGCCAGTAGGCAGTGATATCAGAAAGATCTCAAAGTTTAATCCCCAAATATTTTAGAAATAGTACAAAATTCTATTTTAAAATTGAGATGAAACCTTTATTATTTCATTAGTTGACACGTAGGCCTACAAATATTTGGATTGTTATTGTTGGATTGAAGATAAAATACACTCATTCACTTATTAAAAAAATTCTCCTAATAGTAACAACATTGAAAATAACTTCTCTAACATTTGAAATAGCCTCTAAATTCTGCTTTGAAATCATAGAATGTGTTCAAATTGTAAAATTGAATGGAATGAATATTATAGGAAAAAATATCTCAATGCAACATGCATTATAATTTGCGTATCATTGCAATGCAAATCTAATAATATAGTTGGCAAGTTTGAAGAATAAGTTGGATTCAAACTAGCTAACCAATGAACGCAGTGTATTCGAAGTGATACTCATCAATATTGGATACACTGTGAGTATATATACAGACTCTGTACATTGAATCATGTATAAGGGTAAGAATATGTCAAAAAGGTGAGGCTTAAGCTTAGGCTAGGCTTGAGGTTTATACTATACTATGATATACAAATCTTGTTATTATATATGATATAGATGTACAACAGTGTATTATGAAGTGTACTATATAGCACCCGCAGTCTCACCTCAAGCCTCACCTTATTTGACATGTTCATACCCTAAGGGATTTTTACATGCGAATTTCTGCTTACCAGTGCGCCTCTCAGCCGATTTCAATGTATATGCATGCAGCGTGGCCAGCCGGCTCTTTCCCTTTGCATTGGCGGCATACAGGACCACATCGAAGCCGACGCCCGAGTGCAGCGAGGCTATAGTGAAGAGGGGCAGCTGTGACGTCACATTCCCCACCAGCATCTGAGACTGAGCGTCGTACACCTCCATCACGAACTGTTGAGTCAGACCGCCGTCCCAGCCCTCCACGCACTCGATGCGAAGCGCGTCCGCCGTCTGGTTCACTATCGAGCAGTTGGTCAGCGGGTCTGGCTTGCCTGCAATCATAGATTGAGGTCGAATTGAAAAATTGAACAAAATAAATTAACTGTTGTTATAGATAACGTGTGAACATTGATAATTTTTCTTACCGTTTTCTATAGAATTTGTGAATATTGCTGAAGAAACAAAAATTTATACAAGATTGAATATTTCTAACTTACACCATTGAAAAAGAAAATGTGAGAACTATTGATGTAGGAAATTTATGAGGATTGCTAGAGAAACCAAGCTTGAGACTATTGTTACAATATAAGAAGATTGAATATCCATATTATCCAGGTCTTAGATTAGTTACATAATATGAGCATATCCAAATATTATCATTCAAGGATGAGATCTGAGGTCTACGCATGTAAAAACAGCTACCTAGTGGATTTAATAATATTTTGGACCATTTTAAGATAATATGCCTTAAATTTACAAATGTTTTATTCAAGGATAAGGTCTAAGAATTCTCCACCAGTAGGATTTAAGCATGCATGAATAATGGGAGAGGACAAAGGGTGATCATGAGAAATGTATATAATTAACGTTTGCTTTTTAAGAAGCCTCAACTGAGTAATGAAATTGTGTACAGGATTTGTTACTAAACTAGTGATTAAAAAAAGTGTGTGGAGACAAGAGAAGTAGTTAAGAGTTCGAGAAAAAAGCTATTTTCCCGTACTATTTGGAAGTTCCACATATACATGTATTTGAGGTTTACAGATCAAATAGAGAATTGAGAAATCTCAAGATATTTCACTGATCTGAATGGGCTCAGGGCTCAGCTACATTCAACTGAAATGCTTTGGCATTACACAAGGCAATTTCTATGATCAAAATTGTGAATGAATAAGCTCAGTAAACAAGAGGGATCAAAATTAAAGCAGGCCCGTTTATAGCAGCTCATCAACTATGATCATTTAATCAATCCTAGTTCAAACTAACAGTTGATTGTATTGGAAAACCAGAACATTCATTATAGTAAATCTAGTTATTATAGTTATAGTAACTCTAGTAAATTACTGTATTTTTATAGTAAGTATGAAACATAGCTTCATTCAACCCTGAATTATTAAGACTTAGTTGCTGGTTTAAACTGATTCCGAGCATATGGATCTTACTATTGAAGAGAGTTAATCATGTGAATGGATAGTTCTTACCCATAGTGTAAGCGTTTTGAAATTAGATTCCGCAAACGGATTCAAGATTTGTATTGGAGAGAGTAGAATGAAACAAAATACAATGTCAAAGGAACCACGAGTGAAATATTAGCGGCATGACTCAGAGCTGGGTTGAACAGCTGAAAAAGCAATCAGTTTTGTCATGGCTTGTTAGATGGCATTTTATTATTTTGGACGTGGTGAGTGCGTGTGGGGCACAACGCACCACTATGGAATGTACCCTCCTCTCCATATCACCACCCCTCTAGTAGTTCCCACCTCCCCCTCACCGTTCAAGATCTACCAACTGCATATCACTCAGCTTCAACTACCCTTAAACAGAGAAAGTAGGGCGGAAATCCCTATTATAGGGTAACAACCGAGGGAGGATAGCAACCGAGAGGAAGGGATAGCTGACTTGATTAATATTGTCGGAAGGAGAGGAAACAAGTAGTTCAGGGGGTATGTAGAAATGAAAGGAATGAAGTGTAGAACAAAAACTAAGAGAAATATTGAATGAGTGAAACAAGAGGGAGAGAAACTAAAGAAAAATCTGGTACAACGAGTGGACGATGGAGGAGATAGCAAACCTCAATAAAAAGAGAAAAACAGAAGAAAAATGGAGTTGAGTAAATAAATGTGAGTAAGGAATGAAAAGTTGGATTAGATGAAGGAGAGGGGGAAAAAATTAAGTAAAAATGTAATATATGAGTAGAATATCATTTTACCTATTACCTAGTGATTAAGGGAACTGGAAATGAAAGAGGATTATTTGAAAATATTCAAATAATTAAAAAGGATGTACAGAAAAAAATTATTGAATCCACAAGAAATTATTTCCTCTGCATGGATTGACTCATCATAATGAATTTATCAATTAAAAAACCACGATCAATGTATGAAGATAACCAAGAAACACCTTACATTCTGTCGATCAATCACAAGCCAGTTTCCGATTTAAAAACTCCTCCATATAATCATCCTATAATGCTAATATTTCTACCGAAATGTTGTAGTTTTTTAACTTTTTTTTTCTGGCAAGAGGTCGGCATTAGATCATTAATAGTTTGGGTTGTATTTCATTATATTCATCGTATAAAAAATAGAATGAATGAGTAAATGATGAGAGTGCGAAATCATAATTATTTTCATCACATTTCATACAGCCTAAGTTACACGATAAAAGTGAAACGAAGTCTAAATTCTATAAATAAATTCTTCAAATACTAAATTGTTAGATTCTTATCAGCCTGAATACATGAATCAATTTTATATTAGCACAAGATCGTCAATGGTAAATCAGCATAATTTTAACCAAGACAGAACTCATGAAAGACTGTCAACCAATAAGAAAAGAGCAGGCGAGGCATGAAGGCTTGTCCAAGTTGAATCTAAAACATCACCTGTAAACTGCTTCCATCTACTGGTTGAATTTGGAAACTTTACAAAGCGATGTTTTCGGCCATTTTAATCGTAGTGCGATCATTTTGAGGCGGAGCTTGGAGGCGTGTCCTATGGAAATCAAAGCAAGTCACCCTATTGCTACTGCCATGTGCTGGCTGAATGAGGCACTATTTAGAATATTATTCAAGAAAATTGGGTAGAGCAGCGAAAATGGCTGAAATCTTCAATTTGCTTGTTATTGACTTTCCGATTTTTTGTTAAATCATCTTTATTTCCAGTGGAATGAAATATTCATGATGACTTTCAATACTTTTCTGTGAAAAATTTATTATTCCCTTCCTTATGTGATTTCAAGCAAAATAATAAAATAAATTAATCAATAATTAAAATTCTAATATTTTAATGATAAAGCACGATACAATGTGTCAGTTTTGCTCGATGTAGCCTTAGTTATTAGTTATTAGTCTTGAGTTAATTTGTATTAAATTCATGTAGGTTTTTTCTTATCACGTTCCAATACATGATAAGATACGAAACAATACGTCGGGATACAATAAGCAAGTCCCAATAATCCTTTTTGCCTCACCACTTGCAACATGGGGATTGCTTGTGAGAAAAATATGAACATCAAGGCAGCTTGAATCAAGTTTGGCTTCGAATATATAATAATATGTTGGATCACATTCGTCTGGTAATGGG
This sequence comes from Sogatella furcifera, assembly GCA_017141385.1. NCBI lineage: Eukaryota > Metazoa > Arthropoda > Insecta > Hemiptera > Delphacidae > Sogatella > Sogatella furcifera. The sequence continues at coordinate 38,584,873 of CM029550.1, forward strand.
GGGGGGGGGCTGCCAAAATCTCGCACAGGGCACCAAAAAGCTACGCGAGGGCCCTGGGGGAAAATGATGAAAAAGGAGAATAATTAGATTGAGAAGAGGAAGAAGAGGAAAGCAGGAAGAAAGTGTTGAAAGCGGAATATGAGAAGGAACATAGTAAAAGAATATTAAGGTTTGATCGGTGGAGTAGAATTTGTTCAAAAGTCCAAAAATGAAAGTATTGAATTCCAGATATGGAATAGGATTATGTCAAAAAGAAGTAGCCTAGGCTATTAATGGCTGAAAAAAATTGATAGGATGAGTAAATAGGCCTGGACTTATGAAAGGTGGAGGATGGAAGTTGAAAGGAAAGTAGAATAATAGTCTAATTGATCCGAATCTTCAATTATCGCTATCTTAATAGAATAAAGGACTTCTGCTTCTGCGAATAGCAATAGGAAATTAGAAGACTTGGACATCCATTTAATAGCCAATCGTGGAAGTAATAATTATGCAGAAATGATACCTGTTGAAAGAATTGTACCGATATCTCAAATAATTATTTTATAAGGGAAATGCGGAATTGGAGTGGTACTTGAGAATCAGAAAAGAGGGAGGGGAAAAAAAGTAGTAGAAGCAGAAGAATAGACGGAAAGAAGGAAGAAACGAATTGCAGTCCAATGCGGTGCTCGTATTTCAAGACCCTCCTCTACGCCAACCACCTGCCTACTCCCTGCCAAGGGACTGTTTCATTTAGCGGTAATCTGTGTGAATTCAAATAAAAAGATAGAGAAAAAAGGAGGAGAAGAATGGAGAGAAAAGTAACGACTAAGAACGACGAGTAGATCTAGTGGAAGAAGAACAACAACATCAAGAAGAAGAGGAGAGAAAAAAGCAGTAGCAGGAGAGGACCAAGGGTAATAGATAAATGAGATAGAAAGGAGGAAGGAGATGTAGAAGGCACGTACAAGAGGAGAAAGAGACCAAATCACAATAAGGAGAGGAAGAGGGAGAGAAATAGTTACCTAGTGAATGAAAAACCAAGAGAGTTGACCAAGACCTTAGTAGTATAGTCTGTCCAAGCAAAGAAGACCCTCTGGCAAGATGGGAAAATGTCTCCAGCTTGGTCAATATTTTTTCAAGAATTATAAATGTGGTCTCTATAGTAGATCATATTGTTTCATACAATTTGAGATCAAATTGATAATTTTTGAAACAATATTGACGACCTTGAATCATTTTCCCATCTTGCCAGAGGGTCTTCTTTGCTTGGACAGACTATTGTTATACAAGAGTGAGAAGGAGTAGGTGGAGAAGAAAAAAGTGTAGTATAGGAGAGAAAGGAGGAGTGGAAATGATGAAAATATTGGTAGGTTAGCTGATAAGAATATTGGAAAGATGGTTGAGAAGGAAAAGAAAAACGGAAAGAGTGGTACCTAAGAGAAAGAAATAGAATAAGATAGAGTACAGTGATAGAGGAAGACGGATACGAGGAGAAATATGACGATCATGATGATGATGATGATGATTATAGAGAAAGATAATAGAAAAAACCGGAGGAAGGAGAAGTAGATGAAGAAGGGTGAGAGAAAGAAGGAGAAGGAAATAAATGAGACGATGAAAAAGAAGAAGGAGGGGAGAAGAAATATATTACTCAACAAAAGCTATCTTGCCAGCTAACCTCAGTCTTCTATCTTCATCCTTCTGGAGCTTACCCCACAACTTTAAACTCTTCAATTTATTGCTGAGTTCAACTCAATACCCTTGCACTAGCAATTTTAAGGGGAGTGGAAGGTTATCGTTGGATATATATTCGAGTCAATGTGCCTCTATTTCTTGAGATTGGGGTGCTGTTGCATGTATTGGAAATATCCATTTTAGACAGAGAATTAATTTGCTGATGTCAGCAAACATTGGATTTGAAGAAGAATTTCGAAGGATTGAGAATTATTCAATTCGATTGATATAGTTCCACATATCATCACAACAGATGTAGGAACATTACGCTCTCAAGAAAATAAAATGAGAATTCTTATTTACATCACAATAATAAAAGGGAAAATATTGGCTGAGATTAATTCCCTCGAGAATACTGTGCTTCTGAGAATGGTGAGAGTTCAGTAAAGGAGTAGTAAAGTATTCAAAATACCAAATAGCCCCAACGTAGAGGATACTTTCTCTTTGTTCATTCACGTAATTCTATTGGCCCAGGAGGCGTTTCAATTTTTCATGAAAATTTTACATTATCAACCATGCAATAGGATGTTCTGATTCCAATTTAGCAGATTTCATCATCCATGAAGAACACCGGTAGAAGTGATTGTTAATTCTACTCAAATAATCCTCCATTTTGAATAATTGAATAATTGTCCAATATCATTGGGCAAAAAAAAATTATTTTATCATCACTACCATACCTGTCCAATCAAATCTCTCAGTGCTTATCACTGAAATCCCTCCCAGTATAAGCTACTCCGATTCTACGTTCAAAAAAGTACTCTACTTACCTAAGGCGCTGTTTTCTCCCCTTTTTGCCAAGAATAACTCGACAGAACAGATATAAAAGGAAGGAAAGGAATATACGAGTATTCTGTTATCGACGGCTTTTTGTCGGCTAGGTTTATTGCATTTGACGAATGTATATGGGACAAGAAAGTGGATGAAGAAGAAATTAAAGAGGGAAACTGAGGGAAATTGATGAGGAAAGGAGATGGAGAGGAGAATACTAGAAAAGAGTGAAAATAAAGAGGAGAAGAAAAGGGAAAAGTGGAAATAGGAAAATAATTATATAAATGATGTAAAATATAATAGAAATATTGAAAAAGGAAAGAATGGAGTTTTGGATAAGAAAAGAGGAAGAATAGAGGATTGAGAATAAACAGGAAAAATGTGATGAAGTGAAACTGAACGAGAACGAGAATTTCGAGACCGGAAATAGAGAGAATAGAATAAGGAGAGAATAGAGAGGAAGGATGATTAAGGTGAATAGAAAGAAAAATTATTCAAAGTAGGCTACAATAATGTTAAGATGATGAAAACTGTTTATAATGAATGAGTAGCTTAAAGGCGAACGACTATGAGAAGAAAAATCAACCTAATTTGTGGATGAGTGAAAACAATAGATAGACGAAGAATAATTAATTTATATATTTACAATGGAAATTGATGGAGGACAAAAGTAGAAGGAGAGGAGAAACAAGACGAAATGATGGTAGAGAAGCATAATATACCAAAGAGGAAAAGGAGAAATCCGAAACGAAAAACAAGAGACAGGGAAAAAAAGAAAAGGGCAGCTCACATTATATTTTATAGACCACTTTCCCCTATTCGTACAGTACTGTAACCTGATTCGTTCATAATATATTGAGTGCGTTGTAAAAATCCCCGTCGAACGTCTATAACATTTTTATTTTCATTCACTACGACCTCTAAACTCCCTCAACCAGCCCCCCTTCCTGAATAACCCTCCAATTTTAATAAATGCTCCCCCATTTTTTCTTCTTTTTTACAACCACTACTCGGCTTGGGAACCCATGGTACACCCTTGGAATGTGGCAATGAGAGTTATAGTACACCCCATAAGCCAAGTCAACCGCCGAGCAACTTTCATTCAACAAGCTTGCCACACTTGCTGACTAACTTGCAACTAGCTTTCAATAACTTCCCATCTCCTTCAACTAATCAACTTGAATGATATTACTTGATAACTTACTCGTAAACAATTTTTCAAATGAGTTGAAATTTAATGATAATGAGTTGTATCATAAAGGATTTTTGTTGAATGAAGGTACTTTATAATGGTCAAATTGACTCATAAACTTGAAATTTTGGCTATAGTTTGAATAAAAATCCTTGAACAATTTTGTAACAGCTAGAAATCAATAAAATTATCCATTTTCCAGTCACATCATGATCAATCTTTTGTGAAAATAAAGTAGAAAGCAGCATAACAATTCCCTCTCTTCCTGAGAAACTACAAGATCAAGCGATTTGATTAGTGGTTGTCCAACGCAGGCGAACGACTGCCATTGGCCTAGACAAGCCACTCCCACAGTGGGCGGACCATGGCTTTGAACGTCATCGTCATCAGCAATGGCGATTCATACAAGAACACCTAGATGGAAATTATGAATGAAACAGTGGATACTCACCTGTTATAAACCTTTTTTCTCATGTAGAATTCATTGACCTTTAACTCAATTGAAATGTAGAAATAAGTACCTTGCATGCAAGTAGCACATTAACAGAGGAGAAACTTTCCCAGGCAATGGAAAAGCATGATAAAATATAGAGACGAGATGTAAGTCACATTGGCATGTTATGTAGCATGCCTCATGTGTAGCATGCCTTATGCCTCACCATTGCAACGTTTATTATATACTATAGAGCATGCTTTCCACGACTTAAGGTTGAACACTCTTGTGGACAGTCCTTATTATCATGAGCAGAAACGACACTTTTCATTCATTGACTTCAAGTGCTACAAGGCAGGGGGTAGACAATAGAATGGGGCCGGCGAGGGAAAGGGGCGACAAAAGTTGAATAACTTGAGGTTTACGATCGGCTCACATGGCGTTTGCTTTGCGAGTAGCATAAAAAGTTATAGAATTCTCTAGAATCGATTCTATTATTTACTGTCAATATTCCTAATCTCAGCTAATGAGGTACATAATTTTCTGTCAATCTACGGAATTTATTCAGTTTACGATTACAAGATGAAGCTTTCTTCAAGTCCAGAAATTTATGAAATTACATGATTGAATTGAATTTTTGAAAAAACCTTTTTAGGAGTTTGCAGATGTACGGAAACACGGAAATTCGATTTTCATTCAGTTTGATCCTTATAATTGATATTCACAATGAGCCTACGAGAGCAAAAATGAACTGTGCTTTTATTTCTGATAATGAAACAAGAGCACTATCATTCATTAATTGTGCTCTTGGCGAAAATGATGATGTGAAAAAAATGAATAGAGAAAGACGGTGTTGAGAAAGAAAATAAGAAGAAAGGAGAGGAGGGGTGAATGAAGAGAGACAGAGAAAAATACAAGGAGAGAAGAAGAAAAGAAGAAGAGAAAATATCGAGGTTGAAAAATGAGAGAGCTCAGGTCTATGACTGAAATTGAATTCGCCATCTCAAGAGACATTTTGTCTGGGAATTTATTGTGTTAGCCGGAAATGCGATTTGGTTGACGAAACAACGGATAAACCAAAAATCGCGGATAGACCGGATAACTCCGATACTCTGATATTTTGAAATGTAAGATCACAGATAACCTATTTATAGAATTAGGAAGGATCAAACTTTATTGGAGTAGGAGTAAGTCATGATTGTAAGACAATAAAATAATGGTATCAGATGGAATTTGATTGTATCATAAAGCAACAGAGAAAATATCTTAGGACTCGTTTTATCGGACCATCATAAGATTCGAGCCGTTCAAAAATAATAAAGTTACAATAATAGGTCCTCAATAATAGTTTATAGACCTACAACTGTCTTATTACCGTACTTGAATGAAAGCTGTAATTGGAAGTAGTGATGTTATCACAGATTGCCTTGTGATCATATTACCAATATTGTATTACTTACAAATGATTGCTCATCATCAAAATATTATTCATAGCATTTCAAACGCTTCCTGTTCTTCATGCATAGATTTGATGTTCTTTAACTATTCTTGCTGGCTAATAGACAAATCCATACCATCGATTTTAGACTTCGTCCATGAAAATCTATCTTCTGGCAGTAGAGTCAAGCCCAGACGACTCGGAATGGAATAAATATTTTTACAATTTATAGAGTAGAGCAAAAAAAGACTGATATCTCAAAAAATGAGTTTTGAAGTGATCTCACCAGAAATGATTTCTTCATAAATGCTCAGTCACAGTCCTCCATATCGAAGTCTCCAATTTCATTTGCGCTTGTGCAGTTTGAGAAAATTATTATTTCAATATCTGGCAAGAATATTTCAAGAGCCTATTCTCAATATAGATATTTCTATTGGCTATACAATCTCTGTGCGGCAACAGCTTTTACATTATCATGAATTTCGGATTCCTCTTATATTCTTGACTCTTGGATATTTCCTCCATCTAGCTAGTGAGAATTGAATTCAGCTGGGCGCATTATTGGAGAAAATTCAGTGGAAATTCAAAAGATTTCCCAGCCTCGGGGCGAAGGATTCAGCTTGACTAACTTGAACAGATTTACATGATGAAGTTCTGTACCGAGCTGGATTTTATGCATCTTTTCTGCTCCAGCTTTGGTTATGAAGGATTCCTCTCCCGAACTTTTTCGTGGAGGTAGCCTGAATATATGCATATTTATTATTTATCCACTTTCACTGAGTGAAAGTCACTCACAAACTTCAGGCTCGATACAGTATTAAAACTAATCAATTAGATGAACATAGATTTACAAAAAGTGGAGAAATTTTCAAGTGCATATTAAGCATTTCAATTGCTTCTCTGATTAATTTATTGCGTGCTTGTTCAAGTTAAGTTGAACAAGAAATAGTTCAAACATGGCTTTCCTGTTCACAGTTGTACGGAATTCACAGCTCACAAAAATTGAGGAGCAAAAAACGTTTAAATGTCCGGTAAAACGTTCTGGCACCTGTTTTCCAGGCATATAAATGAAACAGTGTTCCGGCACCTCTCAATTAATACATATCCTTTGTATTCTCATGTCAATTAAAAATCTCCTGAACTTTATTCTATTGTTTGTTTGAAAACTAGGAGTTAACTCATATCATGAACGTACGTACGAAGATCATATAGACCTATATTATGGAGAGCAGCATGCTGATTGGTTCGAACAATTGAAAACACAACGTTCTTATTAACGTTAGTTGAAATAATCAGTTTATTCCAATGTAATTTCGTGATGATAAAATACTTTGAGAGGAATAAACAGGCAAATTTACTAGAACTTATTATTCTCCCTATTCGTGGCCTACTCTACTTCAGTCCCTTTCTAGCCTGGTAAATAATAATTGGAAATATCCTCGAACGTCTACGAACGTCTGAGAAACAAAATGTTCATAACACGTCAAACAAGCCAAAAACAATTATTTCAAGACCAACTTCATGTTCAAATCCAGTTTAGCGCCTAGCGCAGTCGAGAGTGAAAATTTGATGAAACTACATGGACAACTAACTGCTCGTAAGCTCGTCTCTGTCAGAGAAAAAGCAAGAGTTGTTGTAAGTCCGGTCTTCTCGGGCTTAGCACGGACTTAGTCCCTTTTCGCACGGAATCAAATCCCTAACTGCTGCACAAATAAGTGCTCCTCACTACTTACCCTATTCTAAGGCGCTTAGGATAGCGTCGATACTACAATACTTGTTGCAATAAGACTTAGGAGTAGTGTTGTCTTTTCTTCAATCTCAAATTCTTCTTCTTGGTTCTGTTGTCATGCTTTCTTCCTTCTCTTCTCCTCCATTCTCTCATTCTTTCAATCTTGTTAGTCTGTAGGCCTAACTCTTATTCTTATCATTTTTTTAGTCTATATCTCTTCCTCCTAGATTCTAATTTCTGTTTCCCATTCTTTCTATAAGGTACAAACCAAAACAGTGAATACGGTTATCAAATGGTTCCTAGTGCTCTAATTATTCGTATTTATTTTTATTTTCAATTTTCAATAAGTACCCAATAAAGTGATTGCTCGAGCGTAACTTTGACAATTCAAGACAAGCAGAAAAGCACAACTTTATCTTCTTTCTCACTGTAAATGTCTGCTTATTGAGATCTAATACTTTTTCAGCGATATTAATTATATAATATTCAATATTAATTATGATGGGACTGTTAGATTCAGATCAGAAAACAATAATGACATTTTGAAACAAATAAAGTCTTGAAGATTCATTCGTTTGATCTTCATTGGTTGGTGGACACTTACAATTAGGTTCTACCTCGCCAAAATGTACCCGGTTACATACTGGTCACCCATCCAAGAGCAGTCTTGATTGTCCTTGATGCTACTTGTGTCTCCTCTGTTCGAAAGCCAATTAAACACTATCAGCACTAACAGCACAGGAAATGACACAATCATGTTCCAACTGCACTTTTTATAATTTTGTCAGGTAATAGAGCAATCAACAATCCTTTCTTTTGATTTTTCTCCGTTTCTATTCACCAGTGAATATATCTGGGTGAGTCCTACTCACCTTCTAAAACTACTTCTAAGCATTTGTGTCAATGAGACAGCTGCCAGGATGATTCTGAGATTGATAATGCAAATCCTTTTTCAGTGGAGCAGATTTTCACCAGCTGGTGTAAGGTGATCAAGTCAGGAATTAAGAAAGAGGAGAAGAAGACTAGACTGGGAGGTGAGATGTGAAGGTATGTTAATGAGAAAGGAAGTATGATTAGGAAGGAAAGTGGGGGAAGTAGGAGCAGAAGGAAATTTAAGTTCATGACGAGGGAGGAGAGGAGAAAAAATTATGAACATAGTTCTTGAATATGAACTTCGAAGAAACATGATAAAGAGAGCTTTAGAAAATAGTATGTAGAAAAAAGTATAAGTAGCGAAGATAATATCTGGCAAATAGAGGAGTTATATGAATAGTGTATAATTATGATGAAAAAGTATTCATGATTCATATAAAATAAAACGGCGAAGCGGAGGAGATGATATTTAAAGTGAAAAGGATGATAAGAAATGTGAGATTAAAAAGCCATTGGTCGTCCAACCCTAACTTCTTATTTTCCTTACACTCCTGGATGAAGGAGCAGGAACGATCATACTTTTTCCATCGCATTGACTGTGAAGACGCTATCATTAAGAACTTCTCAAACACAGAAGAGAATGTCTAATGCCGATTTGGTGAAAATTGCTCTAAGCGCTCAACTTTTTACAATTACATCCTCGTCTCAGAGTGGGCACCATTAGTTGAAGGTTGGGAGAAAAATACAGAGACAGGAGGAAACTGAGATGAAAACTTCTCTGTCCTACTCACAGTGTTATTACAGCTATATTGAGAGAATTGTATTTGAGAATATTTCATTGTAATTGAATTTTCTGAAATATAATAGTTTCAACTTGGAATAAAGTTGATTGGATCAGTCATAGACAAAAGAATATTCTCTCAAACAACTTCATAGTTTATACAAGTTCTTTTTGAGATGATAATCATCATAACCTACTAGAATCCCTTTGCCGAGAACGTTGGAAAGCCATCTCTTTTTCAAGGAAGGAAAAACCTTATTCATTCATTTTCTATTTCTGATAAAAATATTTCAGATTCATATTTAATTGTAATTTCCTATTAGTGACAGAACTCACCAGCCGGCGTCAGCTGAAAAATGCAGGGTTGCCGTTGTTCTCCAGCGGCGTTGCTGGCTGCACAGATCAGCTGACTGGCGAAGTCGTGCTCCTGCGCAGGCGTGAACACGGCAACACTGCGTAGTCGATCTGTGCCTGCGCTGTAGGACGCGGGGCTCAGGTCTACCAGATGACCATGTGAGCTGTTCAGCTGCCAGTGAAACTGTAGGCCGGAGTCTGGGTTGGCGTCCACCTCGCAGGCCACTTTTACTGGTTCGCCCTTGGCGGCACCGATTATGCGCGGCGCGACGTCGCGACACACAGGGGCGTCTGCAAAGAAAAACATAGACCAATATTATAGATTTCTGTTTCATTGAATTTGTCGACCAAACGCTCTCAAAAAATATTTAGTTGCCTATAATACTCAAATTATTAAAGTTTTCAATGAATATAGATCCAATTACTCTTTTTTAATAATTTTGATTTATTTTAATCTAAGTTATTTCAAATAAATGGTACTGACATGAAGTCTACATCTATTAAAAACTTTGATAAGTACGGTAGCCCTAAGAAAAATGAAATACTCAAATTATTGTATATAGAGGCCGTTCATGAACCTTAACCCCTGTGATGGTGAAGGAGTGGCTGGCCTTAGCCTAACAAAATAGAAGCCTCGTGCTTTCATCTGAATAAGAAACAAGCAGCCAGTGTACTTGAAATATAGCACAATGATAAGGTTCTTAAACATAACACACATCCAAAATATTCAAGGGTAACAAATAACAATGGATAGAACCTTGTCATATGAGAAACACCTGAAGAGGCTAGCAGGAAAGCTCTCAACTTCCTAGAAATAACATCATTCAGAAACTTGCTGGATCAGACTGGGTAGGAATTGGAGAGAATTTGCGGTCTATAATTGATTGTTCATTGGCTTCAATGTTCACAATTACGTCCATTGTAAAATACGATGTGTGAATTTAGTTTCAAGTATAGGCCTACTATAAGTAAAAAATTAAGAAAATATATACTTTTATATTTTATAACCTTATTCAGTGATCTATCTTTTTGAGAGATTTTCCATTTTCACTTGAATTAAGTTCTACATCACTGGCGGCTCGTGCCTACGAAACAGGTGAGGTGCCGTACAGTAAAAGATACGGACACTTCACCTGTTTCGTGGGTACGAGCCGTCAGTGTTCTGTATGAAAAGTGGTAGCTTATGAGCAGAACAGTGGCTACAGTATATGGTATTAGTCAGACCAGACTGGTATCTTGATATAATCACTATTTTGCTACCGTTTCTTACTATATTGTATTGGAAAATGAATCTATAACTTTATCATTGAGTACAATGATTATAGGGTTTTGGGTTTTCAATTGCAGTGATGAATAAATTGTAACGTCACTCACCTAGGCTACCGTGTACCGTACCATAAATACTCAACTGACCAACAGACCAATTTTAGCAGTCAACCACAACTTGTACGAACAACTTAAACATAAACGAAGCATCATTCAATTGCACACGATTCCACTCACAGAACACTCACTCTCAAACAAACAGAACCATTTAACCATATGAGAAACTTCACACACACATCTTAAAATTGGAACCGTTGAATCGTATGAGAGAGTCCACACTTAGCCTAATGAAAACAGTCTGTTGATCACTTGATTGAAGATTAGAGAGAGTGAGTTTCAGGGTCCAATTGCATTTTTACATGTGAATTTGAATTCAGCAGGAAAACGATTCCCGAAAGCTAACAGAGCCTACCCTAATCAAGCAATCGAGTCTCAAATTGGTGAGCCATGCAACCCAGGCTTCGAATTAATTTGATTGATCAGTTTGGCTGACTGTGACGTTAAACTAACCTGAGAGTGAGAAGGTCAGGTTTAGGTGGATCTCACATTTCATTCCGGAATTGGTTTGTGGATCAGTGGTCAAATCATGTTATACTGCAGTTTGATCATAGACGAAACTGTTGAGTCTCCTACATATTAAACAAAACCAGTCAGACCAATTTTGTTGGGTTTATCTAATATCATAAAGTACTTTTTAAAGCTCTCAAAATTATACTGGAGAGTAATTATACTCTCATGTGTGTTTGTATTCGGATATCATGAAGCCCTGTAATATACACGAAGCTGTCATGAACATGAGCCTGATAATGCTCAATAGAATGTTTGTAGATGAATTTATTTTATTGAGCATTGTTTGTGAGAGCTATCAAATTCAAAGTTATGTGAACATATTGGTTCGCCATCTAGATGCTCTAATGCCTTTCATGGAAATGTAATGAATAATATTCCACTAGGTATTAAATGAAAAAAACGTACTAAATTGAACTAGAGTTTTGAGAGCTATTCGTAGCCTACGCATATGAATTGATGGAAAATTATTTTTGATAAGTTTTTTAAATTATTCAGCTAAAAATCTCACTGAGTAGCCGACTAGGGATAGCGCGAAGAGGATTAATGATTTGAAGAGTTCTGAGCTTGAGAAGATTAAAATGATGTAACTATTGAAACTAGAATTCTCAACATTATTTTATTTATAGAATGTTAAATGCTATAACAGATCCACTCGAGTTTCATTTTATGAAGGGCTAGGGAGGTAAATTATTGCTCAAAGTGGATCCAATCATAATAAAAGGAATGATTGGATAGAACATGATTTCCATATTATATTAATTAGATTCATTCATGATTCCTAGAATTTCATGACTAGATGATTTAATATTCCACTATTCATGGCGTTAGTAGGAATACGGAGCAGATTCATCCCATTTTCATATCATCAAGCTTCAACAGCATGATTTAACAGAGTTCCTAACCAGAGTATTTATTTGTTGGACCATCTCTGTGCGAATTTTAACGTCATGAAAAACAGAATTTTCGTATTCACAGCAATTCAGTTAGATATATTATATTAGTAGGCAAGATTTTTTTAATTTGTAGAGATGTATGGATATATAATAATAGTGAATTATCACAGATTATAATATTGAGGCTACAGAATATGTCCTATACATCTTTGTATATGAGAGAGTATAATCCATACCGTTATACGATTGGATTTATCCTCATACTTAGATGAGGATACTCACTATAAATGGATGGATTGAAATTGTCATGGATGTGATGTTGAGCAATTTTTACATTATTACAAAAAATTGAACATGAATGACTTAGAATAGACAATCAATTAAAACTCCTATTCCAAGTCTCCAGTACTCAGTATAACTCTCAGTAGTATACAATAGTAATACTCAGTACTATTGTACTCAGTATAATTCCTCTGGTTCACTCAGAGTGAAGCAATCTCCTCCAGACAGTAATCTTAGACGCTAATAAAAGTTTCAAACCGAATCGAAGTTGCAGAAACTAACTTGGTAAGTATATAGAATCCTGCCGACATTTTGGCATCAGGAAAGAAGAAAAGCATCATTGATAATGGAGATCACGCGGTTTCCGACTTCTCTTCTATCTCTATTATCTTTCTTTTATCTCTCTCATTCGACACATCAAGGTCTGGAAACGAATGTTGTTGTCGACTTGAGAAGTAAGTTTGTGCAAGAAGTACACAGGAAGTTAGTAGTGGAGGAGGATTGAAAGAGAGAAGAAGAATAATTGGAAAAATGGAATGAGAAGAAGAGGAAAGGGCAAAAAAGGAGTAGAAGAATAAGAAAAACAGAGAAATTCGGAAGAATGAGAGGATAGAAGTTAAGGTGCCAGTGAGTAAATTAAAAATTCAATACAATTCAGTCAGTCTTGAGATAGCGTTGAGATGTCTGGAACTAGTAAACGTTATTTTTCAAGAAACTGAAGACAGACTGTCGACAATACAGACATATCTTCACAATAAAATATTTATTGAGCCAAGCCTGACAAGTTACTTCAAAATTGAACGATGGCTGATTTGATACTCGATCTAACAACGCGAGTTCCTAAGCTATGATAGGATTGAAAAATGTATTATGTATAAAAGAGCTCATACAAACTGTCAATAATTCGCTGTTGCTCCTTCTGAACGAGTGTTTGGTTTCCAGGAAAATATTTTGAAACTATTGAGTATATGGAATAATTTATTATATTCTAATGACGTTCAAATGGCTCAAATAATGATATTATAGCTGAAAATCTCAGCTAGCTAGATGTGATCCACTTTTAAAACTAATTTTTCTGACTATCCAGAAGACATTCTATCAGCCTATTTTCATTATTCATCACAGGCCAAAGTATGGGCTAGATGATCGTAGACAAAAATGTTCGCTCTAGTTCCACGGACTAGTTCCGCTCTACTTCATGATCAAATGCATCACTTCAACCAATAAGTTTTAAAGTTATCTACTGAATCACCCCGTGGAATAATAATAATAATAATAATAATAATAATAATAATAATAATAATAATAATAATAATAATAATAATAATAATAATAACTGGAGACAAAACACACGAAATAATAATAATAATAATAATAATAATAATAATGGAGGAAACGAAGTTAGCTTTTATCTGATTATTGAAAAAGCTATCACCAAGGACTTTTCCAATTCTCACTAAGTCTTATCCCCTGACTCATTCTGTAGCTGATTTGAATTGTAAATTTACCGTTAATACCCAACTTTCTGTTGTTTCAGTAACCGAAGTACATGACTATTCTGCATAATTCCAGTGTTAATTCTGCTAAAAGCCGATGGAGTTTTGGAGGTTCCGGAATTTCGATTCCATACCAATCGACTTTGAACTGTACTGAGCAAATAACATACAAGTTAACTGTAAGAAATATAAGCTTAGTCTCTTTTCGCATTGATGTATTGATGTACCGAGCCTCATGTTCCGAAATTCGTTTCTATAATACAGTTCTATTGAATGAATAGAGTAAATTTCTCAGTTATTAGAGAAATGTACTTGGCCGCTCCCTAACTATGTATGAAGACCAATCTATGTATTCAATACAGCAGCCGTCATCTAATAGTAATGTTTGACATTAGAAATTCAGTTCAGTTCTTCATAATCATTCGAAGCTGAAAAATTTTGATAGCTTCGAATTAGTTGTTCTTCTATTGAAATTGAAGATAGCTGTTAATAAGATGGATAATATTAATTCAAAATGTACCAACACCTACTATTACATCGTGATATAGTAGTTGTTGAATGTATTTGCTATTTCAGAAGAATTCTTCACTATAGAACTGAAATTTATTTGAAATTGGAAAACGAGTCTTCCTTTTTCTTATACTGGTTCAGTTTTCTAATAAGAGAGGAAACGAAATACTGTACACCAGAGTGCTGGAGAGATGAGCTGTATTTCTGAAATTTTCTAATTTTTAATATATGGTATTGAAAGGAGACGTAGGAAGAAAGAATAAAAGTACACTCTCCTGTCCTTTTCAGATGAAATTCTGCGGTAATCCAGAAAAGTGACCAACCGAGAAGATATTTTTTGAAAGAGCTGAAAGGGAAGTCGTTTACAGTGGAATTCATTCGGCGAGGCTTTATGGAGGGAAAAATTGGAACATTTCTGTATAAGCTCAAAAGAAACATTTTCAGATGCTATATTATATGAGAAGCTCTGTGAAGGAAGCAAAAAAAGCAATTTAAATGGCATATTGCAATCTGTGTTATGCTTATTGGTGGTGGGTATTGAAGGTAGGTTTCTATGAATATTACAGGTTTTCACAAAACTCATTCATTTCCGAGTAAATTTTAAAAATTTCAGTTACAGTATTTGAAAATAGCTTTCTCAGAATTTTTCTCCAACTGTAATAGTGCACTAATCCGTCAAAACGTAGTTTCATTACAATTTCTTAATTAATTTTCTTGGAAACCCAAGTTCAAAAGTTAAGTAGGTAACATGATCAGTTTTATTTCAGAAATACAGTTGTTTTTTTTCTTGCTATGTTATAATAGCAATAGTATTTTTCATCAACTTTATAGCCTACAGTCCAATCTCTTCTATTAACCAAATGCAGGGTGTTCCAGGAGAAATCTGTCAAGAATTTTAAACTAAATACAAAGAGTGGAAAAAGTTTCATTAAAAAAACCCTAAAAAATACCCTCCTATTGAGACAACAAAAGCAGAAGATTGAATATTTCTCATCAAATAAATATTTTCACGAATTTTCAGATGCTACTTTTGTTTAAGTTGTATTGTATTTTTGTTGGTCGTTTGTATGGAAAGTATCAAAATAGCGAGGATGGGATTAAATATGATAGGCCTATGAGGTTCCTTACCTGGTTATCAATTTTGTACATACAGTATGAAGCTAAAAGTTAGGGGAGAGTGATGTAGCTTTGACCAGTTCTGCTTCTAAGATGTTTTAAAACGTTATTTTTACTTGAAAGTAACATGTGTTTGTATGAATCTAAACTTTAATTATACTCTGTCCACGGAGTGTTCGGACCTAAGCTCCTCCCCCATTTTGACGTCGCAGGCGGCTTAAGCCAATGGCAAGTAAGGTCATCATGCTGCAGCTGTTACTTTTTAGGTCACAGTCATGCTGTGGAAATCTGGGAAACGCAAGCCTTTCAATTTTCAGAGAATCTATCAAAATTTATGTGTTGCACTCTTTTAGCTGACTTACATAATTCAAACCTCTCATCGAAGATTTTTGGCTGATATGTGTTGTTCTTTGTTTTACCTTCAACAAAACAATATAGTTCTCTTAAAAATATTGGTTTTATTGAATTTAAAGTACATACAGTAATGAGATTAATTTATTGCAAAAGTAAACTTAGGTTAAGTTATATAGGTCTACTTGAATTTGCAGTAGTGAGTAGATGAATGAGTTTGAGATTCCCGGCTTGAATTGAGCAGTCAAAATAATAAATAGCAAAAATATTATTATGAAATATTACATTCAATCAACTATAATTCTATCAAGTGATATTGATAATAATCGTTCTCATGTTAGAAGGATGTAAATTTTGCCGAACAACCATAAAACATCAATATTTCTAAGGCCACTCAGAAATTCGATATTGAAGTTCTAATATCGATTGGAAATTTCTACGTTCCTGGCAATTACGACCACTTGTGAGCTGGTCGGATCATGACGTCAGAACCTCGGAGGAGAAGCTTAGGTTCGTACACTCAGTGGACGGAGTATAGTTGACTATCTTCTACTAAAATATCATTTTTCTAACTTTATCCAAAGAACCTTTTTTATTATTTTAAAAATCATTACCTAGTGGTCAAAGGAACAACATGGTGTTGTACTTTTGACCAGTGCATGTTGTACCTTTGACCAGTGGTTAAATTGGATTGGTATGTCGGTTTAGGCTGAGTTGAGCCTAAAGGCATGGTAGATTGAAATAAATAAAGTAAAATGCACACAATAGTATAATAATTAAAATTAATCTTAACTAAAAAAAGGCAATATTTTTCAAAGATGAAATTAAAAAAAAAAATTACACCAAAAGATAATATTTCACGTTGACGAGCAGAGCCTCCCATAGCATCTGGATGAGGAAGCTTGGCAACAATATCTTCAACATCTATTCCATAGACAGCTGCATCATCTTCCAACTTATACTTGTTTAACCTGGTCAAAGGAACAACACAGCTATCTGTTCAAAGGTACAACACAATGCTCCTTTCCAATTTCTGCATTGAGGTTATGTTTGTGGATTCAAGTGATGCAGCGTAAGATAGCTCGAATAGTAAGAACTAGTGTAGATTCACACAAATCCAATAGAACTGACTCTGTGAAAATACAAAAAATATACGAGTGGAAAAATTACTTACTTTTCACTGGTGATTCTAGTTTCAGAATTTTTTCAAATTGATTCAAACGAATCAAACAGCATTCTCGAAGCTAGGATGGTAGGTTTCCCAAGTGGGAACTCTATAAACTATGACTATTAGATTTATGAAAGGGCCACTAGATGCCTGGTAAGTTCAGTGGTTGAAGGTACATTATGGTCAAAGGTACACTAGTCTCCCCTACAGCTAACCATAAAGCTTTTACCCACTCATACACAAGTCACTTACTATTTTCACTGAGAAAGACGTGTTCCACATGCCTAGTATAATTTATTCAATCAATCAATAGTTAGTACAACAGGCATAATGCCCAAAACTGTTCCTACACCAATTTATAATAATAATAAAATAAGTCCGTATTTAGGTTATGTCATGTACTGAAACTTCAAATCAATTTCTACCACCAAAATAAAAGAAAAACAATTTTAAATTTAGAAATAGGTTAGCCTACACCAAAGGTCCGAGAAAAAACACCAAATCAATCATTCAATAACTTTTAAAGTTCCGAATACTTCTAAAGTTTATAATAATACTCTTAGCATAATGACTGGCGTCGGCCCGGCCCGTTCCAGATGATTTTTGGACATCCGGTTTTTTGTTTACTTTCATTCATAAAGTAGACAGAAAACCGTGTCTGAACCGTGACCTACTAGTCATCTGCTCCTTTGAAGGCAATTCAATTTGGGACAATTTGATAAAAAAATAGCTAATGTACAACCGACCTCAGTCCAAGCCTAGAATAGAAATCTCTGCTCACCCTCATATCCTCTGGGTTAGCTCTTATCTTGAACTCGTTAATCTTTCTGCTGTGCGATTAGAGCTCCCGGGGGCTCTGAACTGGGAGCTTGAGTCTCACTTTCTTTGTTGCTTTACTCATTTTACTCTCTTTACTCACTAACGTCTTCTGTATGTTGGTTTATGGGGCCATTCCACTAATAATAATTACTGGGCTCATATTCTTGCCCATTATCATCATAATTTTTATTATGGTGGCTCATTTCAGCAGCCTCATAGACTTGAGTACTTGTGAGAAAGATTATTATAGGACATAACGTATGAGTCAATGTACAACTCTTCTTCTCTTCTTCTTCTTCTTCTTCTTCTTCTTCTTCTTTTTATTTTTTTTCTTCTTCTTCTTCTTCTCCTTCTTCTTTTTTTTCTTTCTCTTTTCCTCTTCAATTTTAATTTCTTTCTTGTAATTTCAAGCGTCCTCTCTTCTCATACCCAAAAATGACTCATGTATGAGTTTGATTATTCCATGAAACGACTAACTATACAAAGTTATTAAAATTTAGAGCTTGGATACTCGAGCCCTAAATTAGGCGCCTCCTATATAGTCAAGTTCATTGTAACAAGTGCTGCTTCCTTACAACTAGGAGATTAGTTTTGTGATCAATAATCATTAGTCACGTAGTATAGTTCTGAACCCAATAAATTTCATTATTGGTTAATCTGCCCAGAAGTTGAAGACTTTCTAGATATGGAACTGAGAAGTGATTGCTACTTTATGATGAATCCTGAAGTGTTTTTTAATGTTGAATCATGATTATCTTTCCACTTTGACATAAATCGTGGGAGTAAAGTAATATGTAATTGAGTCTATTTCTAAATCTTCTTAAATATTGTCACAGAAACGATAGACTCAGAATACTGCCTCTTTAGTTGATTGGAAGCCGAATCATATTCTGTTCACTATGGTTTCTAGAAGCTGTTTTACAATAATTAAGAACTAGCCTCTATATAGCTTCTACTCAACAAAATTCTTCATAATCACTTCAAAAGGAAGACATTGTTATCCTTCTAGTATATTATATGTTATAACAGGACTAAATTTTATGTTGTTTAGAATACCATTGATATTAGTCATTTTTATCAAAATGGAGTCCTTTCACCAGAGATTGAACTTCTGTATCTGAATTGAAAGTTGATAATTTCAATAATGTACAATTGAGTCTACTCACATCTTATCGACAGCAAGAGAGGATTGCTCTCTCCATCTCCCTCCTGGTTGCTAGCAACACACGTGTACAGACCAGCTGATTCCCTGGCCACGCCCTGGAGTACTAGACTCTGGTTGCTCACAAATATTCCAGCGCTGGCATTGTTCATAAGGTCTCGACCCTGCAAACACACATTTTTATTTCAATTATCACTTCGATTGAAAATGGCGAGGTTGACAGGTTACATGAGAGTAAAGTTTTAATTTTTCATCACACTGCTTATCAATTTCCAAAGATTTGAATACATGATGGACGAAAAAGATACCATCAAACATAGCTATTGTGCCACATAACCCTCTGATGACGTTCTTTGAATCAGTTTTGAAACTATTATTCCATAAGTTACAGGAAAAATGAATTTCAAATTGAAATTGTATGATTTTACGAGTTTTCCGGGTTTTGATTAGCAGATCAATCATGTGAACGAGATTTCATGGCATTATTTCATCATTTTAGAAAATAGAACTAATTATTATTCACCTATAGGCTATACGTTCGTTAGATATCTCGATGTATTTCGCATGGATTAGGGAGGAGCTGGTTGTCCAACTATTCAAGCCAGAATATAAGCAAGAATAAATGTAGATATTATTCATTACTGATTGTGGATTAATTTAGTTATTATTTATGCTTATAATAATAAGTTTATTCGCAATCAAAGAAGTACATACAACTTTTCCATACGAACAGAACAAAATTTTTTGATTGAGAAATAATACGCATATGCAAAGCTGGAAGAGCTTGACCGCATACAAATTATGAATAATGAATTTATTTTCCTTTCAAAACCATACAATATAAAAAACTTGAAGAAAAAAAAATAAGTCGAATGCATTAAATCAGTTTTCGTAGTCAACTTTTAAACAAAAAATAATCAAAGTATTTAACTAATTATAATTTGAGTCCAGCAATATTTGAAGAACTCTCGCACTCTGTGACGTCTGCAAATCCAGTGAAAAATAACAAAAAATATAAAAGCATTACAGTATTAATTTATCTTATAGATTTCTAACAAATCAACAATTATTATCAAAGTGAATGTGTTAAATTAATGCTATCAGTTAATTCAATCTCATCAACTGTTTTCTTACTCGTATTTCCTATTACACTATTAATAACTTTCCAACATTGTGAAGAGTCTCCATTACAATTATTAATTTTGCTGGAAAGAAAGTTATTTTTTGCTAAAGTATTTTTATAATTTATCACAAAAGTTAATGAAATATGATTTAAAAGACTGATCGTAAGGACGCTTCTTCTTAATTGAATATAATTTTCAACGTTTCGTGATTCTGTTTAATAAATTTTGATTCATCCATGGACTAATGACTTTAGCTCTATTTATCCTACTCTGTTTATCAACCAATTTGCAATCATTCAAGACTTCTTCTAACATATCAAAGAATTTTTCATAGCAACAATTTGCATCATTGTAATAGAAAAGAGAACTCCAATCTTTCACCAGCAAGCTTATAGTCAAAAGAAGGAAGCTCAGATTCTCTATTACTGGTATTCTTATTTTTTCTAAATTTGGAATTATAATTCATTTTAAAACCTAACAGACAATGATCAGTAATATTAATATAAAAAATTGCACTCTTAAAGGAATTTATATTTGAGTTTCTAATGAATAAATGATCGAGTGTTGATCTTGAGCTCCCTGTAATTCTTGTTGAATCATTAATGAGGGAGGTAAATCCATAGCCACTCATCATACTCACGTAATTTTCTACGTTATTACAGCTATTATATGGGAGTAGAGTATTACGATCAATTATGTACATACATGAAAACAAAATTTTCCTAAAATAAATAAGAAGATAATACTATAGCAATAAATCTACTCAAAGATTACTTTTTTGAATAAATTACGATTCATTATTATAATCGCATTCAATGGAACACAGTTAATTGATAACAAATAATAATATAAAACTTAAAAATCAATTGAATAACAAGAGAAAATCAAACTGAAGAAAAAAAATCTAATCAATTAAATTTACATCACTCAATGACACAAAATCAAACATAAATAATGAATAGGAAAAAACTTGATTTTTCAACAGATTAATAGCCTATTGGTTATCTATAGAATTATACTATTTTTTTACCTCTCAATTCTATTAATTCTTCCACTACCCTAAAACTTTCATTCCCAATTTTTAGTTGTGATAAATTTTCAGCTTATTCTCCCCAATGTACCCTAGCTCTTCTCTTATCTAGTTTCCAGTTCTTTCCTATTCCTTTTACAACACTTCTTTGCCTCGAATATGTCTATCTGCAGTCGCCGACAATTTATAACCTATAATATATACGCGCATTGAATAATTCGGATGGTCTTGCTCTACAATATAATGCATGGCGTTATGGAATATACTCGAGAGGTTAGAGTAAGGGATTTGGGAATCGCCGGGAGGAGTGGAGGGTGGAGAAGGAGAATTAAACGTGAAAGAAGGAGAAGAAGAGAAGCGGAAGGAGAGAAAACAGAGAAGAAGATGGAGGAGAAGAAGAGGGAGAAGGATGGAAGAAGGGGGAAGAAAAAGAACGAAGAGAAGAGGAAGGAGAAGAAAAAATGAGAAGAAGAAGACAGAGAGAAAGATAACAAAAGTAGAAAGATGAAAAAAGGAGATGAGGGATGAAAAAGGATTATAATAGATGAAGAAGAAAATCTTGAGGGATTAAATTTTCAGCATTCACAAGAGAATACCGACGGCTTCGGAAAATCTCGGACGTTCTCTCTCTCTCAGTTTGTGGCGTATATTGAGAAGTGAGCCAGCCAGCCATGCCAGTCCTGCGCGGCATATATTTATAGCCGAATGGGTGTGCGCTGACTTCGAAATTAGGCTAGATGAACCGTGATCGAACCGATAAGTCTTCCAAACCTTCTTTTTCTTCATATTCTTCTTTCCATTTTCTTATCCTGTACCATTTTCTTCCTTTTATTGTTAACCTTTCACTTTCTCTACATCCTCTTATCTTCTATATTTTCTTATTTTCTCTCCTCTTCTTACTCTTCTCAGATTTTTGTCAGTCTTTGATATTTCTAGACGTGTTTCATATCTCTTAACAATGATATAATTATCATCTCTTTATTTGAATATTGATTGTATCCTTATTATAGAACTTTCTTACATTTGCACGATTTCACGCCCATTACTTCACTTTTCTTCTCATCATAAGCATGATTTTTACTATCCATATTTTCATTCAATTCTATTTCTGGATAGATAATCTTATTTTTTCCGATCTCCAGCACATCTGAACTCTCTATTCTTGTTATAATTATTCCATCTTCTCAATATTTTCCCTTTTCCTCGACTCTTCCTCTTCTCTTCCTCTCCTCTTCCTCTTCTCTTCCTCTTCCCTTTCTCTTCTCTTCTAATTTACTTATTATAATCCCATGAATTTTTGCCCTCTGCATGGTTCCCCTTCCAAAATATACTCTTTTCTGTTCCTTATCCATAGTCTTCATTTTACTCTGATTTTCACTTAGTTCTCGTTCTTCTTATCCTTCTCTTTTTTACCTCACTGAAATTTTCCTTACCCTCCTTCCCTTATACTCTTCTTGCTGTTTCCTCCACATTCTTATGCTTCTTCATTCCTCCTTCCTCCTTCTAATCCTTTCCTCACTTATTCAACCTCTTCCCCTCACTCTCCTTCCTTTTCCTCCTTCTCCTTTGTATCCTCCATCTTCTATACATATCTTGTATAATCTTTTCTCCCTTTCTTAGCTTCAACACCTCTTCCCTGTTATATATTTTTTTCTTCTCGTCCTACTTCTCCACTCTCTCCATCTTTCACCTGTTCTCCATCTTCTTGTTTCTGTTCTTCTCCTTCTCATCTATCTTCGATCGATTTCTTCCCCTGGAGCTGGTGTTATCTGGTATGGTGGCCATGAGGGACAGTGCTTCCCACCCTTTCAGTGTTTCAGATGTCTCAATATTTCACGAGCTGTTTCAAAAGTTAAAGAGCGCCAATGGCTCAGCTATTTCTCCTTGCAAAAGGTTTTGTGATGTGAGTTGGGTATCTACAGAGCCCATTGAAATCATTCATAGATCAGAATTCATAGGATGAATGTATAATGAATACAAAAATTGTATTGTGCGATATGAATCTATAATTATTTATTATCTTTATTGCACTTTGTAGCAATTGTATATTCCTGCAAAAGGGAATAGAATTTGATTTGATTTTAATTATTACAATCTTATTCTGAACATGTTATATCGAATAATCAAGATTTTATAATGAAGATTAAATAATACTTGGAAATTTCTTCGTATCATTATGGATATTGATTGGAAGAGGGTATTTTTTCATTCAAAACCTGATAATTCTGCAAAGCTATAAAATAAAAATAACTCAAAAACATTAGAATGAAAGATGGTTGTTACAAAGATTATTGCAACGGCACTTCTCCATTTTGATAGTTTCAAATACATTTGTGGAGCATGCCAATTTTTCCTTAATAGAATCCTGAGATTGAATATCAGGGTGCTAACATAGTGGGAATGCCGATGTCAATGAACATGGAGATGTGACTGAGGACGTGAGTAGGCGATGTCTGTAATTCAGTCGATGCCGACATTCATGAATCAGCTGTAGTAATCGAACACGAAAAAATGAATGGAAGTTAGCATACAAATTGATGATTGTATTAGTGACATCACTAGTCATCATCATCATCATCTTCTTTGAAGTTACCCGGCTTAGGGCTCTATGAAAAGGGGGTAGATGCACCATCCGCCATTCTGTGGCCAACTTTTAGCGCCAGGTTTGAAATCATATAAATATTTCTTAGAGACAATCAAAAGATGTTTATCAAGTTGAGCAAATGAAATATATGATTGATTTGAAATCTTGGAGGTTGATTTGTCATATAAAATAGTTTATATTGCTTAGTATAAAATTAAAAAAAATACAACTATTTTTATAATAAAACTAACATTTAGAAAATACAAATTTGCCAGATGCAGGAAGATGAATCCAGGTTAAAAATTTGACTTGAAAATTGCCAGACTGGAAACCAAATGCAAATTCAATGCTCTGTGAAGTGATTAAATTTTTTCTAACATAATTTTCATGATTCATCATATGTTTGACTGTCGAGTTAAATGAATTTGAATTTGACGCTATTAGTTGACCACAGAATGGCGGATGGTGCGTCTACCCCCTTTTTATAGAGCCCTAACCCGGCTGCTTGTCAACACCCAGCTGCGCAAATTGAAGCGGACGAAACCCTTCAAATTGTGTGGTGATGTGGTGTGAAAAGCAGAGCAGTGATAAAAGTGTGAAATCAACATAGTTGAATATTATTTATTATTTTACGTATGTCATATTAAAATAATTAGATTATAGCATGTATAAGTAGTAGTCCTAGTGAGGACTCCTAACTCCAAAATTCGGATTATAAGTTAGAAATGAATTGCTTATTAGCTTCTTATGAGACTAGATTGCAATAGTAGAAGGAAAGCGAAAGAAAAAAAATCATCTTCTCACAAGGATTAGGCTTTACTGGCCTGTTCCGACGACCATTTCTTTCTTGGTCTACCAATGTCTCGTTTTCCTGCGGGTTTATACTCCCATGCTAATATTGGAAGTCTATCGGATGACATTCGGAGAAAATGATTGGACGAATTTTCGCGATTTTCTTAAAAATACTCACTAGTCCCATTTCAATCTTTATTTTTGGCATTGGACCTCCTACACCCTCAGGAAAAGCGTGATAGATGTTCACTTTATCCTTCCCCATTCAATTGTCCCACCATCTCTCTCATTCTCCTCTTAATTCATTTCTGAAACAGTGAGTGATATTCTCTTTCATCCACCATTTTTCCATTGAAGAACCAGAAATCGTCCCAGATTTCTCCTCACTTCATCACCCTATGCACTTTTAAGCAAATCTAATACACAGCAGACATGCATCCGTCTCTTTCTTGAAGCTCTTTCAGCTCATTAAGAACAGCATTAACATTTTTGTTCTTTCATCTTTCGCAGAATAAAAAGCCATTTCCGTATTCACCGGCAGCTGTCAATTATTATTCTTTTTGATTCGCTGCTTAATTGAGGCGAATTATTAGCGAGTCAATGGTGGAGGATTTTCAAAGGGATTATTTTCTTTTTTTCTGTGTCTGCTCTTAGTAGCGGAAGCGGCTTTGTGAGCTCGGTTCATCATCACATTAGATCAGGCTTCAGGCTTGATTAACACGGCAAAGATGACTATTATTTTGTGACTGATGACTTCCCAATTAGTGATACGGTGTGATTGGAATCACAATTCACGAGAGGCTTCGCATTTGTATATACTGAAAATCGAAATATCATTTCAGCTGATGTAAAAACTATTAATGTTGTCATTGAATGTCAGTAGTTGTTGGGAAATATATTTGATTAACCTCACTCTCTAATCAAGTCTTATTTTATAGAAACGCAGTTCTGGTCATGACGTTCAAAATAAAATTATAGGGAAAATACTCACTTCAACATCCCCTCCAGATAATATTGAGTGCACTAAGAGTGACTGAGATCACTATTACAATCACCTTACAGCAATAGCGGCTCGTGCCCACGGAACAGGTGAAGTGCTTTACAGTTAAATATACTGGCTCTTCACCTGTTTCGTGAGTACAAGCTGTACAGTAAAAGATATTGGCACTTCACCTGTTTCGTGGGCACGTTCCGCCTGTGAATTAGAGTACTTATCCTATCCTATTATATTAAGCGAGTAATTTCTGTATGTATGTATGTATGTATGTGGAACCACGGATCTAGAAAACGGCTCTAACGATTCTCTTGAAATTTGAAATGTAATATAGCCGTGATGGAAAAATAAGATTGCACCAGGTCTCATGTTCGGGAAAACTCTCTGGCAGGATTAATAGAAGAATTAAATATTCCTCATTCAGGCATAATCCCAAGTACTGCGTATAATGACTGTTATCGTTAGCTGACCAAAACTATCCAGCTGGAGTAAATGGAGTTACATTCAAGTCTATAACACATGTTCATGACTGTCACAAAATTGTAAGAGGTGATCATATCAATTTTGAATTGATTTTTTACAAGGGGCAACTTCAGAGCTAAGCTCGGTACCATAAAAGACTAATAGAGTAGATAGTTAATGCTACTACTGTCACTGTGTAAGAGTTAGACGTATTACAATTGGTTCACATGTGATGGAACATACACATCTCATCTAGCATAATGCACACATTTCCTTCACACTCTCGAACATATTCAAAAGTACAGGATCATCCACTGAAGTTGTAAGAGTCATTGTGGTAGGAGGTAGGGTTGATATGAGGGGGAACTACATAAAAGGCATTACCGTAGTTGTAAAGTAACTGTTTCAAACATCACACACACATACACGTGATGAAGATGGCAAAGTTGGTGGATTTGTATTTGGATTCGCGGATGTTCACTTGGTGAGCTGATGCGTGAGTGAGGAGAGGTTTGAAGATGACGAAGACGTGGAAGTGGAGGAAGATGATGAATAAAATGATAAGAGGAAGAATGAGAGGAAAGATGAGAAAGGGTGAGAGAACAACTAGAAAAAGGAGAAGAAGGGGAAGGGAAAGGAGATGGAGAAGAAGAAGAAGAAGGAGAAGGAGAAGGAGAAGGGAGAGGAGATGGAGAAGGAGGAGGATAAGAAGAACGGCGAGGATAAGAGGAGAGAAATGAAGAAAAATATGAAGAAGAACGATAAAAAGGAGGTGGAGGAGGAAACGGAAAAGAGGGAGAAGGAGGAAGAGAAGAGAGACAAAATTAGAATAGAGAAGAAGAAAGATAATGAAGGAAGGAGAGAGAGAAGACAGTGACAGAATGAAGAGAAAGAAGAAGTAAGACGATAGAGGAGAAAAATAAGAGAAAATTGAGGATAAAGAAGATAAAAAGAACCTATTTTGGAAAGGAAGAAGTTCGTCGAAATAAAAGAAGAATAAAAAACTATTTATGATAAAATAGGAAAGTTATAAAGAGAAAATCGAAGTTGAAGTGTTGACAATCTAAATTTCAATGAATTTTCCAAAGGCGATTATAAATATGTTGAATATATCTTAACTTTAAACGTTAAAGTGTGACTTAGCCATTATTCTAGAATTATTTACCAAATCTGACTTGTACGTTCTATAACGTAACTAATAACTTCGACCATGATTATAATGTTGAGAATTTATAATCAGTCTGACTGTATCATGAGCACAGTCTACTCTTGTTTCTTGTAACTAATACTGTCAAACCATCTCACAAAAGCAGGAGTTAGAGGAAGATTAGTCGAGAAGAAGAGGAAGACGAGTAAAAACTGTAGTATAGAAGACTGGGAGAATAACAGCAAAGAAAAATGGAAAGGAAAAGAATGCAGTGCGGATGTTTACATCACATATGACGGGGAGGAGAGAAGAAAGGTGGGGAATGCGAGAAAGTGAGACAAACACGAAGAAGGAGATGTAAATAGGGCCAAAACCACAGTAAGGGTAAGTTAGGTGCGCCGCTAGAATGATGATGATGACGATGACATGTTAAACAACATTGCAGCATGCTGTGCAACATGTTCGCGTGCGTCTGTGTGCTGCAACTTGTCTAAACTTGAACAGGATGCAGGTGACTTAGTGCCAATGAATGGCGACAGCAGGAATCCACACTGTAAGTTCAGCCTTGGAAAAGTTTCGTTCTGGAACTGGATGTTTCAAAGGTTTGTCAGATCTTGAATCCTGCATCAGCTTCTTGTTTCACTGACTGATGAGGAGATTCTCATTAGACTATGATAATATTCTTCTGTATTTAACCAGATGTTTGGAAATTAATAATTCCAGATCTATGTACGAGAATCGTCAATAAATCTCTTATCACGAAATGCACTGAATTGGAACTGTTAGCTCAAAACAAAAGAACTGGTCAAGCTTCAGGTGATACCTCAAGCTTTATACCTTCTTCTACAAGTTATCCATTATATTCCTTCATACGTCTTCTTCTTCTTCTTCTTCTTCACCACAATCCTCACGTTCTCTCCTTTCTTCATCTTCCGTAATCATCCACATCTTCTCTCTCATAACAATATTTTTCCTACAATCATCCATTATTTTCATTATTCTTTCAATTTCCTCAGAAAAAATGAATTGGATATTAAGGAATTATAGTGTTTGATAGACAAGAGCTATTATCCTCCTCAATAGCAGAGTGATTGATGGTGGTAGATAGCTTCACTTCTGAAAAGTCCCAACTTTTTCTATTGTTATAACAAACAAACAGTATCACATTTACATTAATTATTAATAGTGAAAACCATCCAGTCCTTCTTTCCTCAATGCTATTGTGTGAATTGCTGAATATAAGACTATTGTGAGAATTGAATTTAATGAGACAAAAAATTTGTATTTCACTCCATCAACATCAACATAATCATAATTTTCTTTACTCTTCTTTTTATTTTCCTCCTCCTGTTCCTTCCTCCTCCTCTTCTTCTTCTTCTTCTTCTCCTACTTCTTCTTCTTCTTCTTCTTTTTTCCTTTTTCCTTTTTCTTCTCCCTGTTTTCCTTCTTATTTCTGCTTCTTCTCCCTTTTCTCCTCCTCAGTCGACGCCCTTATTCAAGAAATCATTCAAAATCCCTGACATTCCATTTGAAGCTTCAACTGGAATCTCAAGCACCAATCTCCTTCGAAAATATTCGAATTGAATTGAAAATCAAAACAGAACATTAACTTGAATGCATTTCTTGCTCGATTCCAAGACGTTCATTGAAATATTCCCACGTAATGCTTACTTCTCCCATTTAATCGCTTTCACCTTTATCGAATTTATTCTGTGATAACTCCTTCTGATCTGACGCTTCCTGCTTACTCTGGAATGAGATTCAGCCTCTTATTCTCATTCCCAATCATCACTTCTGCTTGGTTGGACTTCAATCTCTCACAATAATATCATTATTCTGGGAATTCAATAGAATTATTGTCATTGTTATTTTGGTTGAACAAGATTTGATTCAATAGGCCTAACGTATCACTCATTCCCCATACAGATACCAAAATACTTTCTCAATAATTATAACAGAATCCCAGAAAGAGAAAATTTCATATATTATAATAATTATATTATAAATTATAAATAAAATCATTCATATGAATCAGATATATTATTCGAGGCAAATGGAGTCTTTTAGAAAGAGTGATCACGTTTCCACCCAGACCTTACAATCAATTTCTATCTCACTCTGAGAACTTGATAAATATACAAATACTGATAATAAAGATTTTCTCTATTTCCCTTTGAGCGAAGCTCGATTTAATTATCCATTGCTTTTAGGCATCTATTGCGATTCAATTCATCTATTGCTAAGCTTCGAGATAGATCCGATGCAAACGAATGAGAGACCAGCCAATGAACATTATTCCTGCACAGAAATATGCTACTTTCATCCAATACTGCTTTTATCTGCTGGAAAAAATATTGGTGAAGGTGTGCTTTCATTTCGAATGAAGAGAGTTGTTAAATGCATGGCAGATCGAAGCGAGGCGGGCAGATTAATTCATCATCAATGACTGGGCAAAATAATGAAGCCGTACACTAAGTTGAAGAGGGAGGAAATAAAGTTGGGAGGTGTGAGGGGAAAAGAGGGAGAAAGAGCCAATGATAGATGGTTTAAATATTACTGATGAAGATAGTTTAACATATAGCTGACACCAGAAAGTTGGGCGGTCTCGTCTGCTCTTAATGTGCTTCAACAGACGCTGTTAATTAGAATTCTCAATCTATAACTAACAGAAAATGTCGTGCGCAAAATGCCGAATTCTCCTTAGTTTTCCTGTTATCCGCCATTTTGTGTTTTTATGGTTTTCTACCATAACTCGATAATTAATGCACATATTCCTTTGAAATTCGCTATGCTCAAGTATAAGCATGATTGCTTGAAAATAGCAATCTAAAAATGATTAATATCTGAAATTTCCAAAATGGCGGCCAACTGAAATTTCATTGTAATGGTTCAATGGTACAAAAATGTAGAGCTTTAAATTCTGAAGAAAATGGTGCCTGATTTGCCAGGATTCGATGATAGATAACTGAGATATGACGATTTTAATTCTAATTTTCGTGAATTTACGCCCAACAAGCCTGACTAACGGTATTCATAGAGGCTTGGTTCGGAGTAAAAATTGCTGTATCTCGGTTATTTGTAATTGTATCTGGATGAACCAGGCACCATTTCCTTAAGAATTTGAAGCTTTACATTTTTGTAATGGTACAAAATTTTATAAGACCATCATTTTCAACTGTGAATTCAAAATAAAAATTTCAGTCGGCCGCCATTTTGAAAATTTCAAATATTGATAATTTTGGAGATTACTATTTTCAAGCAATCATACTCATACTTGAGTATATCAAATCTCAAAGGGATATGTGCATCTATTTTCAAGATATGAGGGAAAATCATGAAAACACAAAATGGCGGATAACAGGAAGACTAAATAAGCCGCGTATCGACAGTCCAAGGCATGTGTCACGAATTCCTCGCGGTACAGTCTGTTGACGCAAAAAAACCTCTGGCAAGATGGGAAAATGACTCTAGCTCAGTTAATATTTGTTAAAATGTCAAATCAATCTGTTCTACAATTTGAGACCACATTCATAATTCTTGAATCAATATTGACCGAACTAGAGTCATTTTCCCATCTTGCAACAGGGTATTTTTTGCATCAACAGACTGTACCGCGAGGCATGCGTGGCACATGCCTCGGACTGTCGATACGCGGCTTAAGGCGAATTCGGCATTTCGCGCACGACATTTTCCGTTTGTTATAGCTTGAAGAACACCGTGGTGGTACTCGAATGAGTTCTTTTCGGAGCACACTGTATAAGAGTGACTCGTCATCCGCATCGTTGAATATTGCCTTGGTGGCAAATTATCTATTTCTCAAACAAATTTAATGATGTTTCCTGAAAAAGCCTCAACGAACATCCACCATGTGGTGTAGGAGGCTAAGTTCACTGATATCCATCATAGCCTCATAGCCTATTACCATTTTCCAATCTATCAATTTAGCCAAGTAGGCTCAATTAGTTTAAAGGCTCAAACGCCAAACTCGACGGCTAGATATTTGGTATTGTGTGAATACTGAATAGTTTTTGCTTGTAAAACCATTCAACATGTTCTATTGTGAAGGAAAAAGTTCCCCAAATATTCTATATCTATATCCATAATTATTGCTTTTTGTTGTAGGGAGCTACCCATGAGGGTAGGTTCCACTCGCCTTGGACACAATCTGGTCACCCATCCAAAATCAGAGGAAGAGGAAGAGGAAGAGGAAGGGGAAGAGGAAGAGAAAGAGAAAAAGAAAGAGAAAGAGAAAGAGAAAGAGAAAGAGAAAGAGAAAGAGAAAGAGAAAGAGAAAGAGAAAGAGAAAGAGAAAGAGAAAGAGAAAGAGAAAGAGAAAGAGAAAGAGAAAGAGAAAGAGAAAGAGAAAGAGAAAGAGAAAGAGAAAGAGAAAGAGAAAGAGAAAGAGAAAGAAAGAAAGAGAAAGAGAAAAGAGAAGAGGAAAAGGAAGAAGGAAGGGGAAAGGAAGAGAAGAGGAAGAGGAAAAGGAAAAGGAGGAGGAAGGGGAAGAGGAAGAGGAAGAGGAAGAAAAAAAGGAAGGGGAAGAGGAAGAGGATAAGAAAAAGAGGAAGGGGAAGAGGAAGAGGAATGAGAAGAATAAAGATAAGAAAAGTATACGAGTCTGATAAATATGAACATGGATGCAAAAAACTGGAATGTAGATGGATGGAGGAATATGGAGGCGGAAATAAGTAAAAAGATGAGAGAATATATGATGTGTGATTATTCTGTGTTGAGTATAGGCATATTCTCCACATTTCCCAGTCCACTTTTGCCTTCAAAGTCTTCATTACTAGGGATAATGAACAAAGCGGTGCCAGGCGTATTTTCAGTGGCTGGCTACGAACATAAAAAACAGCCCTCGTACTCGCTCCCCTTTCCTTGTCAATAGCATTTTCCTATGTCATCTCCATAGATAGGAAAACGCATCTTCTCCTTCTCCTGTTCTCTTCTCCTCTTGCTCTTCTTCTTCTTGTTTTTCTGCTCTTCTCTTCACTTCTTCAGTAAGCAAACTCCAACGTTGCGATCTCATTTCCTCCTCTTAGCGCCAAGCGTCAAAAATCTAAGCCCTCTTCAAAAACGAGTCAAGCGAACATTAATGACAAAGTCTCTGCTTCTCATACCAGACAAAGCACCTGTCCATAGTTGGCAATATTTTCTCGATTACTGCATCTATTGCACCAGTTCCTGAATAAAGGTGGTACAAATCATACGAGGAACTCATGGAATATTGTCAGCTTCAATTCCATAATTGATGTTTGAAGAATGACTGAATTAAAAATTAATTTGACAATAAAGCTCTGATTGTGTTGTAGGCTATTATCTGACATTGTTTCTGCTCTAGTAATACTATTATCTATTATCGTTATAAATAATTTCAAAGAAAAATTAATGAGATACATTCACGGAGCTGCTGATCAACGTCGTTGAAACTACAGTGACTATATGAGTCTTATATAGTCACTAGTGTAGTTGAAGCCAGTCTACTGAAATAATCTGATTCTTGTTTAACACACAAGATTGATCAAGTCACTGTGTATTGTTCTGAATAATTCACCATCAGAGCTAGTAGGAATTAAATTTTATACTCACATTATGCTTCCAGCAGACTTTATACACCCAGGGATTTGATTTTATGTTGCATTCGAAGTAGACGTCGACGCCCTCTTTTATCGAACTGGCATTCAAACCTCCACCCAGCTCCAATGTGACGACTGGAACATCTGAAAATTCAGGATAAATTCAGTAAAAACTCGAACAATAAAACGATTATTTCTGCTTTGCATGATGATAAACAATTATATGAATGATATTCAAGTATCAAAATATTAAGCATGATGTTTGAATCCTATGGATAACAATGAAGCTTGAAAGTTTAAAAAAGTGTAATTATATAGTGATTAGATAGATTGTGAATAGATAGATTTGTAATAAATCGATTTTAATGTGAAAGCTGGCTTATCATCGTAGCCTATTCGTCGTTTTTTCATACATGAGCTGTAATCTGTCCAAGAAAATAAGACATCCAGGGAAAATGGGAAAATGACTCCATCTCGGTCAATATTGATTTAAAAATTATAAATTTGGTCTCAAATTTAAGAAGACATGAATACAGTTATCGAAATATTATATTAGATTATTTCCTAATTAAAATATTTTTCGATTCAGGTAATTGATACATAATCTTGTTCCACAAAATCAATTAGTTTACTCACGATGAACATTGAGTTTCCATCCATCCTCCAGTGCTGAGTCGGGTATTGATGGAGTTTCAACTCTACATGACAGAAATTTGCCGAAATCCTCCATGGTGGGGACGAACGTCAGAGTACTCACTGTACGGTTACCATCAGGACTTGTCTGCAACAGAAATCATGAAGAAATATTGTTTTAATAATAAAAAATAAATTAAATTTGTAATATGAGAAACATTTCAGTAGCAAAATAATAAATAACCAAAGTGTTTTTTTTTATATAATGGATCAAAAAATTCCCATAATAGCCCATTAGGCAAGGCACACCAAATCAACCCAATCATTATTTTCATCTATGCTGAAATAATACTGAGAAATCTGTGCAGTAGGCTTGAATTCTCCCAGAAAGCCGACAAATTGACGAAGTTTTTTACCAGTATCACATAAAAAGTAGCCATAGGCTTAGAAATCTACGACCTTCGGCCGTCTTTTCTGAAAATGACAATGTTTTTTATGGTCTGAAATGGCGGGGTGGGTCAAATGCGGCTGACATACTGTCCCCCGATTTCTGTTTGACAACCCTGTGGTCCCTTTTTCCGCCCTCAATCCCTAGTCAGGCAGGAGAACGAGAGCCTCTAAAATGTCTAGAACTGGGAAAGAAAAGTGTAGTGTTATTTTGTCGACAGTTCATTGTTGTTTTGTTATGTGCTATCGTCAGTCGATTTTGATAAGGCTGTAATATAGATACCATTCATACTAGATAGTAATGGATATTATGTTGTTTCCACTGGCGGCTCGTGCCCACGAAACAGGTGAAGTGTCCGTATCTCTATCTGTACAGCACTTCACCTAATTCTGGCTTTGTTGGTTGCTTCAATTGTGTGCTGGTTATGTAGGTTCCTTGAATATGTAATTATCATTTTATGTTTCATGAATTGATAGGCCTATGCTATCCTCAGACAAAGGGATAAAAGTGATAGTCATATTTTTTGAAATTACTGTATATAAAGAGTAGAAATATTATAACAGTATTACTGGTTTTTGGGCTCTAAATTTCCTTGTACGTTCAACCTCTCATCATTAATGTAGTATTTAATATAATAAAAGTTTGAACGATGAAAGTCTAAACATAGTTAAAGTAGACTTGACGTGAACAAAAATAGGTGAATGCAGGAATAATGTCTTATATTTGTCATTACGAAGCAATGTATGCAATCTAAAATTGTATTTTGGGCCTGTGATTCGAGAATAAAATGATTAAAAAAAATTATCAAAAATCTTCTTCAGAAGATAAATTTATATCATAACATCAGAATATCATTTTATTAGGACTCCTTGTAACAAAAATCTTCTAGGATGTTGTTAGAATAAATTGAATACTATCAATGAAATTTTCTCGAATAGGGAAAAATGACAATAAAATATCATACAATGCCTATCTTAATGATTTTTCCGTCATTCACATTCTTCATCAGAATATTCACATAATTATTTAAGGCCTCAGAATATCTTCTGATATCTTCACACACTCACTTTGACACCCTCGCATATTTCTATTAGAACGGCGATCGGAAAGCTGTCCTCATCATTCAAAAATGGTTTATTCATAGAAAAATATGAAAAACCTGCACCCAATTTCCCTTATATGGCACAGGGGGTGTGTGTTGGTTTTGAATTTTTGAATTTGTTGATGAAGTTGTTTTAGGCCGATGTGATTTAGGGGTTCCCTCATACTCCCCTCCATGCTTGAAAGCAACCCAGGTCCCCCC
This sequence comes from Sogatella furcifera, assembly GCA_017141385.1. Classification (NCBI taxonomy): domain Eukaryota; kingdom Metazoa; phylum Arthropoda; class Insecta; order Hemiptera; family Delphacidae; genus Sogatella; species Sogatella furcifera. The sequence goes on from CM029550.1 coordinate 38,619,943, forward strand.
GACCTCATCCCCTTTCTTCTCCAACCCCCTCCTTCCACTACCCTAAACTGGAAACCCTCTTGCAAATTCGTTTGTTTGTAATGCAAATGCATTTTGAATTCTGTGAGCGTCCCAGAAATTCGATCTCTCGCTAAGACAGAGCAGGCGTATAAATATTCATCAATTACATCTTCTTGCCTTGTTTCTACTCCAGATTTACTTTGACCTTATTAACTGTGTGATATCATACTGTTTATGCCCCTGGCTAAGAGGAGGAGTGAACCTAGTGAGAAAATATGAGAGAGAGGTGTATCGAGTGAGTAAGAGTGAGGGGGTAGAGTAAGAGGGAGAGGAAGTAATACCGGAAGCATGAGAAAGAGGCAATCAATAACATTGTGATATTGTAAGACATAACAGAGAGTGTATGAAAAATTTAGAAAATAGAGTGAGCTTTGAGAGACCTAGTCAGAATTCTTTGTTGCCTTCCGGAAGTAATCGTTTGTAAAGGATGTTCCATTGACGAAGTTGATTAATTTTGTCAACTTCATGGAATAATATCGAATACTGAGCTACTGGCGTCTTTAGACTCTTCACTTCATTGATCTGATATCAATTACCTGTGAAGATATTGTGATGATGACATTCAGCAAAATATATTGATTTTCAAGGGGTTAATGACATCATGCTGATATATTGATGATATAACTATATAGCTTGGAGAATAATAACCAATAATAGGTTATTTACTTCACCTAAGACGGCATGTTCTATGTCATATGAAATCATATAGAATAAGATGAAGAAACATTCATAGGCGATTGCTGGAGGAGGGGAGGAGGGGAGGAGGCCAAGATCCGTTTTGGATTGTAGAGTTATTGATGATGATGATACGAAATCTCATTTCCCATACATATCATAGAGCGATTATAGTCGAACAGTTATTTGTCAAAATCGATAGTTTTATGCCAGTATTGAACTATTATTTCCTGATATGAAATGAGTAATGGATTTAATGATGTAATTCAAAATGAGATGAGATGAAATATCATTTCATATTCCCATCTTGATTTTATATGATACTGAACTATTTAAAGAGTAGTTAAACCGAAGTATTTTAAGTATTAAGAAGTATAAGAAGTATTAAGAAGTATTAAGAAGTATTTTAAGTATTAACTAAGAAAACTGAAGTATTTTAAGAGTAGTTAAACCGGTCACAAAATTGATCTAACTTGTGTAAATGTGTCAACTCTGCTGGGATTAGGGATACCTGTTAAATCATGATCGATGTTTTACTTAAATTGATAATAATCACTTTGATCAGTTTGAAATCACAGTTACAAACTTCTGCCTTCCTGCTCTTATTAATCTGATATTGCTTTGAACTTTTAATCGATTTCAATTTACGTATTGAGTTGAAGCCGGGTTATGTTTTACTTTGATTCAATGGTAAAACCAATCCTTGCTCTGAGGATGATTTCTGTTATCGAGGAGCTAACTACAGTTATGTGTTTGGCGTTGTGCAGCTATGGAGCAGGCACAGGCAGTAAGCGAATAGAGATGGATTTCGTTTGGCAATAGACCAGCTTTTTCACAACTCGGCTCAGTTCGATATCTCGCATGTAGGCATGTTTTAGAGCTTTAGCTCTCACATAGGATGGACTGCTTTTTCAATTCCTTTCTTATTATTTATATTCTACATCTTCTTCTCTATTCTACATGAATTCAATCCAAATCTTCATCCCCTTTCTTTTCTTGCCATTCTGCTATCAAAACTACTACTCCAGCACTATTACTGATTCTTCTTTTTCTTCTTCTTCTTCTTCTTCTTCTTCTTCTTCTTCTTCTTCTTCTTCTTCTTCTTCTTCTTCTTCTTCTTCTTCTTCTTCTTCTTCTTCTTCTTCTTCTTCTTCTTCTTCTTCTTCTTCTTCTTCTTCTTATTCTCAGTCTTAACTATGTATTTTATTGGAGTGGATTTTTTCCTGTTTTTTTCTCTATTAGCAAATCATGAGGTGGCACAGGAAGAAAGGAGAATTCAGTAGGGATATACTGATGACGTAGAACACGAGAATAATAATGAGGAGAAGTAGAAAAGAGAATAAAAATAAAAAATCGAAGTCAGAATGTATAGAAAAATATCAGAAGAACTGAGGAGAAGCGAAGAAACATATTGACAAGAATTCATATCTCCGTAAAATTTAGTTGGAATAAAGGGGAAGGGAAATCAGAATTAAGCGGAAAAATAGAATGAAGAAAAGATGAAAGAAGAAAATCGGCCTGAAATGAAAACACGAAGATAAAAGCCAATGGAAAAAAGGAGCCTTCCCCAATTCCTTTCCCAACATCCAAGTGAGAATACTTCTTTGCCATTTACAGGCTGTGTATTGCAAGGAGTTGAAGTGAGTGAGAGGTGGAAGAAGCTAGAGGCTGTTTTAGAATCGTTTTCTATGACTTATACACCACTCACCTTTTATACCGCCTGCTTGTGAATTCGAACCTTCCGAATAGTTCTATGTCAAATAACAAATTTATCACCCGTTATTTCCGGTGCAGCTTCACACTGAGAGATTCTTTCACTGCTGGTTCGCGTAAGTCGAGAAGACACGAAGTTGCAATGTAAAGTGTATTGTAATGGCGTGTCTTCTCATACCTGAATATCATATCATTCCGCTCCTGTCGATATCATAGATCATAGTCTGTTAATGTATTTTTCCTTATTTCCAAAAGGAAAGAGAAGGGGATGTAGGCTATTTCCAGATGCATTTTGAAACTTTACCAAAAAATAACTGATTTCAGAAAGGTGGAGCTTCTACTTGTCCTTCTGGTTTTGTAAATAAATTGTTTTTCTTGTGAAATGAAAATTGAAATTCATATTTACAAAAATATAGGCCTACTCACAACTGCATTTCACAAGTTCACTGGAGAAGATTAATTGGTATCGGAAAGTTTAATTTCTATATTAGTCTTGCCGGTATTAGAGAATTGTATTCCAACCAAGAATATATTCGAGCAATATACATTGAAAATTGACGATGATGATGACTGTAATTATGTGAAGATGTTAGCTTCAAACCGAATTTTGTGCAATGTAGGTATAGGTTTTCATTACTGAAGAGCATGTCGGTCACAACACCTAGTTGTATGGAGCAACGCAAATAAAAAATCAGCGGACCAGTGTGCGTTGCTCTATACAAATCCGTGTTCATCTTGTATCTTGTGCCCGTGTTTTGTAGGAATAAAAACCTACTTTTTATACAGTACGTTTCTTAATTATTGGTTTTTTCTGTTTTCAGGGATTTTAGTATATCCATGAGACAGTTTCCAGGGTTCATGCAAGACTCATGGGAATGATGAGTGAATATGTGTTCAATGCTCAAAGCATACTGTTGTGATACTCGAATAAGTTCTTTTCAGAATACATTGTATTTCAATCAATTAATATTCACATTTCTATATCTCGATTCCATATGAATCATGAAGACTGTTTTGCAAGCAAATTATGGAATTTTCTCATAACATCAATAATTTCCTGATATCAACATGGAAGCTTCAGATATATCGATAAGATATCAAAAAACAAAAAAACAAATTAAAAACTCTTGTACGTTACATAAGAGAACGTGAGTCGGGTTGTTATTCTTCTATCAGAATTAAAATTAATGAAGAAATTTGAGATGGAATCTCGGTTTTCAACTCTTATCTATCTCGTGGTTTTCCACACTAAAGCCTCGAACTCAAAACGAGTTTCCTGGTTCAATTTCAGAAGTCGACTCAATTACAAGAGTGAAAAACTCCAAGTTTTATAAATACAAGTGGAGAGAGAAATGTTATGTCGATCGTTTGAGGAAGGTTGGAGTGATGGAAAGGATCAGTAAAGTGGGAAATGAATAAAAAAAATAAGAAGAAAGATGATGAGAAGAAGGAGGTGGAGGAAGAGTGGGAGGAGGAGGAGGAGGAGTAGGAGGAAGAGAAAGAGAAGGAGGAGAAAGAGGAACTGGGCGGAAATGATTATCTCAACACAGGAAATAATCATGCTGATAAATTAAAACAATAAAAGTTCTTCCTCGTTATCTTGATAAGGGGTGGAAAAGAGGGGTAAATCTTCTTATTTTAGTGGGGAGAACTGGGTCATTGTCTGATAGAGTAAATAGGATGGGATGCTGCTATTTAAACCTTTTTGTCCTTTTGGAGAAGGGGTCTTGCTGAGTATTTTAGGATTGGAAGAAAGAGGGTACAGAGAATAAACGCAGTAAAGAGAGATGGAAAATGGAAGACGAGATTGGAATGGTGGGAAGAGAGGTAATGAAGTGGAGACAAGAAGAGAATGAAACAATAGGAAAGTAGAAATTTAGATAAAAGAACAATAAGAAAATGTGTAAAATAAGGATGGATGAATCAAAACAGGATTGGAAGAACATCAAGACTGAGAGAAAATACTTGAGAGAGAGAAAGGAAAAGAAGGAAGGAGAGGGAATGAATGAAGTTTGAAAGATAAGGAAACGCCAGTAAAGTACAGTAAATATAGAGCAGCAGCACCAGCAAACGAACCCTGGGGCCTGAAGGGTCCTTTCTCTTAATGATACTGCCTGCGTGCGAAGTGCTCCTTTTTGACCCTTTGTTCTCTATATTTTTTCTCTTCTTCTTTCTCCTTCTTCTCCCGCACAATAATGGGAAACCTTCTTGAACCCTTTTTTACTATTACAGAGGTCAAAACGTCTACTTCTGAATACATGACTTCAATTGTAGAATTCTTACTTGTGTTCCAGCTCATAAACGTTTAAGAAATTAACCACTGATTCTGTAACAATGATGATAGATAGCTGGATAGCTTAATGATAGATGGGCTATCAACGTTTCACAAACTACATTCCTATATTAATAACTCTTGTAATCAATAAACATGCAGTAGCTTAATGTATCAACTGACATAGGATACACGACATGTAGTGGTAGAAAAGGTGGTCAATTAGATTAGCAGGTGCGCTGAAATTGCCTATACAACGTCGAACCTGCAATTTGCTGAAGAACTTGAAGTTCAGAAATAGGCCTAATAATAGTAGTGACAAATAGAACTTGAATCAAAACTTCCATATCCCTACAAATTATTGACCATTGCTCGTTTTAGAATTGAGATATTGCTCCTTTTATTGGGCGATTTGTATTGAATATTAATTGATATAATATTTTGATTAGACTTCGTGGTTTTTGATGAAAACAAGCTCTTCTGTATTGTGGAATTACCATTTTGCTCTAATAGAATTCTCCAAATAGAATATCTATGGAACCTGCCATTTTGTTCCGAAGCAATTGAGTTTTCAGAAAAGCTCCAATTGGTCTATTCGATTTGAAGGAATCCAAAACAACGTGATCCGGCCAGCCATTCACGCTCGAGGTACAAAGGTCCATTGGGACCTTTGGAACGGCCTCCAACCTTGACGCTATTTTATTACCAAGTAAGGGAAAATAACCATGGAGAATCCAAGAATCCCGTTGCACAAGATGCCAATTTGATTCAACGATAATATTATAATTATCTCTATATACTCGTATAAAAGCGAAATGGCACTGACTGACTGACTGATTCATTCATTCATTCATTCATCACCAGAGCTAAAAATCCACTTAACCGAATGCGTTCAAATTTGGCAGGCATGTTCAGACGCGCGCTAAGAACAGATTTTAAGAACTTTTCAAGGATACGCCAAATATTTTAGTTTTTCTAGAGTTTTTCGGCGTTTTCTTATTCTTTTCGAGAAACAATCGGTAGAAAATGTTGATATTTGGTGGGCAGGTTCAGATAAGGTCTAGAAATTGTAACAACCCTGACTGGCATAGCGGTATGAACCCTTAAAATAGGTTGAGCAATGAGATTTATAATCAATTTTGAATTGCTAGTTGAAATTAATAAATTTTTGAATGGGCGCCAGGCCTCCCAATGAATCTATATGTAGCCCCTTAAAGCATATGAGACTTGAGTCAACAGTTTCCTGTGTGAACATGTGCCACACTGGATAATAAATATAGTATAATAATTTATAATAAATTCACTGAAAGCACCAAATTTTAAAGATGAGAATAACTGGTGGAAAACTCAGCTATTATGTTGAATAAATCCTGAATACAATTTCTTGTATCAGCATGTACAGGTTGAGGAGGTGTGCAGCTTGCAACACGTCTCAAATAATGCAAATTTGGATAAATCAATATATACAATTTTATTCATCAGTTCATCAAAACGGATGAAGGTACTTACTTGGCACATGAGTAGGCTCAATAAATTTACCCAACTTAGATCAGCGAATGAAACTAGACAAATGATGGATTGTGAGAATATTGGTAATTTCAAACACAAACCACCAATTGAATCGTTAATTTTCTAGTGAGTCCAGGGTCGAATACAGATATGGTGATACACTCATATGTTCGCCCCTCTAATGGTTAGAAGATTTTCTTTACCAAGCCGAATAAAAATAAAATTATACTCCAAGTTGAAGTTTACAATATTCATGTAGCAAATGAATTAATATATTTCTATTCGTTGCTCAACACGCCGTATACCCTGCATCATAAGTGAGATCACTAGGAATATTGAATTATGATGACTCAATATTCAGCTACTTCACTTTGATACATGGCCAAACTGGAATGCACGTGGAGGTAAAAATCATTAATAATAATTCTATCAAATATCAATCATAATTGCTTAGCCTAATACCCATAGAGAATGGCTAGGATTAATTCAATAGAATGTTAAAGGCCAATCGCCTAAATAACATACTAATATATTCTCCTTTGCTCTTTGCTACATGCTTTCTAATAAGAATAAAATGTATATAAGATTTTTTCTCAGATTTTTAGTTGTCAATAAATTTTTTAATGAATAAATTAATAGGAATAATCAACAATGATTTAGATATTAAAGCTATTCTTAATTTAAAAGTCTTTCAACTTAGCAATCTAATATACTCAGGTGGTTCGTTAATTTGAATGGGAATTTGTGTTCAAGTTAATTGCGCATTTTCGAAGTGGCCAAATTTTAAATGATTTGCTTACGCGTTCGAAGACTTGGGCGCAGCTCCATGAGGGTTGTGGTCCATTCTAACGCCAACAGGGAATTTGGAGGAATCTTGACCAGGCGATGAGGATTTTTAAGTCGGGACCCTATACGACGCTCATCTCTTGTAGACGTCTTCGACGGCGGTCTGCTCCGGTCCTCTCGCAAGCAGGGGTATTGCTGGAATAGAATGAGCATTGTTCTTCTTCATGGGTCGAGGTCATAGGCGGAAGTTGAAGCTCAGTATCAAGGGGCGTTGAGTTCGACGTACAAGTTTCTCATTGGTCAGTTCATGATTTCGACGTCCATATTGAATTTGAGAGAAAATAGATCACTTTTTGAGTAACACACCTGAGTATATGGGACATACGAACCACCTTTTTACACACTTAACATATAATACACTTAAATCTAAAGTTCCTATAAATCTACTAATTAAGGTTATAACAATATTTATATTTGTAGGCTCAAAAGTTCCACGATGTAGCTAGTGTGACGTCATTTTTCCGTCAGGTTATACATTTCATAATAATTAAATTATATAAATAATTTATTAAATTTCTTTTCAATATTCTTTGGCCTTGATAAATTCGATAGACATTAATAAACAAATAATAACAATGAAACAGGCATAATGTTGCAGAGTGGTAACATTTATATTTTGGAAGCAGCATCAAAACATTTAAGGTAAGACAGCAATATTTATAATTTTATATTTTTATTAAAATCGTCCGAGGTAATATGGGCGATATATGAGCATGATGTTATCAAATTTGAATTTTACTGCTAGCTGCCAAACAGTTCGCAGATGCCAATCAAACAGCTCTTTGGTTAGAGGAATATTATTTCTGAATTTAACCGTTAGCTGCCGAACAGTTCGCAGATGCCGATCAAACAGCTATTGGGTTAGAGGAATATCATTTCTAAATTTTACCGCTAGCTGCCGAACAGTTCGCAGATGCCGATCAAACAGCTATTTGGTAAATGTCAAATATTGCGGTTATGTATGCTCTGGTGGTGCTAGTAATAAATATGACACCGGTTTCATAATAATTGATTAAAGCAGACAGGTACGCAATTTGCATTTATTAGAGGAATATTTTTTCCAAATTTCACTGTTACTTCTTATCAGTAACCAAGTAGATAAGACATAGCTTCTTGACCTATATTTTCAGTAGGTTGTTGACCTTTTTTAAAATTGGGGCATCACAAAATGTTGTGTTGGAATATTTTTGCAATCCGTTCAAGATTACGCCAGTAATCAAGTTTTCAAAATTGTAGATGTGTTGCGGTTTGCATATCTTCCGCCTTGATTCGATCAATCCTAACTGTAAATTCAATGGTTTAGCGAGATTATAGATGAACTAATTTGGAAGATATTGAATCACGTTTCAAACTGTGTCCAATATACTTACCAAGGTTACGCCTAATATTAGCGTTATATTATGATATAATATAGCGTAATATAATATAATATAATAATTAGCGCTATATAGCTAATATTAGCTATTTTTTCGAATTTTCGGAGTTTTTCTTAGATTTTTCCAGAACAAATTGGCAGAAAATTTTGAAATAAGGTAAACAGGTCCAGATTAGGTGTAGAAATGCTGTGCTCAATAAATTTCGAATCCCTTCTGAACGGAATTTGCAGGCGAGCGAAGCGAACCTGTTTGTCTCAGCTGACATCGACAGAGGCTTTGTTTGACTCACTTACACTGCCTATACTATCGGGGGTCCAGGGGGCGGAGCCCCCTGGCTAGGTGGAGAAGGCGAGCGAAGCGAGCCGGCCAGCTAGTTGATTTATAGAATTAATTCTTAATCGAATTCACAGTTAATTTTAATTATCTTTGCATTGGTGACGGTGAATGATATCATTCATAAATGATTTTCATCTGTGTTGAATCCAAAATTAATTATCGTAGAACTGATGGTCTCTAGTTTTATTTATATTGCAATAAATTATGTTACAGAGGTTCATAGAAATATCGTTGTTATTTTTGTGCAGCTACAATAAGCAACGCTCTCCAAAAAATTTTTGTGTTATCAACTAAAATGAAAAGTTTCTTAAAAGTATGAATTCATGGATTGTTAGAGTTCGCTAAACAAAATCCAAGGCGGTATCTTTTGTTCCTTGTATGTTCTAGAATTTTTTTTTGTGCAGACTATTTCAGCTGTTAAAATGTACAAGGAACAGACAAAACTGCCTTAATTTGTGTTGCAAGCTCTATTAATTATAGCTGTTTATAAGTATAACTGATTTCCAACAATTCCCAATTAATATTCATGAATATATTGATGAAAAATCTCCGACTTACCTCTTCGACAGTATTTCTGAGTGGCATACTGCCTTTCCACCAGCTGATTACTGGCGTAGGTCGGGCTCCGACCGATTCACAGCTGAGCTGTTGTTCCTGTTCGGCTGACAATGGACGATTCTCGCCCAGCAGTTTCACCCAAAGTGGTTTTACTGTGAACAGACAGAATGAGAAGTGATAAGAACAATACCAAGATGCATTGAAATAAATATGTGGAAAAATAAATTGGATACAGGTGACATACGTAGATCGCAATCTAGCACAGAGATCTGCATAAGTGAACACTAACATGGACACCAAAAATAAAAATTCGATTTGATTCAGCAGCCCATGAAATCTGCTACATTATTATATGACAAAAAGTTCCAAGAATGGAGAAAGATGCTGAAATATCTTTCTTCTACTGATTGAAAAAACAGCAAAAACTCAAACTTGAATTTTGAATTAGGTTGAATCATTTTATAGTTTATTTTTATAATGAGCTAGATTTCTGTTCTAAAGGGGTTGGGATTACTGTGTAAGCGATTTTGAGTTAGTTATCTTTCCAGCTCCTTCTTACGCTTACTTCAAATTGATGAGAAAACTTATGGTTTTGACAAACAGATATGGTTACTCCAATGTGAAGCTAGCCTTAAAAGTCGCAAGATCGCTAACTCGCTCAAAACTGCTTCCATAGTAGCGACAGCCTAATGGTTCTGTAATAATCTATTCACGGGAGATATTTGTTGATAGGAAATGAATAATTTTCTTGATTTTGATGAACAATTTCCAGAAAGAGACACATAGTAAATATCTTTATTCAAATTCAATTCTATTCATCCTTAATGATAATTACGAAAAAGTATAGCCCATTTGAAGCTTGTCTATAATAAGCCTATTTGATGAACTCTTATGTCAAATAAGAACATAGTTTGAATGAAAATTTCAGACAAAATATACTGCTTAAACAACAGATTGAACTGAATCAATTAAGAAGTATAAACATCATAATAGATCTGTTCTGGATTTGAGATGTAATTGTGTGATTATCCCATCAACACAAGTGAAAAATGATTATGGAAAACGAAAAGTAAGAATCGTATTAAATTCTAATGGCTCTAAAATAAATACGCACATAAGCGAATCCATACATTTTACCTGGGAAAGACTCAACAATCAACAAGTGCTGAACCCTCACCCTGTATCCACTCCATGAACAAAGGATGAAGACTCGATTAAAAAGAATCGTTGATAAGCAGGTTAGTAGCTATTATTCAGTTACCATTCGCGGTTAATTCAGTTTCTTGATGGTGACACCATGATTTATGAACAGAGGTCGCATTTGTCTCGCAAATTATCAGCCATTATTTCTTTTTCAAATAATCGTTCCACAGGAGAGGAACGTTCTCTCGCGAGCTTGTATCAATTCGGGGAGCTGGAATGAAATAATAAGTGGAACCGCAAAGAAGTGAGTGAATGTGAGAGGATGGGACGGACGGCTTTAATGTTATAACGCAACAGTCGGATAAAAGTGAAAGATGGGTTTTCAGATAGAAGGATGAGGGAAGGCGGAGACCGAAAAAGAATTTGCAGGAGAGATAGGGGGAGAAAGTGAGAGAGAATGATGAGTGATTGTTAGAGGGTGACCTTAATTAAAGAGGAGAGATAAGGGAACATGGGTGGAAGGAGATTAGAAGGTTAGAGAAGCAGGGAACCAGGGAAAGTTCGGAGTAAAACCGAAAAAATTGAAGAGAAAATAGTAGTAAAGTCCATGTAGAAAAATCGGTGGGGAAGAAACAAGAGGAAAGTAGGAGAATAATTAAAGTGGAATCAAGATAAAAAGGAGGGAAAGGGAGTTTTGATAAAAGATGTAGTAAAGATAAGAACGTAGCTTAGAAGAACAAGAAGTCAGAACTGGGAGAGGAAGTGAAAATGGAATGAATGATAGAAAGAGGAAGAGCTAGAGAAATTGAGAAAGAGAACAGATGTGCGGATATAGTGTATAAAGTGTAAAATCATAATGTTCGATAGGAGAAGTGAGATGAAGGTGGGAGGAGGAAACATCAACAAGGAAGAGGGCGAATATGGAGGTAGATATGAGAGCAAGGGAATGTGATGAATTTGGGGTTCAGGAGGAACAGAGTAGAACAAAAAAAGAAGATGAAAATAAATAGTGGGGATAAGAGTGATAGATTAAAAGTACAGAAATGGAGTGGAGAGTCAGATGTATGGTGTGGCAGAAAGAAAAATAGGAGGAGAAGGAGGAGGAGGAGGAAGAGGAAGAAGAGGAAGAGGAGAAGAAGGAGGAGGAGGAAGAGGAAGGAGAAGAGGAGGAGTAGGAGGAGTTGTAAGTGGAGGAGTGGTGGAAGTGAAAGCAGTGGAAAGAAGAAGAGGAAAAACAGAAAACTGCGGCTGGAAAAGGAACAATGCAATGGGTTTTATTATTAGCTTTGCCTCCTGTCTCAGCATAGCAGGGAGATAAATGAAGTCAAATCTCTTGGCGCTGGTTATTTCTGTAGAAAGCCACCAGAATGAGATGAGATGAAAAAGAGTGCGGTGCGGCCAACATTTGCATACGACTGTAAAAACTGAATTTGTTTTCATTGAAGGGTACACTGCACTGTTAAAGTGGGTTATCGAGATAGCATTCGTCAAAGCTGCTTGCTTTTCTGCCACTCGAATGAACATTCTACTCCCACACTCACCTTCTCTCTCACTCTCTCTATACTCATTCCTTCACTCTATCCTTCCCCCCATTCCTTCATTCTTGTCCACACTTCACCATTCCCCCACCTCTACTTACATACGAGTTCGCATTCAACAATTCTTTTATTTGCTCTAAAGCAGTCTTCACGTACTGAGATTCTGAAAGAAGCTTTGTTAACGGTAGATATTCCCTTGAAATTGAACGTTAAATAATGAATCACGTCTTTGTAGCTTAGTTATTGTTACGTACTCTTATGATACATAATCATAAATGTATATGATGAAGAACTTTTGAAGTGTTTTTGTCTTATATCAGAGCACCATCATCCAAATAAAAACAATTCAATTATGAAAATTGATCATTATCAACCTTCCATTGAAGGGTTCAAATTTTTAAAGGAAACCCTAGTATTTCAACTGTTCCATTCTTATTTTGGATTCTTTTAATGTGCACTGCAATCGTGAACTATAATAATTATTATTCAATGTACAAAAGATAACTAAAAGGAATGGCCAACAAGCTTATATCCAAAACTGTCTTTTTTCCAAATTCCCAAGTAGGTTTAGTGTGTGTCCTAATATCACCAATTCCCATTGACAATGGATCAATTTCGAATTGAATGAAGGAAAAAAATTAATAAATGAAAAGACAAGATGTTGTCAAACCACTGATTTATTAGAAAATCGAGAATTTTTTCGATTGTGGATAACTACCACAATATCAATTTCACAACTACTCAAAGAGAGAAAATAATTGATGAAGACTTTCAAAGATGATACAGTACATCAGATTTTGAAGTCGATGAAAGTGTTGGTTGATTCTTCAACCTCAGCTGTTTAGTTATTGTGTGATATACATGTAAGCTAGTGTAGATATTGTGAGAATATAAGATGAAATTATCTGATAGAGACTAGGCTATCCATTGAACACGAAATCAATACAATGGAACATCATTAGGCAATATCATCTCCACTTCATTGAATAGGGCATCGTAAATGAAGCTGCCCCAATTGAATGCATGAATATACATAATGATTGGATAATTATATGATAATCATTGATAGTGCACAGATTCCTTCAATTAAATAGCTATAACCAGTGTCTTGTCACAAATTTCACATTTTATCATGTGATGGAAATGCAATAAAATATTGGTTGAAACAATATTCCTCACTCACACCAATCAACAACAGTTGACCCAATTCTAACAGCTGCAATCCTGAAGAGATTATTATCTTTTTTTTCAGCAAGTTATCCTGGAGATCAGGCCCAATACAGTGCGTTCTTAGCTTGATAAAATAGGACAGACATGAAAAATAGAGATTATTGAACGTCTAACCTCTTTCAAACCTGAAACACCTGCGTAGATAGCAGAGGGATTCAAACAAGAATATTATCCCAGCATCGTTCCAGCATTGATCCAAGGATGCATTGCGTGGGAACAGGACAGATGGATGTGACAAACCACGACAGAGTGCGAAGAGGAAATTGAAAAAGGAGGAGGAGAGGAAATTGAAGATAGATGAGGGGATGGAATAAGGGATGACAATGAGGACTGAGAGGTGACTTCTTCAGTGCTACAATACGTGTGGCCCAGAACAATTTTGGATCTGGGTTGTTCTTCTGCAACTTTCATTTACCTCTTGCAACTTTAAACTTTCAACTTCCCTCCAACCAATCATAATTGATCACATATTTCGTTCTTATTACATTTCAAACATTTTATAAGCCTCGTGTCTTATTATTGTTCACCATAACTCACTTGTCACTCATCTTGTGCCACTTGCAACTTTCCACTTGCCACTCGTCACGTGCCACTTGCCACTTTCCACTTTCCACTTGCCTCCACATGCCTCACGGACATACTGTCGTGACCAGGCTTACACAAATGAAGATTAATGTGGCTCACCTCAGCTGTGCTGAACTCACTCAAGAAAAAAAGCAGTCGGATACAAGAAGAGAGGAGATTTATCAGAAAAATACACGAAAAAATGTCAGCAAACTTTCGAAAGTAAAACCGAGAGCATGGGTGAGGAGCAAAAGAGTGGGAAAGTGATGAAAAATATTTTGAAGTAACTATTTTTCCAAGTTCATGTTTGCGAATTTCTTGAAGTTGTTCAATATCCTATCTCATGATCAATTGACACTACTAAAATCATCATTATTTATTGCATTTTTCCGGGAGGGGATAGTAATAGCATTGACTATCTACTCTATTAGTCTTTCAACCACTATAAGTACTCTAATTCACTGGCGGTTCGTGCCCACGAAACATGTGAAGAGCTGTACAGGGAAAAATACTTCACCTGTTTCGTGGGCACGAACAGCCAGTGTGAGATCAATCTGGACGATAAGGCATCTGAGTGATGCAGCTGGAAAATTGATTGCTACAGTGATTTGATGTTAACACATCAATTTGATTATTCTGAATCATATTAAATTCAAGACATCTTGAGTCCTTTTCTCTGAAGGAATTATATTTTTTTAATGACCCTTATGAATGAAGAGTTGCTTAGTTAGAGAATTATTGTTTCAAGGATTCTCATTGTTCAGTAGTCTTATCAATAAATCATTTTCCTGCTCAGTTCGTTCCTGTAGACAGTAAAAACAAAAACATGTAGACGCATCAAAAGTTAAAAATATACAACTTTAAACCTTATAGCTCTGCTAATTGGCAATAATTCACTACAAGGCACCTAATATAATAATTTTTGGAACTTGTACATGAAAGGGAGGTTTGGAGTAGTTCGAGGAAATAAGAAAAAATTGAGTTGATAATGATAATAATCATTATTCTTCCTATTTCATTAAACCTTTGGTGCGTTCACATTTCTTGTTGTTACTGATTATAGGAACGAACTGAGTAGAATAATGATTTATTGATAACACTCCTGAACAATGAGAACTCTTGAAATAATAATTTTCTAACTCTTCATTTATAAGGCTCGGTGGAAAGCTATAGTTTCCTAAAGAAAATAAGACTCAAGATGTCTTGAATTCAAGATAATTCAGAATAATCAAATCTATGTGTTAACTTCAAATCACTGTAGTAATTAATTTCCTCACTCAGATGCCTTATCGTCCAGATTGATCTCACAGTGATTCCCATCGATGTGGTGGCAATAGCAATTAACCTACTAGTAAACCTATTCAGTATTCACTAGTGAGGCGTAATGGAATCCCCTTCCGAGAAGGGTTTACTCCCTCAGCAGATCCAACTGGATGCAAGGTCCCAAAATAGTTTCAGTATAGACCTATATTTTTGTGGCAGAGAAGAGTAAAGTTACTCGTATTTCAGCATTCTTTTTTTCTCCTTTGTTTTTTCACGTTTTTAACAATTCAACTAGGTAACTTCAAGTATAATGTATAATGTATAATGTATAATGTATAATGTATAATGTATAATGTATAATGTATAATGTATAATGTATAATGTATAATGTATAATGTATAATGTATAATGTATAATGTATAATGTATAATGTATAATGTATAATGTATAATGTATAATGTATAATGTATAATGTATAATGTATAATGTATAATGTATAATGTATAATGTATAATGTATAATGTATAATGTATAATGTATAATGTATAATGTATAATGTATAATGTATAATGTATAATGTATAATGTATAATGTATAATGTATAATGTATAATGTATAATGTATAATGTATAATGTATAATGTATAATGTATAATGTATAATGTATAATGTATAATGTATAATGTATAATGTATAATGTATAATGTATAATGTATAATGTATAATGTATAATGTATAATGTATAATGTATAATGTATAATGTATAATGTATAATGTATAATGTATAATGTATAATGTATAATGTATAATGTATAATGTATAATGTATAATGTAATGGAGAAAATTCATTCAGACATCTCATTTTGAATGGTATATTGATGTATAGTATAAAGATAAATATTTTATAAATAATATTCTGAGGAATAAAGAACTTAAAACTTTGGGCTGTTTAAAATAATTGAAAAATAAATAAAAATCAAACACCCTTTTTTTGAAAACTTTAAAATTATAAAAAACACATACATAGTTTCGGGAGCTAAGCCCATTCTCCCGAAAATGGGCTTAGCTCCCGAAACATGTATGTGTTTTTTATAATTTTAAAGTTTTCAAAAAAAGGGTGTTTGATTTTTATTTATTTTTCAAATATTCTGAGGACTATGACAAGTATGCATCTTGTACGCTTGAACTGAGATTAGTTTGATCAAGACTTTAACTGTGAATTCACAATTTTAACCTCAATACTTCTAAACCAAAATTCGTTAAAACTTGTTGGAACAAATTTAGCGCATAGGCCTACCTTTAAGGAAGAGTAATAAACCATAAACCAACAAGTAAACTAGTGATTCTATTGTGGCATGAATTTTCAAATTTATTTTATACTTTCATAGACATCGAAGTGATATCTTCAGTGCATTAATTTATTTGGTTTCTTATCCTTTCATTCCAAATTCAAAATTTCTTGTAACATTTTTGTTGGACGAAAAATTCTAGAGTGAAGTGCTACGATTGTACATATGTGTTTTAATATAAGACTTATGCGATTGTAATATGTTTTGGACAAATTATTTATCAAAATTCAGGGAAGAAATAGTACAGGTTCTGCCTAGTTTTTCTTGCTTGGTTATAATAGAATAATATGACTATTATGATTTGGGTAATGATATCAATATGAATAAATAAAATAAATAAATAAATAGAGAGATTATTAGAAGAAATTTTATAGAGAAACTACACTCATTTGTTATTCATGAATAAACATTATTGAATTACACGTTAAACGTAATTGAATAAACTTTAGAAAGTTTTCAGGCTAAGGAGTGAAGCATATCTCTATGCCCTCTCTTGAAAAGGGTGGACCAATTCTTCTAGTGAAGCATGGATAGTTTAGTTACGTTGTGAATAGTATATAGGCCTATTATATTGATGGTGTGTGTTTGTACTGTATGTATGCTTGGATGTAATTTCAAATGAGAATCGCAGTACCCTTTTCAATTTTTTTGCGATTCTCATTTGAAATAAAAAAACAGTAATAAAGTAGCCCTAGAATGAAGAAAATATTGCATGTATTTGTATTGTATGTTTGTTGGTATGTATTGAGGTTCTGTATTGATGAAATGTATCTAGTTTCGGAGGAGTATGGCGTTGCTGTTTGGGAGGGGGAGATTCATGGTTCGAAGGAGAGATCACAGGCAGCAGAATTTAACTAATGGCAGGTCAACGGGAAATCGGTGCAAGTGACTTAACTCGGAGAAGGAAATTGAAGCTGTCGGGGTGTCAGTTAATTTCCTCTTCGGCCAGCAGAGCCGAACGCGACTAGTCACCCCAGATCGACCAATAAACTGTTGAGCGCTGTGTCTCATTAACGATTATTGCCTCACTATTCCAAGCTACTTTAATTGTTGGTCAGGCTTTTGAGTGTTGGTTATTCTGGTTGGAGTGAACGTTCTAATTGTTTTTTGTTTTTTTTAACACATGACCACCTTGTATCAACCACTGAACTGTCGATCGGGTTGTTTTATTAACAATCTTTGCCTCACTGTTCTGATTATCAGTTCTGTTTTTGAACATAATACTCTGATAAAGTATTTTTCCATCCTAGTTTATTTTTTCTGGACAGATCCAGAATCCCTAGATCTTTTCTAATAGTTTTTTGTAAATACATTTTTCTGAAAACACTGAAGCATGTTTTGAACAATTTTCCTGAAACGACCTAATTTTTGTTTTAGAACTGAGTCTTTCTTCTATTCCAGTAACCAATAAACCTCTTCGCCAGAAACACGTAATCTGAAACACTTTCCATTATAGAGACGTAACCATTCTTCTGAGAAATGATAGAAGGTTATGATAGAGGTTCCTTCCATAACCTTCTATCATTCTACAGCAGTGGTCACCAAATGGCGGACCGCGGTCCGGATCCGGACCGCCAACTAGTTTTGTGCGGACCGCGATGTCATACCAATCTCAACGAAAAAAACTTAAAATAAATTCTAAAACAGAAAATCCATAAGAAACCCTCAAAAACTTAATTGGTGACCACTGTTCTACAGATAGATGGTTATCACTGTCACCTCCTTGGTTTCCAGCATGAACACGATTCTTGTCCAGTACAAATTCAACTGGGAAGCAACTGCAGAAAACCATAATATGCAGAAACATCAAATTGCGGTTTCAAAACACTGTTGAAAACAATTTGAGAGAAGAAATATTTCGATTCATTGAGCTTTGTTCTAAAACCCAGTTTTTAACATATTTTTTGGCCAATGGAAATGAAGCTTACTGATTTGTAGTGTACGATCATTGCAGCTATACATTCGATAACAGGCACTTCAAAGTGATTCAAAAACACTCCACAAATTGTTGTTACCTCACAACTACTGTTACCGGCACTCCAACAGTTGCTGTTATTCTGTTGTGTGTGAATGGATTCAATTCAGCGGCAAATGGAGATTCGAGCCCAGAGAGAGCAGAAGATAGAAGAGCATCCGCCGTTCATTATCAGTGAAGCCACTCACGACTGGAAATTTCCACGAACTGGCAATCAGTGCTGTCAATCAAAACTGCGTGAGGTACGGCGTACAGCTTTGTGTCTGACGCACCAAATGCTCTAATTGGGCTCTCAAGCACTTCTACGCGTATATACCTCAGTTGAAAGTGAATATTCTTGCACCATCAATATTTTGAAACAGAGTATTTCATACATCAATTTATAAATAATAGTCTATCACGGTCATGATTACAATTATAATAATTATTTTTCAATAAACTTTTTGTAATGACTACCTGGCAGGATCGCTTCACTCACCTGCAAATATTCAACTCAAACGGATTTTCTTTCATCATTATAAGGTTCTTTTAGGCTTGCTTCGTTTGTTGGTTGTTATGAAATGTAGCTCCTGGATAAGAACATGGGAATGAAAAATATTACCTAAGGTAAATCTGTGTGAAGATGTTCAACTACTTCATTAATTGGTTCGTGAAAAATATGTAATAACTAATAAATAAGCAATAAATGACTAGGAAAACTTTTATACCGGGCGTTATTTGAGTAATATTTGGAATTATCTTAAATACGTTCTTTTACTATCCACTCTCTTCCTGTCAACCTTCACTCAACCCTTGTGGAGAATTAGATTGTTTCTAGTTTAGTATTCTCTGAAATTTCCAAGAATCAAGAAAATATAATATTACCGGCGTAATATACTGGAGACTTAGCTACCATTTCAATCAGCTTTTCTAATATACTTCTGTTGAATCATCGTACGGAGTTACGAAAAAATGCAGAAGACAACTAGAAAAGGGCAAATATTGGGCGTATCGCTGAGAAGTTTCAAAGTTCGTTCTCAGTGCGAACGTCCAATTGAACATGCCTGCAAGATTTGAACGAATTAGGTTCAATGGATTTTTAGTTCTGGTGATGAATCACTCAGTCAGTCCGTCAGTGCCATTTCGCTTTCATAGATATAGATATAGGTAGTAGATATATGATCCATAATGATAATAATAATAATAATAATAGTAATGTTTTCAATTATATGATTATTTTTAATGTATTATTATTATTTAATGTTTTCAATAATAATAATGTGTCTTCAATTAATGTTGTATTATTCGTTCCTGTTTTTCTCATCCCTCCTAGATCTTTCTTGATACCAGACTGATTAGAATTTGATAAATCTTGCAAGATAATCATTATCTGGAAAGTCCCTTCAGTTTTCAAGAGCTATTTAGATCTTCAAATCTCTCTCATACTCTATGAAATTAGACTTATCTGGATAACTGGAGAGACTTTCTTTTAAACTCTTTTTAATAAGCAATTTTTCAGAAAACAAAGTACATTTTCATGATACATGAAGTAGAAAATGTGAAGTACTTGAGAAGAATTGAGAAGCTTAGAGAGAAGTGAATTAAAGTGGAGAACTTGAATAAACTGTAGACTATTCACGAATCTTGATAAAATAGAAAAACTTTACCAACTCAAGAAAATTGTAAGAGGATTAGTTTGAATAAGTTCACCTTATCAACGTAGAATATAAAACTTTCTATATATTTATGGAAAATAGAAGCTCGAACATAATATTATTATTCTTACCTATTCTTGAGGAAAGGAATGGGAGAACATCCATCCCATGTACACTTGAAAAAATAGATTTAGTTTGAGATTAAATAATATGAGCTATAACGTAGACGTAGAGGTGAGATCAACATTCAAAGTCAAAACATTATATAACTATGCTAGAATAAAGGAAATCATGAAATAAATAAATTGGCGTGATGATAAATTATCGTAGATGAATAAAATTGGGTTTACATTGCAAAAAGATATAGAAAAACCGTATGAAAGGAATTTGAGAGTCGGAAACTGTTGAGAGTAAAAAAGGTACAAGAAAGCACTCGTGGCTCTTGCCTACGGAACAGGTGAAGTGCTGTACTGTAAACGATACGGAAACTTCACCTGTTTCGAGGGCAAGAGCCGCCAGTGCAAGGAAAAAGAGGAAGAAACAAGTGTGACGGAGGAGAAAATAGGGATAGGAGGAATGCAACAATTGACCCTCCAACTAGCAACTACAACAAGCGATAATGTACTCAATTCATTGCAGCGTTAACCGCATTTCCACTTCCAAGAACTTATTAGTTGAAGCTAATATTGGTCCATTTACCTTTAAACAGAATAACCAACTACAGCATTGGACATCGTCTATCCACACATGGAGGAGGAGGAGAAGGAGGTGGAGGAGAAGGAGGAGGAGGAGGAGAAGGAGGAGTTGAAGGAGGAACAGAAATGAGAAGTGAGAAATAGGAGAGGATAGTGGAAGACGGTAACGAGAAGGAGAAATTTGATGAAATCACGAAAGAGAAGAAGAAGAGCAACAGGAAGAGAAAGAAGAAGGAGAAGAAGAAGAAGAAGAAGAAGAAGAAGAAGAAGAGAAATTACACGCAAAAGCCACCGGAGTGCATCGGAAAAGAGGAAAATGCAGGAGCCGACACTTATTATAATCCCCTTTCCTCTATAACTCCCTGTACCCTAACACACTACTCAAGGTGTATCTTCATCTGCACACTGTACGTGCTTTGAATATGCATTGAAACACAAGAGCATTGCACAAGAGCATCCTTCAAGGTGGGAGTCATGTTTTTGACTTCGTGCTTGCCTCCCTTGCCTCTACTCTAACCTTATGATTATAAATAAGTGTAAACTCTCATTTCCTAATTAGAGCCTAGATAGAACCTCAATGTTATTGATCATATTTTTACAGCTCAGACTTTTTCCCCCACTACGAATTTTTATTGAACTTCGGTTATTCAGTATCCAGTAGAGTGATGAACAAAGGAGAGAAGTGAGCGGAGAAGAAAGAGGAGACGACAATAAAGATGAGGAGAGAGAAGTGAGAGGGATAATTAGTAAATAGAGTGGAGAGGTGACCAACAAATGGAAAATGGAGAGGTTGAGTAGAAAAGGAAAAGATATAAAAGGGTTGAAATTTTATGTGGAAGTCGAGAACGGAGAATGATAGAAGTTTGAGATTCTAAAATTTAATGACAAACTGAAGATGAAAAGATGGCAAACAAAATATGACAAATTGAGAGATTCATTCATTTATTTTTTTCTGGATTACTAAGTTTGAAGATGCTTGATGATGTCCACCTCATCAAGCATTTCTTAACTGTTTCTACTGCTGTGGATTTGAGAAGAGAAAAAAAAAGAAGAGAAGACGAAGGAGGCAAAGAAATGCTGGAGGATGAAGTCAATGATTAGATAAGATTAGAATGATAGGAGAAAAACAAAGATTTAAGCAAGGATCATAAGTAAAACTACAAGAAACCACACACTTCCAACTCCAACGCTTCTGTTAATCTTGAGCTTTGATAATATTAGCTATGCAAGCAATTAGAGTCGTGCTATATACTGCTTCAATTCACGTAACTTGGTTCGTATTCATAGCAGCAGCTTGCTGGTTCACTAAAATATGGAGTACTTCTTGTCAGCTCTTATGCTTGTAATCTCAGCAGAAATATTATGATACTGTGGTGAATTCATAAGCCATAACAACGAACTCATTAGTATGAATAATAGGTTATTGCTGGAGGTGCTTGAAAAGCTACTTCTATTCTATAAATACTTGTTTATAGCATGCCTAGTGTACAAGTTGATTCGATAATATTATAATATATTTTTATTTCCGCAAAAATGTTACAAAATAAGAAAAAACAGACACTTGTGTAAGTACAATAAACAATACATTATGTATAATATACAATAAAGTAATTATTTATGGGTCTTATGCCTTGATCGCTTATCATTAACTTCTGAATGAGAATGTGTTTCAGCTCTGTCAATATTGGAAAAACATAATTATAATGGTCAACAATTTCGAAATATCGGAGACCAGTGTTTTCTGTGACAACCGTCTTCGTGTGGCCAAAACTCTTGTCTTTTGGGACAAAACTTGTGTTTGAGAAAACATTGGAAAACTCAACTTCGATATTTTCTGTTTCTGACTAGCTGTTTGTGCTGTTCATGTACTAGTTATAGTGATTACAACTTTGAACTTAAGAGCTACAACTTGTGACAAATAACCCTTGTGACAACTTGCCACGGTCTCTTCTATAGACCACTTATGTTGAATGATTGGTGGTCGATAAATTACCGACTTATTTCAAGTAGTTGAATCCGATCGATGTTTTGTATGAATGAAATTCAAATGAAGCAAGAACATGAAGTTGGAAAATATTATAAAGGAAAAGTATAAATAATATAATAAGAAGCAGCTGAAGAAACAAGGAAATCTCACTGGCATCCAATCAGATTTGATATTTGAAGTATACGTCAACCTTAGGAATTATTATGAGAAAAACTCAAACACAATCTTCCACTCTTGGCTTGCCGTATTATAGGAATAAAAAATAATGAAGAAGTACTGCGGAAAGCATTTATTGAAAATATTTTGATACGCCTCGAAGACCAAGATCGAATCGGATCTTTTTCTTATCTAGTCTTTTTCTCTTTTTTTTTTGATCTGCCTCTTGGAAGAAAACGAGGGATGAGAAAAAGAAGGAAGAGGAGAATAGGAACTATAAAAAAAGATGATAGGCGAAGAGTGAGAATGAGGAAGCTGGGGCTAAGAGGAACCCGAGGTGAAAGTTCATGACAAGCAATTTAAAAAGCTTTATATTGAATAGAATCTTCTTCTTCTCTCATATATTTCTGAATCTCACGATCCAGTGTGGAGAATTTTCTTTCCGTCATAGAAACTTGACAGCTGGGTAATGTTTTCACGTCTAGACGACACAAAACAATTCATATGATTTCCGACATGGGTTTCCTTCTCTCGAGAACTGAACCTGTCCAATTGCAGAGTAAAACAGTAGGAATTTGGTTTAGTGAGATAACACAATGAAATGATGCTGTCATGTAGATGCCTGAAGATGGAAATATTGAGTTCCTGTCTTGGAATCATCTTGCATTGTTTTTTAAAATATGAGAGGAATGAAAATTGATTGCTTTACGCAATTTCAACCGATTGGAAACAGAGTAATCATAAAAAAGAGTTGGAAACGTGAAATTAAACATTAAAAATCTTCCAAGGCTACCTAATTGGAAATTTCTATATTCATGAGAATAAATAGAGTCTTTTCACTAGGATTCTTCCAAGTAACTAATTTTACAGTTGAGAAGAATTATAACCAGTTCCAAAGAAGTCTTGAAGCAATAGAAAAGGTTAATTGCATTAAGTTCAGTTTAATACTGCATGAATAAATGGCAGGAAATTTAAGCTGATGGAATAGGTACTTAGAAGTGATTCTCAATCATGAAATCTTCCAGTAGTAGAAGGGATTTTAGGGTTTTCTCTTTTAACTTCTTCCAATAAGTTTGATATGAACAATTTCTCTGCAAGATTTGGAGAAAATACGATTGAACTATCATTTGCAGTATTGATTGAGCACAATACTATTCATAAAATCGACTTCTTGGATCAATATGTAATGTATATTCTTGCAAGAAACTTGCATTCAAAAGAAAACGAGACTCTATTATACATAACTGACTACACTTAAAAGTAGAAAGGTACTTCTATTTACAGTTGTATTTCCTTCTAGTATTTGTAGATCTTGAGTATATCTAGTCACAGCGACTAGAAATAAGGAAATACTGAGAAGGGTGGATAGAATGGATGATTATAAGAATGTTGAAGAAAGAAAGATGATGAGAGGAAGAAGATAAGGCAAAGCGAAGAAGATGCAACAAAAAACATGTGGAAGAGAATGAGGAGATGCAGAAAATGAATTATCTTCTTAGTTTTCAAATCATCTTCGAAGATGATGAAAAGCTGCTCCTACACTACAACGAATTTCAAAGCGAAGACAAATAGATGGTAGAGAGTGTATGGAAGAGAATACTTGAGAAGAAAGAGTGGTGAAAGGCACTGGCGGCTTGTGCTCATGAAACAGGTGAAGTGGCCGTATCTCTTACTGTAGAGCACTTCACCTATTTTGTGGGCACGAGCCGCCATCATTCACTGGAAGGAGAGTCACTTTCCTTTAGTTACGTGGTTGCATACACGTAACTATGGTAACAAGTGCACAAACTAGAAGCACACAGTCTCTGGAGAGGGAAAAAGGAATCAGCATCAAGTGAATTGGTAGTGAGCTCACCATGGATAAGCTCCTCATTCTAACTTCCATGGATAGCCAGTTCACATATAGTAAGCTGAGAAGACACGCTGTAACTATGTGTAAGTGTATAAAGTGTATTGTAAAGGTGTGTCTTCTCCGCTTGCGCAAACTATACCTTGGCGTGCGCTGAATACATTAAAACGCTGGCTGGTTCAATTACAAGTGAAACCACTCATAAATCAACTTCAGGGATCCTTTTGTTCCAGTAACTCTATTCTTGCTGTCAATTTCTTTCTAAAACCGGTGAGAACTTCAATTTCTCACAAAATCTTTCCTATCATATCATGATTTTTCATCTTTAAGAATAAGGAAATACTGGGAGGGGAACTACCGATTGGAATGTTGAAGAAAAAGAAGACATGATGGAGAATATGAGAAGGGGAATAAGAGGAGGCAGAATATGTATTCTTTTTCACATCGTATGACTTCTCAATGAATGCAACTTTTTAAACCACCCCCCTATTTGAAATTTTACATCTATTTTCATTTAAAAACCTTCCCTCCAAATTTAATTGAAAGTCTATTTAGGATTTTGATTACACAATAAATTAAATTGATTTAGCGGTTTTTTAATTTTTTTACTTTTGAATTTAGTTGGGCTTAATTTATTTAATTTATCAAATTTTTGAGACTTTAAAACATTCAATTAAATTTTTTTATCCGGCTGGAAAGGATTTGTAGGCGGAAATAATTTACCTATTGTCAATTCTGCCGAATTGTGCGAAGGTAATACAAGTATACAAAATGTTGCAATGTCTAATGGAGATATGTATGGGCCCATCCATATTCATAACATAACTGTCTTTTCCAAAATGATATGATTGACGCAGTCAATATTATCATAGCTTCATGACGAACAACAACATTGAGCTGAACATATTTATTTCTGATGAGAAAGTTGATTTTTGCTACACTTGATAGAAATTATCCATTGTCGATCAACTTTACATGCAATACTTAGAAAACTTATATTTCGCACAAGTGCGTATAATAAACGGCTTATAATTTGGGCCTTATAGCTTTACACGATAGGAGAAATTAGGTTTCAACAAAATTTTCCGTTAAGTTGACTTAGCAGCTCATTCCATGCTAATTGGTCGAATTATTCTGTAAGTGGACATATTCAAAACATTATCCAGCTAATAATTCCATTTATCTTTTCTCTCAAGTGTACCAAAAACACTAATACAAAATCACGGGATCTATAACGTTTCTTCGCTCATCTGTCGCTTCCTGAAGAAAGAGGCGTTCCCTGAACGCTGTAAAACGTCATTTTCCAAAATAGTGGGTCAACTATTTCTGTTGACTTAACAGCTAATTCCATGCAAATTGGTCGACTTATTCGATTAGTTGACTATTTCGGCTGAAATAGAACATATTTATACTATTTGCCAATTATATATAATATAATTTATAGCTATGATAAATTATACGAGTATTAGGAGAAAGTTTGAATGTTTGTACGCTTTTTCCATTATCGAAGATAGTAAGTTTCTAATTCAATAGATTCAACCATTGTTGAGAACTCACTAAGTTTTTTACACCAATGAATGCCTCATTAATATCTCTGAAGCGATGTAATAATTCCACGTGGTATGACTTAAGTCTGTTAATAGCATCAATTAGCAACAGTTCATACCCGAATTGGCTCAAAATTATTATTCTTTTCCTTGAGTACACCTCACTTCTCCCGGCGTACCCCAATTTTCATTTGGCTTCTTTAATCAGCGGATATGAACGGACAAAACCATAACGACGGGTTTGCTCATTAAGCTGCACCAAACCGGATAAATGATGCTTGGAAGTGCAGGGTAGGCTTCGGATAACAAGGGTAGGGGGGGACTAGAAAAACAGGATTTTGGGGGTTCATGGAGTGTTTTGAGGGGTTCAACGGGGTACATCAGCCGCGTTAACGGGTGAAAACTCATTTTACGCTGAAAAATGTATAAAGAGGCCCACCCTGCTTTACATACGACCACCAGCTGTACTTCGTTATAGGCTTGCAACCCATCATTTAGATTCCTCCGCTCGACCAACGCCTTCCTCTACCTTCTAGTTTCGTTTCATATCCTTTTCCTACTCGACATTCTTCTCTCGCTCTTTTTTCTTCACTTCTAATTTTTCATCTCTTCTCTTCTCATTTGTCTCCTCTTATCATCTTTCTCTTTTCTCTCATCTCTCATCTGACCTATCATATTTCTTCTGGGTGTCATTTTCCGTTGTCATCTTCATGTTTACTCATATTCTAATATTATTTCTCTCTTCTCATTGTAGTCATTGTCATCTCATGTCCTTCATATTTTTTCTCCACACTTATTCTTCTCCTTTCTACCCATGATCATAATTTTCTCTTGTTTTCTATCTTCTTACCTCTCTTCTTTTTTATTGATCTCTCATTCACTTTTCTCGCTTCAATCTTTTTTCAGTTTTCGACATCGGCTCCTATGTTTTTCATACTTCACTTTCACGGTTGCTCTTGAATCTTACTCAACCTTTTTCTCACTCCATCCCATATTTAAGCTCTCTTCACACTCATTCTCTCTTTTTTTAGTCAGTCTTTTCTCTCAGTTCTTCACTTTTCATTCTTAACCACCTCAGAATCTTCCTTTTCTAGACTCACTCTTTTGTCTTTTTCAGTCTACTCTCTCTTAAATGTTTTCTCCCTCTCTCACTTTTTCTCAGTCCCTGAACCGTTACGACTAATTTCACATGCAAATGGATTAAAGGTCCAAATTCCAGGGTCTTTTTTCCACTAACTGAATGCTTCATTACGGATGGAAAACACCCTTAAAGCACGCATATTGCCTGATATTTACAAGGGTGCGTTGTATAATGGTGGTGCCTATACGTAATTAGGTTATCTTTCGCGCTTGATGTGACTGGTCGCGTTTAATGCAACGTGGGTGGAAATATGAGTTTTTGTAACAAGTTAAAAGTTTATCTGGTGCGACCATGACAATCTCTAGGGTGAGGTCTGAGGTTCATGTTTCGGCTGAACCTAGGGAGAGAGTGAATTTGTTAATATCGAGAATCACTTGAAATTATGATATAATTTATCAAAAGTCTTACAAATGAAAATAGGTACTCAAGGATAAAAATCTTGGAAGAAAAGTTGTTACAATACATTACGTAACAATTAAATTTCACATAAATATGGAATTATGGCCTTGGACCATAGAAAAAGTATAGGCCTACGCGAGAATACGCCTCATAGAATAGGAAATATTGATGCAATTTTCACTCTCCTCTTGGTGAGTTTTCTCAAGTCAGTCTCTATTTTCTCAATTGAGGAGCATATGAGTGATTCGCCATTTAAACACTTTGCGTACCATAGCTTTCTCAGAGGGCTTAACCATTTGCTTATAATACTTTCATCTATGTTAGGACACACATGATTCAATATGATTCATAGGATGATTTAATATGATTCTTGATTCTCATAATTAGAGTTATTGAAAGGTCTTATATATATGGTAGCCTAATTCAGATGTCCTCTATCGTATCATGATGGATTTCTCTTTTTTTCACAACATATTCTCTTGAAAAAAGATTGGCCCACAGCTCTTTGAAACGGAGAAGTAATAAGTGAGTAGTGAGAGATTGAGATTTGCTACTTTGAGAATATTCCAAACCAGGACTTGGTATATTCTAACTGGACGCTTTTCAACTCAATCTAACCTTAGTTCACCAAGTTATAGGGGGTCCATTGATTGCACCATGAATACTAATAGATGAGAATCTGCAGCACAAGCAGATTTCATGGGCTTTTGTAAACTATAACTGGAGTCACCTGTTGGTCTAGGTAGGAAAGCAGAGCAAGGAATATTGGTACAAGCAATATGGAAGGTACATCCATTCAGAACGGCAATTGGTGATATAGTGGTATGGAATACGTGGTGGAGGGGTGAGAGGGGAGGTCAGTTCTGATTGGATGTTTCGCTACGGTGAGTTCTGTTTATGTGCATGAATGCTGTGGGGAAGAGAGTGGAGGAGGAGGAGGATGAGGAGAGGAGGAGGAGGAGGAGGAGGAGGAGGAGGAGGAGGAGGAGGAGGAGGAGGATGAGGAGGAGGAGAAGGAGAAGGAGAAGAAGGAGGAGGAGGAGAAGGATAGAGAAAAAGGTGAAGAGGAGAATAATGAGAAGAAAGAGAAGGCTGAAATTAGAGAGTAGAATAAAATAAGCAAAAAAATGGCGGAGAATGAGAACAATAATAACTCACATAAAATTATGGTAAGATAGTGAACTAAAAAAAGAGAGAGAAGAAAAGTGAAAAAAATGATGAATTGTGAAAAAGTAGGATGAAGAAGAATAGAAGAAGCTGAAACAAGAGGAAGTTTATGAATGAGAGAAAAATGAAAAGAGGGACAGATGAGAAAAGCAAAAAAAGGATATCAAGAGTAGGGAGGAGGAGAAACAGAGGATGAATCAAGATAATAGTGGAGCCACAAGAAAAGAGGATACAGAAGAACCGTCATTGATACGAAATCGAGAAGTGATTAACAAGAATGTAAAAATAAAAAGTATGTGGATGCTAGCAAAAAATAAATAATGAAAATAATTTCACGAAAGAATACGAAGGAGACAGTAAGGAGGAGCGAAGAGAGTGGGACAAACAAGTTATCAACGTGGAACGGAGAAGCATAGAACTAGAAGAATTTTTTAGGAATTTTCATGAATTTTCATTTATAAGGGATCTTTGAGGGAGAAAAGAGCATAAAAAATATTTAGATGAAGAAAAAATGGAATGACGAAATTCCACTGCAGGGTTCCAACTACTCTATAAATACGGGAAATAATTTATATAAAAAAAGAGTTTCAAAATAATAATTCAATCAACTGTATTGTCGCTTCCACATGTTGAATATAATTAGGAATTCGTGGTACCGACAGAGCTGATAATAATATCATTAGTCTATTTGTATAAAATTGGATGGAAATATCACTTAACAATAATTTCACGGTTATTATAAATTATATTGGTCAATATTTCCGGAACACTGCAATTAACATTTTGACGTGAGAGGCTCTTTTAATTGTACTGATACAGTAAAATAATATAATCAACTCGTATTGGGTTTGTTGGTATATGTGATTTCCATCATATTGAATGTAGAAAACTCAAGCTTCTCCCATTCTGAGTATCTGATCAGATTTCCTTGTATCACATTCATATTTTATACACATCCCTGATTATTTTTGAAAAAAGTAAAATAAAAAATTTTCATGGGCTTGTGATTTGTTGAATATTACTGTCTATTATCTCATTTATTACAATGGAAAACCTTTTTCTATTTCTATCGCAACCTAACTTTGGAGCTGTGGTTCTATGGAATCGATTTTGAGTGAGAAAGCGTTCTAGTGAAATTTGAGGCTCACTTTACATTGGGAGAAAACCGTTAAAATTCAATATGATTACGTCAATGTCAACCTTGGAAGTAAGTAGCTAAGACCTAATTAGATTAAAATCACTTCTGACGTCATGGAAAATATGCACTCTGATTTGAGGCTATTATGTTATCACTGCATCATTTGCAAACATGTGGTTTTTGTTATTAGTACAGAATCTTTTCCCAATTGCATTCAAACTGTAGTGTAGGTTATATAATTGTATTAAGCAAAATGAACTCTTGTTATTATATGGTGATTTCAAGAAAATGAGTTCATCATATCGACAATAAAGAGGCAAAAATTTCTATTTCAAAACATTATGGGAAAAGAGGATACGAGAATAGGTTTGGCAATAGATAGATTGCATAATAATATGAATGTGGCGTATAGCTAATTGCCAAAAGTTTTTCAAATAGGCATAGAAAAATCAATTTACAACATCAGCGTTTGGAACCAAGTTGGAACGCACAAGGAGCAGACGAAGTTCTAACTTCTAGGTTTGCTAAATAGCTGTGGTGTCAATGACGTCAGAATTCACTGTTTCCTCCCGGCTACGATGCTGATGACTCATACCTTTCTATTCTAATTACCTTGGCTAGGACCCTAATTGCTCAAAATCACTTTTATAGTAACAAAAGCATTAATTAGCCCAAAATCAGCCCACTTAGTTTTGCGAAAACAGTTTAATTTTACTCAGATTTGATAAATGAACACTTCGATAGCTATGTGGAGATGAAGTGCCTTGATAGTTCAGTAGTTCCTAGTTCCTTTTGAAAACTTGTAACAAATTAAATAAGAAGTAACAGAAAATCCACTCATAAATAAGTACAGCTTCAATCTCCAATCGAGTAAACAAAGAATTGTGACTTGATTGTTGAATTTAATCCGAACAGTATCAACTGGATGCTGATGGATCTTAATTAGTTTATAGGCTCAATAATATTCTATAAGATATGACTCATCGTCTGTTTGAATCTTAATTGTAGAAACAAAAAACATAAAATACTTCCACTGAAAAAAGCTCTGATACAATGTTTGTGGTAATGAATGAACCTATTGATATCATTTGAAAGACGCTTGAGCATGATAGAATCTTATATTGTCAGCACAGATTCTAAGCTCATCAAATACAAAATACTATAGCCTATCAGCTTAGTTTAAGAGCCATGAAATATGTAGCCAACCCATCTCATCCACAAACCTCTTGCTCGTTCATTATCTTATCAGAAAATGACTTGGCAAATTACATTCATCACACACAAAACTGTATTCATCTCATGAAAACATGAAATTTTATCGCATTTCCGCTTGAGTTGATTCTTTCATCGTATTAAAACCGCAGCCAAATATACAAGAAGTGTATATATTCACGAAAATATATGAATATAAATTCAACGTATATTGCAGACGAATATACAATATATCCTTGTATTCACAACAAGACATAAATATATAATGCAGGCGCATTAACACTGTATCTTGTCGTTGTGGGATATTGAGTGTAGGATCCTGCTTCCCCATTCTATGAATTCAGCATTAAAATGTAATCTGGTCTTGGAAAATTCTGTAAGCTGAAACTTCTTCCCGCTGGTAAGACTTTTTAATGGTGTTTTTGTGTGTATGTGTGTATTTGCTTGTTGAAAACTGAAAACAAATTGTTGAGAGTTTTCAGCAAGGGTTTTCCATGAACAGAAAAGTTTCCACTTGAGACTCGCGATACAAGTAACTAAGGAGAGAACTCTCATCCGTTGTTAACTGTTACTTGAATCTGTGTATGGAGTGCTGGACGTTATTGTGTTCCAATTTTAAAGTTTTTGGATGGCTTACAAGTTTTTAATTAGAACGCATTCGAGATAGACTATGGAGTATGGATTTCTAGAAAATATACCTAGAAGAAAGTAACATCTTCACATAGCAGTGCATGATAATCGATGAATAAAACATCAACAAAGATCAAAGTACCCTTTTCTAATATTTTTATTTAGCATAACATGCTCCGGCATATCAGTCTATTATTTGCATTTGATAATGGCTAATACACTTTAACATATTAAGCAAAATAAAAAAATTCAAAAAAGGTACTTCGATCTTATTGAAAGTTTGATAAATACAGTAGCCCTAAAAAGAAATAAGTAATGTTTATTATATACGAATAGGCTGAAGTTAATGAGCAATAGTGATTAGAAATAAAGCTTTTTTCAAATAATACAGTCATGATAATATAATTTTCATCAATTCTCTTCAAAACCGATTTTGTCACTACACGAAAACCTCTATCCTCTCTC
Source organism: Sogatella furcifera (assembly GCA_017141385.1). Taxonomy (NCBI): domain Eukaryota; kingdom Metazoa; phylum Arthropoda; class Insecta; order Hemiptera; family Delphacidae; genus Sogatella; species Sogatella furcifera. The sequence goes on from CM029550.1 coordinate 38,652,369, forward strand.
CACAAAGTGACAAAAACATACTTTCTCTGACATGTAACTCATTCGTTGTGAAACCTGTAATATGGCCCCCTATACACATGTTGATTGTCACATCGTTGCTGCATACATTATTTGAACAAGATTTATTACGGTATTGTTATCAAACAACGACAGGCAGGCAGATTGATGATCTGAGGTCAAGTTTCGAATATGTTCGATCCCACATGACAGATTTCGAATTTTCACCAGCAATGTTTTTCTGCGCTACTTTGCCGGCATCCTATTGGTGGTGGCTAGAATTTGCGTTCCCTAAAATTTGCATGGAAAATGGGATCGGACATGATCGGGATAGAAAAGAGAGAATTTCAGTGATACAATGAACAGAGGCTTGTTAGCTTGCTATTGAGCTGGAGGTGAGTCACCTATAATTTTCTCTGTTAATTAATTAACTGTTTCAATTTTAATTTCATATTCTGGAATGTGTAGCAAGAAGCATTTCCCTTGTGAAATAATATTAAATTTACCAAATAACATACAATATCTGTTACATGGCGCTTAAATTTTCGTTTTGTGGCTTTTTCTTACAAATCTAAAAATGTCTTACAAATTGATCTAAATCATTGAAGGAAAGTGATGAAGCGAAAATAATAATATTTGATGTCTCCAACTGATTGTCATGTAAAATGAAGTCTTTTAGAAGTTGAAAAAGAAATCAAGTGACTATGATGTTTTACTGAAAAGCACTAAATGCTTATATCTAGGCATAATTGAGCCTAATAGTTGAATATAACTTTTATTTTCCCTTGGGTAATGAAGAGAGAGACTCGACACGTGAGTCATTTTGTACGAGTCGAAAATAATTCTGCAGAGTCAACAAATTGAAATCCAAATACATACAAAGCTTTTGTAATACAAACCAATACAAAGTAGCCTATATTGATTCTAACTGGCTTTATAGAAGCAAGGATTGTGACTTAGTAGTGTATTCTGAAGACAGGGGAGACTCAATAAATAATCGTTCACGATGAAGTTTTTTCCATGTAAAGTTTTTTATTAATTCTACATCTTGTTTCTATTTTTCACCAAGAAAAATCTACTTCCTACTGATTCTTACACCCAACTCATTACCAATCTTTCAGAGTTTTCTCACATCATTACATGGAACGAAATAAGATGAAGATACATATATCCTGTGGAAGACGTCACTGTAGATCAGACCAAGGTGTATGGAGTCTATAAAATAGTAGGTCTATTCTATACACCTTGGGATCAGACCACTATTCAAAATTAATCTGTCGTTCTTGCTTGTGATTGGATAACGGACTGGCCAATCAGATTGTTCGCCGGCAAATAACTATTTTCACGCTCTCTTCTCCAGATGATCGTCCAATTTCGCAAGTTGGCCCATCGGTGGTTGGGGAGATGTGTGCGGTTTGTGTGGCCTAAAGTTGCGCTTCGATAGTCTCGAGTTGTGTGCAACCAGGTGTGGCATTTGTTTGAAACATTTAGTTGCCATATTGTGTGGCATGATACATTATTAGATAGCATTAGACGGTTATAATTATTCATATGACATACTGTATAAAAAGAGATGAAAATATAATTGCTTACTTTCCTCTTATTCCTTATGACAAAGTAGACATAGGCCTATTATTGTTCAATTCTGGCTTCAAGCAATCAAATGTGAATAAAAATGTCATCCAGTATGATTGCAAATTTCATATTCACAGTATGTATATTCTAGTGTGTAAACTTTCAGAGTATACTAACTCTGTTTATTCAGTGTGAAAATAATAGTTCTGAATTCGATTCATCGTTTTTTGTGCCATGAAAAGAACATGATATCTACGTAGCTCTCAGTCTCTATTGACCTAGTGGGAAATTCAACTTTCACTTCTTTAAAAATATGACTTTTCCATAACAAGTTTACAAAGTGTAGGGAATTGAATAAGATTTGATGAATGAGGATGAATACCTTTCCATGATGATAGCCTACATCCCTAGATAGGCTACTAATTTTATCTCATGATCTGAATATTTTTCATTAAAATCAGAAACCGTAGCCTACAGTATTGTGTTAATTGATCTCGCTCAATTCGGCACCATAGACAAAGCATAACGTAGTAAGCTATGCTTTCAGTTCACTTCATGAAAACTTCAACCATAGGGTCAACTGTTCGATCGTTCAACGCTTAGGCTGCCTATTTACAGCTATTTTGGACTTTCAACAGTTTCAGTTTAAAACTGTTGAACAGTTACTGTCTCAGTTCGAACCGCTAGTCAAAACTGACATTGGATGTGGACCCTTACACTTTTGTCAGTTCATTACTCAACTGCAATAAATGTCTAATTACATCAGTTATAACTCAAAATATCTTACATGTTCCTCCTGTTTCACCCACCACGATTCTTGGATGTTGTGCTTCTTGTTTACTTTACAAAATTCAATTAATTGGATGAAGCTTGGAAAACATGAATGATGTGCGTTTGGACACATCATTGGATTTTAAGTTCTGTTTGATTCAGTGAAATTTATAAAGAAAACATAAACAGGGCGTCTAAAAATCGTACTACAGTATGAGAAACGGCTTTCACTAAAATCATATTGCGTTTATTACAAACCTGCTCAAACAAAAGAGTAACCACAGCTCGAAGTGTATTTGAAATAAATTCAAAAGGCATAATCTGTGTGAAAACACGCTCTATTATGCAAATAAATGTGCGTATTATAGTAGTGTTTGTATCATATTACGCCTCAGACTATGCGTGTCTTACCGTATATCAAATTCTATAACTTAATGTTTCGCAGATAGCGCACACACTATAGATATACCGTTGTATATAGTGTGTCGTCATTTATAACGAATTTCTCTTTGCTGGTAGTTGGTGATATTTATTGCGTATGATAACGGGCTGGCTCGTGCTGGGGTTTAGCTGAATTACCCTTCAAAAGAGCTCTCCATGCTCTCCTCTAAATGGCATTATCAATCCCAAATATATTGTTTGGAAAATAGCATTTTCAACCGTATCAGGCTCGTATGAATAGGCTCACGAGTCGGTTCAATATATAGTAAGATTGTGTGTTGGGCCTTTGTATGTTGACAATTTATGAATAAGCTTCATCATAGAAATTATTCTCCAAATATCAAAACTCTCATGTTTGAAGTTCAAGTTCAGATTTGGAGTTTCTTTAAAATTTGAATAGAAAGGATATTCAAAATACAATATTATAAGGAATAATTAATATACAAAGATATCGTCAACTATCTCAAATTTATAAAAAAGGAATACATTATTCAATACTGTAAGAATTTTCTAAAGGCCTAGTTATAATAGTCGATAAGAATGAAATGAAAAGGAGAATAATTAGTGAATAATGGGAAAGCTATCATATTTCTCAAAAATAAGAAAATGTTTAAAGTCGGAACTGTCTTGCCTAATCCTTGTAAGAAAACGACGACGATAAGAAACCATTAAGCTTATGGTACTATACATGCTTCGAAAGGCGTTTAGATAGAATATTTATCCAGAAAATGTAGATAAGTAGAGAAAACTGTAGGAGAAAAAAAAGAAGAAGAATAAGGAGAATAAATAACCTTTCTAACAAGACGAAGCATTCTAAATATGTTTGTATAGGCATTATGGTTGAAGAGACAAATAACATTTGGAAAAGTAAAAAGATGAATAGTTGGAGAGGGAGGAGGAGAAACAGAAGTAGTAGTAGTAGTAGGAGGAGGAGGAGGACTAGGAAGAGGTGGTGAAAAACGAGGAGTAGGAGGAGGATGACGAGGAAGGGCAGAATAAAGAGTCGGAGAAGGAGGAGAGGGAGAAGAAGAAAGAAAAGAAAAAAAATAAGAAGAGGTGAATAAGAGTTGGAGGAGGAGTGGGAGCTATTGGAGAGGACGTAGAAGAAGAAGAATGAGAATTGGGAAAAGAAATTCACTTTGTACAAGTGGATGAAGGAGAAATGAAATGAAGAAGAGCCAGAAGTGGATGCAATGAGCACCGAGTTGTAATGAATGAATTTCTGAATATTGTCGTTCCATCCGTGATTCGCGTTTATTTCGAGATTGGCAAGAACAAAACTGTGCGAAAACGGATGGATGAATAATAATTGGAGCGTTTCAGTTGACAATAATAATTATCCCGTAATTGCCGGATGTCTCCGCTCAATAATATTGTGAACCTGCTGCTGTAAATACTCCAAAATGAATTTCACCGGAGCAAAAGTCTGTTGAAATACATGGACAGAAGCAGCGCAATAATTGTTATTATCGATCCTTTTCATTTATATTTCCGCTGTTTTCTACTGACATTTCATGTTTACAGCCATGTAGATGTTCTACAACTGATCTATATGAATTTTCTTTTAATACTCCACGATATTATTTTATGTGATTCCTATTCGAGTTACATTCAATTTTTTCTACACCAACCTACCTATAAGTGATAAATCAAAGATACAATCATAATATTCAACTTACATCATTGTTATAGTTCTTCAGTATAATGTCTATCCTTCAAGATAATCAAAATTCCTCACTAATTCTCCTATTTTCTTCGTCCTCAACCATTAGCGCTTCACACCAATGTCCACAATGTAATTATACAGTCTAGAAACATCCATAAATAATTTAAACCACTTTCCACTTTATAAGGTGTTCCTAAGTCATTTCTTACTGATTTTTATACTTCCAGATCAATTTATTCCATTACTTCTTCACATTTCTCTGATTATCCTATTGATCGTTTTTTGTTTTGTCATATTTCTACCAAACCCTCCTGCTGTCTTTCTATTCTGACTCCACCAGTTTCCAGATATGATATTCCAACTCCAACTAATTTGGAGGCCTTCTTCAATAGTATTAATTACATCATATTTTATCCACTTCAAGTTCTTTAATTCCATGTTTTCAGGCCAGAAAGTATAGAATAATAATTCATATTAAGATTCATAATTGACTTCGTTTCAATTCACTTTAATTTAGGCTAATGCTGTATTCATTGAACTCATGAACTGGAAGGAGAATGAATTCCTCAATTTGTAATTTGTACAATTCGCCTCGTTCCCTTTTCATATAAATCAGCCTCGTAATAATTTTATTTGTTACCTTTTCCTCTTCAGTCCTCACTCTTAATCGTGAGCATGTATTATAGCAATATGCACTTCCTTATCTCAATAGCGTTCCTCTTATAGCTTCTTGTAAATTCCTCATAACTTGTTCCCTCCTCCCACGTTTTGTATTATAACTGTATATCGGATACTGAGAGAATATTACAATTCTCCTCAAAAGTACAATTCCTCTGTTGTTGGAAACGTCTCGAATTATGACCACCTTACTACACAAAAAATATCAAACTCCTACACATGAGAGAATCATTTATCGACTCCTTTAATCTCATCGAGTTTTTTAAGAATTGAAAAAGTATTTCTAGAATTCCATTCGAATTAAATGAGTCGTTGCTATCGGTAGAAAGTCAGTGAGCGAATGAAGAATCGGTTTGATCGGACATCAGATCAATTTGCAATTCATATTTCGAGGGTGTTCTGAACAAACCGCCCATGTATTAGTAAAGCTAACGTGAATAAAGAGCGCCAAGAACTCAACTGGTTACCGCCTTTTGTCCTAAAGAACTTGAGTAAAGGTTTATCTACGGACGTATTGAAAAATTACTATTTCAGTTTTACAACTGAAATCGAAATGACTTCCATTTCAAAACGGAATCTTAGAACCGTGTCGTAATGAACGTTTTTCGATACAGGAGGAACTTCACGATACTGTCCAAATTCCACTTTATGGTACATTCCTTGTTTCGTTTTGAAATCAGGTGATAAAAATTAAACAGTGTTCAACTAACCTCAAAATCAAAACTGCGACTGGGATTGAATAGCCTACCAGTATTTTTTTGTCAATATTTCAATTTATGTATTTGAATATTTAACTAATTTAAATAGTGTCATGAACCATAAGGTTCGACAGATCCCCAAAGTTTAAGCATAATTTTAATCAGTCATTTTATTTTTTTCCTTTCAAATTTAAATTCAGATATTGTTAGCTTCTGAAAGTTTTCGTGAGAACGGAAGCTGTCAGAATTTTGCTGACGAAATTATCCAAATACGTTGTGCTGTGAGAGGAGTGGGGCTAGGCTTCTAGACTACCCTCCAGCCAGCTAGCGAAAAAGCTTCCAATATTTTTTACTAAATTAAATCGTTTTAAAAAGACACTCTTTCGCCGTCTTCCTCCTGAGACAGTTCTGGGACCTGGACTTTCCGTGTGGCCTTCCATTCTGCCATGGCGACCATCAAGGATTGACCATCAGCGGTTTGTGTATCGTTCCAATCATATACTTCATTCAATTTTATTCTTTCCAAAATTAATAATGGATTTTTAATTAATTTGTTTAAATAAATTCTAATCAAGCTTTAAATAAAATAAATATGATCAATTATTTACTTTTCAAATAAAATTGAAATTATCATTTCTTCAAATAACTTTTAACTAAAGCTTTAAATAAAATTGAAATAAAAAAAATAATAAAAAATAACTTAAATTTAAAAAACTCTTCAGACAAGAAATAAAAACTAATTAGGTAAAATTCAATACTTTGTTTTAAGAAATATTGATATACTTAAATTTGGATTCATGTGTGCTATAATATCAAAACTATTATAGATTCTTGGTAAATAAAAAATCTTGACATTGAAACCATTTGAATTTCCTTTCAAATTTTCCAACTCAACTTTAGATCTGCTGAATTCAACTTTTCACCTTCTCTACCATCATGCTACGCTATTTTGACTTAAATAAATTACAGTGTTCCCGTCTGGGAACTGGTGGACGCCCCCTTTCATAAAACTGTATCATAAATTTGTGGAGACTTCTTCCCATTGTTATAAAATGGTGGAAATCATCAAAACATTACAATTGGTAGAGGCATCCACATCTTTACAATTGGTGGAACCGCCGAGGCTCCAAAACATTACAATTGTTGGAGGCTTCCAAATCTTTACAATAGTCCAAAGTTTAAATAGTTAAATATACTTATAACTTTGTTAGTGAATATGTTAATAACTTTCACTTTTACAACAACACTCACGATTTTGTTGCTTGTCAAATGCGTTTTGTGGTTCTGACTGATATGTTTTTTTTAACATATTTAACAAGTAACAAGTTGATTATCATAACAGTACAAGTAGGATGAAGACAAAAGAAGTTGAATAAACGACGGTATGTTGATTTTTATAATACTGTACACTTACAGATAGCTTGATACTGGTGGTCTATAGCTTGATACTGGTCTGATACTGATTACTATACTGGTGGTCGTAGATAAAATAGTGTATGCAACGGTTGTATTAGACCTTTATAGCATTCGTGAGATAACGCTCTAACTTACATCTCACCTCATGCTATAAAGGCTCCCATTATACAACCGTTGCATAAACTACTATTAGAATATTCTCGTGCGTTGGAAATGTGCTGTGAAAAAACCCCTATAATTATTTTCTTGGTGATCCAATTTTTCCTCTTATTATTGGAAAGCATGATCGTACCATTTCCTACAAGCTCTGGTATCCTAGCAAACAAGCTAGATAGTATTCATCCGAAAATAATATGCAATTGAACAAGTAAATTGTATAGTATGTAGCCTATATATAATCACCAACCATTTCCTACAAGCTCTGGTATCCTAGCAAACAAGCTAGATAGTATTCATCCGAAAATAATATGCAATTGAACAAGTAAATTGTATAGTATGTAGCCTATATATAATCACCAACACTTGATAACCTAGTTATACTCGTAGTGTAGTATACTATAACTATATTCATATTACTATGCATAGAATAAGATTTATGACCTAGTTATACTCGTAGTGTAGATTTAAGACCTAGTTATACTCGTAGTGTAGTATACTATAACTATATTCATATTACTATGCATAGAATAAGATTTGAGTCCATGATATTGTATTGTCTAAGAAACAAGCATACTTAACTTCTTTCTTCTTATCAAATCGGTATTCACTAACCTATTTTGTTCCTGCAGTTCTTCATAATTCAAAAAACGATCACTGTTTGAAAAATGAATACAAATATTGTAATTTGTAATAATATGAAACTCTAACACTCTATTTGGAAGGAGATCCAAAGCATCAACGACACAATTATGTAGTACAGGTTGTAAGTCATCTTATACGAATGATGATCATAGAATATAATTTACTATAAAAACACAATTATATAGTACAGGTTGTAAGTCATCTTTTACGAATGATGATCATAGAATATTATTTGCTTTAAAAACGTTTGATTTATTTTGGATTTGAAATTATCAATGCATATTTTTTACATTTTTGCTTGGTTCTGCTAAGATATTGTAAAGGCTCAACCAAGTAATAGACTTAGCATTGTGGATGACAATAATTACTATGGCACAGTCAGCAACATCACTATCATATTTTTGTTCTGTCTATTCTTTTCAAAATAGTATGAAACTCACAAGAACAACAATCATTTTCGCAGAATAGTGATATTAGCAGATCTATCGATACAGAAGTAGGGGATTCAGCTTTTGTACTTGTTTCTATTCCTCCCCAAAACACACAATAGTGTTTGAATTTGTGAGAACAATATATTTCTTATTTTATAAATACTTGTATCAATACACTTCCCAAGAATTCAACTTATACTAGGTATTGTCTCTTGCAATAAAAGTGTCATCGATCTTTTTGTTCTACGGACGAGTAGTGACAGAAAACAAAGCAGGAGGAGGGACAGTTTTTAAGGGTATATCGAGAGCGGTGTTGAGGAAAGAGTTGGAAAAGGTGGAGAACAGCAGAAGGAGGAAGAATAGGAAAAGGAGGAGGAATAGGAGAAGAAGAAGGAGATGAAGAAGTATGAGGAGGTGGTTTGAAGAAGGAGGTGGTGGATGAGGAGGAGTAGGAGGAGGAGTTGCGAAAAGTGAGGAGATGACAAGGAGAGAGAGTGGAGTCTCTTGTTTCCCTGCGAAAATGCGAATATTCAACGAAACGGAAACGAGTAATATGAAAGAAAAAGCAGGGACACTGCGCACAGGAAATGGAATGTTAGCAGAAGGCAAAAAAATGAATGGAGAAGTAGAAGAGCCTGAGTTCAGAGTGCACTATTGAACAGCAACTGTATTCACTGGGGGAGAATCACTGAACATATAGGAAAAATCTATAAAAAAGAGAGAGGAGCTCGTCTATTAGAATATGAGAGCTTCATAATACTAATTATTTCCAGAATAATATATAGATGATCACAAGAATAAACTGGTAGAATGTGGAGAATGATTTGAAAAAAAAGGAAGAAGAGGAGGATTCCGGCAGAAAGTGAGAGAATCTAAATCTAAACACTCTGCTGAAATTAGACTTTGTCATATAGCAAAGTTGTGACACAGCCATAGGTAATTTGAGAAATAGAAATTAATAAAGACCGATTCTATTCCACTTGATCATTCATTGTCATTTTATTCCTGAATGTATGAAAAATAGCTGTCACTCAACTTGACAATGTCAAAGCTCAAAAGTTTTTCGCAGTTGATTGTAGTGATTAAGTTGCGTTATCAAGAAAGTCACGGGTTTTTTTATCACTGAATGCGCATTTCATGAAGTTGTATGCTTGAAAGTTTGTTTTTTCTCGTTCCTATCAAACGAGGCGAACAGCGAAAGTTTTTTCATTTTACCATATATTCTATTCGTCTCAAGATAACCGTCCTCCAGCCTACTTCATGACCATTTTTTTCATCTCATTTTTCTACCTTTATTCTGTATCGAGGATACTTCTTCTGTATCGCATCTCTTCTCTATTCTCCTATTTATCATTATTCTTATCCAGATTCTTTCTCCACCTTCTTCCCTTCCAACATACCAATCTTCTCTCATTCTATCTTCTTTCTCCATACACCCCCTTTTTTCTGCCCTATTGTATGCCCCTTACAATCCGATACAATCCCCGAGTACCACTTCATCACTCTGTCGTTTCTATTCTCTTTATTCCTCATCATCATTATTATTATTTTTTCATTACTCTTCTAGAAGTTTATTCAAATCCCTCTCTTCATTTCCAGTCATTGCTCTCTAGTCGCCATTTCCTCCAATTCCTCATCTCCCAAAATCTCTCCTCTGTTCGAAATCTCTCTATTATTCAGAATCATACTGGCGGCTCGTGCCCATGAAACAGATGAAGTGCTGTACAGTAAAAGATACGGCCACTTCACCTATTTTAAGGAAACGAGCCGCCAGAGAATCATTGATTCTCTGTTTCTACTTTCCTGTTGCTCTCTTCACTTTCCTTTTCCCTATTCTATTCTCGATCTACCTTCTTTACCTTTGGTCTCCTTTCCTGAATTATCAGCTATTTCCCCTCCACTTATAGTTCTTGAGATTCTTGGTTTTCGATGTTCTATCTCTCATACTATATTCATAAATAATACCTCCCTTATACACTCTAGAAAGTTTTTCTCCTTTCTTTCCACTTTCTCTATTGCTAACTCTCTACTTCTTTACATCCCTTCCTTTTTTATCAACCCACGGCTCTTTTATTTCCTCCTCTCTCCTCCATTTCCTCTTGCTTTGCTAGAGCGTTCGTTTCATTTCGAATATTGTGTGACTGGAAGAATTGTTCCATAATTTTCCCGTTCAGTTTTCTGCCTGTTGTTGCCCTTCTGCCATTTCGAATGTAAAAAGTTGCCGTTTGTAAGCCATTTGCATATAAAATGAGCGCCCAGTCAAGCCTGAAAGACATGGAATATTCTAAATGTTACCAAGTCTGTTCCATTCAAATGAGAAAAATGATATGCACATACATGAGCACAGTGATTGTGGGGCAAGTTTACACATTTAACATTTTCTTTGTTGGAAAAATATTAGAAGAGACGATGTAGTAGGAATTTATGCTGACGTTTAGCTCTTCCAAAAACAACTTGTTGAGATAATGAGTTGTCTCATCATTCAAATAATATTTTTATCATACAATACTTGCAAATGTGGGAGAAAGGCATTGCTTGAAGAATAAGCAAGAACGAGTTTGTTCGAGGTAGTGGGAAATTGTGATATTCTAGAAAAATAAATGAAATCTTTGAAAAATAGAAAATTTTGTTTCTAGCGAAGAATGGAAAGATCAAAAATGCTATTCCCGGAAAAGTCCTAATAGATTATGAGTCATGATAAGTCATATGATACTCGGAGCAGTTGAAGAGGAGGTGATTGGAATAGGAAAGGATGCTTGAATGAGAAAATAAGAAAGACTTATTAAGTAGAGTGAAGAGAGGAGGAAATTAAGAGGAAGAGAGAAAGCAGATGAAAATGAAAAAAAAGGTTTACAATTAGATAGATGGTGATATGAAGAAGATAAAAAATAAGTAATATAAGTAGTAAATAATTAGTAAGTAAGTAAAATAAGTAAGTAATAATGAAGTAAATTTAAATAATAAAACGTCGATTGTCATGGTGATGACGATTTATTAATGGATGATGAAGGAAAAATAGTAACAAATGGGGAGAAATCGAGAGCAAGGAGAATGAATAAGAGGAAATTGAAGTAGTGATGAGAAGAATAAGGAATGATAGGGAGGAAGAAAACAACGTTTACAAAAAAGAGGAAAGAATTGTACAGGAATGAGGAGTGCAGAGGGCTTTGGACAGGGATAAAGTTTTTAAATTGCCTGTCATAAGCTGGGCTGTCAAATCTCAATTGACAATTCAGAAATTCTTCTCTGTCTCTTCCCAATTCTCCCTTCCCATCCCTTCTTTTCTCTTTTTTTGCACAAAATAGAAGTAATGGAACCGGTGCGGTATCCCAGTATAACACCTCAGCTGTCACCAAGCATGGTCACCTTTCAATGCGCTATCAATTCGATTTTTCCTCATTTTTCTCCATTTTTCCTCCTCTTTTTCCGCTGTCAAGCCCATTCTGTCAAAGAACGACCTATCAACTGCATGCTCATTTCGAGTTTATTCTTGATTGTACCTTCGGCGTGGAAAGTTCAAAGTTTGATTGGCGAAATTATTCTGCGGTGAGAAAAATTATTATTCTTCCGTGATCAGGTAATAGGGAAAAGTTGGAGATGATTCGTAAAGCTTGAGATTAAAATTAAACTTTGATTTGCGATTGATTACAAGATCATGTAACGTGGAGAATGTATTCTCCAATGTATTCTCTGTAAAGGAAGATGTGTAAATAATACATCACTCAATTTATTCTACAACCTATTAAATACGGTAGACTGGTCCCCCTGTTTGAACAACGTTAGAGGTGAAAATGCATTTAATGCATTCCATTCCCTATTTTATCGTTGTTTTACAGAATGCTTCCCACTAAAGAAGTTCAAAGCTACAGTAACAAACTCTAATGCATACTGGTTGACAGATGGAATCAGGATTTCGTGTAGTAGGAAGAGAGAGCTTTGTATAGAGGCTAGAACTGATAGAGATCCCACATTTTTACACTTCTTTGCTACTTATAAGAAGATCCTGGAAAGAGTGATATTGCTGGCCAAACAGAAAGCTAATGAAAAGCTCATTGCACAGTCTAGTAATGTTAATAGAGGAGCTTGGACTGTTGTCAATAAAGAATTGGGTCTGTCAAATTCTAATGAGCAAAGGATTGAATTGTCCAATGGTGATGAAGTTATCTCTAATCCGATAAAAGTAGCATCTTTTCTCAATGATTACTTTTTGGAGTGTGATAGTGAAGAGTCGAGCACTAATAGGTCAAATAGTAGGCAGCAATATCTTGAGAAAATTGGCAGGCAATACGGTTTTTTCAGATTCAGAGTCGTTAGTGAGAGTGAAGTGAAAAGAGCTGTATTAGATTTAAAGAATACTGGCTCGTGTGGATGGGATGAGATTTCTTCCAAGGTGGTTAAGAAAGTATGTCCTATTATACTGCAGCCTCTAACCTATATTATAAATCTGTGAGGGAGGGTGTGTTCCCACAGAAGCTGAAATTTGCAGTCATCAAGCCTATTAATAATACTAAAATACTAATATACCTATGCATCCATAACAAGGAAAGTAGGAAAAATGTAAAAAACTATCGTCCCATTGCACTGTTGACATCTTTTTCCAAAATTTTTGAAAAGGTAGTATTTCAGCAGATGTCTGCTTACTTGAAGGATGAGAACATTCTCTATAGTGGGCAATATGGTTTTAGAAGGGGTGCATCGACTAAGTCTGCTACTTTTGATGTTGTGACAGATTTGTTGGATGCTCTGGATGGGTCACGGAGGGCTATTGGAGTCTTCTGTGACTTATCTAGAGCATTTGGTTGAGATGGTTGACCACAGTCTCCTCTTAGATAAGTTGAGGTTTTATGGATTTGGTGGTTGTGCGGTGACTTTTTTCAAATCCTACCTTGAGGAAAGATACCAAGCTGTAAAGAATGATTGTGAGGGCTCTCAGGTATTTTCTTCATGGCGGAAAAATGGGCGAGGAGTTCCTCAGGGATCCATACTTGGACCTACATTATTTAATATCTTTATCAATGACTTGCCCTACAATGTGGATGGTAAATTGGTATTATATGCTGATGACACAACAATCTTGGTTAGAGGTAACAATAATCAGGAAGTTGTAGAGAAAGCTAGGATTGCTGTGCAGCAGATCAACAGGTGGTTCAATGATAATTCACTAAAGTTAAATATTAGTAAAACCAACGTTGTAAAGTTTTTTGCAAGAGGGAATGATAATGAACCACTGGTTATGGAATGGGATTATCCTACCTCTGACATGACAAAATTTTTAGGGGTGAAACTTCAGGCAAACTTAAAGTGGGATAGCCATGTGGAGAAGCTCCAAAAAAGACTGTATGCCCTGAGAACTGTTAAGAAAAAATTCTAATATTAAGACAGCTCTAAAGGTGTATCATGGGTATTTCCTAGCATTGATTAGATTCAGTATTCTCTTTTGGGGGTCAGGAAGAAACCATCTAAACACATGCTTCAAAATGCAAAAGAAAGCACTTCGGGTTCTTGAGGGGGTGAGTTCTTCTTCCTCTTGTAAACCTATATTCAAGAGACTCCAGCTTCTTTCGGCTCCAGCTATATATTTTCTGGAAGTGGTGTCGTTTGTGTTCAAAAATCCCGAAATTTTCAATGTTGACCGCATTAATCAGCATGCATACAGAACTCGAGGCAGGCCTGTTCCAACTCCCTATTCATCGACTCTCTCTTCTTGAGAAGGGACCATATTACTCGGGATTAAAGCTTTACAATTGTGTTCCAGAGAAGATTAGGATGTGTAGTAGCTTTAAAGTCTTTTCATTGAAGATAACCAAGACATTGGTAAAGGCATGTCCCTATACCATAGAAGAATGCTGTAACGCATTCTCAGGATTTCGATCCTGAATTTTGACATGTTGCATGCCACTTGAGCCTTTCTCAAAATTTGTGGCTTTACGCAACTAAATGAAAATAATAATGCTAATAATAATAATGATAATATTCAATGAGAAATTCCATCATTGTCGTTTTGAACTTCCTCGACTGCTGAAATTCAAAGTTTGAACGGTTTAATTACTCCTATAATCAAATGAAAATGACAATACCTAAACAATTTCATCGAGTAGGATAAATAGTTACAGTTACAGAAGTTTCAATAAGCTAAAAAAAACACGAGAAAATATCAAAATATGAATAAGCTATTTGAAATTTAATATCAACAGAGTATTAAAGCAATTATTGGAAAAATTTTATCAGAGTAGCTGTTATGAATATAAATTAATTCTGAGTACAATAAAATCCTTAAACAAGGCCTATGTCAGTGATAGTAACTCGTGATGAAGAATCTATCTTTTCCCATATATGATTCTCATATAATAATTCTTTTGTAGTTTTGGAGATGGTCATCGTGTATTTGCAGATGTATTCCTATACTTGATAATTGAAATTAAATAGTCTATTCTCATCTTTAAATTTCTACAAGAACAAAAAATTATTGTTTTGAATAAAACAACAATACAAGAAAAATTATACAATTCCGACCACCAAATTATTCTAGGATCGCAATTGTAATCACTCCTGACCTACTCGTATTCTATTAACCTAGATCAGGAAGGAATACAACCCTTGAACTGTGCCTCAAGCAATTCATTGGTACTTTGAACAGGTACATTCAATCTATATACAATTCAGGTAAATTGCAATACATGCAATAATTGACATTTGATTGGAAACTGTCCTATCTGGTTGATCAGGAGCAACTCTACTAATTCGAATCAATTAACAGTATCTATTGAAATCCTCGTGAAACTTGAACAGGTTGTGCAGTGTGAGACATATTAAATCTGGAACAATCAACATTGAGCTTATAAGTATCATGGCATGTCCTATTACAAATAGTTCCTGATCATATGAGCTACCTACCCTGCTAGACAGTTTAATAGTACATTTTCAAATGTTTTTTTTTTCAACTCTGATGGCGTTTCAAATATGTCTCATTTAAGTGATGTAACCTACGAAAAGTGTGGAGAATCGATTGTCTCTTCTTATCCGATAAACATCATCCAGGCATTGATAGCAATGGCTATCAATACTTCTAACTTATTGACAACATCAGCTGTTGGAGCACAATAAGAGAAATGAAACCGCTCAACTATTCAGCAATAGTTGATAGTATGCTTTGATACAGTCTCTCTAGTTATTCATCACGACGAAGAACTGTCATTAAAAATTCTATGATTGATTTCGAATAAAAAGTTGAATTATGATTCATCAATTGACATGGTGTAATTCAAAGGATTATTCAAAGTAGAAGGGGATTAATCCTTTCATAATTCGAAGGATTTTCATTGACAATCATTGAGGTGACGCCCGTAGAGGAAAAGGTTTTTGTGAATGAGAACGATACAGTATTCAAGTCGGATAACAACAGCGAAAGTGTAGCCTAATGTCGCCAAATTGTATGCTCTTAATTGGGTAGAATTGCGGTAATACATAATGCTTATGGATATTTTTCTCAGGGCTACTTATCATACTTTTCAATAAATGTAGATCTCAGTAGTTTCTCAATAATGGAGTATTTTTAAGTTTCAACTACAGTACTTTCTTTGGTTTACTTCAAAAAGTGTAGTTAAAAAAAATTATTTTATAATTTAAAAAAAGTACTGAGATCCACTTTTATTGGAAATTTACTTTAAAAAGTGTAGTTGGAAAAAGTTATTTTATAATTTAAAAAAGTACTGAGATCTACTTTTATTGAAAAGAATGCTATAACACAGGCTATAGCACAGTTCGATGGGAAAATATTAATGTTCTTCAAAGCATGTCCCAACTATTCGTTAGGATGCAATTTGTTACAGGCTCCCAGTAGGGTGAAATCTTTGATGAACAGTGAAATCCAGGCCAATCTCCATATGTGTTGATCATTGATTAGCGGTTGATTGTCGATTAATTTGTTGAGTGGATGCTGAATGATGAAGATGAGTGAAATTGAAATGGGCCTCCCATTAGATCAAAGCCGTGGTTCCCGTATGTGAGTGATATTTGTCTCATCAGTATTCAAATTGTTGAGGCCATTACTTGCACCAGACCTGGAAATCTCGACTGCTCGCTTGTAATCACGTTTCCTGATCTTCTCTCATATAATATAAGTCTCATATTATATGGGACTCAATTGTAAATCACTCAATTGTAATCTCCTCTCACATGAATGATGTGAGTGCTCGAATCTGTGCTGCATTTAAGTGATCTTGTAGACCACCACAATTGGTAGGTTCTGTTGGAATGGTCTCTTGAAGCCCACACAGATTAGAGTAGGCCCTAATTTTGCATTTCCTTGCCTCTTCAGCGGGCTTAATTTGCCTGCTGCCGCCGTTCAGCATGGCTTTGTCAGACGATCTGCTAATGATTTATCTCAGTAATGATGATGGTGAGAATAGGAGAGGAGGAATAAAGGAGAAGAAAGATTGCGAAAAGGAGATTGAAAGCACAAAAACAGGAGAGAAAGAGAGTTGAATAGGAAGAGGATGGAAGTATGAAAGAATGGTGATTAGAGTAGAGTATGTGATAATGAATATGAATGTTATTTGAATGGGAACTGAAGATAATGGGAAAGAAAAAGAAAAGGAAATGAGTAACGGATAAGAATGAAGACGAACATTGAAAAGGAGGGTTTGCTAGGATAGATGAGGTGACAAACTGGTGATAGATGAGGATGATGATGATGATCAAAATAAAAACAGCTGTGATGGCTACTATAGTGAGTTTGTTTCAAATTGCTAAAATTTTCTAAATTGAATCCAAAATATTGAAATCCATTGGAATATTTATCTTGTTTATTTCTGGAACTTAAAAATGGACTTTTATCGAAATTCAAAATTGTTTGTGAAGAAGTATCATTGGAAGTGAGAAATTTTAATATTGAGTTTGATGATTTATTATAACCTTGTTTTGAACTGTTGTAAAAATTGGTAGAGGAGCAGTTTTGGGCATCTGCCTGTTGCACTCACCTATATGTATAATTATTATTGAATAAATAAATAATAAAATAAATAATAAATAAAATGATGAGGGTTGTGAACATGAGGTATGAGAATGAGAGAGAAAAATACAGGAAATATGGAAGGAGAAGGAAGATGAAATGGAGGAGAGAATGAACAATTCAGAAGAAGGAGTATGGGAAGTAGATGTTTAAAATAAAATATAATATATGAAGATAGAAAGGAAATGGATGAAAAACCCGTAGAAGATGACGAAAACAAAGATGCAGCAGAAGAATAATTGAGAAAACATGAATGATTCAATGAATGAAGAAGAAAATGGAACAAATATGAGAAAAAATAATCAGAGTTAAACAAATTCTCTCAAATAGAATATAAATGGAGGAGGAGAGTTTTAAGGTGGGGAAGAGTAGGAACGAGATAAATAGAAGAATCAGGAAGAGATAAGTCTATTGAGAGAAAATGTTTTTTCCAGATGAACTCTTTTATTATTAGAGTGAAATGGAGAAGTAGAATTTTGAAGATGTTGGTGAAAAAAGTGTGAAATGTCATGAGAACTATGTTGGAGAATTAAACAAATCTACGAGAAGGACCAAAACTAAAACATGGTTTAATAATTTTATATAAGAAGTACAAATACAATCGAAAACAGGTGAGAATTCATTTATTTATTCTGTGATGTAGATATTCCATGATATTCTATTGGGTGAGAGAACTAAAGTTTTTCAAAACTGTCTTTCTCAATTATACAGAGAAAAAATATTATATCACCGCAAAGACCATCTAGCTTGACCCAAAATGTACCATTGATAAGAAAAGCATGTTTCCCTCAAAGAATTCAGCATTATTATTCATCAGTTGGACGAAATCTTCATTGACTTTCCAATATCTTATAGAATGCGATTCATCCTCCATCAACTGCTTCTTCTTGTGAATCACCATGAAATCTTATTATCACTTCAGAAATGCAGTATAGTCTGTCCAAGCAAAGAAGACATTCTGGCAAGATGGGAAAATGACTCCTGCTCGGTAATATTGATTCAAAGGTTTTGTTATTAAATTGTAGATCAGATTATTTTCTGACCAAATTTATAAATTTTAACCAATATTGACCGATCTGGATTAATTTTCACATCTTGATAGAATGTCTTCTTTTCAGGGACAGACTATAGTAGAGATATCATATCCAACAACTTAGTTGATACTATACAAGCTATAAGACTCACATATTCAGCATGAAGTGCCTACATCAAACTACAACAGCACAAACAGGCAATATAGAACATGCAATAAAGCGCCTATTTTGTGTGCAGGGCCTCTTGAATGCACGCCCGAGCCAGTTATACACCAATAACAGTAGAACGCAGGTTGTTCTCCCTATAAAATGAAAAGATATCACTGTACTGCCGTCAGTCGTCATTTTTTATTTTTTCTGTACAACAAGAAGTAGTGTGTTTTCCTCATAAACGACAAAAACAATATTCCCACTGGTATTCACTTCTTATCCCTTTCAACTCATTCGTTCAATGGTAAGAAGAAATGGGAGAATCCAAAAAAAGTATTGAAAACACATTTCCATGATGATGAAAGATGTACATGGGGAAATTTGCGAAAACGTATTGGAACAATATTGTTTTTACTATGATGTACGAACTTTCCATTCCATCATTCCATCTTTGTTGCTTGTTTATGATTAACCTATTCTGCATAGAGACGAAATAGTAAGAAAGAAGTAGAGAGATAATGGAAGAATAATTTATAGAAACAGTGATATTTTGAATGTGCAACCAATTTGTTTGTTCACTACAGTGAAAAACATCTCGATTTTTCGTTTTCATCAATAATTTTCTCAATTTGTAATTTTTCTATTTAGGTGATACAAGCAATACTGTTCCTCCTTTCATTCTGTGATTTTTGTATTTTTCTTGATTCTCGAGTACCCATAGAAATGATAGAAGCAGTACATTGTTCTCTCCGATTCATATTCTTGGGGTATTTGACGTTTACCTAATAAAATTTTTGTAAAATGAGATATATTGGGTCGATTTTCCCTCAATAGTTTTGAACTATAATTTCCTTTATTCTTGCATGCTAATAATTTTATTTCACTAATTCAATTCATCGTGTTCCGTATTCTATTTCACTGAGAGAAAATGAACTGTTTTCCTATTTCTTCTGTTACGGTTCTCATTTCTCCATGCACTTGTTTTTCTGCTCTCATAATAACAAAAAATGGAACTTCTCTCTCATGTCTGATTCTCTATTTTGTCTGCAATAGATCAGAAGTAAGAAAACGTTGTACATTGAATCATAATTCAATATTTGCTCAATATCAATGGTGTTTGTTTTGAACACGATTTTGGTCGCTTGCGCTAGATAATGGGAACGACTAAAAATGCTGAATGAATATTGCTAGAAAACATTTTTTTTCTCTAGTATACTCGAACTTGAAATGGAATGGTACAATTGTGGAACATTGAACTGAATATCGTAGTGAGAATTCAAATACGGTACTGAAGAAATACAATAAACAATAAGAATATTTCCTTGAAAAAAAATTCGAGTATGAATCCAATAATTATTTACTATCAGGCTTGACAAGGTTCAAGCTACATAGGCTTTGTAACTTTCAAGAAGAGCAGAAGTTGTTTCGTCTGCTACTTCTGCGCTCTAACAGCTGATATTGTCAATCGGAGTTGTCATTTAGCCATGTCTAGATGATGTTTTTGATATCTTTTAAGAGGCAATAGAAGCTCTACATCAGCCGTTAGTTGGTAAAATACATGAACTAGGAAACCGCCTAACTCTTTGGCAACAGCTTAACTATACTTGATACCGTGTATGGCATAATACTGTAAGTTTATTGTACTTTTTGTGAATAAATAAATGAATTACTAATGAGATCCAGTGCAGAATTTAGATTGTAAACCCCTGCAAATGCAACAGATAATCCGAAAAATAAATCACAGAGGAGAAACAATAGTGGTACCAACGTAAAATAGTAGCAACACCCTCATTATTGTAACAAAGGCAGCTATATTTTACAGCTAAGCTGGCGATAACTATTCTAATCCGGTGACATAGTTCACGGAAAGCGCATGAGAGCGCGCTACTGACCTAGTTGCTGACCAATTCGGGAAATAATTAGGTGGAATCTATAGATGTTTTTTTTGCATTGGACAGAGTGTTTCTGGAGAATTCTGTCAACCTGATCAGGCTTATTCCTTACACCAGAATGTCGAAAACCAAAACATTGGAGATACTCTCATAAATTTGATAATTAACGATGTAAAAATTGCAAAAAATGTTATTTTCATCACATTCAAAAACTTATCTTTTTTCAGGACCTACATGGCTACATGGAAGTACCAGAATGATAATGTCCTTTGTAAAATAAAAAGTTTGTAACTGGGTTTGCTATTAAGATGATGGTAAATTTTGCTACTGACTGAATTTTTCAACTCCAATAAGATATTACTAGTTTTTACATTACAAAATAGTATTTTGAATACAATTTGTAGAGCTAGTTTCGTTGAAGAAACAGTGATACCTTATAATGATTCGGTTCAACCTATTTCTAACTGGCTTCTTGTAATTTCAAAGAATAAAGAATGTTTCGAGCATTTTTAATGTGAAACTGGGTTGAATTGGAATTGGAAATTACTATGTTCAGATTCTCAAGTTCAACATACCTTTAGTACAAGGCATAGCATAGCTTCAAGAGGGAGGTATTGTGTCTCGGTGATAGTAACGTATATAACTGGAAAAATACTCTCTTTTCAGGCAAATTTAATTTTTCAGAACATATTATTATCCAATTCTCATTGGGTTTGTGTTAGAAAAAGTAGACCACAAATTAAATTGACTCCAAACACTTTGTAAAGAGAATATACCATGTACTGGGAAGGAGCAATGTGCTGATTCACCATTGCAATGTATTCAATCAAATTTAACAAACATTCTACAGAATGGTAAGCAAACGCTTCATAGTAGATTGGGAGTTGAAGGGATTATATCCTGCAGATTCTCATCGAGGACAATACCTAGGATTATTCTCAGGGAATTGAGGGTCAGTATTATGGAATAATGCTCTGAAAACATAAACAAAGAGGGCATTAATAACAGCCATCAACACTGCTATTTTAGCGGCTAAGTAAATAACAAGATTTAAGGAACGTATTCTACAAAATTATATCAGTGCACGTCACAATATGATATCATAAAGCTGAGGAAAATATATTATATACAGTATAGAATTGAGTATCATATGAATATCATGATAACTAACATTTGAGAGGGTTGTGGTATCACATCATATATTATTGTACTAGCTCTCTTATCGACATAGAGCTGGTTCACTTGCACTTTTAGTTCTCATCTATATTTTTGTGTTTATTTTCAAGGTAGATACACACCAGGATTTGACTTGAACAAGAATAGTGTTGAAAAAGTTACCAAGGAAAGCTGTGAAAGCTGTGAAATTAACTAATATTTTAAACGCTGATTTCTTAAATATGTGCCTTGCATGTGGAAGGTAGCAGAGGTAATAATGATTCCAAAACCTGGTAAAGAACTTCACATCTCAGAGGTTTCAACCTATACCAATAAATATTAATAACCAGATTGTGCCATATGCCAATGATGCCAAGTACCTAGGTATGACCTTAGATGCAAAGCTTCGCTGGAAGGTCCATGTCAAGAAAAAGAGAGAAGAGCTGGGAATAAAATAGAAGAGACTCTGTTGGCTGATTGGAAGGAACTCCACCCTTCCAATTCCAAACAAAGTAAATCTGTACAAACAGATCCTGAAGCCAGTGTGGACGTATGGTATACAACTTTCCGGGTGTACCAAAGACAGTAACATCAAAGTCATATAATGCTTTTAAAATAAGGTGCTGAGAAACATTATTGGTGCTCCTTGGTACGTCAGAAACAGCGTTCTTCATAGAGACCTGCAAGTCGACCTGGTATCCACCGAAATCCAGAGGCATGCTGAGAAACACGAGGCCCGACTCCATCAACACAACAACATCGAGGAAATCCAGCTGCTGATGAATGAAGGATTGGTGAGTAGGCTGAAAAGGAAGAAGCCATTTGAACTGGTCTATTGCTGATTCAAGTGTCTTGTGTCCAGTTAAAAGCAGAGCAGTGGGAATGAGTGAAACCCACCTTTGTAGTACAGTCAATAATGTACTAAGAATGCTAAAATGTGAATAAGAGACCCTAAGGAGGGTTCTCTCATAAAGTGATAAGTAGTAGTAGTTTAGGCAAGAAAAAGCTGCCTGACTAGAGTCTAGACTAAAGACTCATTAGTCACAAGACTAGATAGCAATCTATCGTTAAATAAAGAAATAAAAAAGGTAGATACACGTTGTTCTCTTTTCTTCCTCATCTACGCTTTCTTATCCTCGCTCTCATCTGCTCTCCTTCTTTCACTTTTCTCATTTTGTTTCTTATCTTGTTCGTCTTGATTTTTATTCTTTTTCTCTCTTCCTTTTACTCGTTCACTTCCTTATTCTTTCTACAGTTTTCTGTATCTTTCTCATAGTTTCTCTCCTCTATTCTCTTCCATCTATCTCTCTCATATGCTCTGCGCAGTCTGTTTGTAATGTTATCGGCTATAGCCTACCTGTGCTAACACACTCGGCTTTGAATTCAATTAACAGTTATCCATTGTTTGCATCAGCTCTAAACCACTGCTGTGCCGAGAATATGAGAATCGCTCTTCATTCATAATCTTCTTCAGATTAGTTTCGTTGCTATTCTTCATTCGACTACTTCTCTTAGAATTCAGCGCTCTCTGTTCATTTTCCTAATTTTTCTCCAGTGATTCCTATTTCACTCGTACTATTATCCAGTTTCTCAACCGTTCGTTTTTCTGTCTAGAGTTTGTTCGTTTGTTTAGAGCAATTATAATTGTAGCCGAAAGTTGAGACAGTTTCGTCATTTCTTTGTGCGATCAAACAGCTGATGTGTCTGTGAATAGTCTGTGTAACTGTACTGGATCAACTTACTGTAAAATAGAACTACGAATATACTCCAGTCAGCTGATACAATTAGTAGCTGGTTGAGTTACTCCTGTTCCACACACCAAGATTTTTGGACATCGAGTTTCTGTCAGTCCTTATGGAATTCACTATATTGAATGAATCTATGAAAAAATGAATATTATATGCGCAGAGACACATCATGATTGATGAGTTCTGTTCAATCGAGTGTAATTCATAAGGACGGCCAAAAACTAGGCGCCCAAAAATCGTAATGTGGAACAGGGCTCACTTATCAGTAATTGGAACTTACAACGAAACGACGCCTTAATTTTTGATACCAGGTCTACTTTATGAAGTTGAAAGTTCTACGAATTGGGAAGTAGGCGGCATAAAACTTTCCAATCTTGGAAATACTGAAAACCGACAAAAATAAAAAAATAAACAATTTAAGAAAATTTCGATTTTTAGAAATGTCACTTCAATAGGATTCTTAGCAACTATTATCTTATTTTTCCTATACAGAACAGTTAACAGTCCTTCCATGGAAAAATTTCAAATACCCCACTTTAACTGTACACTTTTCTACGAATGTTTGAGTTGGATAATCAATTCCAGGTACTTGCTGAACAGAGAATAGTTGTCGCAAACAGCCAACAACGAAAGCCAAAAATATTTCTGAATAGACTTCAGTGAGTTGTTTGCCATGAAAAATATTGGGCCAATTTGAATGTAAAAGAGGAATCAAATCGTCTACCCGTAAAACGGATTTTATTTGCAAATTACAACTGATGTTTACATAATAATAGCGATGCTTAACACCAGATTGATCTGTAATAAAAAACATTCCGTCAAAAGTCTGTAATAGCCAGCAGGGGGCTCTGAACAACCAATGCAAAATCTTGTTATTACCCATTCCATAATTTCGTTCTTTCCCATTCCAAAATTTTGTTAAATCCCACTCCTCATGAACAAACAGAATGAACAAGTTGATCACTCTCCGTTTCAAATTATTCACAATTTAGTGTCCGGTCGGATTTGGAAAATAGTTGAATGTTTATCGGGAATTTCACGCATCAATTGTCTGCTGTGTGTAACGATCAGCCCTTTGTTCGACTATTAGTGTGAAAGGACTGAATTCTGTCAGCCGTAAAATTCTCTCTTGAAATTTCGATCTTTTTTGCTGGGCCGCACGTATGCAGTCAAACAGAATGATAGTGAGCTTTATTTGCGTTTTTGTGGCTGAGGTGGAATGAATAGTTTGTAATTAGATATTGATTGATAGAAGCATGGGAGTAATCTAGCTATTTTTCACCATTTAATAGGCTATCAAAACCAATGTCCAATGAACTAGTTCAAAAATAGTTTGGCATAGGAAGCCATGAATTATTTTATGACATGACATGATTATTTCGTGTTCATTTTTCTTGTTCGTTTCAGCTTGAGAAAAACCGTGATGACGTTATGGGATCTAAATCAAATCACCGTATTGATTAATTCAGATAATCAAATTGAATTGTTGTAGTAGGCTCTCACTAATTATCGCAGTTATTGATCAAATAAGCAATTTAAAAATTATCAACATATTTCAGACCACAATCATATTTCATTTTATTGAAGAGGTAAAGTACGAAAAGAGACAGGAAATTACTTGAATGAGGTTTCTGAGTATGATTGCAGGTGGTATAAACAATAATGAAGAAAAGTGTATGGAAAAGACGGAGAAAAGACAAGTAAGCTGAAAAGGGTAGGAGCGTGGTGGGTTGAAAAAACGCATGAAGTGTGCACGAGAGGGCTTACAATTTATCACACTAGGAAAAACACCTATTTCCACTTTTTTCACCTCCCCCTTCATCTTTCCAACTGTCTCTCTCCAACCTTTCCTGATTCACTTTTTGTTTCCTCTTACTGCGTCAAAATTGTTCTTTTACCAAATTTTGTTTTACTTCCAGTCGTTCATCACTCTTGATCCCTTCACCTCTGACTTTTGAGGAAAGAAATGAAAATTTTTATCTTGATTCAATCTCGACTTAAGTACTCGAATCAATTCTGTACATATATGAACATTCTGTACTAATAGTAAATACGCTGTACTCTAATATAGACGGAATTAATTACTTCACATTTTATAAAATTAGAGATTATTATTTTCATTTTATTAAGGGTAGAAGCTTTTTCTGTAGCTGTATCATCTCTTTACATGCAGAATGAGCTGAATACTGTAATAAAATACGATTCTCATGTTGTATTTGAAGAGTATTTCCAAAAATACTGATGCCATATGCCAATGATGCCAAGTACCTAGGTATGACCTTAGATGCAAAGCTTCGCTGGAAGGTCCATGTCAAGAAAAAGAGAGAAGAGCTGGGAATAAAATAGAAGAGACTCTGTTGGCTGATTGGAAGGAACTCCACCCTTCCAATTCCAAACAAAGTAAATCTGTACAAACAGATCCTGAAGCCAGTGTGGACGTATGGTATACAACTTTCCGGGTGTACCAAAGACAGTAACATCAAAGTCATATAATGCTTTTAAAATAAGGTGCTGAGAAACATTATTGGTGCTCCTTGGTACGTCAGAAACAGCGTTCTTCATAGAGACCTGCAAGTCGACCTGGTATCCACCGAAATCCAGAGGCATGCTGAGAAACACAAGGCCCGACTCCATCAACACAACAACATCGAGGAAATCCAGCTGCTGATGAATGAAGGATTGGTGAGTAGGCTGAAAAGGAAGAAGCCATTTGAACTGGTCTATTGCTGATTCAAGTGTCTTGTGTCCAGTTAAAAGCAGAGCAGTGGGAATGAGTGAAACCCACCTTTGTAGTACAGTCAATAATGTACTAAGAATGCTAAAATGTGAATAAGAGACCCTAAGGAGGGTTCTCTCATAAAGTGATAAGTAGTAGTAGTTTAGGCAAGAAAAAAGCTGCCTGACTAGAGTCTAGACTAAAGACTCATTAGTCACAAGACTAGATAGCAATCTATCGTTAAATAAAGAAATAAAAAAGGTAGATACACGTTGTTCTCTTTTCTTCCTCATCTACGCTTTCTTATCCTCGCTCTCATCTGCTCTCCTTCTTTCACTTTTCTCATTTTGTTTCTTATCTTGTTCGTCTTGATTTTTATTCTTTTTCTCTCTTCCTTTTACTCGTTCACTTCCTTATTCTTTCTACAGTTTTCTGTATCTTTCTCATAGTTTCTCTCCTCTATTCTCTTCCATCTATCTCTCTCATATGCTCTGCGCAGTCTGTTTGTAATGTTATCGGCTATAGCCTACCTGTGCTAACACACTCGGCTTTGAATTCAATTAACAGTTATCCATTGTTTGCATCAGCTCTAAACCACTGCTGTGCCGAGAATATGAGAATCGCTCTTCATTCATAATCTTCTTCAGATTAGTTTCGTTGCTATTCTTCATTCGACTACTTCTCTTAGAATTCAGCGCTCTCTGTTCATTTTCCTAATTTTTCTCCAGTGATTCCTATTTCACTCGTACTATTATCCAGTTTCTCAACCGTTCGTTTTTCTGTCTAGAGTTTGTTCGTTTGTTTAGAGCAATTATAATTGTAGCCGAAAGTTGAGACAGTTTCGTCATTTCTTTGTGCGTTCAAACAGCTGATGTGTCTGTGAATAGTCTGTGTAACTGTACTGGATCAACTTACTGTAAAATAGAACTACGAATATACTCCAGTCAGCTGATACAATTAGTAGCTGGTTGAGTTACTCCTGTTCCACACACCAAGATTTTTGGACATCGAGTTTCTGTCAGTCCTTATGGAATTCACTATATTGAATGAATCTATGAAAAAATGAATATTATATGCGCAGAGACACATCATGATTGATGAGTTCTGTTCAATCGAGTGTAATTCATAAGGACGGCCAAAAACTAGGCGCCCAAAAATCGTAATGTGGAACAGGGCTCACTTATCAGTAATTGGAACTTACAACGAAACGACGCCTTAATTTTTGATACCAGGTCTACTTTATGAAGTTGAAAGTTCTACGAATTGGGAAGTAGGCGGCATAAAACTTTCCAATCTTGGAAATACTGAAAACCGACAAAAATAAAAAAATAAACAATTTAAGAAAATTTCGATTTTTAGAAATGTCACTTCAATAGGATTCTTAGCAACTATTATCTTATTTTTCCTATACAGAACAGTTAACAGTCCTTCCATGGAAAAATTTCAAATACCCCACTTTAACTGTACACTTTTCTACGAATGTTTGAGTTGGATAATCAATTCCAGGTACTTGCTGAACAGAGAATAGTTGTCGCAAACAGCCAACAACGAAAGCCAAAAATATTTCTGAATAGACTTCAGTGAGTTGTTTGCCATGAAAAATATTGGGCCAATTTGAATGTAAAAGAGGAATCAAATCGTCTACCCGTAAAACGGATTTTATTTGCAAATTACAACTGATGTTTACATAATAATAGCGATGCTTAACACCAGATTGATCTGTAATAAAAAACATTCCGTCAAAAGTCTGTAATAGCCAGCAGGGGGCTCTGAACAACCAATGCAAAATCTTGTTATTACCCATTCCATAATTTCGTTCTTTCCCATTCCAAAATTTTGTTAAATCCCACTCCTCATGAACAAACAGAATGAACAAGTTGATCACTCTCCGTTTCAAATTATTCACAATTTAGTGTCCGGTCGGATTTGGAAAATAGTTGAATGTTTATCGGGAATTTCACGCATCAATTGTCTGCTGTGTGTAACGATCAGCCCTTTGTTCGACTATTAGTGTGAAAGGACTGAATTCTGTCAGCCGTAAAATTCTCTCTTGAAATTTCGATCTTTTTTGCTGGGCCGCACGTATGCAGTCAAACAGAATGATAGTGAGCTTTATTTGCGTTTTTGTGGCTGAGGTGGAATGAATAGTTTGTAATTAGATATTGATTGATAGAAGCATGGGAGTAATCTAGCTATTTTTCACCATTTAATAGGCTATCAAAACCAATGTCCAATGAACTAGTTCAAAAATAGTTTGGCATAGGAAGCCATGAATTATTTTATGACATGACATGATTATTTCGTGTTCATTTTTCTTGTTCGTTTCAGCTTGAGAAAAAACGTGATGACGTTATGGGATCTAAATCAAATCACCGTATTGATTAATTCAGATAATCAAATTGAATTGTTGTAGTAGGCTCTCACTAATTATCGCAGTTATTGATCGAATAAGCAATTTAAAAATTATCAACATATTTCAGACCACAATCATATTTCATTTTATTGAAGAGGTAAAGTACGAAAAGAGACAGGAAATTACTTGAATGAGGTTTCTGAGTATGATTGCAGGTGGTATAAACAATAATGAAGAAAAGTGTATGGAAAAGACGGAGAAAAGACAAGTAAGCTGAAAAGGGTAGGAGCGTGGTGGGTTGAAAAAACGCATGAAGTGTGCACGAGAGGGCTTACAATTTATCACACTAGGAAAAACCCCTATTTCCACTTTTTTCACCTCCCCCTTCATCTTTCCAACTGTCTCTCTCCAACCTTTCCTGATTCACTTTTTGTTTCCTCTTACTGCGTCAAAATTGTTCTTTTACCAAATTTTGTTTTACTTCCAGTCGTTCATCACTCTTGATCCCTTCACCTCTGACTTTTGAGGAAAGAAATGAAAATTTTTATCTTGATTCAATCTCGACTTAAGTACTCGAATTAATTCTGTACATATATGAACATTCTGTACTAATAGTAAATACGCTGTACTCTAATATAGACGGAATTAATTACTTCACATTTTATAAAATTAGAGATTATTATTTTCATTTTATTAAGGGTAGAAGCTTTTTCTGTAGCTGTATCATCTCTTTACATGCAGAATGAGCTGAATACTGTAATAAAATACGATTCTCATGTTGTATTTGAAGAGTATTTCCAAAAATACTGATGCAATTCGGGTTGAGAGTTGAATATTTTCTGATTTTGTCGATTATACCTGTTTATGTAATATTTGAGATGATTCGAGCAAATGAAATCTATTATGTTTCCTCCTTTAAAGCAATAAATTATAGATTATTCAATCATGATGTAATTATAATAGAATAATAATGGTCAGCCTATACCATCGAATGCAGTTGAAGGGTTGTGGAATTTTTGAATCGAGGAATATTTTGATAACAATTCCGAGACCCGATGAATTAATGAAAAGATTCAATATTTTTCGATTGTTCAAGACTTTATTATCTCCAGCAGAAGAGAAAAAGATCAAACAACTGAGACTGGAGATGAAGGAGAACAAAAAGAGTTCATCCAAACTTTAACGCGCTAATTGTAAAAGTTTTCTACCGCGCTGTAAAGATATTGGTGTTGGGATGAGATATGACACGATGTTGAAGGATGGGGCAAAAATAAGGGTACTCCGCCACCTCACTTCACCTGGAAAAGAGGCACCCACCATTACATGCCATCGTTTTCTTAAGTTCACTCTATTCTGAAATTATTCTGTTTCTTCTACTTCTCTTGAGACTTCTTCATCTTCTTATTTTCCTTCCTCTTCTTCTTTCAGCCTACTTTTCCTTATTTTTCTTCTTATTCTCTCTTCATTTCTTCTCTAATTCCCCTCTTCTTCTCCATCTCCTTCTTCTTCTTCTTCTTCTTCTTCTTCTTCTTCTTCTTCTTCTTCTTCTTCTTCTTCTTCTTCTTCTTCTTCTTCTTCTTCTTCTTCTTCTTCTTCTTCTTCTTCTTCTTCTTCTTCTTCTTCTTCTTCTTCTTCTTCTTCTTCTCCTTCCTCTTCTTCTTTTTCTTCTTAGCCATCATAAATTATTAGGCCACTATCAATTAAATTCTGATAATCAAGCACACCTGTCCGCCTCTAGCTATCTTAATGGATTTTCTTCGCAAGAAGTTTTGCTGAAGGATACGGAGAAGAAGAAGAAGGCGATAGAGAAGGAAGATATGAAGAAGTAGGAGGAAAGGGAGGAAAGGTTCATGCGAATATTCCTTAATCTCTTTGCCAAACTCACAATTTGTTTATTATGTCATAGGAGACATAAAGTCTCCTATGATAGAGAAACATGTGCCTATTGTTGAAAGTTACAAGACTTATTCCTTGGTGATAACTGTTTCATCATTATTATGTGCTCTGTTTTAATTTGAAATTCATTAATGATTTAAATATAAATCAACACATAAGAATGTTACAGCATTTGGAATCAATCACATTGAAGGATTCTATAAGAAAACTAGATTCATTGATCATAAAAATGATATTATGACGACGCAGTCAACGAAATTCCTATACAGCAGTATCAAATGATACCATTCCACGACGTATGAATTATAATAGATTTTGGAAAATACTTTCTCTTGTAAGTTCGTATTCTTATGGATTCCCAACATTCTATTCTCTTTCAAACCATCGTCATATTCCTTGATCATTAGATAGCCTAATGTTTCTTACTAGTTCATTCTTATTTCTCTCTAAATCTTCTCCATTTTTTTTCAGTTCATTCTCATCTCTACCTTTCTTCCATCACATTCCATTACATTCCACTTCCTTCTCTTTTTACCTTTTTATTTAATTGCCTTCTTTATCACTCTTTCAGGCCGGGCTGGGGCCGTTTTCCCGTCGTGCCGGGGTGTCTTCTTGGTTTGGACGGGCTGTATAGTAGAGTGAATTTGAAACTGGTAACCAACCGGTGTGCCTAGACCCTTCATAGGCTGAGCCAGACATACATACATACATACATCACTATTTTTATTCATCCGCATTCTTCATTTCTGTCTTTATCCTGGGTTTTCAACACTGGATCTTTCGTGTATACTCCCTCACACATGAATATAATTTAGGTATAGGCTTCAAATACTCAGACAGGCTGGTTGAAGTATGAACAAGGACACAGATAGGAATGTAATGAGGTGATGGAGGGGATATGGTGTCTGCCGCAAAAGAAAATACTCTTTCTAAGTGAAGAACGGCCTTTTGTGAGTTGCCTAAGCTACAAGAGAGAAAACAAAAGCTGTATTTATGTGGTGTGGAGGAGAGAATGGGGCCTTGAAAGGAGAAGGAAAGGAAAGAAAAGGAGTAGGTTCAGGAAGAGAATAGGTAACAGGAGAAAAGAGAGTTGATAAGAACAAGAAAAGGTATGGAAAGATGTGAGAGTAAACGTTTGATGGATAAGATGGCAATGAAGGAGTAGAATAGGTACGAAACGGAGAGAAAGTGTGGAAATTATATGAAGAAGGAGTGGAATAGAGGAAAATATCGAAATAGAGCAGAAGAGAAAGAAGAGGAACAGCAGAGGGGGAGAGCGTAGATAATCATCGATAAGAGAGAATATGGAGAAAGAGGATGGAAAGTACTAGTGGTGGAAGCAGAAAAATATAATACAGGAAAAATGGAAGTTATAGAAAAGGGAAAAGGGAGAAAATCGTGAAAGAGGAAAGAATGATGATACATTCCCATGTATAACATGCTTGGAAAATAGAGCTATAATGGATGAAAATAAAGAAGAAAATTAAGATCTAAGGAAAGAAATAGCCTAAGCGAAGGATTGAGAAGACAAAGCCTAGTGGAGTTGATATTTAGCTGTTGTGTGTGGTGGTGTGGGTTGTCTGGATTAATTGGCTTCTTTTGTCTGGTGTCGCTTTTTTGTTTTTTTCTCTCGTCTTCTGTTCTTTTCTCTTGTTTTCAGCTTGCTTTTGTACAGAGAACGGACGTCCGGTTCACATTCATGCAACATTAATAACCTTTCCTCCGGTAAAAGTGGGCCAAATGCCTGCAGGCAGTGTGAGGTGTGAGCTTGTTAACTGGCTGAAATTATAACTGCGCGAATTTGCATTTTTACAGGTAGCTCGGGGCAAAGCGATCTTTGTCGGCGAAAAATGACAATAACTTCCATGGGCTGAAAGGATTCTATGGAGAACAGAGAATATCTCACTTTCTGGTCTAAGGGGTCAATGTTGAGATTTCAGTTATTCATGGAAGGAACAGAAGTGAGTCAGGGGTTGATGATGTCCATGAAATAATAATATCATAATATTGGAATATATTAACATATATTATGAATATTATATCATAAATATTTAGAAAAAAGGGTACTTTGATTTCAATTATTCAAAGTTTTATAATTATTGAATGAATCAAACCGAAATCTTTAGTGGGACATTTATAATGGAGCTGTGATGCCTAGAGCAGCGCAGCTAGAGGCGGGCAGCTCGAGCTGCTGCTTGGAAATGCAACCTCGTGAAATTATGCAGTTCTTCCAAGCAAAAGAGAAATTTATGTCCACTAATGTGGAGGAATATTGATTTCCAAATAGGAAAAGAGCATGTGTACGATGATAATGAGCCGATGAAGATGCTTGAAAGGAAAAGAAAATTGTCAGAGTGAGTAGAAAATATAGTGGGAGGAGTGGTATCTATCTATCCATCTTCTCATGGATAGCTCCTTAGTTGAGGTATCAGTTTCTCACTATGTTTCTACCACACGCTATCATCTCATATCGGG
This sequence comes from Sogatella furcifera, assembly GCA_017141385.1. Lineage (NCBI taxonomy): Eukaryota > Metazoa > Arthropoda > Insecta > Hemiptera > Delphacidae > Sogatella > Sogatella furcifera. Next base: position 38,685,272 of record CM029550.1, read on the forward strand.
GAGGAGATCACCTGTCACAAACTTTAATCTCAACACACGAAAAGTCAGAAAACCGATAATCATTTCCAACTCATGCCACTTGCAGCTTGCTATTTGCTCTTGCCACTTGCCATTTTCTACTTGCCTTTTGCTACCAACTCCTATGTATGCATCCAACTACATGCCTCTAACCTCCACTTCCAACCTATGCCTCTAATCACTAGTCATTTGCCACTTGCCTCTGCCAAAACTGGGGCATGTCAGCCAGGATCGTATCTCATTCATAAAGCATGAATCTGTCGATTTGATGGTAATGGGAGAGCGTATTATATTCCTAGGTTGGAAATAAGGAGGTTCCAGGTGGTGGAATAGAGACGAATAAAGGTGTTGGAGCGTGGATAGAGTATCATACAAGGAGATCAAGCATTTATATATAGGCTACTGTGTACTTCGCATAATTGAAGTCCTACATGATGAGGAAAGTGAATATCATGTCAGAAACAGGGTAATTGGCTTCTCACTGATATTGATTCAACCCAAATGATTCATCATCGTAAATTTGAAACAAGGTTTGAATTGCAGAATTGCACTTCCGTACTAGCAGTCTATTGAAATTCAGACTAGCATAATGAGCTCTAGAATCCCATCTTGGAAATTTATTGAGGTTTCAGTTGGAAAAAACTATTTCTTAATTACCTTTGACGCATTTCTCTACATTCATCTCATAACAGAAAATAGAATTAGAATTGAATTGAATTATCCGACTACAGCGAATTTCAAATGAACATTGGAGTATATCCATAATTTATTGCACTACAAACAGTACACATTATCCAACCATCAAAGTTTTTCGATTAATTCCGCAAAAGAAAACCAGCAGCTTATTTGTCGTAACGGTCGTAAAAACGTCGACAAACAGCATCAGAAAGCAGAAAAATAGAGAAAGACGACTTAAAAAAAAATAGGATGGCTGCCTCGATCCTATGTAATAAATATAAGAGAGGGACAGTTTTAAGTGGGTTGAAAAGAGAAGAATAAAGTGAGAGAGAATAAAAACAAGGAGAATCTTTGCGGGGGAGAAATGAGCAGAAGGTACAGAGGAAGCTTGAAGAGAAAAAAAGATAAGTAAGATGTGAGAAAAGAGAAAGTGCTCGTGAAAGAGACGGAAGAAAGGTCAATGGAGCGAGAGAAAATGTTGTTTTTCAATAAACGATAGAAATATATTTCTTGAAATGCACTCGTGATAAAATAACCGAGGCCAGCTAAGTGAGAGGGAGTGGAACGTTTTTCATCTATATGGTCGGTTACTGCCAAAATCCTCTGCTTTTTTTGTTTTTGCCAGTCGCAGATAAGTAGTAAGTTCAAGTTTTATCATCTATGTTGTTCTAGGAATCGATGCTAGGGTTTGTAGCCTATCATGTTCGCTAGAGAAAATAATACCGTATGATAAGAGAAACGGATCATTCCAACTTCAAAACAGCGGACTCATTTTAAGTGATTGGAAAGGAGCCATTACTCATTCAATCCAAAATTAACATTCCCATCGCTCACAGAAATGATTCTATGAGGTGAAAAAACGGAATAATATCTTCAATAATTCTCATAACTATGTCAAAGAGCTATTTCTTATCATTGGGAAAGAAAGGTAATGAAGCAAATCCATAATATTATTATTCATCAATGCTACAGGAGCGAAGAATCAATTGAATGGGAGTCGTTCAAAAGTAAAACGTTTGTTGGAGTAATTTCCACTTTTAAAATATTTGACAGCTATGCAACACTCTCTCCTATTAGATGTCCAATGTGAGTCACATTAATGTGGAATAGATTTTCTTATCTTGCATGTCTGTTGCTCAGCTACGAACAAATTGAGCTCGGAGATCCTAGAATCGACCGCCTCATTCAAGTTGGAGAAAAATTAAAACAACTGACAATAAGTATCACATTCAAGTATCAGATTCAATACATGATTCGGTAAGTAGACATCCGAATAGTTTTATATACAATATGAAACTATACTCATATACTGAATATCACCAGGAATAGTACATTGGACATAACTCGATATACTAGAAACATACTAGGAATAATTATTAACACTCTCAATAAACGTTGAATCAATAGCATATTGTCAATATCTACTTACAGTTGAGATCAAGTGTGATAGCGCTAGAAATGGGAGCGACCAGGTTGTTATTGGACGCCTGACATGTGAAAACGGCGTTGAGATGCTTGCGAGTCAGCTTGTCCAAGTGGAGCACATTCTTGACTCGACGGTCTGAGATTGATTCCCACGAGTCGTCCAAGAGTGCGTTCTCCTGCCACCAGGAGACTCGCGGTGGAGGCCGACCTGGAATCAATCATTTCATTTATTTGCGTTTTGGAAATTGTTTCAATTTTCAAGTAGGCCTATAGTCTGTAAAGTAAAGAAGACCCTCTGACAAGATGGGAAAATGATTCAAGCTCGGTCAATATTTGCTCAAAAATCATCAATTCAAACTCAAATTGTAGGAACAATTTGATCGATTATTAAGACCACATTTATAATTATTGAACAAATATTAACAAATCTGGAGTCATTTTCCCATCTTGCCAGCGGAACTTCTTTCCTTGGGCGGACTATATCAGTGTTTAATTTTGTCGTTACTGATTGGCGTTGATTATTGATGTTGACTATAGGTGTTAATCATAGATGGTAGTTGTTTGTTATGGGTATAGGTGTTATCAGGGGTTGAAGAATAAAACTTCAATGTTTTTGAACACTATAATGTTCTATTATTAGAGCTCCAAAAGGAGCATAATCTCCTCAAGTGTAGACATTTTCTAGGGTAGGAATTATCGGTTATTGACCACATGCCAATATTATTCACATGTGAATTTGTTAAGAGAAATCGATTAATTGGAATATTGTAATTGATATTGATGTGAAAAGAAACAAAAATGAGTTATGATCATACTTGGTGGAAGTTAACCTCAAGGTTATTAAAAATAAGGTTACTCTAAACTGTCTGATATTGGTAAAAATGGAAAAAATTCGCTCCGGCAGCTGGCGGTCGGAAAGAGTGCATTTCAAATGCAATTCTATGATGGCTCAAATCATATGACTTATAATGAGCTATTCAGGGTATGAATTCAAAGGCGCCGTTTTCGAAAAACACAATTTTTGGCATTGTGTTATTTGCCATTTTCTCTGCCATTTTTTATTGGATTTTTTTCGTTGATGGCTCAAATTGTAGGGAATAATAAGGGTATTATACCCACCAATTTTCAAAACGATCACGTTATTGGTCGATTTGTAGTGATTTTTCAAAATTTTCATCCCCTAATTTCACCCCCTACCCTTGGACCAATTTGGCTGGTTAACGAACTTGACCGAGATATTAACACTAATGATTTTTGTGCAAAATTTGGTCGCTCTCCGACAAGCCCTTCGGGAATTATCGTGTTAACAAGAAACTGTACATATATAAATATATATATATATTTTATATATATACATATATATATATATATATAGAGATATATGAATTTGAACGGACATCAGATTCGTGTTCTAGGGGCTCGGAAACGTGTAAAAAATATATCACATCATAAATTTTTGATTGTCAGGGCAATACCAATAGTGCATTTTTTCAAATGAAATGCACTAATAAAAGATGTGGGCAACACTCTATTCCATGTAAGCTTATAATTAACCGGAATAATGATGTAAATCAGTTCAAAGTTCTCAGAATACCATGCGCTAATCTTTTCAGAAAAATATTATTCATATGTTTTCATTCTGTTTACGATTCTCGAAAGGTTCGATAACATTTTTTGTCTCTTCATTTAATTTCGATTTATATCAACACTTCACAGTCACTCTACAAGATTCTAATATTCTAGTGAATTTATTAGAAACTATTCTATCGACTTGGAAACATCAACTTCCAATAACTTTTCTATTCAAATTATTCTCTCTCAATAATATCATTGATTATTTGACTTGTGTAAAAGGAAAATCAGTATTCATTGAGCACGTGAAAAAACAGAAGTTATTAAATTTTCAAACAAACAAACGTGATACCGTGTCTGAGTTCAGGATTATAGTTCAATAGGAATGATGAGTGATTTATGTACTCCCTCGAAATTCGGGCATGTTTTTGGAGCCAACGTGTTGAATGTATCGTTTTTTTGGAATTCGTATCTCATGATGGAAAATGTAAATTTCTGATGTAATCCCATCACCAATATGATGAACTGAAGTAACGGTGGCTGTCGTTGAAGCCTAAAATATCAACGATTTGTTTTTGTTCAGAGTTGAAACTTGTTAATTGGGGTTTTTCAAGTTCAAATATTGTTCAACTAGAATGTTTTCGACACGATACAATAATATTAAAAAGTACCTTGATCAAACTTTGTATTTCATTGAAATTTGTTTTAAAGTTATTTGCACAACGAAAATTTACAGTTTCACTGTTCTATCATTGACAGGTATAATGTAAAGATATTCCACTCTGATTTACTCTGAAATATTCCACTCTAATAATAGGTTTTTTTCACACATTTCTAGGGATAAATATAGGTAGTCTAGTGATAATTCATATTATCCACTCAAATATTGTACGGAAAGACAATTTAGTCGGATATTATAAAAGTATAATATCAAATATAAAACCATGCTTATGAAAAACTTGACATTCATCTCATCCAAATATATCGGGAATGATATTAAAATGAATCGAAAATTGAAAAAATATTTTTTTTAAATTTTTGTTTGTAACCAATCAGAGCTTAAATCTTAGCTATAAAATTAACGAAACGGTTCAGGAGTACAGTTGAACCGTTGACAGTTATTTCGTTGAAATTACTTCTCAACTTGACACCATCCCTGATGACAGGTGTGAATGATAAACTGAAATAAAGGATTGGAGATTAAAAATGCATGAGCTATTGTGTATTTCTCTTGTTTTGGATTTTGTTGTGATTCTCACCTCCAGTCGCAATGCAGGCTATTTCCACAGCGCTTCCCTCGTTATAGGGTCCGAGTTTCTCTCGCTGAATGTTGGCTCCTCTCTCATCAAGAATGTTCAGTCTTTCGGGAGGAACTGCAACAGAGAATGGAAAATGAATCAAACAAATTTTGTTATTCATAATATTGTAGGCTTAGTCTGTCCTAGCAAACACATTATGGCAAGATAGTGAAAATACTTCAGGTCGGTCAATATTGGTTGAAAATTAATAAAATTGTTCTTGAATTTTAGTGAAGAATGTTTATACAATAATTTGAGACCAAATTCTTAATAATTTTTGAACCAAGATCGACTAAGTCATTTTCCTATCTTGCCAGAATGTTCTTTGCTTGAACATATCATATTTCTGAATGTAGGAACTATTCTTGGGGCCATGAATATTATTGTTGGAAGCTTATTCAATGTCTGTATTCAACATAAGTTTAAATTGACATAAAATAAATTTTCATGTCAATGTTATGGAATGCGTTTCTTGAATACATTCCAACGCTGAAAAGTGAATAAATCACAATTATCATCGAATATTTGTGTAGTTGTGAAGGTACAAAATTGGTAGAGAATCCCAAAGTGCAAAAGGCAAAGGCAATATAGGGAAGATTTCCACACTGGGTAGTAATCCATTTACCATTACAATAACCTTAAGCATTGAAACACGAAGTATACCGTCATAAATTATGCATCTTTAAATCAACAGATTGATATCCACCGCAGTTCCAATTGATCAAAAATCTGTACCAAAACGATACAATTCATTAGAGGTCGAATAGAGCAAACAGAAACCCCCTCTCGTCTAACAAAGCCAACTGTGGTGGGTTTCACGTGCATTTCCCCTTCTGCCTCTCCTGACCTATTCCCCCCTCAACCTTACATCAAGAGCGCTTGGTTCGGGTCGCACAAACAGTATTGCATTGCGGTCTAATGATCAGTGTACATACCAGCTATTGTACATTAATCGGTGTCTAATTAATTATTAATCAGCTGATAACTTGCCAACAACACTACCCCTTCCTCTACATATATAAATCTCTTCCCCATCACCCTTACCGTATGAGCTATTGTTCTCTGTCTATTCAACAATTCCTCTTCTTTCCTTTCCACAATTTGGGTTTCTTTGTAAATTTTTGTAATTTTTCATCTTCTATAATATTATTCAATGATTATTCACCTCTACTTCCATTTTATTTTTCCGGAACTATTCTTTCTTGACCTGGGTACTCTATCTCTCAATCAGGTTATTTTTGCTATTCTCTTGCTCTCGCTGTTCTGACCTTCGGCCCTTCCTCATTTTATAACCTCATCCTCATCATGTCCGTTTCTCAACCAAAAAACTCTCTCTCACTCACCTCATACCTCATTTTTTACCTCTCATGGATTTTTCTAAATTTTTCTCCCACTTACCTCATACCTCATTTGGTACCTCCCCTGTTTTTTTTCTAAACTCTTTGTGTTTTGTCACTGTACTTCATTACCGACAGTTACTCATACTCCTTATTCTTCTCTCTGTATTTCTCATCATCTACTTCCTATTCTTCATCACTCTTCTTTCTCAACCTTTTCTTCTTCCTCCGTACAACTTCTCAACTCCTCAAATCCTATTTATCAATCATTCTCCCCCTATAAATCCTAATTCTGATGCTTTTACTCTCTATTCTTATACTTATATGAGGATACGTCTTCCTTATACTCTATACTTCACGACTCCTTTGTCCTCACATCATGTTCATAACTGATTATCTCTCCTATCCATCCCTTCTTATCCACTTCTTTTCCTCCTCACACATCCATCATATCCTGTCTTCTATCTCAGTACTCCACTAATTTCCATGTTCCTCCTCACATTCTGTTAATCAAATCTCTTACTTCTCCATCACCCTACCTTCCCCTTTCTATTTTATCCCTTCCCCTTTATATAATATCCCTATAACTATCCTTGAAAATCCACAATTTTCTTCTTTTTTCTCTCACTCTTTTGCTGATCTCCATAATAATCATCGCTCGCATTCTATTCATTGCTCTTTGTATTTTCCTACCTCAAACTGTGCTACCTTTTTGTTCTCTTTCAGCCCATTCCTCAACACCACTCCTCACACATCTACTATTATTCTGCTCTTTCTCTTAATTCTCCCTAGACTTTCACTCTCTCCTTACATCCACTTCATTACTCTTTCTCCTCCCTTTCCATATCTCAACCCGTCCCCCCTCTCACTCCTATTCTCTCCCGTTTCACAACCAATCCATCTTGGCTGTCTATGCTATAGTAGCTCGCTTTGTAGCGTTCAAATGTCTCATATGAGGCTTAATATGTGTCGTGTTTGCGTTCTAGTCTCGACTGCTGTCTCATAACTTATTCATTTTCCTTTTGCGCATGTGTGTTCCATCTCCCCCGAGTGTCACTATATGACACACCCAGCACATATGCATCATTTTGCACATGACCAAGTTTAACAACAATTGAAATGATGTTTATAATTGTTGGTGTCTATTAGGATTAACATTGAGGATCAGGATATGACTACAATCTATTATTTCAATTGAGGTTATAATAACGATCAATGATATGATTATAATAACGATAATGAATCTGGTTGAGGGTTGCGTATGATCAAGAAAGATGTGTCTCTAATATTTGAGGCTTAAAATGCCGTAAATTAGAATAGAATAGAATTAATTTCATCACGTTTCACAACATAGTCCTAATCGAGCATAGGATAGTAGTTTGTGAAATGTTAAATTATACAAAATATGTAAAGAGTCTCTATATAGGTAGCCTCAGCTAGAATAGAATATACAGGGTAGCCTACTCTGCAGCGAATGTAGTCGATCATTACTGTATAGTATGTAGTATGTAGTATGTAGAGTTTTTTAATTTTTTTTGTTCCGAACGCTCCAAAAAATTAACAAATTCATTGAAAAATGACAAACAAAATACCGTGGGCTACTATTCCTTCTCAACTATTTCCTATTCTTACTTAAGACAAAATAAATAGCTTTTTTGCATGTTTGAGCGTGTAAGTATAGAGTAGCTATTTCAGTCATGATAAGCCATAACCACAAAACTAGTCAGCATCGACAGATCTTAGCATTGGCAATGCGTATTAATGCATGTGTGTCAGTTATGTTTTCTGTCGGGAGTGTGTCGAAACGTTGCTAATGTTTGTCATCAAAAGAGTAGCCACCCTGCATGGGATTGTTTACATTTTCTCAAGTCATTGTTAATGAGGTATAATAGACGTAACTCCATCATCGGTTCAACTGGATATTTACGGTTATGAATAGTGAGTTTATGAAATCAAGTTTCAGTGAACTAGTATGTTCTGCTGTTCCTGGTTCAAATGAACATTGTGATGAAGTATGAGGACCTCACAATTCATATTGCCTCTTATGTGAGTTCTCATTCTTGTGTTATCAATTGAAAAACAAAATTTTTCATTTTGCACTACTACATTGATCATAATAATTGATGATATTGGAATAGCTAGGGCAGAAAATATCATCACAATCGTGATTTTGAGTGTGTTTTCAAATAAATAAATAGAAATCATGATCACAATATTATTCAATTCAATCGGCAAATTAATATTTTTTATCAGCCATTGTCTCAACTACTCTATTAGAAAAGTCGAACCTCCCATTAAAATCGTTGCTTTCATCTGAAGTTAACCTTATAAGATAATATTATTTTATCTTATTCCGTGGAAACATCATGAATGTCAATGTTGTTTTCAATATCGTTATGAAAGATTGAACTTTCTGCTCAACAGAAAAAAGCCTCTAAAAAACTGAAATTCTCTGTAAAACCTTGAAATTTTGGAAATATCACCAGTGTTACCCAAGCTTATTTCGTCTTCAAGCTGTGTAATTAGAAGAGATTCTGCAATTCTTCATAAAGCTGGATTGTGACTCTTGTCTCAAGACAACGGCAATAACAGAATACTTCAGGTTGTGACTCGTCTACACCAGTGATGATGCCTGTCTTTACATAGGCCACTCATATTGGCCGCTCCGAGATCTCAATTTACGTAATTGGAACTAATTTCAGCTCCTTTGCTACCAAATTCTGAGCACGGAGACACATTCATTAAGTCTCACTCTCTCATTCTCACTCTCTCTCTCTCTTCAATCTCCATTTTGTCTTTCTCTTTCTCCCTCGATCTATTCGTCTCCTCTCCCTATCTCTAAAGTTTTCTCTGAACTCCACATTTTGTGTCCTGGTCCTGGAGGAATTATTGTGATGCGGGTCGGGAGAGTGTTGGGTGTACAAGGATGAAATGATTATGAGAAAAAGTGAGTAAGTTGTTAGATAAAATTAAACTTTATTATAAAAATAGAAGCTTAGACGATGTGGAGGAAATAGAATAATTGTAGAGGAGCATATCTGACTTGAAGTAGAGGGTTAATTAGGCCTAATGGAGTTATGATAGAGAGAAGAATGGTTGATTTATGAAAAATGTAGGCTGGATCATACTAGAAAGAAAAAAAGAGGATTATCAGAATAAAGCAGATAAAAGTATTTTAAAATATTGCTAGAAGTTTTCTAGCCTGTAGGACTAAATAGAAGTTTTCAATAGGCTTGCTCATTCAAATCAAAAAATTACTTGTCAAACGTCATCTGTCCTGGAGTTTATATTCATTCTATCATCTTATTACTTTGTATTCTCCACAATTGTTGAGCGAACATAAGTGAGCTCTAGATTCAAGACGGCGATTTTGCATTTCTCTTTGTTTGCTTGTTCCGCATTTACGACAAAACGCTGCGATAGATTCTGATTAAATTTGACAGGAATGTACCTCGCGTCGATGTAAGTTTTTTTGGAATATTGCATTCTAAGGATAATATGAAAGGGAAAGGAACTACCTACATACTAAAATATTACTATGTACATTTATACTTCTGAGAACTCATGATACTTCACCAGCTGTTGAGTTTATTATCAATTGCATGCAATGCCAATGACACATTATGCAATTAATGAAACTCAACATAACTAAGTATTCCCTTCTATTCATGAATAATATCGCATCCATGGGTGACTCCGTGAGGCCTACTGTACATAGAACTACTAGTAATCTCAAATTAATTGACAGATTTTTGACAATGAATAGTGACATAGAGGTCTAGAATGTTGAGTTGGAATATTAAAAACAGGTCCAAACTAACAACTGCACTAAATCATTAAATAATTACTCATATAATTTGCCAAATCTATTCAAAATCGGATGTGGGCAAAGCCAAAGAAGAAGAATGAGATTCACATTATAATTAAAAAGTCAAAATACTCTTCCAGTATCCAACAGAGGTTACTTGAAAAGTTTTGACACCGCTTGTCTCAGCGAAAGCTTCATTACAATACTCATTATCCTTCTCTCTCTTCTTCATCATCCACTCTCCCCTCTTCATCACCATCATCATCATCATCATCATCATCATCATCATCATCATCATCATCATCATCATCATCATCATCATCATCTTCTTCTTCTTCTTCTTCTTCTTCTTCTTCTTCTTTTTCTCCTCTCTCACCTCTGAAGATCAGGAAGGTTTCTACACTTCCTTTTCTCTCATCATCGTGGTCCTCTTCATTCTCTTCTCCGACCCATCTTCTTGATCACTGTCTTCTCTGAATTCCAATTGCTGACAGTGAATATCCTTCCTCATCTTGTCAAGATCACTAAGCCACTCTGACGTAGCTCAGTTCTGACTGATCCAGCAATTATCACCAATTGTATCAACGCTCATTGTCTTCTATCCTTTCTGTGTTCTCGGTTCCATTCGAGTGACAAGCGTGAAATCACCAGAATTCTCCTCAGCACTATCTTATATGTTCCCATCTCACTTCTTCCTCTCTTCAACTTGCTACATTCTGGGTGATAATATAATTGAAATTAAGATGACAAAATTTAAAAAGTGAAAAAGGCTATGAAATTTCACTTGAAAACAATGAAAATAAGGGATCAACACTATGAGTCACTTTCAATTAGTCATCGCTTGTAAATTTGACGGTTCATTTGTTCTTCAACTGGACTAATGATAATTCCTCCTCTACCCAATACCAGCTTGCATTTTCTACTCCCTTCATCCAAAGAGGATCCTAAGAATGGCCATTGGTCCTTTTTCAAGACATGTGACCTGGACATCAGGGAAGTGAAATAGAATGACAACCTTTTTTCAAGCAGTGAATATTATCAACTTTACATTAATATGTATTATTAGTTAGTATGGAACTATGAATAATTGTGAATTGAATGGCAGAATCATTCAAATAAACCAAGAAATCAATGCTTTTATTGGTTCAGATGCCAGCTAAAGTCAAATAATTACCATTACGTTACTTATTAAACATTAAAATGGTGAAACGTTGTACCTAACAGTTGGGTTACAGTTAGGTAAAATTAGTTACTAATTTTTAGTGTTGATAGATTATAGCTGCTGCTACCCATCGTGGATTCCAATAAAAATTATCCTTCATGAGCCAAGTTCAAAGTGTAAAGTGACACAAACCAACAAAATCTAAAAAAATGTAAAATTGGAAAATTTTCTATTCCAGATTCTATTTATTATTTCTTGATCCTAATTATTAAATATAGCAGTCATAATAAATGAAAAGTTTTAATTGTAGGTCATAAAACCATTACATCAACAAAATGGAATAGAATGGCACATGTATCATACTCCAATCTATCAACTCTAAATTAATAGTGTTGACTTGACTCAGAAGAGTACAATTGATTGCGGATAAACCTAGATTCTCATATTGATTCTTTATTCCAAGCTCAATATTTACAATTACATACCTATTTTACCCACATGCAATGTGGCCTGTCACTTTTAGAAAAAAAATCAGTTTGTGTGGGGGAGGACAACACACTGTACTATTCATGTACGGTACCAATGATAAATTACTGGATTTGTGCATAGAATGGATCATTATCATTTGGAAAACGAAAGTGCAATTAACACACTGGACGAGTCTGGAATTACTGATGCCTCAAATAATAAAATAAAATAATTTCTGTCACTTAGCTATGAAATGATAGTGATGAAGTGATTTAAATGTGGCTGGGGAAAATAAACTAGCTAAGTATTGCTATTCTGAAATATTAATGCTACAGTATTCAATTCCATCAGGTATAAAAATCGATAAATCATGCACATTAGATTCAAATCAATAGATTTGATCCAGGATGATAGATTGGAGTATGATGTGCCATTCTATTCCACTTTGCTGATGAAATGGTTACATGGCCTACAATTAAACATTTTTAACTATTATGACTATTATATTTGATAATTACAATCAAGATATAATGAATAGAACCTTAACTGTATTTGATTTTGAACTTTGAATGCAGTAAATCAAGTTTCAAACTTTTTAAATTTTCCAATATTACATTTTTTTTTTAGATTTTGTTGGTTTGTGTCACTTAACAATTAAAACTTGGCTCGTAAGGATGATTCTTGTTGGAATCCACGATGGGTAGCAGCAGCTTGCTTATAACCTATCAACACTAAAAATTAGTTAGTTACAATGTTTCACCATTTTAATGTTTAATAAGTAATGTAATGGTAATTATTTGACTTTAGCTGGCATCTGAACCAATAAAAGCATTGATTTCTTGGTTTATTTGAATGATTCTGCCATTCAATTCACAATTATTCATAGTTCCATACTAACTAATAATACATATTAATGTAAAGTTGATAATATTCACTGCTTGAAAAAAGGTTGTCATTCTATTTCACTTCCCTGATGTCCAGGTCACATGTCTTGAAAAAGGACCAATTGCCATTCTTAGGATCCTCTTTGGATGAAGGGAGTAGAAAATGCAAGCTGGTATTGGGTAGAGGAGGAATTATCATTAGTCCAGTTGAAGAACAAATGAACCGTCAAATTTACAAGCGATGACTAATTGAAAGTGACTCATAGTGTTGATCCCTTATTTTCATTGTTTTCAAGTGAAATTTCATAGCCTTTTTCACTTTTTAAATTTTGTCATCCTTATTTCAATTATATTATCACCCAGAATGTAGCAAGTTGAAGAGAGGAAGAAGTGAGATGGAAACATATAAGATAGTGCTGAGGAGAATTCTGGTGATTTCACGCTTGTCACTCAAATGGAACCGAGAACACAGAAAGGATAGAAGACAATGAGCGTTGATACAATTGGTGATAATTGCTGGATCAGTCAGAACTGAGCTACGTCAGAGTGGCTTAGTGATCTTGACAAGATGAGGTAGGATATTCACTGAACAAACATTTTAATGTTTAATAAGTAATGTAATGGTAATTATTTGACTTTAGCTGGCATCTGAACCAATAAAAGCATTGATTTCTTGGTTTATTTGAATGATTCTGCCATCCAATTCACAATTATTTATAGTTCCATACTAACTGATAATACATATTAATGTAAACTTGATAATACCCACTGCTTGAAAAAAGGTTGTTATTCTATTTCACTTCCCTGATGTCCAGGTCACATGTCTTGAAAAAGGACCAATTGCAAACATTTATTTGTTCCTTTCAATCAATTGTTATCAAGTTGTATTGCATGAAGCACATTAAAAAATGGCCGTTGATATGAAATTATATCACATTTTCAACTCCAAAACCCAGTTTGAAAACGTTCAAGGACTTTTGAAATTTTCCAAATTTTAACAAAATATTGATATTTTCAACCCCTTTGGAGCACCTTTCAATATCAATTTAGAGCGTTGAGATTTTTTTGGTGATAATTTGAGACCTTAAACTGAACTAAAATCCATATTTCATCACGATTCTGAGGAGTAAAATTTTCAACAAAATTTTTAAAAAAAGTTCAATTTTTGCTAAATTTTTCAAACTTTGATGCCTTTGGGGCACCTGAAGATGTTAAATCTATGAACCCAAATTTCTAGGGTCTCATTTACTCCCAATTCGGCAACTACTCCTGGGTATTCCATCACGATTATCAAAAATTCTCATTTTTCACTCCACCCTAATACCCGTGTCTGTTGAATAATTACTATCTTTTAAGCTAGTGTCATTTATACAAAACGTTATAGTTATATGTGTATTCTTGTATAGAGGTTACTTACTCTTGTTCATTATTACTTACAATATCTAATTGCAATCTAGAATCTAAGTGTGAATGTTCTGTTATTGTCTATATGAATAAAGGAATCTAATCGAACCTCATTATAATAAAATAGCTGTCGCAAAAAAGTTTCTTAGCTGATCGCATCTATTGTCTCTTTTGACTTCAATAACATCATCCAGGCATAGCCTAGATAGATGGCAGCTCTGATAGACTACGTCAACTGTAGTAGGAGCGCACAAGAAGCAGATGAAACCGCCCAACTTTTTGGCGTCAGCTTTGCCTTTCTCTTTGTATTCCATCTCCCCTGAACATGATTAATCTACAACATCTACCTATTTCTATCCATACCTATGTCTCTATCCATAAGTTTCTCTATTTATACTCATCTCTATCCATATCTATCACGATCCACTCCATCAGATCTATTCGATTCATATTCCTCCTGTCATCATATCATCCCCGTAGGACTAATGCCGTCATATCATAGCAACTCCATTACATCCATTTGGGAGCTCCATAGTTATAGTCAGCCTTCCATAGAAACCAATGATCCTGTATTAGAACTGTAGATCTCCTCTAGATGAAATGATACATATCATAATAAGATAGAAATATGAATACTAAAGGAGGTAATACAGATATAGATTACACATGGGTCGGAGGATTTACGTCTCTAATCTTATATATGAAATCATTCACTATAGATATAGATGACGCGAACACATCTCAGTATCCCTTATTAATTTCCGATCAATCATAATTACTGTCACTCCGCCTGGTGGCAGAAGTCGGAAGTCACTCATCACTTGCACTGACAACTGAAAACACTCAACTAATCTCTCTCGACTCAATGGCAAACGAGATAAGCGTCAATCATTTTATGATCAAATTATAATATCTAACTCTTCCTTGTCTTGATCTTGAAACTCACCTTTTCAACTTGATCAACCTACTCCTAACCAGTAAATATGGTTCGAGGAGGCTAAGAAGGACTGAACACTCATAACAATGTATGAGTATTATGTGTATTATTGTATTATTGTATTATTGTATTATTGTATTATTGTATTATTGTATTATTGTATTATTGTATTATTGTATTATTGTATTATTGTATTATTGTATTATTGTATTATTGTATTATTGTATTATTGTATTATTGTATTATTGTATTATTGTATTATTGTATTATTGTATTATTGTATTATTGTATTATTGTATTATTGTATTAGTGTATTATTGTAACGGCGTGTCTTCTCGCTAGCGCAAACTACAATTAATGGTTGACTACCATTAAAACACCACCTCACCTGTCTTTTTGTACTCAGAATAATTAGATTAAAAGGCAAGAAATGGCAGATGTCGAACCAATATTGTTTTGATGATGTCTTGTCTTTTCATACAATATCACGTTCACGAGTACTCAACAAGTGAACTCATAAGTCACGTGGTACGAGAAACTAGGCATTTTGAGAGTACAAGAAAATGTAAAATTCTACTATTGAAGTTCAAAAGTCGTATTCTCAGTATATTAGTGTTTCAAAAATAATTATAATTGAAATAAAAGTTATTGAAAAGAGTACTGTGATTATTATTAAAAAAAAAACAGTTTCCGTATATTTTATTTCCTTTTCTTCTCGATTGGAAAATGATTTCCGATATTTAAGAGACATTGGTAGGGGTGGAACTCGGCTTGGCTTCCATCTGCTTGCTGTCCCTACCCATAGGACAGTCATGTTTAACAAATCTTTTCTTGTGACAGCTTTGGATGGTGGAATTCATTGCCTGTTGAGTTGAAGAGCATACAGGGATGTCGTCGGTTTGGCACAATCAATAAGGACAGCTGCCAGTTTTGTTGTGATTAACTGTATTAAATAGGCTAATGAGAATTCTATATCAGTAGTAATTAAATATCAGTGTATTAATAACATATCAAAATCAGTAAACGGCACTGTTCGACACTAGCTCCTACACTTTACTTCTGGAACTTTCCAAACATATTCAACTGAAATGTATATGGTTTATCCAATGTATATATGGTTTGTGATGTATATGTAATATGTAAAATGTATATGTAATGTATATATGGTTTGTCCAAGCATTAAAGACCCTCTGGCAAGATGGGAAAATGACTCAAGCTCGGTAAATTTTGGTTCAAAAATTATCAATTTGATCTTAAATAATTGTTGGGAACAATTCAATCTACTTTTTAATACCACATTTATAGTTCATGAACAAATATTGCCAAAGCTGAAGTCATTTTCCCATCTTACCTGAGGGTCTTCTTTGCTTGGACAGACTATAGACGTTTATCATACACTGCAGGTTACTGAAGACATATTCCAATTACAGTTAACTTCGTCAGATATCAGCAGCAAAGTTCTGATACGAGTTCAAGCGAGTGATGAGCAGTGAAGCATGAGCGCTCGATTATATGTTCGTCGAACAATTCGCCGAATGTGCTCGCCCGAACATACTTGACGCAAACACTCAGGACCACACAGCGGCCAACTTTCACAACATTAGACAGTTGCAATGATAGGAACGTGATGTCATAAGTTTCCATTACGTTTCCGTTGAATTTCAAGCAACATGTGGAGTAGTGGCTACTCGCTCCATTTGTCTCTAACACAAGGATTACTTGGAAGTTGGATCGTGCTAACAATGTGATATTACTCTTCAATATACTATACCACTATGAATTCCATTGCTTAGTTGGTGGATCATCAAGTGCAATATTAAATGAGCATGAGAACTGATGTTGTGAGGACAACAACTTAAGGAAACTGCGTCTGTCTCTAGGGAATGGAGCACTTCAAAGTTTGTCTGTGTTAGCAGTATTAATATAAGCTCACTGGAGTTCTACCTGCTAATGATAGAAGAATCAAGTTACATGGAATATACCACTGCATCATGTCTGCTTAATATCCAAGATCATAATCATTTGACATACATGTTATTATTTGTTGTTATCATGCGAATACCAAATCATGGCTCCTGGTACTAGACATCATCCTGTATGTAAGCGGAGCTATAGTTTGATACTCTCAGTCATCGGTAGACTACTACAGAGACTATATGAAACAGTGAGAAGGGATACAAACTGCTAGTTTGCCAAACTTCAACGAAATTTCAACCCTGATTGATAACTCCGAGTTCTGTTCACCTCCATTCATGCAGAGCGACATAGAACAACTTATTCAACATCAAAACAACAATATTCTACTCTTGACATTGCCTCGAGCATTGGAATAATGGAAAATAAGGTGTGAATACTATTGTATGTAGTTTACCATTGTATAACAAAGCAGAATCCCAGGAGAAGCGTGTATCATTCAGTACATCATATCATGGCCAAATAAAATATTCAATAGTTGATAATATTGCCTCTAAATACCTTGGTATCTTACTGGAAAAGCTGTGTATGTTCTTTTTGTACTCATCAATAGTAGAAAAAAAATCAAGAATTTTAATCCTTTTCATCTATTTCGGTTGCATTGTCGGAATGCTTTCATGAAACTACCTTTCATCTATTCAACGTATCACAAATTTATAATACAATAATTGGAAATTAATAATAAGAATTACAGTTAAAATGACAGTGGTTAGAGTGATAGTAATAACGTACAGTCTTTCCAATAATTATGTAAATCTCTACTCACTGATTACAGTCAGGTTGACCCTGAGATTGCGCGTGGGTGATTTTTTGAAGTCGACCCGACACCGGTAGACTCCTCCATCAGTGTCCCTCACCCCCTCCAGGGTCAGCTTGGACGGCTTTTCAGCCGCCCTAAAAAAGGCGCGACCACCCAGCGCGGTCGCATCCGACCAATGACGTGCCTGCTCCTCGGTTTTGTCTCTTGCGTCAAAACTGTGCCGAAAACAGATAAAATTAATTTTTTTGAATGTATTATTAGTTTCATGGTAAGAAAATAATATCAGAATAGCCTATTATTGTGAAAAATTCTGTACTTTAGTGAATAAACTCAAGTGATTAATCATAATTATTCGAGACTGAGTGTCTTTTTGTGCGGATAAGGTATGGAGAAAATTATTACTGTACAAGAAATAATAAAAGGGAACTATGTCGATGACTCAACAGCCTATGAAGGGTTCAGGCCTACCAGGTGTTTGCCAGTTTCATATTCACTCCAATGTACAGCAGAGTGTGATCATCTTCAACCAGGATAAAGGTAATATGTACGTGAGGTTAGCACGTTGATCCTCTCAACCATAAGCTAGCTTCCATAAACAATAGAACACCTCTGAGTAAAATCCAGTTGTTAGGTTAGAGTGTAATGCTGCAACAATTATTATTTCTTCAGAAACGGGGAACGACTATCTTTACTTGCGATAAGCCAAAGGAGGGAAGTACAAGAAATAATAGCCTTTGTGAATGTAGATTTTTGAAGATGTATGGGTTATACTGGCGTCTAATTAGCAAATACTCTATTTAGGAATTTGGAGGCCCATCTTGTTTCGAATTACTTTATAAATTGAATAGGTATCATAACCTATTTCCTAGAAATTCATTGAACTGTCAAAGTCAGCTGTTGAGCAATTTCCATGGGCCTACCTAATTCCCTATTTGTTTGAACACTCGTTGAACGTTAAGCCATTGAATTATTCATTCGAACTCAATATAATAAACTGCCTCTTGAAAACTTTACTGAGAATTTAAAACACTCAGCCCATTGGATTTAAACTGTAAAAAATAGACTGACAGTACCTGTATAATTTATATAATATTATATTATTGTGAACATGCCAACTCCTGTATGTTAAGTTGTTTTTCTATTTTATTTGCGTTTCTCACTTTAATTATGTATTATATGTATTTTTGTAATATTCTTGGTGCATAGGCACACATTTAAAATCATAAATATATTATTAAATATTGTATTCAAACATATCTAGTCAGCTCTTAGAGGCTCTATATTCAATGTTGTCATACTAATTTGTAGGTTGTAAGGAAAATTAATTAACTATATTTGTTATAATTAGGTTTATTGAAACGTAGGGTAGCGTTATTACTATTATTCAAACATGAGAAAACTATAATTCACTCAATTTAACTGATTTTTCGACGTGGTTAAGACTGTTATTTCGAAGTTCCCGCTGCATACAGTCAATATTAAATCCCCTAGGCTGTGTTCGAGTCTATTTCCTGGGTCACTAGAAGGTCAGAAAGAGGAAACGACCACACTCTGCTCGGGACCATCATCACAGCGCTATGCTGAACTGACCTATTAGAATTTTGAACATGGCATTAGTCGCCTCTAATTTTCAATTTGACTTATAAACTTTTATCCAGTGTTAATTTAATAATCCCTCCTTCGAGATGGCTGATACCGACCACTGGGCAATCTAAGGGACCAGCAACCGTTTCCTTGAAGCAAGGGGCTTCACCACGCCAACATACGTCGTACACGTGAGTGAATTTATAAAAATGAATTTGCGTCGATCCTAAGTGCGAGAAAAAACCCAGAGCTCTGGTCCAAGTGCGACCGAATGCAAAAATTACTAGTGTGGGGTTTTTTCATTCATATGCTCATTAGTATTAAGAACAATTTTATTAGCATGTAGAATTCTTGTCATAAAATTCCTGAGCAAACACGCACCCACGAACTTTGAGAATCATTCACTATTTGAAATTTGTATACTACTTTATATTTGATATTATTGCATTTTCTATTAATTTTCTTCTATTATCTAGCTTACTGAAAAATCTTTTGCTCTGTAGCCTGAAATTTGGCAGGAGAATATAGTTTCCATATTTATTCAATTCTAAATTGCTTAACTCATTGTCTTCTGCACCTCTTGGCTAATTCATGAAAGGTTAAATATCTGATTTAGCGTTTCAAGGATTAATTATAGTATTTATTATAGCTTTTTGGTGATCATCACCATTAGTCAATTGAGTCAATTTTTAAGCATTTACCTGGTTACTGCCTGCATAAATTTCTACTTAACTTACTTGTTTGAGCTGGATGTGTCGGTGTACACGTCTTCTAAATTATTAATTAATTTATTAGACGTTGCGCATCCCACATCTGACTCAGTAATTTGTTCAATTATACATTGCACTACTGCAAACCATAGTACAATAGATATTGGGATTCTATACAGTTACAGCCTCTCACATCGCCGGAGCTACTATTTAAAATTATATTATTAATTGTACACTGTGCACCCCGCTGATAGAATTGGGCAATATACCACTTATAGCTCGAGTCCAACCTAGAATAGGTTCTTCGACCGGGAGTTGGTACAATAAACACCAGTGAGAGCCGTATTTATGCCTGCCAGTCATTATAGAACCAGTATATATACTGACAAGCATATATATGTTGGCTATAGCATTCCACTGAGTTGCCTAACTTTTATCTGGTGGAAGAGAGTTTCTGCACTTGTGTCTGGACACCAACTTGTGGCTGATGCCCAATCCAAGGATATTCTGAGAGTGCTGAGGAATAATCAAATCAATAGGATTCACATATCTGATAAATTTATCATTTTGAAATGTATGAATGATCTCTTTGAAAAAACATACCCTGAGAAAAAGATGTCACAAGCTTTATGGCTCACCAACGTAGGGCTTATAGTCCGATGGAGGTGACCATCACAGCCTCTGAATCATAAGGTTGTACAACCCAGATAGCACGTAAGCTTATTTCAAGCTGTAAATTTAATGGGGTTTGAATTGGAATTCACAGTTTGATCAATCTAGCTTGGTTCAGGCTGTAAGCAATCAAGCTGGAAGTTTCAAACTTGTAACAAGCTGAATTTTTCAACCTTTAATAATCAACATTTAATGATCCAGATACAGCCCAGCTTGTTTCAAGCTGTCTCTCTGGAGACAAAATCCTTTGCACTATCACGTGACTAACATATGAGCTCATTCAACTACCACGAGTAGCGCTGTGTCAACTTTCAACTTTTGAAGCATATGTTTACCAAATTTGTTTGCATCTTATTTTGATCAACCAACTTATGAATTTTCTATTACGAAAACTTTACATAATTTATAAACACGCGAAGGTAAGTGGAATACGTTTATTCCAATTGAATTTGAATTAAGTTTAATTTTAATATTGTCCAAAAGTAAATGAATTCCAAATTGGGATTTACATCTCAAATAACTTATCAACTTATACAAGTTAGATGTTAACCCTAAATTTTCTTCAGTCTATGCCTATCAATCCATCAGCTATAATGGCTACTATAATAGGCCTAGTAAGTTTATTTTAACTTTGCTTCAAAAATTTCAAATATTGATAAATGACAAAGTTGAATACTAAATTATTTCTTCTTGTTCGGTTGTAGTTAGCCTATTTATATTTTGATTTCTATATACTTTGCTCGCTATATTCCTCTCCTCTTTCTTATTAAAAATTACTGTAATATTTGAAATGTATGATCATGTACTTTATTATGATTTGTTATTCTTGTTATTTTTCTTTCAGGGTCGTTTGATTAATGTAACAAGTAATCATTGTTGTTGTGGGGGATGCGGCGGTGCTTTATGATCAATAATACTATTCAAAGAAAATAAATTAAATTTTGTTATCAAAAAATACATACAGGCATACATCATGCAGCTTTCAAATAAATGTTATGTTTAACAATGTAAAATAGGCGGACTGACAGAACAATTCATTTTTGTTTGTCAGATTTGTGAGTGGATTTGTATTTTTCTTCCAATATATATCAACATTTTGTTCACTGTATTCTCTTCCTTTTCCATAATTGGTCAATATTTTGTGTTTAATATAATATCAGCTTTTCTCCAACTGGATATATCAAGCTTGGATGATTAGACTTGATTCCAGCTTGAACTTTCAAGCTTTGAAAACAGCTTGAAACGTGGTAACTTCTTAACTTGAATTCAGCTGTATTACAGCTTGAAGACTGTACGTTCCAAGCTTAAATCCAGCTCTTGTTGATTCAACTTGATTCCAGCTTGAACTATCAAGCTTGGATCATTTAACTTAATTCCAGCTCGAGTTCTTAAGCTTGGGTCATTTAACTTGATTCCAGCTTGAACTTCCAAGCTTTGTTAACAGCTTGAAACGTGGTAACTTCTTAACTTGAATTCAGCTTTATTACAGCTTAATGGCTGTAAATTTCAAGCTTGAATCCAGTTTGTTAAATTGAAAATTCCAGCAGGAAACCAGCTTTTTGTGCTATCTAGGAATGTACATGTAACAATTGAACTGGATTGTGTAAGAACAGTATTGATAGCCAACAAAATTGAATTGAAAAGGTCATTCAAAAATGCATTTGATTTATACAGAATCTTCCATTTCGATTGTTTAGAATATGAGCCGTGAACACACATCCCTTAGTATCGACTACAGTGACTACTGGAGATCAATCTAGAGTCACTGTAGTGTAGTATGAACCACACTAGCATAGCTGATGATATGGTATGAATCTTGACTGTTATTAATAAAAATTTACTCAGGTAAGCCTAAATTACCACTTTATTGTAAACTCCATTAAACTTCACTGTGATTTAGAAAGTACCACGTGATTTAGTGGGTTGCTCGTTGGAGGAGTGATAAAGCGCTGGTCTGTTAACCAGGTGGACCCTGGTTCAAATCCCAAGCGGATAACAATTTTTGACCACAGCACACATAGATACACATAGATCACATAGATACGACCACCCCATCTTTCGGAGGAGACGATAAGCCGTCGGTCCCGACTACCTAAAAAGCAGTCGTCATCTATCATCCATTTCATTACCCACGTACAAGCCTATGAGCTCATGTGGGCTTCACTCTCATAAACAAACAAAACAAACAAACCACATTTTAGATTGATTCGTAACGATTGTTTTGTTCTGCTTGGCACAGAAATTGAAATTTTTGAAATGATGAATTGAAAATGATGAAATTCCCTATGTTTTATCGTACAAGATCAAGAAGCTAAAATACTGAGAAACTCATCTCCATACTTCCTCGACTAAGAAGGAATGATTCACAGAAGAGCAAAGCAATAAAAAAAGCGTGGCAGTGCATGAAATCAAATATAATAAGCGAGGAATTGTTGAGGCACTCACGTGTAAATGGGAAGCGCATTTCCATCCTTGTACCAGATGACGAGGTGGGGCTTGTCGCCAGAGCTCACCGACACTGGTGTGATGTCACACGGCAACTTGGCAACACCGCCTGACACGGCCACTGCATCCGAGATTATCACTGCGAAAAAGAAAGTTTGAAATTAGTGGAGTGTTATTAATAGAATTTGTACATATACAGTTACTCAATGAAGAGAAAATTACATTAAATAAATAAATAATAATTTTATTTCCTTGGAAAAAAAACAATCAAAAATGAACAAAAAAGCATACAAATGTAATGAGTACAATTTGAATTTGAATCCAGTTAGTGTATAAATAATTAAAGAATAAAGTTTTATTATTATTATTTTTTGGAAATTAACCTACTCAGCTATGGGAAACCCATGTGCTGGAGTAGGTGTAAATTTTGGGTGGGGGTGCGAATACTTTGGGTAAGTGAGCTCACATTCTGTTAGAAATATTTTCTATGTGATGTATTCCAGTTGTTATAATCCACTTTTTAACGACGGCTTTGAATTTTCTTGGGTGTTCTATCATCTTGATGTGTGCAAGAGGTAAATTGTGGATTTTTGGTGCTAGGTGGTTGTAGTGTCGTTGATATGTTGCCTTCCTAGCAACGTTTGTGATCAGAAAGTTTCTATTTCTTGTGTTATGACCGTGGTTTCTCCATTGAAAGTTTTCCGGTTTTTTGTGTAGTCTGCAAATGGTTTCCAGGGAGTAGAGCTGTCTTGCATCCATCACTCCGAACTCATTGTAGAGCTGATCTAATGCCTAGCGAGGTGGTTTCTGCTTAATGATACATTATACATAAGAAAAATGTAAATTTGAAATAAGTTGATTCTCATTGATAAAATATTATTTGTGACAGGATTTATCCGAGATTATGATTGGGATAACAATTGTGATTGTCGATAGTTTTGTACCGGGACAGATTTAGGATTATCAATGCGAGAACAAAAAATGAATTGGGATCAGTGACGTATTGTTGATTAATATAATGAAGAATACGACGATCCATTCCGCATGTGATGGTATTAAGATATATGAAAAATGTCTCAAATACGAATCAACTTGATTGTTATTATTAAAAATTGATTGGAGGAGATTGAGTAAAAGTGGTCGGAAAATTTACAAGAGGTGAGACAAAGAGGAGAGGGGACGGAAGTAGGAGAAAGAGGAAATTAAAAAAAGAAGAAGACAGTTGGACAAAGAAGAGGTGGTAGATGAAAATTATGAACAGTGTGAAGGTGAGGAGACAGTGGAAGCAGGGAAAATTCCTACTAAAGTTCATTCAACATCGATATTCGCGGTCATATTTCAAAAAGTTATTCTCAACTGAATCAATTATGAATGAGAGGCGGCTGGCTGATTTAGTGGCTAACCGTTGTAACAATGAAGAAATTAGAAGAATGTGCCACTAATTCCATTCCAAGCCAGATTGAGCTTGAAAGATTAGCAAAGTAGCCTGCCGCTTGAATTCTCAAGTCCGCGGAAATCAACTTCGCAACTTGACCGATTACGGCGAAGTTAGTTCGCGATTACTTTTCTGAACTCGGCTACCAACCAACCTAACCGGTGAATGCAGCCACTTTGGCGGACGGCTAATTTGATATTGTGGAGTGGAAGAGTGAGAGGTTCCGAGTGAGAGAGTTGAGAATAAACATTTACGAGGTAATGGAAGAATAGTAGAAAATAGAATTGTGTGGAAGATAAGGAAAGTAAAGGGTGAAACAGGCAGTCTCTACTTTGGTAGAAGAAAAGGGAAGTTGGAATGAGAAAAAGAAGGTGAGAACAAGAAAATTACAAGAAACATTGAATGTTGATAGAAAGAAGTAGTGGTTAATAAAATAAAAGAAGTTGATGGAAATAAGAGAAAAGTAGTTGATAAAAAAAGAGAAGTTGATACTTGAAGAAGTATTCAGATTGGAATATGAAAAGTATAGGAAGTATGGAACAAAGAAATGAAGGCAAGAGGGAGAGGAAGAGAGAAGAAATTATGAAAACAAGAAAATGAGAAGGAATAATGTGAAAGAGTTAGAGATATTGAACCGCAATATTTGAATATTAACTAATATAATTGAATGGTGAAGTTTGGAAATTCTTGATTGAATGTGGAAAAGAAGAAGAAGAAGAAGAAGAAGAAGAAGAAGAAGAAGAAGAAGAAGAAGAAGAAGAAGAAGAAGAAGAAGAAGAAGAAGAAGAAGAAGAAGAAGAAGAAGAAGAAGAAGAAGAAGAAGAAGAAGAAGAAGAAGAAGAAGAAGAAGAAGAAGAAGAAGAAGAAGAAGAAGAAGAAGAAGAAGAAGAAGAAGAAGAAGAAGAAGATGCACCATACACCCATTGAACGTTTTTTATTAAAAAGTTTCGGCATGAAGAAACTCAAGTGAGAAAAAAATTCAAGACATTGATGAGCCAAAGTGGGAATCAATGCTTCAAAAGGGCGTGAACAAGAAGGAAAATTAAAACAGAATAAATATAATAAAAAAGGAATAGACAACCGATTGAATTGATAATAAGAAGGAAAAAATGTTTAGTGGGAGAGGATGAAAGTTTGAGAAGAAAGAAGGATAAATAGTATTGGGAGTAGAATAAGAATGAAGAGACAAGAACAAGGAGACAAAGAAAGGAACGGGAAGGATGAGAAGGGAGAAGATAAGAAATCGAGGAGTAGTTACAGAAGGGAGATGAATGAGCATAGAGTAATAAAAGAGAAGATGAGTAAGGATAAAGAAGAGGTTGTAGAATATCTAGAGAAGAAGATGGGCGTGAGCTTCTTCATTTATTTTCACTGGAATTCTAATTCAATGAAAAGTTCCACTTATCGGCCTTAGTGGCTGTTGTTTGGGTGGGAGGTCGGTGGGGTTGCAAGCCACAGAGTTGGCAACTTGTTAACTTTTTAATTCTCTGTACCATCGACGAATAGAAAATTAGGTTGGCCAAAAATACGCACAACGTTAAGCTGGTCTCCCGAAATTTGTACAATGCACAGGATTTTTGAAAATTGTTAGCGACCATTATCGCATTTCTTATAAGATGGAAAATACAAGGCTAGGTGTTTATATTTAGGAATGAATGCTGGAATTTCTTCATCACAAGAGAATAATCATATAATGTGAATAAGAATACTTCACATTAATCATTTTCCAATACTTATTTTCTCTTAGAGTTACTGTATTTATTAAATCTTTAGAATAATTCAAATGAAAATACCCTTTTTAGCCTTTTGCACTTGAAAATGGCTCTAGAACGCTGAAACCTGTTGTGAAAAAAAAATATTTTGAAAAAGGGTACTTTGATTTAAATTATTTTGAAGTTTCTAATGAATATGTTTTGCAAATCACAGTTGAAATTTCAATGAGATAATCAGTTGAAGGTTTAAATACAACTGATATGATCATTGTAGAGAATCCATGACTGTAAGTGTTGTCTTCAAAAACATATTTTCAGACAATTATGTTATTAAGTAATTTTGTGAATCAGATTTATCAATTGAAAAAAAATTAAATTAAGTAAATTTATTGAGTAAATATAAGTAAATTGAATTTTGTAATTCAGTGAATTTAACAATGACAATCAATTTGGTGGAAACAGCATTGATTGAATTCAAGGCTATCAAATGAGCTTATCCACATACGATGAATGAACCTTATTATAAATGATCGCTAACTATTCTTCATACTCATAGATAAGTTATTAGAAGAATATCTATCTGTAGATGAAGTTGATTCAAAAAGTGATAAATAATAATATTATTCATAAATTAGTGGATAATATAATCAGAGTTTCGCTGTATCAATGCCTCAATATCGAGTGTCCTCAATTCGATTTTCATATCTATTTTCACATTTTATAGAGTTCTATACTTTGTTTCAACACTCGAGAATGTAGAAAAATATATTTTCCCTAAAGATACCTCACATGAAAACATGGAAAATTGATATCTTTCCCATTCCATCCGGAACAATCCTCCTCAATCACCCATTGGCAGTTTTCCGAGTAGCAAACATCCCACACTGGTTTGCAATGGCTTTCCGATGGCTCAGTGACGCGGTCAGCTGGTCACTGTTGGATGGGTGACCGCACATTCTATTTTCGGAGACAGTAATGGCCGGAGCACAGAGTAGCCACAGGCGTTCAAACCACAAGTTTTGCATAAACGATCACCGCGCTCTGGTTCCGTTGTGGCGGTTTTTCGAACTAACTCATCCACCTCAAACTGACGTCGATACATATTAATGAATCTCAGTTCATGCCTGAACCTACCACGTGAATGGTAATGTAGCATTTTTTTCGATTTTTGCCCCACTAACTCTAAGAACCAGTGATATGGAATACCGTATTATACAAATACCATATTCTGTTTCCGTTTCTGGTGAAATGGTAGAATAAACATCTTTTTAACACGCATCGATAACTCGAGTTTGATCTTCCATGAAGAAGAACGAATTGTGCAAACATCGGAAATTTGAATGAGAGAAATTTCAGGCCTGTGAAGATCTTATTGTCTTGAAATCGGCTATAGGCAACAATCACTGAATCCAAATCCAGTTTTTATAATGTGACTCATTTTTCATCATCAATTGAGATTTTTATTTCAATTTCTAATCGATTTTGATAATTTTTTCCCCGTTCTCATCGATATTGTTGATCCTACTTCAACCGTAATTGGCGAAGGAAACTTACAATCCACCAAAATCATCGACCTAAAATATTAGAGGATTCTAAGTATTAGAATTAGAGGATTCTAATAAAGTATTAGAGGATTCGTCTAAGATCCCTGTTATTTCAAATAATGAGTTGGTACATCTAACCCTACAATAACTTGCATTCCCAATAACCAAAAAGCGTCCTACACCATTACGCCTCTACCATAGAAATGCTCTGCAGTTATAGCCTTCTATTGTAATAATATTATTATCATTCGTCTTGTGAAAGACTATTACTCTCTAAAACCGTAGTAGCCTATATCATCAGCATTAGTGTTAAATTACAAATAGCCTCAATTGAAAAGGCAATGATAGCAATAAATACATCAGAAACTTTTTGCAGAGCATGAAAGCTCATCAATTATATTGATCAAATTCGAATATTAGCTGAGGAAATAACATTATTTTGTAATTCAGGATTGAAGATTTCATGAGATGTTAGATGTTTCAATTTCAACATGTCCGTTTCACAGAAATCAAGCCCAGTTCCATTATTCTCTAACCGAAGTCCCTTGTCAGCTGTGAGTAACAGTAGGCTATTCTATGAGACATTCAAAGTCAAGTTCAATCTACCATTTGCATCAAACCCTTGACATTATCACGGTCACTGGCAGACATGAGATTATGCAGCTACATTGTCATTAGCTTATGGCAACAAGACTGGCTCACACAGCACAAGGAGGAGAGTGAATGTCATTAAAGTTCCTGTCGTTTAATATTGGACGACATACTGCCGAACCCTTCACCTGATCTGGGGAGGAAGCTCCCTTGATAGGGACAGGAAACCCTCCTACACCGACCCACACAGATGACGTGAGCAATTTAAAGTTTACAGAAAATAGCAAAGCTTAAACGGAGTGGTAATCATTACTTGCAAGGGGTGGTAGTGACCTCTTCTACGCTAGGGGAGGGTAGACTACTTTCGCAACCTCCACTAACT
The DNA here is from genome assembly GCA_017141385.1 of Sogatella furcifera. Taxonomy (NCBI): domain Eukaryota; kingdom Metazoa; phylum Arthropoda; class Insecta; order Hemiptera; family Delphacidae; genus Sogatella; species Sogatella furcifera. The sequence continues at coordinate 38,714,072 of CM029550.1, forward strand.
TTGTAGAAGGGAGCGAGAGGATTACGTGTAATGACATTCCAGTTATATTACCAGACACAGGGTGCCCCACGCAACCAGATGAATTCTGTCATCAATCAGCCATGATAGTTAAACGCAAGGGGGCTGGAAAATATTCGGAGAAAGGGGATGTGAAATTGTCGGAGATAAAAGTGACGTCATGACCCAGGAACGAGATGGGATTAAAACGGTCACCACTTTTATAGTAAGCCGATTAGTGTTGCTATAAAACAGCTGCACTTGTTTTAAATTGCTGTGAAACGTATGACATGTTATTAAATCAGGTAGGCTATTATGGCGGATTTGAGAATTTCGCAAGCCTTCAATTTCCCAAAATGAGGAATCAGATTCAGAAATTTGTAGCTCCGAGCCAGCCTACAGCTATTGATGGAAAAAATCAAAGCTTTTCTTGAAATCTAATATTCCTTTTGAATCTCACAATAGAAATTATAATTGCTAGAGAGCCAAGTGACAATCGAACTTACTCGTATAGCGGAGCAATACGTACTGGAGCGGCGTAGCTTCAGACTATTATTAGAGGCCTTCTTGAATGCCACTTTTGCTTGTCAACTAACTATTCTATAGAAATATTTGATACTAAAATTAGGTAACCAATGCTGAATATAATTAATTTATATTGAAAATAATACGTTATTTCAAATTAATTATCTATTGATACATAATAATTCATCAATACAATTTGTGTATATACGATAGAAATACAGGTATACTATGTCAATGGCTCTTCAGCCCTTAAAGGGCTTAGGCTCTTAGAAAGAAAGCCTACACTATATGATAGAAAGCTTCTCATAATAATACTGTAGAGGGCCCCATTTTATACATTGGAGGAATAACAAATTGTAACAATTTATCTAGAGATACATGTCATAACAGCTTGGGTGGATTATTCAATTGAATGTATGAATTATACGATTTTGAAATGCATTTTATTAGATAAAACAGCAATATTCTCATAATTAATGTCAAATGTCGCATGTCTTATGCCAGTAAAATATTATTGTGTGTGATACTAGTTTGATAATTCTATTGATGGCAGATTTCCTATTTCGAGAGTGATATTATTTTGATAGCCTACATAAAAATATGATTCCCTGTTGTCAACAATGCCAATCTATAGAATACATAACTCAATAAATGAGAGTTATTGGAACGACATCATTCAATTTAAAGAATACAGCCTCGAATAATTATTATATTATGACTATTCTTGTTGTAATCAGTTCAGTACTGTCACCTATTATCGTGATAGAATTAAATCTCTAATTTTTCTGTTATTTGTTCAGATCAAATCATATTTCATTGAAAAGTTCATGTTGATACTCCATGGAATTCTCACAAAACTTTATACCCTAATCAATTGAATAGCTCATTTTGATAGTCCATGGTACATGAAACGGTCTATACTCATCAATACATGCTAATTGAAAATTTTCAATCATTGCCGAGTTCCAATTCAACAATATTTTTAATTTGAAATCATTGTCAATATTCGAGAAATGCAATTAGGTTTCGACTTTTGTAGTGTGATTGAAATAATGACACCTTAATACGGGTATGGTGAGTGGCCATGCATTGAACTGATGTTGGGGTTTGGGTTTCCCCTTCTATTTGTGGCAAAGGGTCGATCAATCAGTCTGTCAATGGCAACCGATGATTAGTTAATTAATTAGACCAATCATGGCACGCGTCAAGTTCTTCAAAATATGGCGTTTGGCAGCTATTGAAATTTCATCTCACAATCAGTGGCTCTAAATCAACAAGCTTCATTGCCAGTTTTAGACGAACATATCATTATACCAACCACGGATAGTAGAATACATTCTAGCATGTAGCATCCGTGATTCCAACTATCATATTTTTTATAATTTTCTCCCTGCTTTAAATACGGAAAACTCTATTCCCTGTATCAAGCATAATACATATAAAAAGTATTAGTATATATAATAGTATATACATATTTTAAAGTATTACATTGAGAATTAGCTAAAGCATCGAAACATCTGTGCATCGACATCTGACATTGAAATGTCTGTGATAAAATAATATTTTTATGAGTTTTAAAAAAGGTATTTCATTTTCATTTTCATCTATTGAACATATTATTTTATGATTATGACCAAAACATCTACAACCCACCTACATGATCTTGTTTAAGTATCATTAATATTATTATTTTCCCATTTTTAACCATCTCACAATCTGTGATGAATTGATTTCTTAAAGAGAAAAATGAAAAATTTAGGCCTACATATATTTAAAAATTACACTATTTTCTCTCTTCGATAATATTTCTTTGATATTCAAATTTCAAATTCAAATCACGTTTATTCAAAATAAAATACATGTGCAAAGCAGAAAATTAAAATTACAAAATGCATCACGATAATCTATTATAATATTTTTAACTATTGGAATAGCTTACAGCAAACATAGACACATCATTGTCTGTGCGTTTGCTGGAGTTCTATTAATACTGCACATTAAAAATATGTTACATTACCCCTAGAGAGGAAAAAATAGTGAAAACCTTCATATTTCTTTAAATGAAGGCCTATAAGGCTATCCCTGGTGAGTTAGCTGTAGTGTAGATAGGAGCACATCAACCGCAAGCTGGAGAGTGGTAGGGAGAAGTGAGATTCAGTCAGTCGGTCAGTCATCAGTAAGTCAATAAGTCAGTTAGTCAATAGGTCAGTTAGTCAATAAGTCAGTTAGTCAATAAATCAGTTACAAGAAAATTTTGTCAGTTAGACAGATGGTGAGTCAATCCATCATTCAGTCAACACGGTGGTGTTGATAATTAGGTTTAATAATGAGGTCGGCATCTGATATCGGTGTATCAAGTAGGCATTTTTTTAACCGCTGTTTCAATAATGATACAGAAGGAGTTTGGAATAATAGCATGTCGTTGTAAAATGTTGATATGTTCCGGTACAGAATTTGTGATTTATATAAAAAGAATTAGTGGTTGAAAAGGCAAAGTTTAAATGGAGAGTTGCGACACCAATGTTAGACGCATATCTAGTGTTATTAGTATATATTTCTATAATATTTATTTTCCTTGAATAATTTAACTATCTTTAACCGATTTGGTTTGAACAGTTTCCAAAGCTGTTTTCTTACCCTCCTCTGTCCGTCCAACGGTCAAACAGTCAGTTGCTAAGAAATCGCAATCCATTAATAATCAATTCAATAATTAGAATTGTCTTTTAAATACTGTATAGTATCTTCGAAAACGAATGCTTCCACTTCCACCACATGAATTAACATTGATATTGATTCGATATTGAGTCAAGAAAATTGTGCATTGTTTTTTGTTGAGATGAATGAATAGCCCTCGGGTAATAAAAGTATGTAGACTTCTCTCTTGAGATAAACTTTGAGTCACCAGCACAGACAACAAGTACGACTTTATTCGAAGCAGCATTCGAGGCTCTTGAACAGCAAAATTCAGTGCCGAATCAAAGTTTTTCAGTTGACATAATCGCAGCGGAGGGAACAATTACAAAGTTTTAGTGTGCTTTGTATGCTTTTCAACAACTTTGCGTACGCAAAGAGGGAGAATGGGGTCATTCGCTTTACAAAAGGAGTCTCTCGATGGAATTTTGTCTCCATATTATTATGTGATATGCATCGCTCCAACGGCTGAAACTTTCTCTTTGAAGATAAAATTATTTGACGGAACTTCTCATTCCTGTTGATATTTGTTTGAGATAGCGATGGAATTTACACAACTAGCATGTTAAACATTTACCACCAATTCTAAAATACATTTTGTCTTTCAGTTCCTAACTTCCTAATAATTTGGTGGAATAAGTAGGCCTACCACTGGGAAAAAAGCATGTTGTTGAGAAATAGGATATCTGAATCTCATCCACCTGAATATGTCTCTTCTTCTCTTCTCTATCTCTGCCCCGGTATGCCTTGCAGCGTCGGGGTAACGCCTGAATAAGAATACTTGTAATTTCATGGATTATGATAGAATTTGTAGGCTGCATGATCTGATAATATCTCATCTCAAACATTCTTCGTTCTTTTATCACCTTCTATTCTTCTATTACCTGCTTATCGTTGCCCTCTTCAACAATGGAACATTCATAAGTCTCTATTTTTTTATTACATTTTTCATCTCCACTATCTCTTCTGTTTTATTTACTTCATATTTCTTCTGACTTCCACATTCCACCTTCCTATTTTTCTCCTTCTATCTTCCTTCTCTCACTTTCTATTCTCTTTGTCCCTTTCTTATCTCCTCGTCCTTTTCTTCCAAATTCTTCCTCTTTCTCTACTTTTCCATTTTTTGTCTCAGCTCTTTTTCCGTTTTCCTTCTCTTCTCATCCTTTGTATTCCTCTTCGTTTTCTCTCTTCCTCTTTCAATGTATTACTTCCAAGTTCTCTCTTGTATACAAGAGCAGGTGTATCTTGTTAACCAGGTCACTATCAGAAAATTGGCTATATATCTGTGATATGATGGTCACAACGCATCAACGCAATACCGAATTCAATTTCCAATATCGGTCATCCAGCTTCTATTATTACGTTCTGTTTATATTGCAAATTATTGTTGAATCTAGCTTAAACGTTTCAGGGTGATTGAAAATTTCAAAATACAATACTGGTGTAATCACATTACCGGAGTGTTTACCCTTGGAGTTTTGAACAGTGGTGTAATTCGATTTATGATCAATTGTTACATGAGTAAACGAACAATTTGATTACACACATACAAACCTGAAAATACGAGTAACATTAGTAACTGCAGTGTTACTAGATTAATTGATCGATAATATTATTTCCAATTTCAATTTTGGTTATTCAAACCTACGAAAATGAATTACTAAAAAAGATAATAGTGTAGATCATACCCAGATAGCACATAAGCTTATTTCAAGCTTGAAATTTAGTGGACTTTGAATTGAAAGTGACAGTTTGATCAAACCAGCTAGATTCTAACTTGTAACAGGTTGTCACTGATCAAGCTAAAAGTTCCAAACTTGTAAAAAACTGAGGTTTTCAATCTTAAAATCAACCTTGAATATTCCAGCTACAGTCCAGCTTATTTCAAGCTGTAAATTTAGTGGGCTTTGAATTGGAATTCACAGTTTGATCAATCTAGCTTGGTTCAGGCTGTAAGCAATCAAGCTGGAAGTTTCAAACTTGTAACAAGCTGAATTTTTTAATCTTAAATAATCAACATTGAATGATCCAGCTACAGCCCAGCTTGTTTCAAGCTGTCTCTCTGGAGACAAAATCCCTTGCACTATCAGGTGACTAACATATGAGTTCATTCAACTAGCACGAGTAGCGCTGTGTCAACTTTCAACTTTTCAAGCATGTTTACCAAATTCGTTTGCATCTTATTTTGATCAACCAACTTATAGATTCTCTAATACGAAAACTTTACATTATTTATAAACATGCAAAGGTACGTGAAATACATCTATTCGACTTCATTTTACGTAGGATATAATTTCAGTATTGTCAAAAAATAAATGAAGGCCAAATTGGGGTTTACATCGAACAACCTATACAAGTTAGTTGTTAACCCTAAATTCTCTTCAGCCCATGCCTATCAATACATCAGCTATAATGGCTACTATAGGCCTAGTAAGTTTGTTTTAATTTTGCTCAAAAAATTTCAAAAATATTTGTAGATAACAAATATGAATACTAAATTATTTCTTCTTGTTCGGTTGTAGTTAGCCTATTCATATTTTGATTTCCATATTTCTCTCCTCTTTCTTGTTCAGAATCACTGTGATGTATTGAAAATCATGTGAATTATTTTATCATTATTTTTTATTGTTATTCTTGTTCTTTTTTCTTTCAGGGCCGTTCAATAAGTGTAACAAGTAATCATTGTTGACGTGGTGGATGCGGCGGTGCTTTATGATCGATAATACTTTTGAAAGAAAAGAATTTCAATTTTGTCATCAAAAAATACAAACAGGCATACATCGTGCAGCTTTCAAATAACTGTTATGTTGAACAATGTGAAATAGGCGGACTGACAGAACAACTCATTATTGTTTATCAGATTTGTGAGTGGATTCCATTTGTATTTTTCTTCCAATATATATCAACATCTTGTTCACTGTATTCTCTTTTGTATTTCATTCCTTTTCCATGATATTGGTCAATATTTTGTGTTTGATATAACAACAGCTTTCTTCCAACTGGATATATCAAGCTTGGATGATTGGACTTTCAGCTGGACTCCAGCTTCTTGTGCTATCTGGGTAGATGATGAATTACTAAAAAATATGATAGTGTAGATAATATTGTAGAAGTAAAATAGAAGGTGCCCATTGATGTTATCTATCATTCATATATCTTATCAGTTAATTCTTATTTCATGCATTTCCAGAATAATTAACACTATTCATTCATTCTCATTCCATTTTTCTTCATTTTGCTTTCCTCTCTCATTTTGTACTCTTCTGTGTCCAAATTTTTAATGTATGATTCCTCAAATCTCCGTCAACATCTTTTTAACCAAATAATTATCAAATCTTATACATAATTTTCCCTTTCCTATCATTCCCCTCTATCACTCCAATCCCAGATCTCTCCCTAATAAATCCCCTCTCACACTCCTGCCTTGTTCCAGTTCTTATTATCTTTATCCTTCCACTGCTTGTCTCGTATCTCTCTTATTTTTCCGATCCTTCTCAATTTATTCTCCTTTTTCACCCTTCTTCAAATCAATCCAACCTGGATCACCCCTCATTACTCTTCCTGCCACACTCCAAGATCTTATTATCTCGATATCTGGTGACATATCAAATCAATTCCCTTATTCGAGCCGGCTCTTGCATTCTCATTCTCATTCATTTTTCCATCGTGTCCCTGCTTTTCAAGTACAATTTGTCTTCCTTATCGTATACAATCGAAGGTCGTGAAAATCTCCAATTGATTCCATCATTTCTCAAACATCTAAATAACAGGCATTGTGGACAATGTTTGACTATTTTTGGAGAAAAGTAATCTCAGTAAAATTCAATTTGTGATTGCTGATTATAACTCGAGAATTAAAAAACTTCAGATTAAGCAGCAAGGGATTCATGTTCTTCTGGTTTCCTTGAGAGACACTAATTGAATTAGTGAGTCTAATTCAGTTTCATTTATAGGCCCATTCGAATTCTTATAATATACAAAAGTTCTTGAAACGAATAATGGACTAGAATTGTATTCAGAATAGTAATATCAGAATCTCTATATATTGCTGCATTAATAGACAAAAATCTGCAACTGCAAATATTGACCAAAGTACTAAATAGCAAGCGAGATCCATTGAATCTAATAATTCTTCCATCAATTGTATTCAGGATTAACCATTGAAACCAGTTGAAGTTTAACACAGCTACAAAATGAGTTGTTGTAGTGTTAGGCTAGTGAGTTCTGGAAATTTTGGTAGTTATATTAATCTTGGTTTTATAAGTATGGATAACACGCGAGTCTACGTTGATCACAGAATGTCATAAATTGAAGCTAATCAATTCATCATATACTTCCGTTTGAAGATCAACTTCACTTTCCCATATTCTCAATAACATTTTTTATGATTTTTTGGGAACAATTCATATTTTCCTTACGTCTAAAGAATCTTACTAAATTTCTATCCGATCTCAAAAATTGTATGATTCTTGCAAGGATGAGCTCTCAATTTGTACGCATTATGATCGTTTGATGCTGCTCGGATCTCAAGTAATTCTGTATCATAAACACCTTTTGACAACAACATTTAATGGAAAGACAAGACATTCTATAACTACCACAATATCACTTTCACAACTACTCAAAAAGGGACAACAATATTCCTGGATATTATTGCAGCTTCAAGATTAAAACTCAGTTCAAACGCGGTTGAGAAGCAAGCTGTTAGGAGGTATAATAGTCATGGAGTTACCTAACGTCCCATTCACGGCTCTTGTCCCTTCATAATACATTTCATGTCCCTGTCTTCCAATTCCCCTTCATATTTCGTCCCTAATTTCCTTATAGGACTGAGAAGGTAGGCAGATGGTTTGTGAGCTCCTTAAGGAAGGGTCTTAGTGAGCAAAGGCATTACGCCTAATCTGTATTGAATGAACAACAGTGAAACGCACTCAAGACATTCGAATCTCATCCTGATAACTGCCAGATACTGTTCATAATACTGCCGCAACTAAACAGTCCAGGAGTCTTTATTAGAGGATTCATATGAGCGTTGACGTATCTTGCCAGAATTATGAACACAGAAATCTTCTTAATAGATGTGAACAGATATAAGTAGCGATGTGTAAACGTGGTAAAAGGGATTCAAGAGGAAGGAGGGGTATCAGAAAATGTGAAACAACAACAATGAAAATGAGAACTGGGTGAATAGCGGATAAGGAGAGAAGAACAAGAAATATGTTGTGAAGGTGGAGAAGGAGGAGTAGAAAACGGAGAAGTAGGAGCAGGAGGAGTAGGAGATGCGTTTCAAAGTGGATAGATAAGAAGAATTAAGAGAAGAGTTGTGAGAGGAGATAGAGGTGGGAAGATGCATAATTTTCAATTCGTGGAGAGGGGAAAAACGCTTAGAGACAAAGAGAAGAGAATAGACAGAAACAAGAGGAGAAGGTTGACGAAAATTGTGAAGAGAAGGAGAAAGAAGAGGAGGAGGAGGGCACACAATAAATATGGTAAGGAATTAATACTCGGGTGAAAAAGAAAAATTAATAAAAAATACATTCTTATGGCTTTTAATGGTGGGGAGACCCTTACGGATAGTTCCACCTCGCCAATGTGTACTTGGCCAAATACTGGTCACCCATTCAAGAGCAGACCACAGTGTTAGTGACTCAACATCACGTGAAAGAAATCAAAGGGAAAATTAATCGTTATGGGAGGTTTATTTTATTTATTCATTCAGTTATGTCACATCAAAGAGTACAACAGGCTTCACAGCCCAAAACTGTTTTTCTTAAATTTATAAACTTATAATAATAAACAAACCAAGTAAAACAGGTTATGTCATAAACCATTCCTAAAACACTAAATTTTACACCAAAAGAAATATTTGACAAATCTTGAATTTTAAAATTGAGATTGGAGTGGATTTTGATAAAATCCTATAGAGAAAGTGAGAAGCAGAATTAGGGAAGGAAAGTGAAGATCTAGGAGAAAAAGGAATTGAGTTATGCTATTATGAGAGGAATGATGATGAAAATGAAAGATGAAAGAGGATTAGGAAGAGAAGGAGGACGAATAATTGAGACGGAAAAGAAAGTGTAGGACTCTTTGAATAGGTGAAGTTTATATTGTGATAGTTATCCATGATAAATGAAAAGACGAGATGTTGTCAAACCACTGATTTATTAGAAAATCGAGATACCGGTTTCGGTTCTTACACCATTATCAATCTCTGGTAAACTAAAACTCAACGTACAAAGCAGCAGAAAACAGGACTTGATAAGAGAGCTGCTGATTATGAAGTATGAGGATAAGGCTATGAAGAAGAGGTGATAAGACTAATGACTGAAAATAGATTATCTGAGGATAAGTGGGTACACATTATAACATGATTCTGTTTAATTTCTAATTTTTTTTATAAGCCTATTTATTTTTATAGAAATAAAGTGGATTTGAGACAGCTCAGCAGTTCTAGTTCTCATTGGACCATTTTCATGCGTTGAACTCTTGTATTTTCAACTCAATATCTTTAAAATCGATATAAAAACCATAGCTACACATAAAATTGAAGCCTTATTATGCTGTCATCCATAATATTCCTCTCGAAGTAGTCTTCTATCCGTAGTATTTTCTCGGAAGTAGTTTTTGAAGTGCCTGATGGTTTTGTCGATTTCGCATGACAGTTATCTGTGCTTTGATCCAAGTCTTTATAATGAAAATCAAGTATCGTACATGAAAATATTATAAAAAATCATTGGTAGATGAATCAAATAAATCGAATACCCTTTTTCAAACTTTAGTATGCAAAAGTATACAAAAGTATTATTCCCACACATTTTACCTTTTAAAAAAGGGTATTTGGTTTCTTCATTTTATCTATCAATTATTTTAAATAGCCGTATGTTTAAAGTGAAGTTATCAACAATCAACTTCAAAGAACAAGAATTATGAAGAAGAAAAATATAAGAGTAAAAATTCAAATAGAAGGTAAATAAAAAAAATAATCCAGTGAAAGATGGATGGATATGGTCGATTTAGACGCATTTGAATGGAGTTCCTGTAACAAATGGACCCATACATTGAATTCTATCGCAGTCTGTAGTATGTGAAGCGGTAAATCTTCCGGTACAATTATTCGTATGAAATTACCATGAATTGGCGGGTAAAAGCGAAACGACCGATAAATGCTGAATTGAAGAAGAATATTCCGCTCGTTTAAAAAGTAGAATCGAGCTGCGACGCTCTCTAGCGAGCAAATAAATAACTAATCGCTGTGCTTTGGGAGAATGTCCCTTCACATTCTTTCTTGCCCAGCGTTGGATGCAAAACCATTCAACAAATACTAGAAAAAACACGATTGATTACTTGCAATTCATCATGGATAAAGTTAGTAGTATCGTCGGTTGAAGAAATCAGAGATGAATACTACAAGGAAAGAGTAGGCTATCCGCTATCGGCTTTTCATCAGCGACTACCTACGCTTCATTTCGAGAATTTTCTTGTGGGAAATCATTGAGTGCATCTAATAGATTGATGTTATTTATTGATTCTGAGTCTATCGATGCACAACTTTCGAACATTGTGTTGGAATGATACTGATTGGGGAAAAAACTTTTCTAAATATAGCTGGAGCATCCTTTATCATAAGAATGAATAACTCTCTGAGGATTTATGCGAAATTTGCATCTTTCAGGTTATTAAACATCATTATTGATATTAATAGCGGTACTGTGTGGAAAGTGGATAGTGGAATTCTCTGGAGAATTGAAACATCTCCTGCAGTTAGTGTTCGTTATAAATTGAGTTTTTAAGAAATTGAGTATAATTGAATGAAGCATGGACATCCTATAGAGAAATCCTACCAAGAAATATTAGACTCTTCTTGTTCAATCATTAATTTTTCCTTTACTTGATGTATTGTAAGTCGAATTGAAAGCAAGTTACACAAAAAAGGAAATGATCAAATATTTTTAAGCAGTTAGAGTAATTCATTTCAGAGTTTGAAGTTTGCCTATTGTTTTTACTCACTTCATAGAAATGCATATTAATTTAACCATCTAAATCCTGCCTTTAATAACCAATTAACATTTTTTTGTCATTAATGGGTATTATGAACAAGTTAGTACGTGTGTGAGTATTACATTAATGTGAAGGTCCTAACAAACCTCTTTCAGAATGTACTATACATATTATTCATTCATGTCTAAACTTCGCCTTTACAGTTGTTTAATCAGATCCTAATATAGAGAGAGATTGCAAATCACATGAATATTGTTTTAATATCGTTATTATTTCTTCAATTTTCGCTTCTATGTGTGCACCTTTTATTGAATTATTATGAAGTTTCCATTTTGTGGAATTTATAGAATAATTAGTTAGTTTATACTTACAATCTATGAACGAAGCTGAAATGTGATACTCGTATCTAGGCCTACTTGAATGAAGAGATTGATTCAATCGAATACATACATCTTGATAATTCATACATTATCATTATACACACATTTTCCATTGACAATATGTTTTTTCTTGGGGAAAGAAAGTAGAGGAAAAAATATAAGAGGTGAATGATGCAAGAAGGTTGTGAGGTGATGGAGCACTCATGTCCTGCAGAGGCGTTGAGGCGTGCCTCAAAACCTCTTCTTGAGAAATTACCAAACCTCAAACGGACACTGACTAATCGCCAGCCATTGCCGCCAGCCATTTCTGCAACATCTCCTATACTAAAATAGCTCCGACTCACCCCTTCATGGCAGCTGGCAGTATGCGATCACATTTACTTGCGGCTTCCGTCACTCCACCATTAATCAAACGAGCGAATTTAACTAATTCAATTAAAAGCAATTACTTCATCCGACCAGCAGAGAATAACCATTGACCCAAGTTTGTCATTAACAGACTGTTGTTGTTTTACACCGTAATTTCCTTTTCATAAACACTTATGACTTTTTTCTGAGGGTGATACCCCCACATGGGCTCTAAGGCATGTGCGTGAGTAATAAGAGGGATGATTATAATGAAAATAATTAGGAATTTAGGAAAGCAATTTAGGAATTTAATACTGACGGCTTATCGTCTCTTCCAAATAAAAAGACGGGAATAGGCTGTCGGTGTTGTGAAGAATTTGTGTCGAAAAACATGATGCAGTGTTCCATAATAATAAAGAGGTGGAGGAAGAAGGAGAGTAAGAGAGAGAATAAGAAGATTATGAATAAGGGGGTGAAAATGAACTAGAAAAATAGCAAGAAAACAGAACAGTGCAAGTTGTAAGAGTTTCATACTTCTGCTGGTAGCTCTAAGAAAACATTTGATTGCTAATTCTGGATTAGGATTCATTCCTGCAATAAGAGATAAGAGACATCTCATCGAGTCACTACTACCATCTTAGAGTAATTCATAGGTTAAGAGTAATAGGATTTTCAATGGATGAATTCACAACTAGAGACTGGTAAAATTTGAACTTAACAATAGAACACTGAAGAATGAACGATTCTAGCAAATATTATAAGCATTCGTCAACCGCATTCGAAAAAACTGAGATTGTTCTCGGATGAGAGATAATCAATTTCTTTTTAATCATCATTCTCTATAGGATTAAGCAATGTGAGAACGGAAAAGCAATACTGATATCAATATTCATGCTTCTACTCAAACAGAAATTGATTGCTTCGCAAGATGAATTCAGCAGGAGCGACTACTGGTAGGTCTGTCTGTTCACAGATATCGTCAAATTGACTGGCTCATCTCCGCTGAATACAAGAGAAGCTATGGTAGAGGAGAGAGAGGGATTACGGGGAGTGATAAAGAGGAGCCACGATGATTGCAGGGGAGTTAGTTATCTGACCTCCACTGTAAAATGAATACAGCTGGACGGTTGATCGATTTTCTGTGCTAAGAGAGGAATAAGACCGATGAACAAAGAAGATAATAAGATTATCAGACCAGAGAGAGTTGAGAAGAATCATTTGAAGAAAAGAAATAAGGAGAGATAGGACAAAAATGAGTAAGGAGAGAGAATTCGTGATAGATAAATTCAATATTTGAAAAATTGAGATTTCAAGAAGTGAGAAAAAACAAAATAGTGGAAACTCCTAGAGAAATGGGAATATCAATAATACAATAGTGGATAGAAGGTCCAGATAATGAACTGAAAAGGATAAACTGCAGGAAAGGAGAGGCAACGGATGCTAGAGATTCGGAGAGATTGAGAAAGATTTTTTCATTATGCAGAATTGATAATCAAATTGGAATATGATTGGGAGATACTTGAGGAATCACATGTGAGATGAAGGTATCAATGATGAAGAAGATTATGAAGAAAGATTGAATAAATTTATTGAGAAGAAGAAGAAGATGAATTGGAGTAAAGAGAAGGAAATGAGCAAAGAAAAAAATTATAATAAGAGGAGGAGGAAAGGGGAAAAAAGGGATGAAGATTGCGAAAATATGAATAAGAGAAGAGGAAGAAGAAACAAAAATTAATAGGAAGGAGGAAGGAAATTTAGGAGGAAAATGATCACATCAGAAAACTGTGATAGAATATAATCTCTTCTGTGATTAAGGACAACAAGAAGGAAATTGGAGAACACGAGAAAAAATTTGGGGGAGGAGGGAATAAATGAGAAAAAAATCTAATAGGAGGATGACGATGAAATGAAGAAGAAGAGACAGAAGACAGCAACAGCAAGAAGTGGCAGGAGGTAGCCATCGGAAGGCGGCTGAGTTTTAAGGCTATTAGAGAGACCAGCTAGCAGTGTTGAAGGTACAGTATTAATCATCGAATCAATAGGATAGAAATGGCCCTTCTGTGCTCTGCTGTACTGGGCCTTCGCTCTCTATTGTAGTAAGAGTTGACGGTGGTCCCTGGTGGGGTGCCCCCCCTTCGACAGTCACCCTTCTGATGGCTTTCAGTTCTATTGTGTGTGTCCCCCTTATGGCAGGGGGAAGGGGTCTTGCCTATTGTGTTTTGTATTGTGCCGGCTGTATGGTGAGTACTATGCTCGCTAGTAGCTGAAAAGCTTAGGGGGGCCGACGAAAAAGACCCCCGAAAAAGCCCCCCTCTCACCCATCATACTGTGTGAGGTGTTCTGATCTGATATGTTGCACTGAGGAGCTGATTTCATCTTTTCACGATGAGTTGAACAGTGTAAGGTAGATGCAAAATCGATAAGGAATTGGATTTTCAATAATATTGTAACTTCTGAAACTTCATAATTTTCTAAATTTATTTGCCAATTTAAAATATTGCACTTGCTCACAATCAAAGTTATAGGAGTATTTCCTTATCCTGTCATCTCTTATAATAACTTTTTAGTACAAATATAGCTCATTTATGAGAAATATATCAAACTCATATATTTTTTATATTTATATACAACTTTGATCTGACTGTTCCACTCAGAACTAAATGATCTGTCTCATTACATTTCATTCAATTTGATGAGAAACCTAGTTAAACGCTAATATTGAACGTAACCTTGGGAAGTATATCGGAAATAGTTTGAAACTTGATTCAATATTTTCTAAATTAGTCCATCTATAATCTCCCTGAACCAGTGAATTTACAGTAAGAATTTGTCGTATGAAGGCGGAAAATATGCAACCCGTAATACATCTACAATTTAAAAATACTGATAAGTGGCGTAATCTTGAACGGAATTCAAAACTGTTTTAACACAACATTTCTAGACCTTATCTGAACCTGCCTACCAAATATTAACATTTTCTACCGATTGGTTCTCGAAAAAATTGAGAAAACGCTGAAAAACTATAGAAAAACTTTAATATTTTGCGTATCCCTGAAAAGTTTTCAAAATCCGTTCTCAGCGCGCGTCTAAACGTCCAACTGAACATGCCTGCCAAATTTGAACGCATTCGGTTCAGTGGATTTTTAGTTCTGGTGATAAATGAATGAATGAATGAATCAGTCAGTCAGTCAGTGACATTTCTCTTTTATAGTTATAGATATACAAGTTCCTTATATCTGATCACAAAATATTGGATCTGTATCTGAGTTCGATAGATATGAGTGGATCATGGCAAATATTTTGAAGTGAAATATATAGTTTTTATTGTGGAACACATATCTATTTGCTTTCTATGTGATTGGACTTTCCTAATGAATCTAATGGACAGTGATGGAACGATATCAGAACGTGCAATTTGTTCTATGAGTGCTTCTCGAAGAGAAATTCAAAAGGAAAGCGAGACGAACGATTGGTATCTGAGGAGAGGAATTGGGGGAAGGGAGGTTAAGCCCTAAGGCAGAGATAAGACGCGGGCTCTCGAAATGGCGTGAAGGGATTGATGAGAACCGAAACCAAAAGATCTTAAGACGCTGAAAAAAGAGATCAAATATTTTCAAGCGAGAGATCTTTTCAATCAGTCACGTCCTCTGTTATTTCCTCAATGGGTCATGCTTTTTCATTCGAGAGCAGTTTCCAATTCAATCTACCAGTGAAAATATTCGAAAATATTGCATTTCTCTGCTCTCATTGCATTGATGACACCGTTGTCCAATACAGTGACGCATTCAACGTTTTTCCAATATACTTTTTCATTCTGTTTGTTCGACCGATACATTGACTTTCTCATCCATCATCATTATTTTCATAAAGTGGAACTGGGTGAAAATATGAAATTCCGCATGAATTTGAAAAAGAATTGAATTGCTGCCTTTAGTTTTCCTTGGAGGGCGAAGTTAAGGCGCAGCCGGCCCTCAAAAGAGGGTTGAGGAGAGGAGGGTCTTCTTCAAAGAAGGAGGAAGAGAGAGTGAGAGAGTGAAATATTAAATTTCTCTTATGTAAAACTCTAAAGGCGAATGAAATAGACACAAAAAATAGATATTTAATTAATAGTTATCGCTGATACTTTTACTTCAAGTATTCCACTTTAGTAGACTACTTACTATAACTATGCTACTATACAAAGAAAAAATTACAGTACAAAAAGTGAGTGAGACCAATACCTACTAATACATCATTATAGTATTAGTAGGTATTGGTGAGACATGTTTCAAGTTTGATGACGTAACAGAAGCCCTGCGAAAAGTAACCGCCCAAATAGGCTACTTGCTAGAAGTCCAAGTCTATCAACCTCACAAAATTCAGCATAAATCATGTCCATAGTAAAGGATGTAAAATTAAACTAGAATGGAGGTATACCTATAATGCTAACTATGCATGATGAGGGCAGTGGTGCTAAGAAATAAATAATTATATGGGAAATGTACTCTGGACATAATGCCAGACAGGTATAACAGTTTATTGGAAGAAGATTATCTGGATATCTTGGAAAAGGGGTGAAAAAATTCCAAGAAGGATTCGTGAAGGAAGGGGAAGGATTCAAGATTGCCGCTTCAATGTTGTACCAGCTAAGAACCATATGAATGAACTCTATAATTGAAATAAACATTTGTTGAACATCCAACTTCAATTATCAGTATTCCTCTCATTCTGAATGTAGTTTACTTAGAAAAGTACTAATTCTGTGCCATTTCCAATCAATCAGAAACGAGAAATGTATTCCACCCTCTTATTCAACATGGTGAATGATCTAATCTAACACCAATACATCTGTTTCATTTTTTAATTTATCATCAATGATAATTTTAAAAAAACTGCTTATAATAAAATTAACGTGAAAAGAAGATTCCATGAAATCCAAAAATTGCAAGGAAATTGAAGGGAAATCATTTATTCATAATTGAAATATTATCGATAATAGAGTGCTCATTATGGTATGATTTTTTCATTTTAAAAGTGGCGGGTCGCTAAATGAATCTGATACGTGGAAACTAATTGATCGTTTCCTTTTTTGCTGATAAGATTCTCGGTATCTCATTTCGCACACTAATTTATTTTATTCAGTCATTTATCATATAACTCGTCTTGTTCAATCCGTTTGAAATGCATATATACATCCTACTGTTTCTTTTGTATACGTGAGTTGATTATAAAATTCATCGAGAAACCCTAAAAAATTGCTCAGTAAAGTTACTCTATTAACAATTTAACATTGCTCAATAAAGTTACTTTATTACTATTACTCCATGAAGTTTCCTACTTCAAAAGATCTGAATCGTTCACATCTTAAATTAATAAAATCAGTAGGAATAAAATTTTGCTCTTTAACATTTAAATGAATAATTCATTCGTTCACTGCAAGCGTATAACTGAAGACGGATTGTTGTGAAATAATACTCCATCCTACAAGGAAAATATATTCATGGATATCAACTTATATTCGGTTACTTGTTTATCAGCTCATTTTTTTTAATAGTATGTCACTGAGAAAAAAAATCGATTCTCAATTTAGTAGGATAAATTGCTTCATAGATGATGAATTGCTTCAATGATGAGTTCTCTTTATCTTCAAAGGAGGCATAATAAGTTAAATAATAGTTCAATTTTAATGGCGCTGGAATATTCAGGGATGACGTAGAATAGGAGAGCGATTTTGCTGCTCAATACTTGGATGCTTACGATCAAGGTTGAATGTGATTCCGAGTTGGAGTAGAAATCTTTGAAGATATTTCTTGATATGTTGAATACATTTTATGTTCATAACCCATATTAAAAAATGATTAACATGTGAACAATATCACTAAAACAAAAAGTTAGATAGTCTTTACAATCTGTAAAGTCCTTTTATCTTGCATTATCTCTACAATCGAAAACAGAAGCACTTTGTGATAACTCCTCCACCTCACATCCTCCCAAATCTTGAAACTGACAACCCAACTTGGAAACAATAACATCGTGTTTCCAAGCTCTATCTCTATGAAACCAAACTACAGCACTGCAGCGGCGCTTGCTAATCTTGGCGAATCTTTGCCACCGAAGTTAAGTCAGAAGCGCGAGATTAAGCGCGACTAAGCCAAGCTCAGATCATGCAATTAGCCAAGTTGGGAATTGCAGTACACACTACTCCACTCCGCTTAGTTCGACAGTAAGTTTGTTGCATCGGATTTGTCAGTTTGAATTTCAGTCCGAGACTTTGTGACGACAACCTTCAGTCAACTATATTGACGCACATTTCAGTATGTACTCTACATCTTTGGAAATTATTCATCAAGAGGAAAGATTATTACAGAAGGCTGAGTCTTTCCAGGATACATTTTCATTTCACCGTAGAATTCTAAAATTGGGTGGCTCTTTGGAATAAGTGATAACGCGCTGATGTGATAACCAACAGTACCCGAGTTCGAGTCTTTAGCGGGGAAGAAATAGCCTATTTGACCCCAACACAATAACAAAGATACTTACGGAGGAAGCCGTCGGCCCTGACTACCTGAAGCAGTTGCCATCTCTCATCATCATCATCATCATCCCTCCCATTACCCACACACAAGCAAATTTATAATAAGCACCTTAGAAAACCATCACCCTTAGAAAAGAACCTTCTAGTAAAGTCCTTGGTAGGATGAAGGTAGACATTAAGTTATTAAGGGTAAATTGAATTATCAGGTGTATCTTGAAATTCGCTTATGCGATCACCACACACCTCAAATGCATGCTCAGTACATAAAGTGCTGAATAGTATCCAGTAAGTCGTAGATCATGTATCATCAATCTCTGCTATTTCAAGAGTATTCCCGCTCCGAGTCTCTGTAAATCCAATTACCAGCTCTATGAAATTATGATGGTAATTTTGTAATTGGATTTATGTTGACTGCTTACAGGCTCGTATCATAATTTACGTAGATATTATATTTTATATACTTACTTACTCACTATACATTATGATAACTACTCGTATCATAATATCGCAGATTACTTGGAACTAGTGTGAACCAGTAGCAGAGTGAACGGAAAGTATGCTCGATAACTTAATCTACAAGTAACATTTGGCAGAGCAGTATTTCTATAACTATCAATATGGATTTGGCATTGGGTATTTTGGACCAAAATATGACCAAAAACATTAAATCATACGTTTATTGGATTAATATAATAATAATATTATATGAACTGGCTATTGATATGATATTTATACTATATAATTCACATATATAGCCTACAATTTATGCTCTGACAGTTGAGAGGCTAACAACGATATTTCTAAGCAGGAAACACGACGGAAGGAAAGATACGTACGTTATGAATAAATAGGAAAATAGCGTCCAGGAAATTTGAGGGCTCAGTTGAATCACAAACGACTCTAAATGTGAGCCAAATATGCGTGCAATGCCGGCTAATTGTAACGACTGCTTCCTAACCTGACATGCCTCAGGCGTGCTTTGCATATTAAACCATCTTTCCCCCAAATCTCACCACCCCCTACCCTCAACCGACCATCACTGTAATGTGACCATCCCTGCCCTGCTTATAATTTCATGAGCCCCTGTTTACAAATGACTGGTCCGACTCTTGTCGGTGAGAAATTATTGTTGGATACGAGAATTACGTGGAAAATTATGACGTTCATTTCGAAGTATCATATCAGTGGAAGAGGATAGATGCGAGTTGATGTAATGAGTACCTGGAAGCACTAAAATGATGAGAGTCTGAATAAACTGAATTTGCAGGTCAATTCGAATAATTCGAAGATTTAAGTAGTAGTAGTAAGTAGTAAAATGAAGTAAGTAGTAATGAATAAAAAGTAAGTAGTGAAATGTCTTCATTCACCAAACATATTACAATGAATGTAATTCTTATACAAAAATAACAGAACAAAATGAAAAAATACCAGATTATTACATTATTTTAAAAAATGATAAAAATAACCCAGATAGCACATAAGCTTATTTCAAGCTTGAAATTTCGTGGATTTTGAATTGAAAGTTACAGTTTGATCAAATCAGCTTGATTCAAACTTGTAACAGGCTGTGAGTGATCAAGTTGTAAGTTTCAAACTTGTAAAAAAGCTGTAATTTTCAATCTTAAAATCAACCTTTAATGATCCAGCTGCAGTCCAGCTTGTTTCAAGCTGTCTTTCTGGAGACAAAATCCTTTGCAATATCACGTTACTAACATAGTTCATTTAACTACCACGAGTAGCGCTGTGTCAACTTTCAACTTTAAAGCATATGTTTATCAAATTCATTTTTGCATCATTTATTTTGATCAACCAACTTATGGATTTTCTATTACGAAAACTTTACATTATTTATAAACACACAAAGGTAAGTGGAATACGTTCATTTGATTTCATTGTACATGGGATATAATTTTAGTATTGTCCAAAAGTAAATGAATTCCAAATTGGGATTTACATCTCAAATAACTTATTAAATTATACAAGTTAGATGTTAACCCTAAATTTTCTTCAGCCTATGCCTATCAATCCATCAGCTATAATGGCTACTATAATAGGCCTATATAGTAAGTTTATTTTAATTTTGCTTTAAAAAATTTAAAATATTGATAGATGACAACGTTGAATACTGAATTATTTCTTCTTGTTCGGTTGTAGTTAGCCTATTTATATTTTGATTTCTATTTACTTTGCTCGCTATATTCCTCTCCTCTTTCTTATCCAAATGTATAATCATGTACTTTATTATGATTTGATATTTTTTCTTCCAGGGCCGTTCGATTAGTGTAACAAGTAATCATTGTTGACGTGGGGGATGCGGAGGTGCTTTATGATCGATTCAAAGAAAAGAAATGAAATTTTGTCATCAAAAAATACGTACAGGAATACATCATGCAGCTTTCAAATAACTGTTATGTTTAACAATGTGAAATAGGCGGACTGACAGAACAATTCATTTTTGTTTGTCAGATTTGTGAGTGGATTTGTATTTTTCTTCCAATATATATTAACATTTTGTTCACTGTATTCTCTTTTGTATTCTTTTCCTTTTCCATAATTGGTCAATATTTTGTGTTTAATATAATAACAGCTTTTTTCCAACTGGATATATCAAGCTTAGATGATTAGACTTGATTCCAGCTTGAACTTTCAAGCTTTGAAAACAGCTTGAAACGTGGTAACTTCTTAACTTCAATTCAGCTGTATTACAGCTTAAAGACTGTACGTTCCAAGCTTAAATCAAGCTCTTGTTGATTCAACTTGATTCCAGCTTGAACTATCAAGCTTGGATCATTAAACTTAATTCCAGCTTGAGTTCTCAAGCTTGGGTCATTTAACTTGATCCCAGCTTGAACTTCCAAGCTTTGTAAACAGCTTGAAACGTGGTAACTTCTCAACTTGAATTCAGCTGTATTACAGCTTGATGGCTGTAAATTTCAAGCTTGCATCCAGTTTGTTAAATTGAAAATTCCAGCAGGAAACTAGCTTGATTCCAGCTTTTTGTGCTATCTGGGACGACATAATTTTGGCCTATCCAGGAAGGCTGTCTGCCAGGAGTCGGTACCTCTAATATCATATCGTTTCGAAGTCTTGAAGCTGTTTCAAAGCTGTTTTCCCGTCTACTTCTGCCTCGTTGAGTCCATATTTCCCTAACTATGGTTTCCGTTACACAATGAGCATCGCCATTGCACATCTTCTCTGTCATTATAAAAATTTAAGTGGAAAAGAGATCCCCTAGCTTTGATAATTCACCTTATCTTTCTCCTATCTAATTTAGACTCTAGATACGATCTGCTCTCGCTCTGCAGCTCCAATTTTCTATACAAGCTATGGAACTGAGATTTATCTGCTTTTCGTATCTACTCATCTTTCATCTTCTCTTTCATTCTCACACAGAATATACTCAACTCATCCTTCCAATCACTCTTCTCATTCAAACATCTCACCAAGTTACATCCAAATTCCTCGTTCAGCTTCTCCACTCCCTGTACCATGATATGTTACTTTTCAATATTTTCTCGGCTGATACTCTAGGTAGCCTTTCTTGTGGCTACTTCATAATTATTCTAAAAATGAATATTCAACATGCAACTTTACAATGAATAGGAAAATTTGCTCGATATCTAGTTCCAAGTGTACTATATAATTAGGAGTCGACTGTGGTAGCATGGAAAAATTTTCAGCGAAGAATCTTGGCAAGGTTTCTGAAACGTCATAATTTTTATACCCCCAAACTAAGCGCTCCATAAGTTGCCATTGTTCTTACTACTGTCCTGTAAACTTTCCATTTCACCTTCATATCAATGCTATCATTAGCAATAAAGTTTCTTTGTACACCATTGATTCCAAATTTTGCGAGTGACGTTCGCTCCCTGATATGCTCAGCAAATGATAACCTTGATGTTGAGATAACGCCAAAATATTTATACCTATTTACCACCTCTATTTGCTCACCACCCAGATACAACTTCTCGTGTTCCGCCAAGCGTCCTCCTTTCTCAAACACAACTATTTTTGATTTCCCTTTATTTATTACCAGCCCCCACTTCTCACAGTAACTCTGAATATCATCAATCATTCTCTGCAACGCCTTCGGCGTAGAAGCTAATAAAATCAAATCATCTGCATAAAGAAGAACCTTGACGTTTAATTAGTCTAACCATATTTCCTCCCTCAAACAATCACTCAAATTTCTATATATAAAAACGAAATGGCACTGATTCATTCATTCATCACCAGAACTAAAAATCCACTGAACCGAATGCGTTCAAACTTGGCGGGCATGTTCAGTTGGACGTTTAGCCGCGCGCTAAGAACGGATTTTAAAAACATTTCAAGGATACGCCAAATATTTTAGTTTTTCTAGAGTTTTTCGGCGTTCTCCTCATTTTTTCGAGAACCAATCGGTAGAAAATGTTGATATTTGGTGGGCAGGTTCAGATAAGGTCTAGAAATGTTGTGTTAGAATATTTTTGCAATCCGTTCAAAATTACGCCAGTAATCAGGTTTTCAAAATTGTAGATGTGTTGCGGGTTGCATATCTTCCGCCTTAATACGACCAATCCTAACTGTAAATTCAATGGTTCAGCGAGATTATAGATGAACTAATTTGGAAGATATTGAATCAAGTTTCAAACTATGTCCTATACTTCCCAAGGTTACGCTTAATATTAGCATTTTACTATTTTTTGGAAATTTCGGAGTTTTTCT
The DNA here is from genome assembly GCA_017141385.1 of Sogatella furcifera. Classification (NCBI taxonomy): domain Eukaryota; kingdom Metazoa; phylum Arthropoda; class Insecta; order Hemiptera; family Delphacidae; genus Sogatella; species Sogatella furcifera. The sequence continues at coordinate 38,737,232 of CM029550.1, forward strand.
TAGATCTCTCCAGAACAAATTGGCAGAAAATTTTTAAATTAGGTAAACAGGTCCAGATGAGGTGTAGAAATGCTGTGCTCCATAAATTTCGAATCCCTTCTGAAAGGAATTTGGAGGCGAGCGAAGCGAGCCTGCTTGACTCACTTACACTGCCTATACTGGGGGTCCAGGGGGCAGAGCCCCCTGGCTAGACGGAGAAGGCGAGCGAAGCGAGCCTTCCAGCTAGTCATTAGTAAAGAGGGAGAAGAGCAGCGGTGACACCACGCAGCCTCGCTTCAATCCGCATGTAGTATCGGAAAAATTGGACATCTTTTTTCCACACCATAAACTCGCCCTAGTGCCTACATACAAACAGTAAATGATTTTCACAAACTGGTCCGACAAGCCTATACCATAAAATTATTTTTGAATGAGCGCTAATCTGTCAATTTTATCATAAGCAGCTTTCAAGTCGACAAAAAAGCAATACACATTTTTCTTCTACCTTTTAGTTTCAAGTTGATCATACCAACTAGGTTAAAAACATTGTCAGCAGTCGAATACCCTTTTCTAAAGCCTGCCTGATACTCACAATACTTGATTCACATTCATCCACCTTTCCAGCCTTCTCAAGTTACACCCCCGCAAATACTTTAGCAATCGAGTTCACAAACGAATTCCCTCTATAGTTCTCTACATTACATAATTCACCTTTTTTGAATATGGGGAAAATTACTGTTCCATTAAAACAACTTGGTAGTCCGGCCAAGCAAAGAAGAGCCTCTGGCAAGATGGGAGAATGACTCCAGCTCGGTCAATATTGGTTCAAAAATTATTGATTTGGTCTCAATTGCAGGAAACATTCTGATCTACAATAATGAAATTGAACAGCGACACGACCGTATTCAACAGTTCATCGGGAGCTTTCTTAAAGAATTCTATCGGGATTCCATTCGTACCAGGGGCTTTTCCATCCTTACCTCTTTTCAGCGCTTCTTTCAACTCGAAGATTTAATAATCGATTATAGATATGTAACAATCTAACACTTTAGTGGTTGTGACAGGTGAGTGAAATATCCATGCCCTGTTCACGATGACTTGAGAAACACCTTTTGTGTGTGTGCGTGCGTATGTGAGTATGATGTGGCTACTGTCTATGATTTGCCATCGCAACAGAAGCCTGATGTGTGTGTTTGTTCACTTTATTATGTCTCAGTGGATTACGTGTGGGCCCTTGTCTCTAGGGCTATAACGTTCGTGAAAAATCTGGTGTGGTACACTCACACAATTTTCCTTGCCATTCATATTTGCGTAATACAAGTAGGCTAGGCTATCTATCAATACCTAGTCATCAGCAAGTGCAAATTTCATTACGCTATTACTTGGTCATCTTCCGATAGTAACAGTGAAATTTTCGCGCTTTACGGCGCTTCGGCTCATCGTGTGTGCGATTTGGAATTTTAACAAGCCCATGATGCCTCGCGCCTGTCAGCGCTTCGGCTTGATGTTAGACGGATTGACATGGATTTTGAAAAAGAATAGATTTTTGGTCTGTAATATTCTAATAAATAGGATCAAAGAGGTGGTATCGATAATGGATCATTCGATTCCATAACTCTGGTATGAGTCCTCCTCTTTTTTGTCTCCTCTAAATTCTAATGAAGATTTCGAATTTATTATGAAACACCAATACTTTTTTCGAATGTGTATTTTGTCTCCTCTAAATCCTAATGAAGATTACCTTGATTTCAAGAATGATGGAATAATATTGATGCACTTTTTGTACACGTGCAGCAAGGGCGCTGCCCGCGTTGCTCGAAATTCACTTACCGAGACATGTAGTGCGGGTTGCCTATATATAGATTTATGTAGTGCGGGTTGCCTACCTACCTGAACTTTTCAAGTATGGGGTGGCGGCCCTGCTAATTTGATACAAAGGGGACTCATATCAGTTGATATAGCTATAAATGACTACCTATATATAGACTGTCAATTTGAAAAACAATTGTTTGAGACATTTCCGAGAAAATTAATTTTCTCAACAATGCTGCGGATCTTCTGCTATTTTGCCAGGAACGAGACTCATGGCAGTTGATGAGGATCATATAGGACTATTTCGGGTATGAGTTTAGGAGAAATCAATTGAACCGTTTTTGAGAAAATCGTGAAAAAACACCATTTTTTACATATTTTCCGCCATTTTCTCCGTCATTTTCCAATGAATGTTTTTGAATTTCTTAGAGTCGGGTCCTCATGGTTGGAGAACCTAGCATTCGAAGTTTCAAGTCAATCGGTCAAATAGGAATCGAAGTATTGCAAAATCCATTTTCCTCAACAATGCTGCAGATCTTTTGTGATTTTGCCAGGAACTAGACTCTTGGCAGTCCATAGGTCTTATATAGGGCTATTTTGGGTATGAGTTAAAAGGAAAATCGTTAGAGCCGTTTTCGAGAAAATCTTGAAAAACACCTTTTTATACATTTCCTGACTTAAATACATTTTTGGTGTATTATCCGCCATTTTTCAATGAATTCTTTTGAATTTCTCAGAGTCGGGTCCTCATGGTAAAAGAACCTTAAGTTCAAAATTTAAAGTCAATCGGTCAATTAGGGATCGAGTTATAGTGTATACAGACATACACACACATACACACACACACACACTCACAGACAGGCCAATACCCGAAAATCACTTTTTTGGACTTAGGGGACCTTGAAACGGATAGAAAACTTGAAATTGGGGTAACTTAATTTTTTTTTGGAAAGCAATACTTTCCTTACCGATGGTAATAGGTAGGGCAAGGAAAGTAAAAAGACTTCATCTTCCCATCTCCCCAACAACTCTTTGGAACGGTTACAACTAAGCTGATTCCAAAGTGCAAAATTTGCATTTGTTACAGAAATCCAAAACTAACCGAAGAATCAGATTCAACAAAACTCAGTTCAATACACTATACTGTGCGCTGGAGAAAGAACGAAATCAATGGTCTATTTTTGAGGTTTTCTGAACAGAATACGTCCTAGAGATGAGTACATGCTGACCAAAAGGTAGTCCAGCAGTAATGTACTTGCTTGTCCAATTAAAATTATCTCTTAATTCAATATTGATTCTCGACCCTAAACCTTCAATCTTCTATCATTGCAATATTCCTATAGAATAGGCGCTCGATACCAAGTACATTTTTCAAATGCCGTTTTCGAGGTTATTAATGTAAGTAAAGTAAGTTAGTGTAAATTTCATGTCTCACCTTCATTCGTAGTAGGTGTAATTCTACTATCGGTACACTACCATAAATATGAGCCATTCTGAAAAAACATCATAGAGTAGAGGTGGAGCGGAGAACTAAGAATTTCATTCTGAGAATCATTCCGTAGAATAGCCCTCAAGTATCATAGATTTTTATTGCTCCAATAGCTGGAGAGTGAAGATTTTTCCTCTTAAGTATTAAGTGGGTCAATTTATCTATCTCCATTGTTCAGTTCTCCTACTCTTGACATTCACCCACTTACTAGCTGTGATATCTTTCCAACTGACTGCCAAGCTTCTCACAGCAAGTATGTGATCCAAACTACGGATATTTTCCGGCGATTGATTCGCTGATACACAAAGAACAAACTATTACTTACGAACTGGGAAGACAGCAACACACGTCTGTAGAAAGCACGGCTTCTATAGGATAGCTTCCATAGAAGCGCTACCTGAGGACACAATTCCGTTGCTTTCAAAGATACTCTTCGACGTTTGAACATTCCTAACTTAGATTGGTTTGTTACCGTTCCCACTCTCTACTACCTTTGACTGCGTCTAACTTTCCGGGTCCATCTTTGTCTACTTGAATTCTCCCTTCTCACTTGTTACTTGTACCTTCTTGACCGTCATCTTTCGAAACTATTCCACTTAAACATAGCCTTTCCAAGCAAAGAAGACCCTCTGGCAAGATGGGAAAATTACTCCAGTTCGGTCAATATTGGTTCAAAAATGATTCATCTGGTCTCAATTGTAGAAAATGTTCTGATCTAAATTTTAGACCAAATCAATATTGACCGAGCTGGAGTAATTTTTTCATGTGACCAGAGGGTCCTCTTTGCTTGAACAGACTATACTCGTCCATTTTGGCTCCACCACTATGCCTCACTTCCTTGTATTCCTGCCTTCCTCACTCGTTTTAGAGTTCTTTGCTCATTTGTTCTGAAATTTTCATCTATTATATCCAAAAATTTCCGTGCGCATTCCCTTTCTTGGAGTTGGGCAATCAGCATTTCTCGTATTTATTGGTAGCTATTTTTAAAGTGAATCAGTCTATTTTCCTCAAAATTCGAAAACTTATTTCCAACAAATAAAATCATAGAATACCGGGTTTTCAATTTTCAGTATCCTTTGTCGCCTCCACGTGAGCACCTTCCCTTACTCACCTCCACTTCTCTTTTACTCTTGCTACTTTTCCCCTGTTTCTTGATTTATCTCTTTGTAGTATATTCTGATTGAGGTCAACAATGTTGAGCGTGTTGTAATTCCAGTTTGAGAGCCTTCAATTCGACGTGGAGCTTCCTGCTGCAAAGTAGTTGTTCAGGAGCCAGACAGGAATGAAACGTAGTAAGTTCTCACCACTTTCAACTCCCAATATCTACAAGTACAGGCTATTCTTCTTCTTCTTATTCTTCTTCTTCTTCTTCTTCTTCTTCTTCTTCTTCTTCTTCTTCTTCTTCTTCTTCTTCTTCTTCTTCTTCTTCTTCTTCTTCTTCTTCTTCTTCTTCTTCTTCTTCTTCTTCTTCTTCTTCTTCTTCTTCTTCTTCTTCTTCTTCTTCTTCTTCTTCTTCTTCTTCTTCTTCTTCTTCTTCTTCTTCTTCTTCTTCTCTCCTCGTTCCTCTTCATAAATTTTATTCACACAATATTCCTTCTCCTGTTCTTAAGCTTGAATAAATATTAAAATTGGAATTGGTGGTTTTCTAAAACTTCCACATCTCCTATAAAAGGTGAAATCCCGTTTTCTATACAGTCTTTGGAATGATATCTACCAGCTCAATTTCGAATGATGCGTGATCTTGATAAGACTCCATTTGCAATAAAATAACAAAGCAGCGCTCCAGTCAGAAAACGTCCCGTACAACTACCACTTTCGACAATAAAGCATCAAATCATTAATCAAAGAATATGAGAGAATTAAAGGTCATACGTGATAATATGAAGTTTTCAATGATTTTTAAACGTTTACAAGTTTTCGGAAAGTACGATAAGAAATAATACCTGTGAACATTCTGAACATTGCACTCAATCATACTGAATAACTTACTAGCTCTACGAATGAGAGTTAGACATATTGTTAAGTACAGATGTTCCTCCCACCCCCTCAACACAGTAAATATCAATACGAGGCCATATTCACTGTTTCCCCCATTCTGAAAAGTGTTGCGTCACAAAGCATTCCATATCCTCTCCTTCTTGTGCATCGGTTCCGCATCTCAGCTGCCGTATTCACTTTTTCATTATTCCCTTTCGTACCCCCCCACAACTTACACTTTTCCTATGCCGATGACTCTCGGTCTGCTGCTTTTTGCCTTGCATTTTTTTCTATGAAGCAGCGAGCACACATCTCCTGCGTGCATGCTTTCAATTTTATTCGCCGTTCCATCTGCCTTCTTCACTTTTCATTATTTCCGCATTCTCATCCCTTACAGACGTTCACCCTCTTTAACAACTCACAATCTTCCTCGCCCCCTCTTTCTCTTTTATCCTGCTTCAACATCTCTGAACTCATCCAATTTTATCTTAATAAAAAGAATAAGATTGCCAACCACTTATTGTTTAATAATATTAAATATCAATTTTATATAATTACTCGTTCATTTTGATGTATTTTGTAACAAAAACTCAGTTTTAGTGCGTGGAGTTCAAAGAATAATTATTATTTACTTTTCACTGTATATCAAATTTCTGTTTAAAGTTCTACTTACTATATTCAATTGCAATTCAGAAACTAAGGTGTAATATTTTGTAGTTCCTATACAGGTTATTCAGGAGGAATGCGCAATACTTCTCAGGCTAATTTCTTACACCAAGTAGACAAAAAAGTTCCATGGTACCATCCCCCAAAAACGCTCTGTTACCGAGATAACAATGGCGGAAAATTGAGATTTTTCAAAAAAGATTAATTTTTCTAATTTTTTTGAGGCTTTGAAGAAGTTCTAAAATGATCAATTCCTATGTATAATTAGCTAAGGAATTCAATGAAACAGTTCTAAGTTTGTAACTTTAACGGTTATTGAGATAATCGGGAAAAATATGCTAAATAACGCAATTTTTCAACAATATTGGTTGTAACTGGATAAGGAATCATAAAATTTTTTTTTTATTAATGGAAGTTGAAGAGAGTCGGATTCTAAAGGAAAAGTTGAATGGGGGCGATTATGTAAATCTTATCCAAATCTCAGAGATAGCGATCAAAAATCGTAAAATCGCTACTAAACACAAATTTATCACCATGTTTTGTCAATTATGTTTTGTATAATATTGAATAAGTCATCATATCCAATCTTAATTTACAATACAGTATTAGTTTTTTATTCGTGGCAATTCCCATCTATGAATTATTCTTACATATAATTTCTTACTAGTCTTTATAACATTTGATCGACTCTTCATAACGCCTTTTCGACTGAAATAAATCAAAATCACTTTCTCCGCAAGCAGCAATCAGTTCTTTCTAGACTTGAATTTTGTTTAAATCTTTGGGAACTAAAGTAGCAGGGAAACATTAAATCATTTCGAAATGATAGCACAATCATCCTTCCAAGAAAACTTTATAATAATAATAATAATATTGACTGGAGATAATTATTTGAGACCAAGAAACGGATAAAGTGTCATTAATGACTGTATAAATTTCTCAACAATGAATGCTATTCAATAGCTAGTCGAGCAGGGCCTGGTGATTTCAGTTGAAGTGGAAATTTCATGACAATAGTAAGAGTGCTACTAGAATAATGGAGTGGCAATCAAAACGAAAAGAGCGATCTGAGAACCAAATGTCTGAAAACGATTGGCGTTGAACATTCATTCACTACAGTTCAGTTGCCTGTCTTTGTTTCTACACAAAGTCTAGAGATTTCTTCTGAATGCTCCCACTTCATTCACTTTCAGCTTTACTGTTTGTCTGCTTTTCTCTCACCTAGTGACGAGATTCCTACATCTTCTCAACTCCCTCTTTCTCCTTCTTCATTTTTCTTCTTCTTTTTCATTTCCAGTTAATTTTCTTTCAACCTCGTCGCTGTTACCCTTCAAATGACAATGTTGAATGAATGAGCCAATAAATGTAGGATGGAGACAGTCACCTTTCTTAATTTTTCTCTCTTTCATCAAATAATAAGAAAAGAAAAGAAGACAGTAGTTTGGGAAATCAAGAAGAAGGAGAAAAAAGAAGAAGGAGAGAAGAAGAAGGAAGGAGAAGAAGAAGAAACAAGAAGAAGAAGAATAGGAAGAAGAACAAGAGGAAGAAGGAGGAGAAGAAGAAGAAGAAGAAGAAGAAGAAAGAAAGAAGGAAGGAAGAAGAAGGAAGAAGAAGAAGAAGAAGAAGAAGAAGAAGAAGAAGAAGAAGAAGAAGAAGAAGAAGAAGAAGAAGAAGAAGAAGAAGAAGAAGAAGAAGAAGAAGAAGAAGAAGAAGAAGAAGAAGAAGAAGAAGAAGAAGAAGAAGAAGAAGAAGAAGAAGAAGAAGAAGAAGAAGAAAGAAGAAGATGATGATGATGATGATGATGATTATGAAGATAGGAGGAGGAGGAGTAGGAGGAGGAGGAAGGAGGAGAAAAAGAAGAAGAAGAAGAAGAAGAAGAAGAATAATCGAACGGGAAGAAAGTTGGGGAGGAACATGAGAAATAGAATGAAGGAGTGAATTTCGTGAAGGTACTGCCCTGCAATTAAGTGCTCTTCAAGTCTCCGAAAATAGTTCTAGCATCTTACATCTTCCCCCTCTACTTCACCCTCATTCCACTCTTCTCCTCCATCTAACAATTTAAAGTATCTTTTTGCTTTTTTGGCAGCAAATAAGTCAATAATAGTACCCAGTAAAAATGAAATAGTCCTTGCCAGTAAGCAGACATACTATTGAGTGCTACTAGTCCCCTTATTGGAGTCGAAATACAATGAAGGAAAGAGCAAGATGTAGAATAAGTAGGCAAGAATTATTGATTAGGAGAGGTAAAAATATGAAAAACTGAGAAAAGTAAGAGACATGGAAAATTATTAGAAAGAAGTTGAAGTAGTAACGGAGGAAGTTGTAGAAGTGGGACGAATATTAAATGTAGGAGCCTACCAGAAAGGAAATTATCAAAGAAGATAGAGGAGAAAGAAGAATCTAGAAGGATAAAAATCAATAACTACGATACAAAGTGTTATCGTTAATTAAAGGAACCCACCTATGTTAGCGTTTTCTTGCATACCCTCATTACAATATCGTCTGCTCCTTTTGTTCCTCATTCTTCCTTCTCTGTTCCTCTTCTTCCTCTTCCTCCTTTTCCTCCTCTTCCTCCTCTTCCTCCTCTTCCTCCACTTCCTCCTCTTCCTCCTCATCGTTGAGTGTTAATGGGAGGTATTTTCTTGAGCATTCCTCTACAAGAATGGACACTTATATGTCCAAACTCCGCCTTTTTATGTAATTACAGCATCAGTTATAGTACCGTTAACATAACTATTAAATCCTACATTTGAATTATTCTCGTAAGTTCTCATATAGTCTTCAATAGTCTATACTTAGTTACTAAAACGAGCGATCTATCTAGTAGCCTATCATTTTTAATTTACATAATATAGGATTTGTAGCCGATGTATTTTTGTAATTTAAATAAATAAAGTAAATGAATCTGAATCTTCTTCCTCTTCCTCTCTTCGCTTTTTATCTTGATATAACTCTTTAATCACTACACACTCTTAACTCCCCCTTTCTCGTTTTTTCCTACCACATTCTCATATTTTCTCACCTTTCATCCCTCTCTATTCTTTCCTCCACTAATTTCTTTCTTCTCAATCCTGATTCTCCACATTTTCTCGACTTATTTAGAGGTGTTCATCCCTCCATGGCTGCACAATTCCTTCCGCCACTACCAACTTCAGTTGAAAGGATTGCTTTCATTTTCAATATACTTCTCCTCTCAGAATGGACGTATTCTCCAATAGAAGTCGATAATAATTACAATCGATACCCTTATTCAATCCCCAAAGCTTACCTTAGTCGCAACAAGCTTTCTGTTCCATTCCAACAATGACGATATTTTTCACATTGCAATGTATCAGTTCAATACAAGATGCGGATACAGAGAACGCTTTCGTATCAAGCTACAAGCTTTATAGAAGATATTCAATTGTACGGAGCTTTTTGTAACGTTTGTTGTGATCTGAAATGATTGAAAATTTGAATTTGGATTGAAATATTTTGTATCATTCGATTGAAAATCATAATTTACTCTGAACCAATAAAAAATCAAATTTATACATCTTGCAAAAATATCTATCTGAAATGTTGACACAAAGATAATTTAGAAAAGAAAAATCAGACTTGTTTCTCTTCCAATTTGGACTAAGGCTCCAAAATTATATCTTCAATTGCACTATACCTGAACAGAAATATTTTTGGTCTTGAAGAAAATATTATAAATAGGCTAAACTCAGATATTGGAATCCCTTTATCTCAATTTTTTAAATAGGACATTTGCCTCTTTATTGTCAATAATTATGTTAGTTGAGATGTCAATATTGATAGTCCCTGTATATTTAACTTCGAAATAATGTACTTTTGAAGCTGACTCAAAAGGTGAGTTCTTTCTTGCGCTACTGTATTGTATCGCCTAACGAGTATCACCTAACGTTGTGGATATGATTTAGAGATATGAATACAAGTGTGTAAATTACATATGCATATATTGTAACATATATAATCTTTGTCATTCTACTACAGAATTTTCTATTTATACAGTATTCTGTTAGTTCATCAACGTTGCAATTAAATAGCCTCTGAACAAATTTAAACTAGCAATTCCAAAATCCAGAAAAAATCGGATGTTCGAATGACCAATATTGTTGTATTTGTAATCGAAACGTCTATCACAAGCATCGCTTCGTTTGATACGATCTCAAATTTATTTTCAAATCGACTAAAAGCTATAGTATGTCAAAGCAAAGAAGACCCTCTGGCAAGATGGGAAAGTTACTCAAGCTCGGTCAATATTGGTTCAGGAATTATCAATTTCATCACTAATTGAAGGAAACAATTTGATCTAATATTAAGATTAAATTTATAATTCTTGTACAAGTATTGACAAAGCTGGAGTCATTCTCCCATCTTGCCAGAGGGTCTTCTTTGCTTTGACAGACTATACCTCAACTCATTCGATTGGAATCGATTGGAGTAGCAGCAGAATGTATTTATCACGAAACTGTACTCAGCTGTAAATGTATTCATTCATTCAAATGTCTTTGTATTCAAGCGCGCTCTAGCGCCGAGCGCCCTTAATCATGAATCTCATTACAGGACGGATAATAAATGAGGCGGAATTCTAAGCGGCGTCTGTACTTTGAATATTTATGAAGAATAACTTTCCTACTTAACCTATCAACTTTGATACTTTGTTTCAAGAAATACGCAGCCCGAATATCCCTTCATCCTTCGCCCATCTTAATTATTGTAAGCTACCCTTTGTCTTCGCTTCACACTGCAAACTGTATTTTATTCTCAGCTTGGATCTTGGATGGGAAAGAAAACTCAACACTGGTACAGTAGCAGTTGGTGTCGAGATGTTGGTTTGGATACTGGTTTTGCATGTATAATTAAAAATGTTAAGTAGCTCCGATGAGATTAATATCTAAATACACGAATAATTTGGTCTAGCCTAATCCTGTGTAAATTAATTTCAACTTGGAATAATTATGATGATTGAATTGAATAATTTAAATTATCTCTATAATTTGCCTGGCTTTGTCAATCTCCCTAGTGCGTGTGAAGGTTTACAAATATTAATCAAATCTTCAATCAGTAAATGTTTTTTGAATGGTCAATTTTCTCACCACTATTATTTTAAATCTATTTATAATTGAAAAATATGATCGCGACAGTACAACACAACGAACTTAGCGAGAATTATCATGTTCTGGGACCATGTTCAAGGTTTTTGCTGTTTACATACACGGCACTTTCATTCTCTCTGAAAAATATTACTTCTCACTAAATAATAAATCACAACGTCACTACGTAAAGAATATGTAATTTCTCCCGAATTATCAGAATATTAGGTGGCTAGAAACCCTTTGAATACCATTAAGATATTCTAGAAAATGATTATCACACCAGAAATAGCGAAATTATGAGAACTTTTCAGTCTTCAATGGTTTTGTTACAAGACCTTCTTAATTTAATGGAACGTCGAAGAGAAAACTGAACGTCTTACTGCTAAAATCACGTGGTCGAGTGGAATAGAAATATTTTATTTCTCATAAAATTCTCTCATTAATATGCTCTTCGAGCTCCTGCTTCAACTATTTAGCCGCTAATATAACCTAAGCCTGAAGCAGGTTTAGAACCCATTTCAAGGCATGAAATCCGTATTATTAATAGAAACTCATCCTTGTGGCCACTACTGGTGCTTTTGTTATATTATGTGGAATCTGTGAAAGAATGATAGAAATGGTTGAATGAATCTGTATTGAATAAAAATTTGCAAAAATACAGCATAAATTTCACATGGAACATAATATGAAAATAAGGTGTGAAGAATCTACAAATTCTAATTCCATCACATTACAAATATCTTCCCAATTTTTTAATTTTCAATAGGTATTTACTCAATTTATTATAGAATATGCATAAACTCTTCAAATTCAACAATTCAACAACTCTCGAAAACTCTAAATTGTCATTCGGTGCTCAATATTTTTATTTTCCCTTATCAATCTCTTCTATTATTTATGTTTCTACAGTTCTGTTTTTCGAGTAGTATTTTTTCTTCAATAGGTCACATCCTGACAGGATGTGATGTGATGTTTAATTGATTAAAATTCGACACACTAGAATCGTGACAGGAACTTGTGCTTAGGGCTGCCGTTATTCGGAGGGTGGAAGGCAAGCCTTTTGTATGGCTGTCACCATCTTAATTCTCTCGCTTAGTTGGATGACAAACTGTAATAGAATGGGCAATGAATTACCATTATTATGATTATTAGAGTCGGATCATTCGAGTATTGGGGGATGTGAGAGAGGTAAAGAGGACTCAACTCAACAAGTGCGAGAGAAATTGAAAATGATAGAAAGTACATGGTAAGTTGGAGAGTAAGATGAATTCATTAGTAGATAATAAAAATAGCTGTCTTCTACCTGATTTGAATTCAGTATTGATTTTTTCATTTGTTGCAAAATTTTGTTTCTTTCGCTTCTCATTTTCCATTCCAACAATTCAATATTTTTGGAACACATCTCAAAATCTTGACAGCGTTTGAAAGAAGTCGTCCATGTATCTGTCTGCAAAATATAACGAACGAGCGAAAAATGGCCCATTTTCAAAATTTGAAGTGCAGTCTATTATTTTCTTACAAATAGTAAGAAGCATAATAATTATTATCATTGATTCACATGCGGTTGAATTAAAAAAGAGTTACAAGCAAGAATAGTCACTATATAATTATGTATTCTATATACCAGTCCACACTATTGCTACCCCATTTCAGTTTGAATGAGAAACTTTTTTCCTATATTACGTTTTGCCTAGGTGGATTATTACGCTACTATTGATCAACGTATTGGAGAATCCTGGTTCAATTTTTGCTGGCGCCTATATATTTTTTCCGTAAAACATCAAAGTGAGTCCTTGGATACTCCGTTGTATCAGTCTCTCTCACTTAATTCTCTCTTACAACACTCCTTTCACTAAATTTCTCTTACAATCCTCCCATTTGAACAATCCCTCTGCATTTCTCTTCCACTATCTTCCCTTCTCGATTTTCCATCCTCTGTCCCTTCCATGTACTCTTCTTAATGGATTTCTCTATCTTCCTCCCTTTCACCACACCATTTCTCCTTGTCTAGAACAAGCACAAACAATGTGAATCTCAGGTAGGCCAGCACTCACTCTCTTAGGCGACAGCAGCAGCCACATCCAAGCCGGAGGAAGTAATCACATTTAGTGCCATATTATTTACAAGGGTCGCCACTGCATACTTACTCAGCCACTGTACTGTTGACTAGTCAGGACTCTGGCTGAGGACGAGGCTGTACAAAGGACAGATGAAATCAGAGATTCACAGAATCACAGGATAACAGTCACAGAATCACGGCAATCTCACAGATGAGTGTTGTTGTCATTGTCTGCCCGTCGGCCCCTGAAGTGGTTAGGCTAGTGCAATACTGAGTGTGGGAAGAAACTCGAAAGATAAATTAGAGAGGAAATGGGGGAAGAAGAGAATCAGGAAAAGAAAACTGTGGTGTAGAAAAAAGGAAATAGAATAAAATACTTGGAAGAATAACGAGAATTGGAGTGATGATGAGTGTCGTGGAGGGAAATGAGTAATCAATTTTATCATGTTAGGAGAAGTGGGAGGAGAAGAACAAGGAAAATATGAAAAAAGTGGAAGAGTGAAAAAAAGGAAGAATGAAAATTATAAGAAGAAGAAGAAGAAGAAAAAGAAGAAGACGAAAAGAAGAAGAAGAAGACGACGACGAAGAAGAAGAAGAAAAAGAATATGTAAGCTGATTACATCGTAGATGTAACCTAAGGGATGTAACCTGAAGCATCTATTGACTGTTTTGATTTCAAATAAATTTTATTCTATAAATGGCTGTAATTGAGAACATCAGCTGTTGGAACGCATGAGAAGACGAAACCGCTTTTTTGGCGTCAGCTATATTATAGTGGAATAATTATTTCATCGTGTAGACGCCATAGGTGAGTATCCTGTCTGCTAGTCGGTCGCTAGTGGGTTTCCTGTCTATAATGTTGTTGTTTAGTCATCCCATCCGGCAGTGCAGCACTTTCCCCTTCGGATGCATTTTATTGGATTAAAATGCATCCGAGAGAAATACACTACGAAAGATGGAAATATTATTTCTTTTTTGTCTGGAGCCAGTAGCGACCGACTAACGGGCAGGATGCCTGGCGTCTGCACGTTGAGTGTTCCACTATATACAACGACCAAAAACGGTTTTTCACCAAAAACAGTCAATGGATGCTTTCAGGTACATCCTGCGGGTTTCCCGTGTAATCAGCTTACATATTCTTTTTCTTCTTCTTCTTCTTTAAATGTCGTCTTCTTCTTCTTCTTTGTCGATAGATAATATTCCTCTGCTCTTTCTTCTTCTTTTATAATTTCTTCTTCCTTTTTCACTCTTTTTTTCATATTTTCCCTTTGTTCTTCTCTCCACTCTCTAGCATGATAAAATTGATTACTCATTTCCCTCCGGTATCACTCAATTATCGTTATTCTTACGTGATTTTATTCTATTTCCTCCTTCTACACCACGGTTTCTCGGTTTCTGCTTTTGAAATTTGCTCTCTCGGTTTCTTCCACTTGCTAGTACGCTAGCTAACCGCTGGTGACGGCAAATTCATTCAACAACACTCATCTGCAAAATTCTTGACCTGGTAATGTATTCCTGTGAATCTCTGATACCGCAGCCGCCTCAGCCAGAGTCTGACTGTAACGAGTAGTGGCTGTGATGTGCAGTGGCATTTCCCTTAGCAAACAATATGGCGCTAGTAACTGAACTAACTGTCGCCTTAGAAGAGTGCCAACTACAATTCACATTGTTCGCTGTTCTAGACGAGAATGTGAAAAGGAGGAAATCCAGTAAGAAAATTGCATGGAAAGGAAAGGATGAAAATCGAAGAAATGAATGGAAGAAATGCAGAGTTCAAATGGGAAGGAGTGTTAATAAGGTAAGTGAGACTGATACAACAGATATCAAAGGACTCACTTTATTCGGAAAAAATATAGGCGCAAAGGCAGGATTCTCAAAGTGAATCTTGAATATGCGTTGATCAATAGCGTAATAATCACCTAAGGCAAAACATAATATAAGAAAAAGTTTCTCATTCAACTGAAATGAAATTTAACAATAGTGAAAATGGACTAATTTCTCAAAATGCATAATGACTATTCTTACTTGTAACTCTTTTTTAATTCAACCGCATGGCATAATTTAAATGTACCCCACTATTTGTATGAAAATAATGGGCTAAACTCAAGTGAGTGGGCCGTTTCACTCGTTCATTATATTTTACGAACGAAATCATGGACAGATGCTTTCAAACATGTCAAATTTTTGAATGTGTTTAAAATATTGGGCTTTTCCTTTTTTTTTAAATTTTTTTTTTAAAAAAAACTTTTTTTTTCCCCCCCTCTTAAAATAATTTTTTTTCCCCTCCGGTTTTTTTTTTCTTTTTTATTTTTTTTTCCCCTTTTTTTTTTTCCCCTTTTTTTTTTTTTTTCCTTTTTAAAAAAGATTTCCATAAAAATTTTCCAAACATTCAATTTAAAATTTTCCCAAAAATTTTTTTTTCCCCCCTTTTCCCAATTTTTTTAAATGTTTTTTTCACCCCTTTTCCCAGGGGAAAATTTTTCCAAATACTAAATAGGCCAAAACCCCTAAAAAATGGGCCGGTTTTTTTTTTAAAAATCCTAAACCCGAAAATAAACAAATGGGAAATTTTTTTAATTTAAAGGGGGGAATATTTTGGGTATTCCTACAAATTTTAATTAAAAAAAAAAAAGGGCCCCCCAAAAAGAAATTTGATAAATAGGAATTTTCCCAAAAAAATTTTTAAAAAAAAATTTTTCTTAAATGAAAAAAAAAATTTAAAAGGGTTTTAAAACTTTAAATTTTTTAAAACCCCCCTTTTTTTTTTAATGGAAAATTCCCCCTTATTTTTTGGGAAAAAAATCCCTTTTCTTTTTAAATTTTTGGAAAAATTTTTTTAAATTTTTTTTAAAAAAAAAGAAAAAATTTTCAAATTTAAATAACCCAAAAAAAATTTAAAAAAAAACTAAATTAAAATTTAAAAAAAAATATTTTAAAAAACCCCCTTTCCACTTTAATTTTTTAAATTTTTGGGTTTTTTTCCCCCTTTTTTCGGGGAAAATTTTGTTTAAAATTTTTTTTTTCTTTGTCCCCAACAAGGGAAAACCCTAAGCCCAAACTTTTTCCCCCCCCCAAGGGCCCCAAAATTTTAAATTTCCAAATTTAATTTTTTAAATTAAAACCCCCCGGGGGAATTTTAAAAAAAAAAAAAATTAAAAAAAAAAAAAAAAAAAAAATTTTTTTTTTTCTTTTTTTTTCTTTTTTTTTTTTTTTTTTTTCTTTTTTTTTTTTTTTTTTTTTTTTTTTTTTTTTCCCCCCTTTTTTTTTTTTTTCCCTGTTTTTAATTTTTTTTCTTTTTTCAAACAAAAAAATTTTTTTTTTAATTAAAAAAAAAAAAAGTAAACCCGTTTTATTTAAAAATTTGGGTTTCACCCCCAAAACCCAAAAATTATTTACCTTTTAAAAAAAGGGGTATAAAAAGTTTTTATACCCTAAATTTTAGCCTTTCTTTTTTAAAATTGGAGGGTTTTTTAAAAATTTGGGTTTTTATTTCCTTTTTTAAAATTTTTTTAAAATTTTTATTAATTTTTTAAAACTATAAACGGAAAAAAATTTTTTATTAATTTTAATTTTTTTTTTAGTAAATTTTAAAAGAAATAAAAATAAAAATTTCCCAAAAAAAATATACCTTAATCCCTTTTGGTTTTGCTTCCCGCGTTTTTTTTTATTTTTGATTTTAAAAAAAAATTTGGAAAACGGCCTTCCTTTCTTAAATTTTTTTTTGAACACCAAATTTTAAAACCAAAAAAAAGGATTTTTTTTAAAATTTTTTTATTTCATTTAAAGTTATAAAAAACCCAAAAACCCCCTTTTTTTTTTAAATTTCGAACAACATTTTTTTTATAAAAAATTAAACCCCCAATTTTTTAAAAATTTTCTTTTTTTTTTTTTTTTTTTTATAAAAAAAAAAGGGGGGGTTAAAAAAATTTATTTTTTTTTGAAATTTTTATTCCTCTATTTCTTGGGGAAATAAAATTTAAATTTTTACTTAAATATTCAAGGGGTTTTAAAAATTTTATTTTTTCCCCAAAAAAGTTAAAAAATCCTAAAAGGGGTAAATTTTAAAATAAAAATTTAATTAAAAAAAAAAAATTTTCAATTTTTTCTTTAATTTAAAT
Source organism: Sogatella furcifera (assembly GCA_017141385.1). NCBI lineage: Eukaryota > Metazoa > Arthropoda > Insecta > Hemiptera > Delphacidae > Sogatella > Sogatella furcifera. The sequence continues at coordinate 38,754,434 of CM029550.1, forward strand.
TTCAATTTGTTAAAAAAAGGGAAAAAGACCGGAAGATAAAAAATTAATATAAAAATTTTAAAAAAAATTTAAAATTTTTAAATTTTTAAAAATTTTTGGGGAAAACAAAATAGGGAGGGCTAGGGGGGCTTTGCAAATTTTTTAAAAATTTTTTTAAAAAAAGATCGTAAAACAAATTATCTTTTTCAAAAAAAAATTTAAAAAACAAAATTTTTTTTTGGTTTATTTAAAAATTTTTCAAAATTTTTAAATTTTAAAAAAAAATGAAAAACTTATTTGACAAAAATATTTTTAAAAAAAAATTTTTTTTATTTTGTAAATTTAACAAAGTGGGGCTTAAACATTTGGGGAAAAAAATCACCTTTTAGGGCCCCAAAAAAATTTTTGAAATTAAAAAAAAAATTAATCTTAATAAAATAAATTCTAAAATAACTATTTAAAAAATAGACCCAAAACATTAAAAATTTTTAATATTTTTTTAAAAAAATTTTCTTTTAAAAAAAATTTAAAAAATTTTGAAAATTTGGAAAAAATTTTTTCTTTTCTTTTTTTTTTTCCCCCTTTTTTTAAAAAAAAAATTTTTCAATTTATTTTTCGTTTTTTTTAAAAAATTTTTAATCTAAATCTTTTTTTCCCCATTTTTTTAAAAATTTTTCATTTTTTAAAACTTTAAAAAAAATTTAAAAAAATTAAGGGAAAAATTAAAAAAAATTTTTTTTAAAAAAAAGGAAAAAAAGGGGGAAAAAAAAAAAATTTTTTAAAGCAAAAATTTTTGTTCCTTTAAAAAAAAAAAAACAATTCTTTTAAATAATCAAAATTTAAACCCCTTCCTTTTAAAAAAATTTTGGGTTTTGAATTTTAAATTTTTTTTGCAAAAAGGTTTAAACAAAAATAAGGAATTGCCTTTTTATTTAAAAAATAAAATTTAGATTCTTCTTCTTCTTCTTCTTCTTCTTCTTCTTATTCCTTCTTCGTTTTCCTTCTTCTTCTTCTTCTTCTTCTTCTTCTCCTTCTTCTTTTTCTTCTTCTTCTTCTTCTTCTTCTTCTCCTTCTTCTTTTTCTTCTTCTTCTCCTTCTTCTTTTTCCTTCTTCTTCTTCTTCTTCTTCTTCTTCTTCTTCTTCTTCTTCTTCTTTTCTTCTCCTTCTTCTTTCCTTCTCCCCCTTCTTCTCCTTCTCCTCCTTCTCCTCCTTCTTCCTCTTGTTCTTGTTCCTATTCTTTTTCTTCTTGTTCTTGTTTTTCTTCTTTTTCCCCCTTCTTACTCTCTCCTTCTTCCCCTTTCTCCTTTTTTTCTTCTTCTTTTTCTCCTTCTTCTTGATATCCCAAACTACTGTCTTCTTTTCTTTTCCTTATTATTTGAAAAATGGAAGAAAAATTTAAAGAAAGGTGAACTTGTCTCCATCCTACATTTATTGGCTCATTCATTCAACATTGTCATTTTGAAGGGTAACAGCGACGAGGTTTAGAAAAGAAAATTAAAAACTGGAAATGAAAAAGAAAAAGAAAAATGAAGAAGGAGAAGAGGGAGTTGAGAAGATGTAGGAATCTCGTCACTAGGTGAGAGAAAAGCAGACGAACAGTAAAGGCTGAAAGTGAATGGAAGTGGGGCATTCAGAAGAAATCTCTAGACTGTATAGAAACAAAGACAGGCAACTGAACTGTAGTGAATGAATGTTCAACGCCAATCGTTTTCAGACATTTGGTTCTCAGATCGCTCTTTCGTTTTGATTGCCACTCCATTATTCTAGTAGCACTCTTACTATTGTCATGAAATTTTCACCTTTCAACTGAAATCACCAGGCCCCTGCTCGACTGGCTATTGAATAGCATTCATTGTTGAGAAATTTATACAGTCATTAATGACACTTTATCCGTTTCTTGGTCTCAAATAATTATCTCCAAAGTCAATATTATTATTATTATTATAAAGTTTCTTTTTGGAAAAGGATGATTGTGCTATTATTTCGAAATGATTGAATGTTTCCCTGCTACTTAGGTTCCCCAAAAGATTTAAAACAAAATTCAAGTCTAGAAAGAACTGATTGCTGCTTGCGGAGAAAGTGATTTTGATTTATTTCAGTCGAAAAGGCGTTATGAAGAGTCGATCAAATGTTATAAAGACTAGTAAGGGAAAATTATAAGTAAGAATAATTAATAGATGGAGTTTTTACCACGAATAAAAAACTAATACTGTATTGTACCAAGATTAAGATTGGATAAGATAGCTTGTGTCCAATATTCAAATATTATGGGCTTGGCTAGAAAACATAATTGACAAAACATGGTGATCGGAAATGTAGAGAATAAAGAAAGACGATTAGAATGAATCAAATACGTTTATTCCTTATACGAGATGTGTTTGCAGTAGCAATTTTGCAATACGATTTCTTGATTCGCTATCTCCTGAGATTTGGACAAGAAAAAGTTCTCTGGGACCAACCCCAAAAACGCTTTGTTACCGAGATAACAATGACGGAAAATTGAGATTTTTCAAAAAATATTTATTTTCTAATAATTTTCAGAGAGCTTTACTGAGGTTCTAAAATAATCAATTCCTATGTAAACTTAGCTGGGAATTCAATGAAACCAGTCTGAAGCCTATGTAACTTCAACAGTTATTGAGATAATTGAAAAAGTATGTGAAAAACTCCATTTTTCAACAAAAAGAGGTTATAACTGGATCAGGAATCATAAATTGAGTATTTTTATAAATTTAAGTTGAGAGGAAGTCGGATTCTAAAGTAAAAGTTGAGTGGCGGCGATTTTACATAATCGCCTTTCCCAAATTTCAGAAATTCAACTTTTCCTTTAGGAATCCGACTCTCTTCAACTTCCATTAATAAAAAATAAAATTTTATGATTCCCTTATCCAGTTACAACCAATATTGTTGAAAAATTGCGTTATTTAGCGAGTATATTTTTTCCCGATTATCTCTAATAACCGTTAAAGTTACAAACTTAGAACTGTTTTCATTGAATTTCCCTTAGCTAATTATACATAGGAATTTGATCAATTTAGAACTTCTTCAAAGCTCTAAAAAATTAGAAAAATTAACTCTTTTTGAAAAAATTCCCAAATTTTCCGCCATTGTTATCTCGGTAACAAGAGCGTTTTTGGGGATATATAGACCATTTGTCGCCGAGGAACTTTTTTTGTCTACTTGGTGTAAGAAAGTAACCTGAGAAGTATTGCGCATTCCTCCTAGATAACCTGTATAGGAACTACAAAATATTACACCTTAGTTTCTGGATATGCAATTGAACATAGATAAGTAGGAAATGTTAACACATGAAATTAAAAAACGATACAGTGAAAAGTAAATAATAATTATTCTTTGAACTCCACGCACTAAAATTGAGTTTTTGTTACAAAATACATCAAAATGTAAACGAGTAATTATATAAAATTGATATTTAAATATTATTAAAACAATAAAAGTGGTTGGCAATCTTATTCTATTTATTAAGATAAAATTGGATGAGTTCAGAGATATTGAAGCAGGATAAAATAGAGGAAAGAGGGGGGCGAGGAAGATTGTGAGTTGTTAAAGAGGGTGAACGCTCTGTAAGGGATGAGAATGCGGAAATAATGAAAAGTAGAAGAAGAAAGGCAGATGGAACGGCGAATAAAAATTGAAAGCATGCACGCAGGAGATGTGTGCTCGCTGCTTCATAGAAAAATGCAAGGCAAAAAGCAGCAGACCGAGAGTCATCGGCATAGGAAAAGTGTAAGTTTTGGGGGGGTACGAAAGGGAATAATGAAAAAGTGAATACGGCAGCTGAGATGCGGAACCGATGCACAAGAAGGAGAAAATATGGAATGCTTTGTGATGCAACCCTTTTCAGAATGGGGGAAACAGTGAATATGGCCTCGTATTGATATTTACTGTGTTGAGGGGGTGGGAGGAACATCTGTACTTAACAATATGTCTAACTCTCATTCGTAGAGCTAGTAAGTTATTCAGTATGATTGAGTGCAATGTTCAGAATGTTCACAGGTATTATTTCTTATCGTACTTTCCGAAAACTTGTAAACGTTTAAAAATCATTGAAAACTTCATATTATCACGTATAACCTTTAATTCTCTCATATTCTTTGATTAATGATTTGATGCTTTATTGTCGAAAGTGGTAGTTGTACGGGACGTTTTCTGACTGGAGCGCTGCTTTGTTATTTCATTGCAAATGGAGTCTTCAAGATCACGCATCATTCGAAATTGAGCTGGGTCCAGTAGATATCATTCCAAAGACTGTATAGAAAACGGGATTTCACCTTTTATAGGAGATGTGGAAGTTTTAGAAAACCACCAATTCCAATTTCAATATTTATTCAAGCTTAAGAACAGGAGCAGGAAAATTGTGTGAATAAAATTTATGAAGAGGAACGAGGAGAGAAGAAGAAGAAGAAGAAGAAGAAGAAGAAGAAGAAGAAGAAGGAGGAGAAGAAGAAGAAGATTAGCCTGTACTTGTAGATATTGGGAGTTGAAAGTGGTGAGAACTTACTACGTTTCATTCCTGTCTGGCTCCTGAACAACTACTTTGCAGCAGGAAGCTCCACATCGAATTGAAGGCTCTCAAACTGGAATTACAACACGCTCAACATTGTTGACATCAATCAGAATATACTACAAAGAGATGAATCAAGAAACAGGGGAAAAGTAGCAAGAGTAAAAGAGAAGTGGAGGTGAGTAAGGGAAGGTGCTCACGTGGAGGCGACAAAGGATACTGAAAATTGAAAACCCGGTATTCTATGATTTTATTTGTTGGAAATAAGTTTTCGAATTTCAAGGAAAATAGACTGATTCACTTTAAAAATAGCTATCAATAAATACGAGAAATGCTGATTGCCCAACTCCAAGAAAGGGAATGCGCACGGAAATATTTGGATATAATAGATGAAAATTTCAGAACAAATGAGCAGAGAACTCTAAAACGAGTGAGGAAGACAGGAATACAAGGAAGTAAGGCATAGTGGTGGAGCCAAAATGGACGAGTATAGTCTGTTCAAGCAAAGAGGACCCTCTGGTCACATGAGAAAATTACTCCAGCTCGGTCAATATTGATTCAAAAATGATTGATTTGGTCTAAAATTGTAGATCAGAACATTTTCTACAATTGAGACCAGATGAATCATTTTTGAACCAATATTGACCGAACTGGAGTAATTTTCCCATCTTGCCAGAGGGTCTTCTTTGCTTGGAAAGGCTATGTTTAAGTGGAATAGTTTCGAAAGATGACGGTCAAGAAGGTACAAGTAGCAAGTGAGAAGGGAGAATTCAAGTAGACAAAGATGGACCCGGATAGTTAGACGCAGTCAAAGGTAGTAGAGAGTGGGAACGGTAACAAACCAATCTAAGTTAGGAATGTTCAAACGTCGAAGAGTATCTTTGAAAGCAACGGAATTGTGTCCTCAGGTAGCGCTTCTATGGAAGCTATCCTATAGAAGCCGTGCTTTCTACAGACGTGTGTTGCTGTCTTCCCAGTTCGTAAGGAATAGTTTGTTCAGCGAATCAATCGCCGGAAAATATCCGTAGTTTGGATCACATACTTGCTGTGAGAAGCTTGGCAGTCAGTTGGAAAGATATCACAGCTAGTAAGTGGGTGAATGTGATTGTCAAGAGTAGGAGAACTGAACAATGGAGATAGATAAATTGACCCACTTAATACTTAAGAGGAAAAATCTTCACTCTTCAGCTATTGGAGCAATAAAAATCTATGATACTTGGGGTCTATTCTTCGGGATGATTCTCAGAATGAAATTCTTAGTTTTCTGCTCCACCTCCACTCTATGATGTTTTTTCAGAATGGCTCATATTTATGGTAGTGTACCGATAGTAGAATTACACCTACTACGAATGAAGGTGAGACATGAAATTTACACCAACTTACTTTACTTACATTAATAACCTCGAAAACGGCATTTGAAAAATGTACTTGGTATCGAGCGCCTATTCTATAGGAATATTGCAAGGATAGAAGATTGAAGGTTTAGGGTCGAGAATCAATATTGAATTAAGAGATAATTTCAATTGGACAAGCAAGTACATTACTGCTGGACTATCTTTTGGTCAGCATGTACTCATCTCTAGGACGTATTCTGTTCAGGAAACCTCAAAAATAGACCATTTATTTCGTTCTTTCTCCAGCGCACAGTATAGTGTATTGAACTGAGTTTTGTTGAATCTGATGCTTCGGTTAGTTTTGGATTTCTGTAACAAATGCAAATTTTGCACTTTGGAATCAGCTCAGTTGTAACCGTTCCAAAGAATTGTTGGGGAGATGGGAAGATGAAGTCTTTTTACTTTCCTTGCCTACCTATTACCATCGGTAAGGAAGAGTATTGCTTTCCAAAAAAAAAAAATTAAAGGTACCCCAATTTCAAGATTTATCCCAAAAAACTATTGATCAACGTATTCATATTTCGATTGGAGAATCCTGGTTCAATTTTTGCTGGCGCCTATATATTTTTTTTCCGTAAAACATCAAAGCGAGTCCTTGGATACTCCGTTGTATCAGTCTCTCTCACTTAATTCTCTCTTACAACACTCCTTTCACTAAATTTCTCTTACAATCCTCCCATTTGAACAATCCTCCTTGCATTTCTCTCTTCCAATTATCTTCCTTCTCGATTTTCCATCCTCTCTTCCTTTTTCCATGTACTCTTCTTAATCGGATTTCTCTATCTTCCTCCTTCTTTCACCACACCATTTCTCCTTGTCTAGAACAAGCGCAAAACAATGTGAATCTCAGGTAGGCCAGCACTCACTCTCTAAGGCGACAGCAGCAGCACATCCAAGCCGGAGGAAGTAATCACATTTAGTGCCATATTATTTACAAGGGTCGCCACTGTATACTTACTCAGCCACTGTACTGTTGACTAGTCAGGACTTGGCTGAGGGCGAGGCTGTACAAAAGAGACAGATGAAATCAGAGATCTCAGAATCGCAGGATAACAGTCACAGAATTCGGCAATCTCACAGATGAGTGTTGTTGTCTATTGTCTGCCCGTCGGCCCTGAAGTGGTTAGGCTAGTGCAATACTAAGTGTGGGAAGAAACTCGAGAGATAAATTAAAGAGAAAATGGTGGAAGAAGAGAATCAGGAAAAGGAACTGTGGTGTAGAAGAAGGAAATAGAATAAAAAAATACTTAAAGAATAACGAGAATTGGAGTGGGGATGATGAGTGTCGTGGAGGGAAATGAGTAAGAATCAATTTTATCATGTTAGGAGAAGTGGGAGGAGAAGAACAAGGAAAATATGAAAAAAAGTGAAGAGTGAAAAAAAGGAAGAAGAAAATTATAAAGAAGAAGAAGAAGAAGAAAAAGAAGAAGACGACGACAAAGAAGAAGAAGAAGACGACGACAAAGAAGAAGAAGAAGAAGAAAAAAGAATATGTAAGCTGATTACATCGTAGATGTAACCCAAGTGATGTAACCTGAAGCATCTATTGACTGTTTTGATTTCAAATAAATTATATTCTATAAATGGCTGTGGTAATTGAGAACATCAGCTGTTGGAACGCATGAGAAGACGAAACTGGCTTTTTTGGCGTCAGCTATATTATAGTGGAATAATTATTTCATCGTGTAGACGCCATAGGTGAGTATCCTGTCTTGCTAGTCGGTCGCTAGTGGGTTTCCTGTTCATAATGTTGTTTGTTTAGTCATCCCATCCGGCAGTACGGCACTTCCCCTTCGGATGCATTTTATTGGATTAAAAGACTGCGTCGTCCACCATTTACTCCGTACATCGCATACTGTTCAGTTTACAAGGAACAGCATGTTACTTCCTAGTTCTACATAGGGAGTGAAACGGACAATAAGAGAAGCCGAGAACAGATGTTATGTAATAGGGGGCAGATAGCATTGCAAAGATGAGTTTTGTGAAGAGGATGAGTTCATGGTGATGAAGAGAATGAAGAGAAAGAAGAAGAATGAGTCAGAAGAAAGAGAAAGAGAAAGGGACAAAATGAGGAGGAATAAGGAAAATTGAATATACTGAAGCCGTGGAACCCTCACTCACTCTTCTTGATATCTTCTTCGATATGAAGGTTCTTTATTATTAAGTATAGTAGAAAATATAAAAATTGGGAATTATCATTTATTATTATTCAGTTATTATGAAGCTACAACATAATATTCTTTAATTAATAGTTCAACGAGATTACTCCCAAAACTGTCCCTTTACTAATTTTTCATTATAATCCCAAATATTCAGGTTATACCACTTTAGTTCATTTCTTTTGACTTCAACAAATTTCCACTCACAAGGGAAAACTAGAACAATTTTTTCATTTTATAAAGCAGATTATGATAATTTCAAAACAAGGTAATCAATAATTCAAATACCGCTTGAACATTTTAAACTACCGCTTCACTAGGAGCTACTAGAGCTGTGCAAATTATAACTTAACAAATTGCCATCTCAATAAATGTAATAATAATAATTATTGTTGTTAGAACAGAGCGTCAATAACTACAACCACTATTCAGAAACAATATTACAATTCAACCGTCAGGTAAGAATAAAAAGAATTATAGTTTGGTTGAGCAAAGAAGACATTCGTCCAAAATGGCCAATAATTAAAGCAAGTGTTACACATGCGCAGATCTGGAAGATTTGGTGTTAAATTACTTCAGTCAACATACCTCTGGTGCGATGTGATGAGAGACAAATGGTAATAATGGGACTATTTCTCATTTCGATTGCTGGCAGCATTAAGAAGCAGCTGAAATTTTGAAGGGATTGTATGCTTTGCTCGAAAATAAGACTATGATAGTGGCAGAACCATTACCTTCTATCATTCTGCGAAATGAGAAATGATAGGTTGTTATGACAGAACTATTAGGTTTCTTCGATTTGAGACCAGTAAAGTGCTATGCATGATAAAAATCATAAAATATGGATATCGTGGTCAACTACACGTGAGGGTAGGCTCCACTCATCTTGGTAAAATTATTGTCACCCATCTAAGAGCAGTTCATAGTGTTTATGACTTAACATCACCAAGCACCTGGTGACCACACTCCACCAAGCAATCAAATACACCACATAACATTCACAACATATAGGAATGATTAGAATTGCCTGTAAATCAGAAATTGAAACATTCGCTTCAAAGGTCCAGAGATTCATTTCAGTAATAATTTTGTCACAAACAATTACAAATTAATAACTAATTAGTAGCTTGAGCCCAAAAGATAAAGCTGAGGCATACTACAAATATATCATAGCCAAGCTTAGTTTGCTGGTGCTAGAATCACTCCGGAAAAGTTCAGATTGAAGGGAAGAGGAAATCAAAAGTGGAGGAGCTAGAAGATGGAACATAGAAGTCAGAAACACTTTCATTTATTCTTTTTACTCTCTCTCTCTTTTTGTAGAGGCACTGAGAGACAATGCAATTCAGAGTTCATTTGAATCTACTTCTGGAATTATTGAGAAGGCAGCGGAATAAATGTGGGATTGGTTCTTTAAATAAATAAATTTTGTTTCTTCACCAGAAAATGAGAAAAGCCTGAAATACAATACATTTCAATTACAAAATTGGAAAGAACACAAATCATTAGAAACCTGAAATAATGAAAATACAAAGAAAAAATAAACACTGAAAATCTGTGAAGAAATTAGGTAACTCCTGAGGCGAGCCTATATGGGAGTTCCAGCTAAATAATGTATCTAAATTTAGTTTTAACTTAATACATATTCTAAAAGTTATTGTACAGATGGAAGAATTTAAACTAGCAAAACAATCTTGACTGTACTGGAGCTGAAATTAAAGGTGTAAGAATGTATAAAATAAAATATATATATATATATATATATAATTTAGAACAATATATAAAAAAGTTCATGTTGAGAATAAAATTTAAAAGTAAAAGTGTAAATGTCAAAAGTGATTTAGAAAAGAAGAAAAAAGTTAGTTCCGTACCTAAATTAATTTATTATTATCTTGATCATAATAATTTGTTTATGATTTCCAAGTTGAAAGATTGTAAAGAAAACACAAAAAAAAAATTTTTTCATTGCCTTTCTGAACTCAGTGAATTGCCTTTGTGAATTTAATGCCCTTTTTTTAAAAGATTCTCTATCTCATCGATTGTAAATAGCCATTTCGATTTCTGTTTTGAATTTCAAAAGAACTGTTTGTTTTTTTGTTTGCAGAGGGAATCATATTGAATATTTTGGGGCTACATATAGATAAAATCTTCGAAGCATTCTTTTTCGGATTTGGCAGTATATTTCCTAATGAGCGGAGTCCACATTTTGCGCGTATTTCGATTACCGCTCCTATTATAAAAGCAAAGCAAACCTTGTAGTAATACAGGTATCTCAACGGTAGGAGACCCATTCCCTGAAAAGCGGTAGTGAGCTTGTTAGGCGGTGTTTTCCGGCTATTGTGCGTATGATGATTTTTTGACCCGTTACGACTGGTTTGATTATTGAAAATAAGCGCCTCCCATACTGTGATTCCATATTGGAGCCTACTCTCGACAATTGCAAAGTAGAGGATTTCAAAGATACCTGGGACAGAGTTTGCGAATAAAATATAATTTTCACAGCTACCTCAATTCTTTTCTCATTTTTTGAATATGATGTTCCCAACTCAGCCTAGAATCCATGATTAGACCCAAATATTTGACTGTATCTGATTCTAAAATGTTTCACAGTCGCAATCGGTATTGGTGTTTCTTGCATCTGTCAGAATGTGAGGGAATTGCTAGAGGGGGCCTATCATCATTTCTAGATTTCAGACGGTAAACTAAGATGGAGATTTCTTGGTATTAATTTCTAATGAATTTTGCTGGAACCAAAGATTCAAGTAGCGTACATCGGTAGTAATCATTCGGGTCAACTGGTCGTTTGATTCCGCGCAATAGCTCAGAGCTGTAACAATATTCTATTCACATCCCAAAAGATACTTGGAAAAAGTATTTCTTATCTCAAGCCAGGCCAGATAAATTCCATTTGAGGACCTATGACTTGACAAGATACCAGTACAACATTTTATTCTTGTTTAACAAAACTCTATTATTGATCAGAATTCCCAGCCAATGAAATTTTCATTGAACATTGCGTTTAACCCAAAAAAGGCCGAATGTAGACTACACATTGGTTATTAATTATTAGCCACCATATTGTATTTCGATGAGGGGAAAAATGTTATTATTGATGTATATGTGCTCAGAACATAATTTCCAACAATCTATCAGTGAATGAGAAATCATGATGAGATTATATAATTTTTTATGTAACTTATTCAATAACAAGATTATCCACTTAGTTGATCTAAAATCTATAAAAGCGAAATGGCACTGACTGATTCATTCATTCATTCATTCATCACCAGAACTTAAAATCCATTGAACCGAATGCGTTCAAATTTGGCAGGCATTTTCAGTTGGACGTTTAGAGCGCGTAAGAACGGGTTTCAGGGAAATTTTCAAGGACACGCCAAATATTTAAGTTTTTCTATAGTTTTTCGCGTTTTCTCATTTTTTCGAGAACCAATCGGTAAAAATGTTGATTATTGGCAGGTAGGTTCAGATAAGGTCTAGAAATGTTGTGAATTCCGTTATTTTGAATTCCGTTCAAGATTACGCCAGTAATCAGGTTTTTCAAAATTGTGATGTATTGCGGGTTGCATATCTTCCGCCTTGATACGACCAATCCTTACTGTAAATTCAAAGTCGATTAGATGAACTAATTTGAAGATATTGAATCAAGTTACAAACTATGTCCGATATAGTTCCAAGGTTACGTTCAATATTAGCGTTTTACTATTTTTCGAATTTCAGAGTTTTTCTTGATTTTTGAATAAATTGGG